>OY829471.1:3981374-5181374 GCA_963691745.1 Ditula angustiorana
GCCGCCATACAAACTTTAAACGGGAATATCTCGAAAACCGTACGACTTAGTGGGGGGGTGCTCGACCAAATGTCACTCAGGGGGAGGAGGGAAATTTGGTGGAGTTGGAAAAAATTCAAGATGGCGGATCCAAAATGGCGGCCGAAATTTTTTTTTGTCCGATCGGGGTGAAATTTTGCAACCGGGGGCTCTGGGGGCCGCTGGTTCCGATTCCGGGAAAAGTTTTTCGATTCCGCCATTTTTCAAGATGGCCGCCATACAAGGGAGTTTTACAAGCATTCACATGCTGTTTTGGAGAGATGTGAAGGGGTGGGGTAAAACTAAAACTAAATCCAGGTAAAGGGCGTTCCGGTGAACAGAAAAAAAAACAAAACCGACCTGAACGTGGAAATAGACTTGGGGTGGGGAGCGGATCTCGGCAAGTATGAGTCCTAGAGAAAAGTTCTAAAACCAAAGTCATAGAGAACTGCCGGCCAATGGGTGAGCCGGTCAAAATTTTTCAAAATGGCCGAAACAAGATGGCCGCCATACAAACTTTAAACACGTATATCTCGAAAACCGTCAGATTTAGTGGGGGGGTGCTCGACCAAATGTCATTCAAAGGGAGGAAGGAAATTTGGGCGGCTCGAAAAAAATTCAAAATGGCGGCCGAAATTTTTTTTGTCCGATCGGGATGACATTTTGCACCCGGAGGCTCTGGGGGCCGCTGGTTCCGTTTCCGGGAAAAGTTTTCCGATTCCGCCATTTTCCAAGATGGCCGCCATACAAGGGAGTTTCGACAGCGAGCCCGCAGGGCGAGCTCCGCGTAGGCGCTTGCGCCGGAGCGTCCCATTCGTCTTCCCGAGACGCTAGCGAGCCCGAAGGGCGAGCTGGAGTGTGAAGTTGGGGCGTTTTACCCCCCCCCCCCCCCCCCACCCCCACCCCCACCCCTCCGTCTTGAGCAAGTCCGTAAGCCGATAGAGCCGAAGCGTCCTTTTGACGCGACATACTCTCGAGTCAGATGTGAGGCGAGCCTCAGTGTAAAGTTGAAACTCATCCCCCCCTTCTCTACCCCCTCCCCTCCCCATAGAGTGCCCAAGTTTCTTTAGGCTCTATCTCGGAAACCAAAGACGCTAGACCCTTCGTGTTGGTACTCTTTCGATTCGTGTCAATGCCATCGGTGGATCTCAGTGTGAAGTACGAGTGACGGACCTAAGGCTACGGAACCCTTCACGGACCGGATGGGTCAAGATCCGCGAGCCCGTAGGGCGAGCGTGGTTAATCTAGATCTTAACTTAATCGAAACGGGACGCAACTTTAGAGTCAGAAAAGTTGGAAGCATCCCCCCTCCTACCCCTCTCTATTGCGAACCTACTTTTCTTTACACTTTATCACGGAAACCAAAAAAGCTAGACCCCTCATGTTGGTACTCTTTCGATTCGTCTCGATGCCATCCGTGGATCTGAGTGTGAAGTATGAGTGACGGACCTAAGGCTACGGAACCCATCACGGACCGGGTGGGGCAAGATCCGCGAGCCCGTAGGGCGAGCGTGGTTTATCTAGATTTCAACTCGATCGAATCGGGACGTAATTTTAGCGTGCGTTGGTGTGAAGTTGGAACGCTTCCCCCCTCCCCCCCTCCCCCCCCCCCTCGCTCTATTGCGAACGTACTTTTCTTTAGGCTCTATCTCGAAAACCAAAAACGCTCTAGACCCCTCGTGTTGGTACTCTTTCGATTCGTCTCGATGCCATCCGTGGATCTCAGTGTGAAGTAAGAGTGACGAACCTAAAGCTACGGAACCCTTTATGGACTCGGAGCGTCAAGCGTAGGTAATTTAGATTTTTCAACTCCATAGCGAGTTAATTGGGTCAAGATTGTTTTGCTATGAAATAGAACTTCTTTAAGTCTGTTTCATTGTTATTTTCCTTTTTGGTCGTATTTCTACAACCAGACATGCTAGACCCATCAAATATGTCAAATTGCAGCAGTTGTAATTTTTGTGGTGAGTATGGGGGGTTGATCTTTGACTGACGCTCAGAACTCAAGGTTTGCCAGAGAGCCATGGAGCATAGTATTTTAGGCGTTAAATTGAAAAACCGTGCCAGGATTTTAGCTTTGCAGAACCCAAAATAGCTGACGTTGCTCAGTCAGTTGCTAGGTTGAAGTGGGACTGGGCTGGATATGGACACGTCTACCGGATGAACTCTGCATTTGGCTTTGGCTACTTAAAAACTGAAAGAAAAAACAAGTTGAGCAATCTAAAATTCTGTTACATAATATGGAATAACTACACCATACCACTGCAATAGTTTCATGAAAATTCAACAGCGGGGACTCATTATTGTTATTATTATTACTGTTTATATAGGTACACTTTCCTAAATTTAAAGCGCAGTTGTCAAAGTTAGCATGACGAGACTCAAAGTTTGTGTCTGATAAATTTGTAATTTTCCTTTGTGAAAACCATTTTGAAATAAGTATACTTAGAATAACTTAAACTTTGATCTCCTAAAAATAAAATAAACATAATTAACCTAGACAAATCCTAACATTTTCTAATATGTATAAGCATATCATTGACATACAATCAATTAATATTCTGTATCACTGTACACCTATCCACTGGTACGACAAATTACATTCAATACAGTGGAATGGGTTTCGTTGGTATTTGGTAAAATAAGAATGAAACCAGACAGAATAAGTCATACCACTCCTCCACAGCCTCGATCGCATCGGCCGTTAGGAAACGGCGATGTAGATATTGATGAAATAAAAGAAATAGTTTTTAAAACTAAAGTGCCAGCAACATCAGGCATGACAAGCAAAAGCAGTGAGTAAAACAAGTCACACCCATTTTTCAGTAATAAATGTTTAAAAAATAGGAATAGTTGTAGGTACTTAAGTGGCATAGGATACCTTTTGTCATAATTATACTCTGTTAATAAATATGTATAATAATAGAATTCTAATTGTTTCACTTAAGTATATCTGCGGGTGGTAGGACATTGTGCATGGTCCGTCTGGATCGCTACCACCATTTTGCTCGCTAATCCTGCTGCTAAGCAGCAGTGCTTGCACTGTTTTGTTCCAGCGTGGAGAGCAATACAGCCGGAGCAATTTCTCATTACTGGCACAAGAGGTATTCCATCTTAGCCCTCTGGGTTGGTAATGCATCTGCAATCTCTTTGGTGTTGCGGGTGTCTATAGAGAGTCTACCATCAGATGAACCACTTGCTCGGTTGACTCCCTATGTTGTATAAAAAACACTTAAGTGTTACTAAATTATTGAAACAGAATGAAATAAAAACAAAACAGCTGACGAGTTTAAGGATTCATACCTATTGAGAGGAGTTTGCGAGAATTCTCATTCTGTATGTAGTTAATAAGAAACTGTTAAAATATTTTAAGTACTTACTGTATTGTTATTCTATGTGCACTAGAGGTTTATGGTTATGGTTTAATTAAAAATACATGATTAGCCAAGGTTAAATTCTTTTATTTGATAATGTTATTTGGTGTCATTTTGTCCATAAAACTTAACAGTGTTTTAGTAAATGTAAACTAATGGACAAACAAGTTTTTCCAAAAGTTATTAATTCACACAGTTATAAGTCTGTAAATAACACTTTGATCAAACACTTTATAATTTTATGTGCAGTTGCAACTGCACTTGAGCAAACTTGCCAGTGATTCAGTATCTATCAGTTTTTCATATATTGGATACTTTATTTCCATAACAGTACAGTATCAGCACTTAAAATTTCATCGGGTGATGCTGCTATCACGATACATACTTTCATTTGACATAATAATATGCACAAGCCATGTTGCGAAATCGAACCAAGTTTTTTTAATTGTTTTTGTACAAAATCTTCTAATTTTCAGCCCTTTTTTTAGGACAGCTGTGTCATTTGTATCACTTCCTTTTCAATAATAACCATCCATAAACACAGCTGTTGCCTCCTTTTTTAATTGGACACTCTTTCTTGAAGATCTGAAATAAAAAAACATAACCAGGTTAAGTACTAATTTAAAAACAGTGCATAAAACGTTTTATAACCCGGGAAATATTCATTTTAACTTTTACTTATAAATTATGTTGTATTATTTAGGTACTTACAAAGAAGTTTTGCATTCCGAAACTCGACAGAACAACTTTGGGCAGACTTGCACTATCTGTTTGTATGTATCCAGACTCCATTTCGTGAAACATACTGACAAGCACAAATCGAAAAATGTTACTCTTAGGTAGCGCTAATTTAACCAAATTATTATCACACCCGCAGCAAACGGCAAGACATGTTTTACATTTGTGATGTGACATTACGAGATGTCAAAGAATTTTGTATGTAGAATGCGTGATGCTCAAACATGGCCGCCTGCGTTTCGGTTCTTTTGACCAACATATAAAGATCGTATATTTAATTTGCAAAAATAAGTTATTTACCATTGATCTTAATGCAAAAGTAAAAATGTGTGTAATTATTATTATTATTTATTTTACGTATAAGCTACCCTATCCAATATATTTTATTGTTACAACTGTCAAGTAGCCAATTATCGACTACTGATTTCATTTACATTTTGATAAAATGTCAATAAATTATGTAAACATACAAATTTTAGGTATATTCAATAATAATCACATATTTATCAAAGTATGTTGTGCCATACGAAACGGATTAGATTACTAATAAATATTGCCATTAACAAAACGCAGCTACTCTACTGTTAGACTGGAATCACAATTAGCATTTACAAGCGATCGAAACGCAAAAGCGAGGCATCTTGCGATCATTGACCAATCAGAGATTACAATTGCCACGTTTTTGCGTTATCGCTCGTATTTTTTTTATTGTGAATCTACCTTTATAAACTCTGGGTTGACGCACGCGTTCTCATTTTAAAATCACATTTAAAAGCGGTGTATTTGGCAACACTGATTGGCACAGCCCAAGACCAAGATCCCAATTCCCGGGTTATGCGAGATGCATCTCACGTGCGAGATACGTTAAAAAATGACAGAAATCCAAGAAAATTTACAGTTGTTTTCGTGCGAGATGAATCTCGCATAAACCGACAATTGCTCCTCAAGGGGCCTAGCACGCTAGCTTTTATCGGTGACATAAACCATATATCCCTTTCTAACCAATACGCCAGTGTGAGAGGGACCAAAGCGTTCATGTCCGCGATAAACGCTAGCGTGCTACTATAGCAGGCCTCCAATTCTGGCGCTCATCGAAATTCATCTGACGTTCGAGATGTGTCAAAATATGACAGATTTTGAAGAGATTTGGTGCTCTTTTTGGCTTATCTCGAGTGTAACTTCATCTCTACTGTCGCGAGAATTGCCCCGCAGGCCCCCAATTCTGGAGGTCATCGAGATTCATCTGACGTTCGAGATGTGTCAAAATTTTACAGATTTTGAAGGGATTTGACAGCTCTCTTTGGCTTATCTCGAGTGTTACTTTTTCTCTACTGACGCGTGAATTGCCCCGCAGGCCCCCAATTCTGACGCTCGAGATTCATCTGACGTTCGAGATGTGTCAAAATTTAACAGATTTTGAAGGGATTTGACAGCTCTCTTTGGCTTATCTCGAGTCTGACTTCATCTCTACTGACGCGAGAATGGCCCAGCTGTTTACACGAGCTTACTTGCACATTTATTTGGCTACTGTACAGTATTCCGTCTTTATCTTTTGTACAGTTATGACAGCGCAGTTTGCACACTTTGGACTGCGCAGGTAACCGCTACATAACTCTTTTTTTTTGTAAGCTTTATTCCTCGCTTTCGAACAAATATAATCCCATTACACAGTTATTTACAATATTTTTAAGCTAACAAATGTTTTGTCCCTTTCATTTGAGGACAAACGTCACAATGACAAATAAAGACATAAAACATTTTAAGTAACGAACGTTTACGCAACGTTTATGAATAAAAGGATTTTTTTCAGTGGAAAAGCCTCCCAAAGATTTAAAAAAATATAAAATAAGTATTTTAGTTAATGCCCAATAACTTTTCCTTTTGGCGGCATTTTCATAAATACAGAGAACATGGCTGCGGCCCTATATTTAACATGGTTGTAAGCACACAGATTACTTTGTCTTTTGTGTGGTAATAAAAAAAAACCGCTACGTTCCCGCGCTTTTGCAATTTTGCGTCCATTCTTTTTCTTCTGTTACAGAGGTGAGTACGTAAAATTTTATTAATTAGTTATTTATCCAATTAAAACGAATTCAACTGATTATTCTATAGCAGCAGAGTAGACAAATCAATTGTATTCTGTTTTTACATCGATTTATTTTCCATGTAGATGTAGAAAGTACTAGCAAATTTAGCCACCATTTTGTGAAAAAGTTACTTTACAAAGTTTTAGTTAGCTTAAGTATGTAAAAAGTGTATCGTGTGTGTTATTGTGTTTGTTAAGGTTTGTACATGTATGATTATTGTAGTGTTCATAATGAAAACGTACGGTACGGTTGTACGTGATATTTTTGTCGATTCGATTAGGTTATGTAGCCGGCGTAAGACCCATGTACATTGCGTTTGTCCACCGACGCCGATGCCGATCCATTATCGAGAACAAGGTTACGTTGCCGAAATAACAATTTGAAATTTATATGATCAGTTGTCCTCCACGCGGCCGTCAATCGACGTTGCAAGTAGTTTCACGCTAGGTACCTCAGACCAAGAACGCGCCACCGCTACAAATCGGTCCGTAGCCCGCCAGTTCGAGATCTTGTTAGGTCAACTTGATTGAAGTACCGACAATATAAAACGATTTGCTTGTCCACACGCCGTCGGTATGCCGCCTGTTTTCTCGCATTTGTACATGTTGAAACCCTTTGGAGTAGTAACCTAAGGTCGACAACTCATCAGTGATCCTTTCCCATTTGCATGGTTACTTTTATAATAAGTTTATCATCTAAAAAACATTTTTATTATTTGTTATCAAATTTGTTCAGCATTAATATTTAAAGGGCTTTTTTTCCAAAATTTCGTTTTTGAGACTTCCTTTTTGGGTTTTTTGTGTTTATATGCATAACAATTTCATGCCAATTTGATAATTAATATTATTATTCAAACTTAATTTCAGGGAACCAGACCCATATAATAAACATTTGATAGACTAATATACATAATAATAATACATTTGTCAAAATAGATTTCCTAAATTTGTTTACACAATTAAATATATAAAAATTAAACTAAGTAGACTTGTAATATTTTGTGTTGTACTGTCATTTAAGAGACAAGTCTGTTTTTATTGCATGTCTTGCTTAACAATTTTCATATGTATGTCAAGATTCATACAAATTAGATAGCAGGAAATGGGTCATGTTATGTAATTTATATTTCTAGCTGCCTGGTTACTCTTACATACAAGTGAAACTAAATAAAAGCATGTAATACAAACAATTTACATTTAGCTGTTTATTTGTATGCGTTGTAAAATATTATAGTTGAATAAAAAAATACTTTAAACAGTTTAGCTATGTAAGTACATTGATGCATGAAGTGTTATAGTTTTAACAGTTAATGTAAATGTGTAGATACAGACATAATAACATATTTTCCTTCATATATCACATAATAATTATAATTTAGTACATGAAGTTTTAGTTCCATGTATCAACACACTTTGTGTGCCAGCAGATAAGTATGTGTCAGCTCTCTAGATTCAACAGGTCAAAGTTTATTCAACACATTAAAATAATTATAATATAATTATAGCCTGTTGCCAGTTCTTAGTTTCCAAACTAAGAACTGGCAACAGGCTATAATTAATTATTGAGGATGATACAGTATATTTCAAACCTTTGCATCAATAAGAGCACCTTTAAAGTAAATGTACTTACATTAATGTAGTTGTTGTTGCAGACCAAATTCGAACTACAAGAAAGTTGTCTGATTATAACTTTTATAATCAGAAGTTTTAAATATTCCCTGTTCTGTTTTCATTATCACTGGGTATGTTTTTTTTCCCTTTAGTTTATTAGAAATATAATACATTATGATAATAATGCTCTCTTTGTAACCCTTTTAGTTTCACCATGTCTGTCTGTGTGTCACTGACTTTTTACTCGAAAACCATCAAAGCATAATTTATTATAACAAAAATTGCTACTGTGTGTCGTACGGTGAGTAAGAGTACCGAAAATCCACGGGACGGGATGGAGCTAAGGACCAGCAACGCGTCAGCGGTTCTATTAGGGTTGCTGGTTCCCAAAGAGAGCAGTAATGTTCTCATCACATGATCCACATGTTCGTTTACCATTCCTGGTAGTAACAATGTTTACCTACTTACTCTTTAAGTCAAATTGAAGTCATTATTTTCCCCGTATTAATTTCTTTACCGTATCCAAGCTATTGCGTGGGATTGGCATTGTATAGTTAAAGTATACGTATACATATGTGTTATTATCCCATAGATGAAGCGCTTCCAGAACTCACCCACCAAACGACGCGTACGCGCACGCGAGCAAGCACGCAAGACGGCAGCTTGCAACAGCTCCGGCGGCGGCGTAGAAACAACCGGACGCAGCGTCGTAGAAGGTGAGTCTTTTACGAATCTTCCTTATTACATACTTAATTTTAGCGGACGTCCACGACTTTGTTCGCGTGGAATCAGTAGCTTTTGTCCGTCAGGGCGAGTATGGCTTTCTATTGGTGAAAGATTGGTTGTACATTTGTATGTACAAACAGCTGGCTCTATGCGGCGAAGCGTTGTTGCCGGTGTGAAAGTCGTCGGACGCACAGCGCCAGTGCGGCGACATTGCCTGAAGGCCTGCTACGAGATGAACCGAGAGTATATTATTTTTTACCCGATTGCCGTCAGAGGGAGGAAGGGAGGATTACGTTTTTTACGACCTCTTTCTGTAATATGTATTATTTAGGTTTTTAAGACTTCCGTTGGCCAACTTGGCTCTAAATAGTTTCGCCATGTCCGTCTGTATGTTATAAGCACTTTATTGAGCTCTAAATCATAAAATCCTTTAAGGTACTACTTTACGATGTAAGGATATTTTCAATTAGGTAGTATTTTTTGCGTGGCAAGCCGGCTACCTACTGCAAGGTAATGCGGCAAGCGCACCTACAGTGTGGAGTGGTACCCTCCTGGTATTATTCCCGATTATTCAAAGACGGCTAGACTGATTTGGAAAATTCTTTTTTGTTTGAAAGGGTATATTTCCAATGTGGTGGTCCCATTGTCATCCGGTCACGATGTGATGATGGGATCCTGGAGAAATCGAGGCAACTCTTCAAAAATTATAAGCACATCTATACCTATCGATTTGAGTATTTTTTATAGTACCTCGTACTTTTGCTTTTGTGCATTTGATGTAGTGGAGCAGATCACGAAGACAACAGGATCCCACCATCAGATCGTAACCTGATGACAATGGAACCAATTTGGAAGTATACCCTTTCAAACAAAACAAGAATTTTTCAAATCGGTCCAGCCGTTTTCGAGTACTCGCATAACATACTACTCCTTTTTTTGAAGTCAGTTAAAAAGGGCATGTTCTTAGTCATGGGGATTTTTTGGTTCATTTTAATGTATGACTTAATATTTTGATGTCTTTTTGATTTTATAATAAATTAATCGATTTCAACGAATTTACGAAAATGTCATCTGAATCGAAATGAAGAACTTGGTCACTACACTAAGTTTAAGAAAAAAAAGACTTAATATGTAACTGTTTACGTGTTGAGTTGTTAATATGAAATACTTTATTATTACGATAGAAATAAGTGTATTAACCACTTAGTTGCACCTCAAAAGAGCATATACATAGTTTTTAGGTATCTGTGAAGCTCAAAAGCTGTTGAATATTTTATTTATAACTTCAATGGATAATGCACATTTATGTTATATGGGTGTTGTCATGTGTCAAATGATGGGTCTTACATATATACTTCTATAAACACCGTTTATGTTCGAAGTAAAAATTGTGTACTTGTGCTATTATTTATTTTGTGCCCACACGCGATATATTGAGCTCCGAGCTCGAAGGGCGACCGGAGTGCAATATTATTAGATTGGATTTTGATTTTAAATAAAGATAAAAAACTTTCTAATCGTCAAAAAACAATAACCTTTTAGGTCATATCTTAACAAGATATGCTGGGACATCATGTTGGTACTCAAATGAAACGTCTCGACCCAATAATATCAAGCTGTCATGTCAGTTTTAAAAAGTATAATATTTTATGAGAGTTAATGAACTGGATGTTTTATTTTTACACAGAATGCACCGGCAGCGGCATAGAACCAGCCGCGCGTTGCGTCGTAGCAGGTCAGTGTTCCAAAAACTACTTAAATATATTAACTTTTTTTTACACTAGGTGTTTCAGCTTTTTGTACCTATGAGCAGCAACACAACGCTTACAAATGACCGAGGAGTTATTCTACAAAAAATACATACTTTTAAAATTCGAAGTGATTTATCGAACGAATTAATAACGGATAAAGATTGTTAGTGTTTCAGATAGATATCATATTATGTTTCATATTTTTGCTGTCATCACTATTACTCTTAGAGCTTTAAGAACGGGAGTAACCTTGTGTGATTATTTGCTTACACAAAATTCTGCCGTTTCTCGCGGGGAACGGGGGGGGGGGGGGGGGTGACATGTCAAACCTATCACACTAAATCTATTTTTCTTGCGTCATTATGCACTTACACCTTTAGAAAATACAACACATGCTTATTTTCACGCACACACACTGAGTGCATATGCAAAAGGTTATGTTGCGACACAATGTAAGTGAATGAAAAAGCGACACGATTTATTTTTGACTCGATTTGTCACGTCATTTCAAACATTTCATAGAAATAATGTTTTAGCTAGATATGAGTAGAAAAATAACTTACAAATAAAAATTTCTACCGTCCTTTTCTAAAATTATACATGAAGGCATTTTTTGTGAGCTGTTATCTCTTCGGTGGCAATTTAGCGACTGACAAATTAATCGATGGGATAAGTCATTGAATGGCTTCTCCAGTACTTAATGCTCTAAGCTATTACTACATATTCACTGCACTCATCGGGACGCTATCTATGTCATGGAATCCAGTAACCAGCAAGTGCAAGCATGTATCAAGGATGTATCTTCGGACAAATCTTTAGATATTGTGAGCATTGTGTGTCGATTTAGTGATCAATCAATCAATCAATCATTTATTTGCGTGAAGTATACATATGAAACATGCAAATATATTATAATAAAAAAATAACAATTGAAGGCAAAATAATTAAATTACATTACATTACGCTGGTTAAAAATAAACAAGTCCAAGTTCGGGTAGTTCGTAAAACTTTCGCGACTCAACAGCAGTGACACCCTCCACTTCAGTCTGCTCGTGACCATGGCCGTTGCAATGCGGCCGAAACGTCGAGATAAATAAATAAACAGTATTATCGCGTTGATAGTCCCCATGAGCGTAGTGAATATGTGTGAAAATCGTAGAAGTTTAAAACAATTTACCACTATTCCTTCCTTATCTCTATAGGCACCGCGCACCAAGGTGCGCGATCATTCCGAGGTAATAACTCGCAATGCGTAGCCATGTCAGCGTGCGCATGTGTGTACTCGGTTTTTACGAATAGGCAATGTAGCGATTTTAATGTTGATGAGATCCTTAAAAGCGGCGACGAATTGTACATGCAGCTATTTCCTGGCTTACAACTTCAGAACGAACGATATTTACTGCCCGAACAATTGCCATCCCGTATTCGCTCCGGGAACTTTTTGGCAGAAATTCAATCAATGCAAGACGACAACAGTTGGATCGCTAATGGATTATTTCCAACAAACGTAAAAAACGTCCACGACAAAAAAACAGAGCTGGAGAATATTCTGCAAAGTAATGTTTTTACATCGGATCACATCGATGCAACTGATAGTGTTCTTTTTACCGGTCAAAGTTACACTGTGTCATTCTGGAGACATCGAAATGCCTTCTATCTTTTTAATAGTCACGGAGTAGACAGTAATAACCGTACAGCTGACGAGTGTGCGCGGTTGTTTAAATGTAATTCGATGAAAAAATTGGCCGATTATCTTTTTGCGAACGCGCATTTTCCAAGAAACGTACTAGACACGGAATATGTCATGAGTAGAATTCGTGTTACAAATTTCATTGTGCCATCTCCCACATTTACAGCTACGCTGTCCCAGTTATATCCAGCTCTGGCCAGTTCAATACCGCGTTCTGCCACTTATGTGCCGTCTCCCACATTTACCGCTTCGCTTTCACAGCCGGAGCAATCGCGTACACCCACATATGCCGAGGTGGTTGCAAAGAGTTGCCATGCATCTCGAACGTCTGCAACCACTGCTAATATCAATGCCGCGCAACCCCAAAATAACAATAAACCGAATTTTAATCCAGTGGTTGTGCTCGACAAGATAGAAGACTTTAAATTGTACGTCTTAAACCCAGTTGTTGTCGTCCAAAACATGTTTTCGGAATTACCGTTGGATGAAAACGATGTAAATGTCGATACGACACCTGTAGGCAGAGGTAGAGGCCGACCCAAAAAACAAAAAAGATTGACTAAAACTAATGCTCATTTAGACGCAGTCAAAAAATACGCTAAAAACAATCCCCAAGTTAATCGTGCGGCTGTTAAAAAGTACAAAGAAAATCATCCGGAAGTGATTCGCGCCGCAGTTCAAAAATTTTCACAAGCTCACCCCGAGGTGAACCGCGCCGCCGTCGAAAGGTACTCTCAAAACCATCCCGAGGTAAACCGCGCCGCCGTCGAAAGGTACTCTCAAAACCATCCCGAGGTGAACCGCGCCGCTGTCGAAAGGTACTCTCAAAACCACCCCGAGGTGAACCGCGCCGCCGTCGAAAGGTACTCTCAAAACCACCCCGAGGTGAACCGCGCCGCCGTCGAAAGGTACTCTCAAAACCACCCCGAGGTGAACCGCGCCGCCGTCGAAAGGTACTCTCAAAACCACCCCGAGGTGAACCGCGCCGCTGTCGAAAGGTACTCTCAAAACCACCCCGAGGTGAACCGCGCCGCCGTCGAAAGGTACTCTCAAAACCATCCCGAGGTGAACCGCGCCGCCGTCGAAAGGTACTCTCAAAACCACCCCGAGGTGAACCGCGAAGCCGTTCAACGATACAATACAGATAGTCGTAACATTGAACCAGAATTACGTAGATCAACAAATTTAATTGCGGAATATAGGGACGCGGAACTTGACAACATTACACTGTTTTCTTTAAAAAAACCATCCATATTAGCTACGGATATATTCTCGTGTCCTCATTGTCATGCGCGTCTTTTCGACGAAGAGCGAAGTCGTAAGCAGTGGTGTTGCGGGTCTGGGGCGTACAACGTTCAACATTTTTCGCCTTTGTCAGAGAACTTTTATACAGATCCCTCGTTTTTAAATAGACCGCGAGCGTATAACAACTTGTTCGCCTTCAGTGCCTTAGGCGTCTCGCATGGTTACCAGCAGCCCGACGGTATATCGTTTTTAAAAATTCAGGGACGTACTTATCACCGCGTGTTCGATCTTTCGTATAATGCCACCACTAACAACATTGGACTCTACATTAATGATAACGACGAACGCGATAGCCTAGCCCAAAGTCAACAGCTAAATAGAGACGTTGTAGTTTCAATTACAAATTATTTGCACAATGTCAATCCGTACATAGAGTGTTTCAAACGCTTGAGTCGAGAAACATCCGATCAAGCGTACATAAGGTTCGAAAGAACTACACGGGCAACACATGGTAACATTCTAGGCGACACACCTTTAGGCAGTGAAGTTGCCGCTATAATAAGTACGGAGAGGGAGACTTTCCAACCACATTGCATAGCCATTTGGAAAGTAGGCCATAAGACACCGCACACTGTAGATATAATGAATCCATTGTATGAAGCTTTCCAATACCCATTGCTTTACCCCGAAGGCAATCCAGGATGGTTTCCTAACAAATTGGACAACAATCAACACAAATTGTCCCAAGTTAAATATGTCCGATGCTTACTGTTGTCAGAGCCGCGATTTTCATTATCAGGCAGACTTTCTGAGGAGTGGTTAGTAGATCTCTATTGTAGGATTTGCGAAGAACGTTTACGCTATATTACAAACGTGCAAAAACAAAACTCAAATCATGCACTCAGAACAGCACCACTCGAAGAGATAGAACACAGTGTCCAACAGATTCGTAACGATGAAACCATACAAGGGGAGGGTGTCGTGCCAGGCCGTATATATTTACCCAATACCTATACAGGATCTCCAAGGTATATGAAAGCTAAATACATGGATGCCATTGCAATAGTCAATACGTTAGGTACCCCAACATACTTTTTAACTTTCACGTGTAATCCAAATTGGCCTGAAATTAAAGAATCCCGTGGAACAAGTAAACTGGCGTACCTACTTTTGTGTGCTCGAGTCTTTAATTTAAAATTAGCACAACTATTACGTGATATCAGATCCGGTAAATACTTTGGTAAATGTTTATATATATTTCACGTAATAGAATTCCAAAAACGCGGTTTACCCCACGCGCATATTTGTTTCAAAGTAGAGAACGGCCCCACGCAGAACATTGACATTGACAGAGTGGTAAGAGCGGATATTCCCAGTTCTTCGGAAGCTGGCGGTAGATTGAGAGAGAAAGTTTTAAAACACATGATCCACGGTCCGTGTGGTCCACCAGATCGATCAAATTTACCGTGCTGGGATAGGGAAAAGCAAAAGTGCACGAAATTTTTTCCGAAACGCGATACCCAAGTCACATTCGTTGACGACAAAGGGTTTGTTAATTTGCGCCGCGACAGTAAAAACGAGGCGACGATAAGTCACAATAGGCGCGAAGTCACTGTCAGCGATTTATGGGTCGTGCCCTATAATGCAGCCCTCCTGTTAAAATATGACGCCCATATGAACTTGGAGGTTTCGTCACAAAGCGCGGTGATCAAATACCTGTTTAAATATATGACCAAAGGTCCGGATGAATCTCGAGTAACCGTGGTACCTGAGGAACATTTGGACGACGAAGTAGAGCAGTACGTCACGAAAAGGTATATAGGCTCGGGCGAAGCGGCGTGGAGGGTGTTGGAGTTTGACGTTACGGGCCGCGAACCTAACGTCAAACAATTGACCGTGCATCTCGAAGACCGTCACAATGTTTTCTTTAGGCCAGGCACTGAGGCAGAGTCCGCGCAACGATCCACGTCTGACCTCATAACTTATTTCAATCGTCCCGCCGGTGAAGAGTTCGACCGTTTAACATATTGCCAGTTTTATGAACAGTACATTATACACGCGTCACGGCCGAACACTAAAAACACTCAGATCTATGAGACGACGAATAATAAGTTTGTGACTAGACGACAACGCGGTGAACTCGTAGCGCGTCTGTTTTGGGTCGCGCCTAATAGAGGTGAACAATTCTACTTAAGAATTCTATTAAAGTCTTATCCAGCTCGAAGTTTCGCGGAACTAATTAGTCTTGGTGGCCCTCATTGTGAAACGTACCAGGAAAGTGCCCGGGCTGTTGGATTAGCCGACGACGAAGTAGAGTACGAAAATGCAATGTCTGAAGCGCAAACTTTCTATACAGGGCGACGCTTGCGTTCTTTTTTTGTGCTCTTGGCTTGTAACGGTGCCCCGGTAGCGTTACTGTGGGACACATTTAAAAATCAACTCAGCGAAGATTTCCTCCACAGACATCCAGACAACGTCGACGCGGCACACAACTTGTCACTGATAGATATCAATAGGATGCTTCGTAAGCACGGAAGTTCTCTCGCACAACACGGTTTGCCGCAAGTCCTTGATCAAACAACCGAGTTGGGTCGCGAACGCGTCGAATACAGTGCGAACCGTCTCCAAGCGTACGTCGACGAGTGGCTACCGCAGTTATCGCCCGACCAACGCGTTGTTTTCGATTACGTCAATAGGCTCTGCGTCGACGATGAGTCTTTATGCGATATAGAGAATCCCGCGATATTCATCGATGGTCCCGCGGGCACCGGAAAAACCCAACTCCTAAACGTCATCGCAGCGCACGTGCGAGGTGTCTTGAAGGGCGTAGTATTATGTACCGCGAGTTCTGCTATCGCCGCTCAGAACTACGAGGGGGGGACTACTGCGCATAGTATGTTTAGATTCCCGATAGACATTGTCGACGACCTCGGCTACTGGAACATCACGAATGGCACTCAAAGAGCTGAACTGATTGCCAACGCGCAAGTGATCATTTACGACGAAGCCCCTATGGCTCATAAATTTTTGATTCATCTGTTAGACCGATCTTTGCGCGATCTGATGAGAAAAGATAGAGATTTTGGTGGAAAAATTATCATCTTTGCCGGTGACTTTCGCCAAATTCCGCCTGTCGTTGTTAACGCGAGATCCAACTCTGACATACTAAATTGTTCTGTCAAAACGTCTCCCGTGTGGCAACGACTAAAATTATTTTCTTTAATCACTTCACAGAGGTGCAGAGTAGATGCAGAATTTGCGGATTTTTTGTCCAAATTAGGTTCCAACCAGTTAACTTCTTACTCGGACACTGTAACTAATGTAAAAAATTTAATCGATTTGGGATTGATCGAACACTTCACCGAACTGACACATTTAATTAACTTTGTCTTCCCATCAGAGATCATTGATAGGCCCGACGAATGCGCGCCTAGAGCGATTCTCTGCACTCGCAATGACTCTGTGCAAGAGATCAACGACGCCATCTTGGAGCAGGTCACGGGAGACGTTTTGCATTTCTATTCCTGCGACAAATTAGATAGCGATAACGTAGACCAAGTATTTTTTGGCGTTGATGCATTAAATCGGATTAGGATCAAGGGTGTTCCAGATCACGTGTTAAAACTGAAGATAGGGTGTGTGTGCATGATTATACGTAACCTCAGTTTTGAAGATGGGTTGGTAAACGGGACCAAAGTAATCGTCGTTAGGAGCTCAACTCTGTTGATAACGGTACGTAAGCCAGGAGGCACAGACGAATTTTTAATTCCGCGTATTCTTTTTAAAAATCAAATAGATCCGCGAAGTCCGTACGAATTGTGTCGCCGTCAATTCCCGTTACGTTTGTGCTACGCGATGACCGTTCACAAAAGTCAGGGCCAGACCATCGGTCGCGTCGGAGTAGACTTGAGATCGGACATTTTCAGTCACGGGCAGTTGTACGTCGCGCTGGGTAGGGTACGTGAACGGAGTAACATAAAAATTTTAGTCCACCGCGATCGCATAATCCACGAAAAACCTTGCGCTATAAATATTGTAATTCCGGAATTGTTGTAACTTTACATTACAACAACACGCTGTATATAAAATCAAATTAAATCAATCAAATTTAAATCAAATCTCCTGGCGCTTCCTGTTACGTTGAATTGTTCGTCTCTATTATATGGAGTGGCAATTATAATCAATCAATTATTAACTTATTCCAAAAAATCATGTTGACATGGCTATTCATGCGAGTTTTTATTTACCTTTTTTGTAGTATAGAATACACTAGGACACTTGTTTCATACTAGACACGGACAAAGTGGTATTTTAATTCTCAATTTATTGTCACGATACAATTGAATTTTTCAAAGGCATGTCATGATTTAGGTGATTTAATATTGTGTCACAGATGGGTGATGAATCAGATATCGTGTAGGCGTGTATTTAGTGTATATTTTTCATTGTCATGAACGTATCTTTATCGTTGACGAAGAGAGAACTGTTGCGGCAGTTGGATATGCCATATAAGATCGTATAATTCATCCGTCGTATGAACTCTTCAAATTGGACGGTTAAGGGGCTAGAGGGAGGTTGCGGAGGCTGTAGCGTCAGGGTGCTTGCGGTATGGCAAGCGATATAACGGTTGGGTTTTTGCAGGCTGACGTATGTCAGGTAGCACTGGTGATGATCTGACTGCCGGGATGACAGATGAACCGGCGGTCTGGTTGGCTCGGTTGAGGTTAGTTGGCACTTGAAGTCGCCACTGCCAACTTTATCCGCATGGGAAGCAAAGGTTGATTCGGTTTTAGGGATGATTGCGAACGTTGACTTCCGTACTGCACTCTGCGCTCACTAAACGTGTGTGGCATTGGAAGCAATGGATAAAATTAGGCGAATGTGTATGTGACACATACTTTTTTTTTCAGTTTTATTCTATTTTTTTCTTTTGGCTTCTTTTTTTTATTAATCGACTTCAAAAATATGAGGCGCTTCTCAATTCGTCGGGATATTTTTTTATGTATGCTCTCCCATTACTCGAAGACGGCTGGATCGATTTGAAAAAAGGTTTTTTTTACTAGAAAAGGTATACTTTCAAGTTGGTCCCATTGTCACTCTCTTTAGATACTCGGAAACTCTTAAATATGCACACACCATTTGGTAAAGTGGAACTGATGAAGAAGACCACAAAAGGCCATCGAAACTATTTGTTGATAAGTATTTCAAGCGTTGCGACACATTAGTCAAAAAAAAGTTGCTAAGTACGAAGGTGATCCCAGAAGTAGCCGGCCCAACAAAGATAACACAAAATAATTAAAAAAAATATCTCAATATAGTCTCCTTTTAACTCTACATTTTTCCCAGGGATGTTCAATAGCTTCGATACCCTGTTTATAGTAATCAGTATCAAACTCCTTAAAATAGCCATCATCAGCAGACTCTACCACTTCATTATTGGCAAATGTTTACCGCCATTTTTTCAAATTAGGAAACAGAATAAAGTACCGAGGTTAAGGTACATGAGGTAGCAATTCGAACTTCAGCTCAATAATTTTAGTCATTGCAATAGTGGACGTGTAAACTGGTGCATTGTCCTGATGGAACAACACTTTCTTTTTCCCTAAATGCGGCCGGTTTTTCTTAATTTCGTCACTCAAACGCTACAATAGTTTTGCGTAGTACTCGCTGTTAGCGGATACTGACGCCATGACTTTGCCAGCAAATGTAACTGACTTTGCCTTCTTTAGAGCTGGTTCTCCCTTTTCAATTCCCATGTTTCGTTTAATTCAAAATCACTCAGAACAATTATCAATTATCTTTTAATGGCTGTGAAACAAAAGCAAAAGAATGAAACATCTTCTTTTTCAAATTAATTTAGTTGTAAGATTTCTTACTAGAATTTTTCACCCAGTCTTGCGTCGTATCATATAATAATAATCATAAAATCGTATATTTTTGGGACCACCCTCGTAATTTATGCTCGTCAGAATGCATTTGGTGAAGTGGAGCTAAAGGTGAAGTATCAGGAGAACCCCTCAGCATTTCACGTCCCTGCATTAGGAAAAGCAATATTTTGTAACGCTATCTTAATACTACAATAATATCCCTTCTTCATTTATACATACAATTTCATAAATTGTAATCACTTTTATGAGTCTGAGTTGATTTCAATATTCCTCTCTCCCCTCTTTTCACTGTTTTTTTTTTAAAGATGATCTGTATATTTTAGTAAACTGCAAACAACAACTAGATCTTTTTCCTGGCACTCGTTTGGCTGTTTTTTTAAAATATAAATGTAATTTTAACGATCTCAATATAAAAACGTGTAACACATTCTTGCAAATTCATAATGCAATTCTATATTGACTGAAAAAATAAACTGAAGTAAATTCTTATAAGTAATTGTAATTGCTGAAGAAGTTTAAGAAGGATTGAAGAAGCGAAAACTGAACAAGCAGCTATTTCGCACAGTTCAAGATTTTATCCACAAGCTGTCAGCTTGCCAGTGTGAACACTACACGCATTTCATATCTTTTACTTCTGAGGACCTAATGGAAGCTCGACCCGTTGACACAGATTGTGACCGGTCAAGTCAAGAGCAGTCTTCTAGATACAATCTCTCGCATCCACACCTTTTTTACCGGTGAACTCACTTGGGCAACAACATGATGTGCTTAAAACAAAGGAAATCAATGAATTTTGATTGCATTTATATCTATGCTGCAGAGTGGTTTGTCATCTTATGCAAATAAAGAAAACGAACCCAGAACAAGGCTCATTGAACAGAGAATTGACAAGTAAGAAGATATCTAACAAAACTTTTGCTGTATTAATCGTTGAACATTGCTGCATAAATGTTTCTCACCAAGAACAACCTTGAACATACGTGTTACGTGCGATAAATTAAGAAGACGTCCATGTTCCTGCCTATTGACGGATGAATACTTCAAAGTTAAGAAGCAAACTTATTATTGTTAATGCATTGATGAAAAAAAATTGGCACAAAAGTTAAAAAAAATATGCAACAAAAAAAATATATATACCTACACTGAGTGCAAAAAAAGCATTGCACAATAATAACATCAAGTGCATACTGTAAAAATTAAATTTGTGTTGTATAAAAGTTTATAACTGACATAATGTAAAAAAACACATCTTTCGACAACTTTCACGTACAGTTTTATGTGTTTGTATTGTTTTTGTTCATATTTACATTTTGTTAAATGAATGTATTTATTTTCACTGTAACAATATAATGACAATGATAATAAACAAAGTGGTTTTACATGTCAATAATTGCATTGTTATGTCTCCAACATACCGCATAGGAATGCTTTTCGAAGAATAGCCAATTTTTTTTTTTTATGTAAATTTAAAAATTCAACTGGCCAAGTGAGTGCTGCTGGGTTTACGCATAAATACATAAATATATTTAAAAAAAACTAATTTCGCTGTAACGGTAAGGCATCAGATAATGTCATCTGTAAACCCTTACTTCAACTTAATTTCACAATACTTGCATATACAATAATTATGATAATAATTACTAACTTTACCGAGAGCCATACGAGTAATTTTCTTCTCCTTCTACCCGAGAGGGTAAAAGGTAAGTAAGAGATAGAAAATACGCTCTCGGTAATGTTAGTAATTATTTATTACTCGTTGCTGATATTTCTAGGAGCAAATACCCTGCTCTTCCCCTCCTCCCGACAGGGAGGCATGGTTGGTAAGAGATTATGATGTTGCACCTAGAAATATCAGCAGCGAGTAATAAACAACGCCTTTTAAAAGGCAGACCATGTTCACTTTCACAGATGACATCATCTGGTGAATGTTATGGTCAGATCAGGAGCGAGGTGCGAAAGCCTGTCACCTGATAAGTCTATAGGACGTGGCAGATCCTTGATCTCGATGACTTCAGGCATCAGATAATGTCATCTGTAAACCCTTACTTCAACTTAATTTCAAAATACTTGCATATACAATAATTATGATAATAATTACTAACTTTACCGAGAGCCTTACGAGTAATTTTCTTCTCCTTCTACCCGAGAGGGTAAAAGGTAAGTAAGAGATAGAAAATACGCTCTCGGTAATGTTAGTAATTATTTATTACTCGTTGCTGATATTTCTAGGAGCAAATACCCTGCTCTTCCCCTCCTCCCGACAGGGAGGCATGGTTGGTAAGAGATTATGAAGTTGCACCTAGAAATATCAGCAGCGAGTAATAAACAACGCCTTTTAAAAGGCAGACCATGTTCACTTTCACAGATGACATCATCTGGTGAATGTTATGGTCAGATCAGGAGCAAGGTGCGAAAGCCTGTCACCTGATAAGTCTATAGGACGTGGCAGATCCTTCATCCTGATCACTTCAGGCATCAGATAATGTCATCTGTAAACCCCTACTATCACATTAATTTCACAATACTTGCATATATATTAATTTTGACAATAATTACTAACTTTACCGAGAGCCTTACGAGTAATTTTATTCTCCTTCTACCCGAGAGGGTAAAAGGTTAGTAAGAGATAGAAAATACGCTCTCGGTAATGTTAGTAATTATTTATTACTCGTTGCTGATATTTCTAGGAGCAAATACCCTGCTCTTCCCCTCCTCCCGACAGGGAGGCATGGTTGGTAAGAGAATATGATGTTGCACCTAGAAATATCAGCAGCGAGTAATAAACAGCGCCATTAACTCAGACTCCAAAAACTGATTACAATTTATCAAAGTGTATGTATAAATTTGATTTTTTGATTGGATCTCGCTTTTTAGTGGGTTGGTTTGTTTTAAAAACACAATAGCCTAATGACAATCGTTCTCCACCTTTTACAAAATATTTCTTTTCCTAATGCAAAAACGTGAAATATTGAGGAGTTCTCCTGATACTTCACCTTCAACTCCACTTCAACAAATGCATTGTGACGAGCATAAATTACTTAGCAACTTTTTTTGAGTAACCATGTCGTAACCACTCGTGAAATACTTATTAACAAATAGTTCCGATGGCCATCTGTGGTAGTCAGGGATCATCTATAAATTACGTCACACGATATTTCACAATACCCCCCGCCGCCGCCCCCCCGCCCCCCCTTGTCACGCTTTTTCTCATCACACTATTTTTAAGACTAAGCCCCCCCCCCCCCCTTTACTTTTTTCCCATCTCTTTAACACGGACTGTCACGTTTGTCACACATAGCGTGTCGTAATTTATGGATGTCCCCCTATCATCAGTTCCACTTCAGCAAATAGTTTCTTTGAACCTTCTTAAATTTCACTAGCTTGCCGACAGACCTTTCCTCGTATTTTTGCCAACACCCAAAACCATATCAGACTTACCAAATTTAATGTATTCTATTTAGTTACCTAATATTGCACCATATAACAGGGACCAACTTGAAAGTAAAGCTTTTCAAAAGCAATTTTTCGAATTGCTCCAGCCGTCTTCGAGTAATCGGGGAACATACACATGCCGACGAATTGAGAACCTCCTCCTTTTTTTGAAGTCGATTAATAACATACAAATTATATACACTTTCTTTCACCAGTTTTCTTTTGTTCTTTTTTATTCCGGTTTTAGTTTTGTTCTTTTTCACATTTTTTTTTACATACATATTCGCCTAATTTATCCCTTTCTATCAATGCCACACACGCAACGACCGTAGATTGCAGTATGGAATTTCAGTGATCGTAATCATCCCTTTAACCGACTCGACCCTTATTTTTCAAGCCGATCTTTGGTAGTGGCAACTTTGACTGTTCAACTGATCTCACACCGAGCTCGCCAGTCTGTCGGCTCGTCCGTCAACCTGGTGGCTGGATCGTCTCCAGTGTGGCCTGACAATCGTCGGCCTCTTAAACCCTTCCGTTTTCGCTTGCATACTGTTATCACTCTGAACGCGCAGCCACCTTTACCGTCCAATTTACAGAGTTCTCGACTCATGGTTATATTTCTCTATGCTATACCCGATTCTTTCAACCGTTTTCGTCTTCAACAACGATCAAGAAACGTTTCATCAGTGAAGATGTTACACTGGTACGCGGCAGTACCCGTTATTTGATTCATTTATTATCTGTTACACTTTATTTTTTGATCTAATATCACGCATTCTGGCGAGAATACAATTGACTCGTGAACGGTAAATTTTGAGTTTCAATTCTGCTCACACCACCCTATGACATTTTTCCTACCTAAATACCTATTTACTCTTGCATGCGAAACACATCATTCTCATGTGTAGTTTTGTAGTGATGGTCCTTCTCAGACAGGCGTTATCCTCACATTCGCTTGCACATACACATACATTACATGTAGTAGAAGGACCGTAGTGGGAGGCAGTACCGCTCGCGTCCGTAGGACTAACCATACATACTAGATGATACCCTACACGTGCCTCCTGGGTGGTGCTAAATGAGCGGCATCTGTTGCTTATCGCAATCTAACAATGTGCTTTTAATTTCTCGGCGGAGCTGACTTGGAGGAGCGAAACCAGCAGAATTGCCGAAGAAAAGGAAAGAAAACCCTTTGCACCATCAAAGTAAACACCGCCGACTTGACAATTATATTGAAAATGAGATCATCATCGCTATACGGTAGTTACGGTACGTATTCATGAAAATGTTATATTGAACTTTTACATAACCTGGTAGACTAATAGTATTTTATGCAACTGTTGCATAATGAGGGGCCTTAAAACACGAGTGCGTTAGCGAGTTTCATAATAGGATCACACGAGTGTTTTAAGACCTAATTATGTACAGTTGCATACATTACTTTATCTACACACATATCATCAATCAAACTGCAAAAAACCGTAACAACAAAAAACCAACAGACGAATGACAACAGTAATGGCGGCAATTCGATCCATCCGTTAAGCCAAAAGTTTTTTTTAAATCTTTTTATACAACATAGGAAGGCAAACAAGCAAGTGGGTCACCTGATGGTAAGTGATCTCCACCGCCTATAGACACCTGCAACAACAAAGAGAGTGCAGATGCGTTGCCAACCCAGAGGGCTAAGATGGAATACCTCTTGTGCCAGTAATTACACCGGCTGTCTTGCTCTCCACGCCGGAACACAACAGTGCAAGCACTGCTGCTTAGCGGCAGGATTAGCGAGCAAGATGGTGGTAGCGATCCGGACGGACCTTGCACAAGGTCCTACCACCCGCAAATCATAGACAAACGCATGAAGTCCCTATCCTCATGTCAGTCGCGATCAAATGTCGTGCGTTTATATTAAAAAACAAACATACTGGATCTATGGATACTAGAACACACACACTTGACACACTTGAGTTGACAGCTGTTCCAAATTTAAACTCATACAGGTACAGAAATCGGTACTGTAGCGAGGAGGAGTGTGTTAGTTACCTTCCGATCATAACGCGCAAGTTGAGTGAGCAAAACGTCAATGTTATAAACTTTGAAATCAGATTTTGTTACGGTAGGCGTCGTTTATAAACAAAAATTGAATAATTAAATGTGAAAAAAAAAATTGTTGATAAAACTCTCTTCACTTTTTATTATAGATACAACCATCGTCGCAGCAATACAACGGAAATCGAGTGGTTGATGGCTGTATCGTTAACTACAAGTTTCAATAATCCCACAGGTTAGTATACATATATAAAAAAAAAAACGCCCTGGCACAATATCACCGCAGAATACAGCGTTAACATCTTTTCTTTCGATTCGTATTGTAATTTACTATAATGTATTAGAAAACCAACTTTAACCAACGCATATTTATATGCTGTATTTTGCGGCGATGCAGTGCTGGGAACGCTGGAATATTATAGTGAGCGAGTAGCTGTTATAACCCAGACTCCCTACAATTTCAGTTTGGCTTGCCCGTATCCGTGAAACTTTTTTGCGAAGAAACAGTGACAAGAGATGTGCGATGCGAGCTATGATATGGCCTCTCCATCTCATACCTTACTTGGGCATCGTGTGATCGGCAGAGAGAGGTTGAACTTCCAATAAGCGAGTTGTGACAGCATTAAATAGTAGTCTGCTATCAAAACAACGACTGGCACAGCACTGTCTTTTTAGATTTCATTCCTCTTCTCATTCTGGAACTCCATTGAAATATGATAATTTACTAATTATGATAATTTTCTTTCCAGATCATGATGGGAGCTGCGGTCTGTTGAAATCACACCGTCTCCAACGTTACTCAAGACTCGGACGGCGGCCACGCAACACAATACGCAATTCATACGCACCGTGCTCGCGTTATATTAAAAATCGTCAGATGCCCGTCAATCTACCTGAATTCGCTTCAAAACAGTGCGTGATCTGCGATATAATGAGAGGCTTAAAACACGAGTGTGGTTTTTCACGACGAGTGGGGTGTGGTGATCATACTTGTGTTTTAAGGCCTAATTATATACAGTTGTTTACAATACTTTATCTACACATATCATAACTACAAAAAACCGTAAAAGCAAAAAACCAACAAATGGTTGACAACTGTAATGGCGGCAATTCGATCCAACAGTGAAGACGAACTTTTTTTTTAATTTTAAAATCATAGATTAACGAATGAAGTCCCTACTCTCATGTCACTCGAGATCAAATTTAGTGCGTTTATATTAAAAATATATACTGAATTGACGTTTCGTATCGATAACCGTTTTAATATCTAAGGATACTAGAATAGAGACCCACTTGAGTTTTGACAGCTGTTCCAAATTTAAACTCGCAACGTTACAAAAATCGGTGCTGTAATGACCATTAAAGTACAGATTTTACCTTCTACCACAGACAAGAAAGATCTCGTAATAAAATTGGTTGTAATAATGCTGGTAATTTCCTAACGTTTTTGAACGCATCATAGAGCCGTAATGATACTGTGTAGATTAACACTATTATGTATTCTAAAAAGAAGAAGGAACGCATACACACTGTCCTACATCCAGTTATTGAAAGGGAAAATATTTCAGGTAACCTTTTGGTTTGGCTCTTACATTATTTTATAAATTGTCGGGAAATGTTTTTAAATGTATTATGTAAAATATTAGCGCAACCTACCCTAGATCCAGATACGACTGACGGATAATGTACGAATTTAGTAGGGCGCGTATAGAAGCATCAGTCTGCTCTTTAACTTCTGTAGTTGATTAAGCAATAGCACCAGCACAACAAAACAACAAAAAAATGAAATTATTTCATTCACTTTTTGTTTTGGTATTGTATTGTCATATTGATAATTTAATTTGAAAGATTAATGTCGTCATCTGTTTATGAAAATTTTACATGCCTGAATCGTATTCAGCATAATTATAGTCGAATGTCAATATTGCGAATAGCTTGGCAGCGAATGAGCGAAGCGAGCGAGGAAGATGGGTCGGAGCAGAAGCGACTCGGATAGGTTAGGTTCAGAAGGCTAAGGCGGGAGCGAAGCGAAAGTCGATGCCTTCGATGTTAGGTTTTTTTATCAACCCAGAAAATCTTGCTTGCTTGCCAGCTCACATTCTACCCACCCATAGTACCGGTGCATATAACCTACCATATCATTTTTTAAAACAAATAATATGCTGTCATGGGTGTATTCCCTGAAACGATTTGTATTAACAGTATGTATGTAAAGTTTGACTATGCTGTAACAGTTTATACATGTAGATATTTATTTTTTACACTTAATGAATGTAATCGATATTTGATTGTAATGATGAAGATGAAGATAAACTGATAAAATAATTGTGATAGTGACGTTGTGTTTGAAATTCAGTTAAGTCTAAAATAATTGTATAATAATGTTTTTATTACATTGATTGTCAGTGACGTACTATATCAATATCTCTGAATAAATAAATAATTGTTATATAACTAATTTGTTTTTTATTTTTTCATGTGGTGAATCGAAAATTTATATTGCTGTACTAAGCGATTGACCTTATAATGAGACCCCCTTATGTAGAAAACAAATGTATTCACCTTATGACTTAGTAACAAGCCAGTTTTCTACCTTATCAGTATCATCACACGGACAGTAGCAAAAGTAGCTTATTTAGAAGGCAAATTACCTCGTGTAGGTACTCTCGAGTCTTCTCAATGGCATACGTACGACAATATGCTTTATTGAATACCACATTAACAATTTCACAAAATAACAGATAAATCTTAAATATAGGAATCCAAAAGCAATCATCGCTTGAGAACGATCTCTTCCAGACAACCTTTGGATAGAGATAAAAATGAAAACTAAAATGACAAGATGGTGTTACTCTTTCGATTCGTCTCGATGCCATCCTTACGACTTAATGTGAAGCTTGATAGACAGACCAATAGCACGACACCCTCCGCGGGCCCCGTGGGGCCCGCGGCCCCCACGCGACATCTAGTTACTATATATATAGCTTAATTACCACTCACTGACTCACTCACTTGGTCATTGACATGCTGTTTTGGAGAGATGTGAAGGGGTGGGGAGCAACTGGAAACACTTTTGTATAGAGGGTGCTCCAACGAGTAGACAAAAAATACGAAACCGACCTGAACGTGGAAAGGGACTTGATGTGAGGTGCGGATCTCGGAAACCGTGGTAGGTACGGCCGAGTTCCAAAACAAACGTCATAGGGAACTGCCGGCCGATGGGTGGGCCGGTCGAAATTTTTTCAAAATGGCCGAAACAAGATGGCCGCCATACAAACTTTAAACGGGAATATCTCGAAAACTGTACGACTTAGTGGGGGGGTGCTCGACCAAATGTCACTCAGGGGGAGGGGGGCAATTTGGTGAAGTTGAAAAAAATTCAAGATGGCGGATCCAAAATGGCGGCCGAAATTTTTTTTTGTCCGATCGGGATGAAATTTTGCACCCGGGGGCTCTGGGGGCCGCCGGTTCCGATTCCGGGAAAAGTTTTTCGATTCCGCCATTTTCCAAGATGGCCGCCATACAAGGGAGTTTTGAAAGCGAGCCCGCAGGGCGAGCTCCGCGTAGGCGCTCGCGCCGGAGCGTCCCATCGGTGCCCTCGAGTCGCTTGCGAGCCCAAAGGGCGAGCTGGGGTGTGAAGTTGGAATTCTTACCCCCCCCCCCTCCCAGTGAGCCCGAAGGGCGAGCTCCGCGTAGGCGCGTGCGCCGAAGCGTCCACCGGACGCGAAATACTCTCGAGTCACTTGCGAGCCCGGAGGGCGAGCTGCAGTGTGAAGTTGGAACTCATCCCCCCCCCCCCTCCTCCCCCCTCCTAAGGCAGCCCTACTTTCTCTGGGCTCTATCTCGGAAACCGAAAATGCTAGACCCCTCGTGTTGGTACTCTTTCGATTCGTCTCGATGCCATCTTTACGACTGTATGTGAAGTTGGGCCCCCAGACCTGAGGGCACGACAGTAAGTTGGAATACCGCCCCCTCCCCCTCTCCCCAGCGAGCCCAAAGGGCGAGCTCCGCGTAGGCGCGTGCGCCGTAGCGTCCCTTCTGAGGCAGTTCTCCCGAGTAACTTGCGAGCCCGCAGGGCGAGCTGCAGTGCGAAGTTGGAACTCATCCCCCCCTTCCTTCCCCCTCCTAAGGCAGCCCGACTTTCTCTTGGCTCTATCTCGGAAACCAAAAATGCTAGACCCCTCGTGTTGGTACTCTTTCGATTCGTCTCGATGCCATCCTTACGACTGAATGTGAAGTTGGGCCCCCAGACCTGAGGGCACGACACCCTCCGCGGGCCCCGTGGGGCCCGCGGCCCCCACGCGACATCTAGTTACTATATATATAGCTTAATTACCACTCACTGATTCACTCACTCACTCACTCACTTGGTCATTGACATGCTGTTTTGAAGAGATGTGAAGGGGTGGGGAGCAACTGGAAACACTTTTGTATAGAGGGTGCTCCAACGAGTAGACAAAAAATACGAAACCGACCTGAACGTGGAAAGGGACTCGATGTGAGGTGCGGATCTCGGAAACCGTGATAGGTACGGCCAAGTTCCAAAACAAAAGTCATAGGGAACCGCCGGCCGATGGGTGAGCCGGTCGAATTTTTTTCAAAATGGCCGAAACAAGATGGCCGCCATACAAACTTTAAACGGGAATATCTCGAAAACCGTACGACTTAGTGGGGGGGTGCTCGACCAAATGTCACTCAGGGGGAGGGGGGAAGTTTGATGGAGTTGAAAAAAATTCAAGATGGCGGATCCAAAATGGCGGCCGAAATTTTTTTTTGTCCGATCGGGATGAAATTTTGCACCCGGGGGCTCTGGGGGCCGCTGGTTCCGATTCCGGGAAAAGTTTTCCGATTCCGCCATTTTTCAAGATGACCGCCATACAAGGGAATTTTGAAAGCGAGCCCGCAGGGCGAGCTCCGCGTAGGCGCTTGCGCCGGAGCGTCCCATCGGTGCTCTCGAGTCGCTTGCGAGCCCGAAGGGCGAGCTGGGGTGTGAAGTTGGAATTTTTACCCCCCCCCCCCCTCCCAGCGAGCCCGAAGGGCGAGGTCCGCGTAGGCGCGTGCGCCGAAGCGTCCACTGGACGCGAAATACTCTCGAGTCACTTGCGAGCCCGGAGGGCGAGCTGCAGTGTGAAGTTGGAACTCATCCCCCCCCTTCCTCCCCCCTCCTAAGGCAGCCCTACTTTCTCTGGGCTCTATCTCGGAAACCGAAAATGCTAGACCCCTCGTGTTGGCACTCTTTCGATTCGTCTCGATGCCATCCTTACGACTGTATGTAAAGTTGGGCCCCCAGACCTGAGGGCACGACAGCAAGTCGGAATAAACCCCCCCCCCCCCCCAGCGAGCCCGAAGGGCGAGCTCCGCGTAGGCGCGTGCGCCATAGCGTCCCTTCTGAGGCAGTTCTCCCGAGTAACTTGCGAGCCCGCAGGGCGAGCTACAGTGTGAAGTTGAAACTCATCCCCCCCCTTCCTCCCCCCTCCTAAGGCAGCCCTACTTTCTCTGGGCTCTATCTCGGAAACCAAAAATGCTAGACCCCTCGTGTTGGTACTCTTTCGATTCGTCTCGATGCCATCCTTACGACTGGATGTGAAGTTGGGCCTCCAGACCTGAGGGCAGGACAGCAAGTTGGAATACCGCCCCCCCCCCCTCCCCAGCGAGCCCGAAGGGCGAGCTCCGCGTAGGCGCGTGCGCCGTAGCGTCCCTTCTGAGACAGTTCTCCCGAGTAACTTGCGAGCCCGCAGGGCGAGCTTCATTGTGAAGTTGGAACTCATCCCCCTCCTTCCTCCCCCCTCCTAAGGCAGCTCGACCTTCGTTTGGCTCTATCACGGAAACCAAAAATGCTAGACCCCTCGTGTTGGTACTCTTTCGATTCGTCTCGATGCCATCCTTACGACTTAATGTGAAGCTTGATAGACAGACCAATAGCACGACACCCTCCGCGGGCCCCGTGGGGCCCGCGGCCCCCACGCGACATCTAGTTACTATATATATAGCTTAATTACCACTCACTGATTCACTCACTCACTCACTTGGTCATTGACATGCTGTTTTGAAGAGATGTGAAGGGGTGGGGATAAACTGGAGCTACTTTCGTATAGAGGGTGCTCCAACGAGTAGACAAAAATACGAAACCGACCTGAACGTGGAAAGGGACTTGATATGAGGTGCGGATCTCGGAAACCGTGATAGGTACGGCCAAGTTCCAAAACAAAAGTCATAGGGAACTGCCGGCCGATGGGTGAGCCGGTCGAAATTTTCCAAAATGGCCGAAACAAGATGGCCGCCATACAAACTTTAAACGGGAATATCTCGAGCACCATCAGAGATAGAGGGGGGGTGCTCGACCAAATGTCACTCAGGGGGAGGGGGGGAAATTTGGTGGAGTTGAAAAAATTCAAGATGGCGGATCCAAAATGGCGGCCGAAAATTTTTTTTGTCCGATCGGGATGAAATTTTGCACGGGGGGGCTCTGGGGGCCGCTGGTTCCGATTCCGGGAAAAGTTTTTCGATTCCGCCATTTTCCAGATGGCCGCCATACAAGGGAGTTTTGAAAGCGAGCCCGCAGGGCGAGCTCCGCGTAGGCGCTTGCGCCGGAGCGTCCCATTGGTGCTCTCGAGTCGCTTGCGAGCCCGAAGGGCGAGCTGGGGTGTGAAGTTGGAATTTTACCCCCCTCCCCCTCCCAGCGAGCCCGAAGGGCGAGCTCCGCGTAGGCGCGTGCGCCGAAGCGTCCACTGGACGCGAAATACTCTCGAGTCACTTGCGAGCCCGGAGGGCGAGCTGCAATGTGAAGTTGAAACTCATCCCCCCCCCCCCTTCCCCCCCCCCCTCCTAAGGCAGCCCTACTTTCTCTTGGCTCTATCTCGGAATCCAAAAATGCTAGACCCCTCGTGTTGGTACTCTTTCGATTCGTCTCGATGCCATCCTTACGACTGAATGTGAAGTTGGGCCCCCAGACCTGAGGGCACCACAGCAAGTCGGAATAACCCCCCCCCCCACCCCCAGCGAGCCCGAAGAGCGAGCTCCGCGTAGGCGCGTGCGCCGTAGCGTCCCTTCTGAGGCAGTTCTCCCGAGTAACTTGCGAGCCCGCAGGGCGAGCTGCAGTGTGAAGTTGGAACTCATCCCCCCCTTCCTTCCCCCCTCCAAAGGCAGCCCTACTTTCTCTGGGCTCTATCTCGGAAACCGAAAATGCTAGACCCCTCGTGTTGGTACTCTTTCGATTCGTCTCGATGCCAGCCTTACGACTGAATGTGAAGTTGGGCCCCCACAGACCTGAGAGCACGACACCCTCCGCGGGCCCCGTGGGGCCCGCGGCCCCCCACGCGACATCTAGTTACTATATATATAGCTTAATTACCACTCACTGATTCACTCACTCACTCACTCACTTGGTCATTGACATGCTGTTTTGAAGAGATGTGAAGGGGTGGGGAGCAACTGGAAACACTTTTGTATAGAGGGTGCTCCAACGAGTAGACAAAAAATAGGAAACCGACCTGAACGTGGAAAGGGACTCGATGTGAGGTGCGGATCTCGGAAACCGTGATAGGTACGGCCAAGTTCCAAAACAAAAGTCATAGGGAACCGCCGGCCGATGGGTAAGCCGGTCGAATTTTTTTCAAAATGGCCGAAACAAGATGGCCGCCATACAAACTTTAAACGGGAATATCTCGAAAACCGTACGACTTAGTGGGGGGGGTGCTCGACCAAATGTCACTCAGGGGGAGGGGGGGAAGTTTGATGGAGTTGAAAAAAATTCAAGATGGCGGATCCAAAATGGCGGCCGAAATTTTTTTTGTCCGATCGGGATGAAATTTTGCACCCGGGGGCTCTGGGGGCCGCTGGTTCCGATTCCGGGAAAAGTTTTCCGATTCCGCCATTTTTCAAGATGACCGCCATACAAGGGAATTTTGAAAGCGAGCCCGCAGGGCGAGCTCCGCGTAGGCGCTTGCGCCGGAGCGTCCCATCGGTGCTCTCGAGTCGCTTGCGAGCCCGAAGGGCGAGCTGGGGTGTGAAGTTGGAATTTTTTACCCCCCCCCCCCTCCCAGCGAGCCCGAAGGGCGAGGTCCGCGTAGGCGCGTGCGCCGAAGCGTCCACTGGACGCGAAATACTCTCGAGTCACTTGCGAGCCCGGAGGGCGAGCTGCAGTGTGAAGTTGGAACTCATCCAACTCATCCCCCCCCCTTCCTCCCCCCTCCTAAGGCAGCCCTACTTTCTCTGGGCTCTATCTCGGAAACCGAAAATGCTAGACCCCTCGTGTTGGCACTCTTTCGATTCGTCTCGATGCCATCCTTACGACTGTATGTAAAGTTGGGCCCCCAGACCTGAGGGCACGACAGCAAGTCGGAATAACCCCCCCCCCCCCCAGCGAGCCCGAAGGGCGAGCTCCGCGTAGGCGCGTGCGCCGTAGCGTCCCTTCTGAGGCAGTTCTCCCGAGTAACTTGCGAGCCCGCAGGGCGAGCTACAGTGTGAAGTTGAAACTCATCCCCCCCCTTCCTCCCCCCCTCCTAAGGCAGCCCTACTTTCTCTGGGCTCTATCTCGGAAACCAAAAATGCTAGACCCCTCGTGTTGGTACTCTTTCGATTCGTCTCGATGCCATCCTTACGACTGGATGTGAAGTTGGGCCTCCAGACCTGAGGGCAGGACAGCAAGTTGGAATACCGCCCCCCCCCCCTCCCCAGCGAGCCCGAAGGGCGAGCTCCGCGTAGGCGCGTGCGCCGTAGCGTCCCTTCTGAGACAGTTCTCCCGAGTAACTTGCGAGCCCGCAGGGCGAGCTTCATTGTGAAGTTGGAACTCATCCCCCTCCTTCCTCCCCCCTCCTAAGGCAGCTCGACCTTCGTTTGGCTCTATCACGGAAACCAAAAATGCTAGACCCCTCGTGTTGGTACTCTTTCGATTCGTCTCGATGCCATCCTTACGACTTAATGTGAAGCTTGATAGACAGACCAATAGCACGACACCCTCCGCGGGCCCCGTGGGGCCCGCGGCCCCCACGCGACATCTAGTTACTATATATATAGCTTAATTACCACTCACTGATTCACTCACTCACTCACTCACTTGGTCATTGACATGCTGTTTTGAAGAGATGTGAAGGGGTGGGGAGCAACTGGAAACACTTTTGTATAGAGGGTGCTCCAACGAGTAGACAAAAAATACGAAACCGACCTGAACGTGGAAAGGGACTCGATGTGAGGTGCGGATCTCGGAAACCGTGATAGGTACGGCCAAGTTCCAAAACAAAAGTCATAGGGAACCGCCGGCCGATGGGTGAGCCGGTCGAATTTTTTTCAAAATGGCCGAAACAAGATGGCCGCCATACAAACTTTAAACGGGAATATCTCGAAAACCGTACGACTTAGTGGGGGGGTGCTCGACCAAATGTCACTCAGGGGGAGGGGGGAAGTTTGATGGAGTTGAAAAAAATTCAAGATGGCGGATCCAAAATGGCGGCCGAAATTTTTTTTTGTCCGATCGGGATGAAATTTTGCACCCGGGGGCTCTGGGGGCCGCTGGTTCCGATTCCGGGAAAAGTTTTCCGATTCCGCCATTTTTCAAGATGGCCGCCATACAAGGGAATTTTGAAAGCGAGCCCGCAGGGCGAGCTCCGCGTAGGCGCTTGCGCCGGAGCGTCCCCATCGGTGCTCTCGAGTCGCTTGCGAGCCCGAAGGGCGAGCTGGGGTGTGAAGTTGGAATTTTTACCCCCCCCGCCCTCCCAGCGAGCCCGAAGGGCGAGGTCCGCGTAGGCGCGTGCGCCGAAGCGTCCACTGGACGCGAAATACTCTCGAGTCACTTGCGAGCCCGGAGGGCGAGCTGCAGTGTGAAGTTGGAACTCATCCCCCCCCTTCCTCCCCCCTCCTAAGGCAGCCCTACTTTCTCTGAGCTCTATCTCGGAAACCGAAAATGCTAGACCCCTCGTGTTGGCACTCTTTCGATTCGTCTCGATGCCATCCTTACGACTGTATGTAAAGTTGGGCCCCCAGACCTGAGGGCACGACAGCAAGTCGGAATAACCCCCCCCCCCCCCAGCGAGCCCGAAGGGCGAGCTCCGCGTAGGCGCGTGCGCCGTAGCGTCCCTTCTGAGGCAGTTCTCCCGAGTAACTTGCGAGCCCGCAGGGCGAGCTACAGTGTGAAGTTGAAACTCATCCCCCCCCCTTCCTCCCCCCTCCTAAGGCAGCCCTACTTTCTCTGGGCTCTATCTCGGAAACCAAAAATGCTAGACCCCTCGTGTTGGTACTCTTTCGATTCGTCTCGATGCCATCCTTACGACTGGATGTGAAGTTGGGCCTCCAGACCTGAGGGCAGGACAGCAAGTTGGAATACCGCCCCCCCCCCCTCCCCAGCGAGCCCGAAGGGCGAGCTCCGCGTAGGCGCGTGCGCCGTAGCGTCCCTTCTGAGACAGTTCTCCCGAGTAACTTGCGAGCCCGCAGGGCGAGCTTCATTGTGAAGTTGGAACTCATCCCCCTCCTTCCTCCCCCCTCCTAAGGCAGCTCGACCTTCGTTTGGCTCTATCACGGAAACCAAAAATGCTAGACCCCTCGTGTTGGTACTCTTTCGATTCGTCTCGATGCCATCCTTACGACTTAATGTGAAGCTTGATAGACAGACCAATAGCACGACACCCTCCGCGGGCCCCGTGGGGCCCGCGGCCCCCACGCGACATCTAGTTACTATATATAAAGCTCGATTACCACTCACTGACTGGGTCATTGACATGCTGTTTTGGAGCGATGTGAAGGGGTGGGGATAAACTGGAAGACCTGCCGCATAGAAGGTGCTCCAACGAGTAGACAAAAAATACGAAACCGACCTGGACGTGGAAAGGGACTCGATGTGAGGTGCGGATCTCGGAAACCGTGATAGGTACGGCCAAGTTCCAAAACAAAAGTCATAGGGAACTGCCGGCCGATGGGTGAGCCGGTCAAATTTTTTTCAAAATGGCCGAAACAAGATGGCCGCCATACAAACTTTAAACGCGAAAATCTCGGAAACCATCAGAGATAGAGGGGGGGTGCTCAACCAAATGTCACTTAGGGGGAGAGGGGAAATTTGGTGGAGTTGAAAAAAATTCAAGATGGCGGATCCAAAATGGCGGCCGAAATTTTTTTTTGTCCGATCAGGGTGAAATTTTGCACCCGGGGGCTCTTGGGTCCGCTGATTCCGATTCCGGGAAAATTTTTCCGATTCCGCCGTTTTTCAAGATGGCCGCCATACAAGGGAGATTTGAAAGCGAGCCCGCAGGGCGAGCTCCGCGTAGGCGCTTGCGCCGGAGCGTCCCATCGCTGCTCTCGAGGCGCTTGCGAGCCCGAAGGGCGAGCTGGGGTGTGAAGTTGGAATATTTACCCCCCCCCCCCCACCCCTCTAAGCGAGCCCGAAGGGCGAGCTCCGCGTAGACGCGTGCGCCGAAGCGTCCACTGGACGCGAAATACTCTCGAGTCACTTGCGAGCCCGCAGGGCGAGCTGCAGTGTGAAGTTGAAACTCATCCCCCCCTTCCTCCCCCCTCCTAAGGCAGCCCTACTTTCTCTGGGCTCTATCTCGGAAACCAAAAATGCCAGACCCCTCGTGTTGGTACTCTTTCGATTCGTCTCGATGCCATCCTTACGACTTTATGTGAAGCTTGATAGACAGACCAATAGCACGACACCCTCCGCGGGCCCCGTGGGGCCCGCGGCCCCCACGCGACATCTAGTTACTATATATATAGCTCGATTACCACTCACTCACTCACTGGGTCATTGACATGCTGTTTTGGAGAGATGTGAAGGGGTGGGAAAAAACTGGAGCTACTTTCGTATAGGCGCGTGCGCCGAAGCGTCCACTGGACGCGAAATACTCTCGAGTCACTTGCGAGCCCGCAGGGCGAGCTGCAGTGTGAAGTTGGAACTCATCCCCCCCCCCTTCCTCCCCCCTCCTAAGGCAGCCCTACTTTCTCTTGGATCTATCTCGGAATCCAAAAATGCTAGACCCCTCGTGTTGGCACTCTTTCGATTCGTCTCGATGCCATCCTTACGACTGGATGTGAAGTTGGGCCTCCAGACCTGAGGGCAGGACAGCAAGTTGGAATACCGCCCCCCCCCCCCTCCCCAGCGAGCCCGAAGGGCGAGCTCCGCGTAGGCGCGTGCGCCGTAGCGTCCCTTCTGAGGCAGTTCTTCCGAGTAACTTGCGAGCCCGCAGGGCGAGCTGCATTGTGAAGTTGGAACTCATCCCCCTCCTTCCTCCTCCCTCCTAAGGCAGCCCGACCTTCGTTTGGCTCTATCACGGAAACCAAAAATGCTAGACCCCTCGTGTTGGTACTCTTTCGATTCGTCTCGATGCCATCTTTACGACTGAATGTGAAGTTGGGCCCCCAGACCTGAGGGCACGACACCCTCCGCGGGCCCCGTGGGGCCCGCGGCCCCCACGCGACATCTAGTTACTATATATAAAGCTTAATTACCACTCACTTATCACTGACTGACTGGGTCATTGACATGCTGTTTTGAAGAGTTGAGAAGGGGTGGGGTAAAACTGGAAACACTTTTGTATAGAGGGTGCTCCAACGAGTAGACAAAAAATACGAAACCGACCTGAACGTGGAAAAGGACTTGATGTGAGGTGCAGATCTCGGAAACCGTGATAGGTACGGCCGAGTTCCAAAACAAAAGTCATAGGGAACTGCCGGCCGATGGGTGAGCCGGTCGAATTTTTTTCAAAATGGCCGAAACAAGATGGCCGCCATACAAAATTTAAACGGGAATATCTCGGGCACCATTAGAGATAGAGGGGGGGTGCTCGACCAAATGTCACTCAGGGAGAGGGGGGAAATTTGGTGGAGTTGAAAAAAATTCAAGATGGCGGATCCAAAATGGCGGCCGAAATTTTTTTTTGTCCGATCGGGATGAAATTTTGCACCCGGGGGCTCTGGGGGCCGCCGGTTCCGATTCCGGGAAAAGTTTTTCGATTCCGCCATTTTCCAAGATGGCCGCCATACAAGGGAGTTTTGAAAGCGAGCCCGCAGGGCGAGCTCCGCGTAGGCGCTCGCGCCGGAGCGTCCCATCAGTGCCCTCGAGTCGCTTGCGAGCCCAAAGGGCGAGCTGGGGTGTGAAGTTGGAATTCTTACCCCCCCCCCCTCCCCCTCCCAGCGAGCCCGAAGGGCGAGCTCCGCGTAGGCGCGTGCGCCGAAGCGTCCACCGGACGCGAAATACTCTCGAGTCACTTGCGAGCCCGGAGGGCGAGCTGCAGTGTGAAGTTGGAACTCATCCCCCCCCCCCTCCTCCCCCCTTCTAAGGCAGCCCTACTTTCTCTGGGCTCTATCTCGGAGACCGAAAATGCTAGACCCCTCGTGTTGGGACTCTTTCGATTCGTCTCGATGCCATCCTTACGACTGAATGTGAAGTTGGGCCCCCAGACCTGAGGGCACGACAGCAAATTGGAACCCCCCCACCCCCCTCCCCAGCGAGCCCGAAGGGCGAGCTCCGCGTAGGCGCGTGCGCCGTAGCGTCCCTTCTGAGGCAGTTCTCCCGAGTAACTTGCGAGCCCGCAGGGCGAGCTGCAGTGTGAAGTTGAAACTCATCCCCCCCTTCCTCCCCCCTCCTAAGGCAGCCCGACCTTCGTTTGGCTCTATCACGGAAACCAAAAATGCTAGACCCCTCGTGTTGGTACTCTTTCGATTCGTCTCGATGCAATCCTTACGACTTAATGTGAAGCTTGACAGACAGACCAATAGCACGACACCCTCCGCGGGCCCCGCGGGGCCCGCGGCCCCCACGCGACATCTAGTTACTATATATAAAGCTAGTTGTTGCTGTAGCAGTTGTTGCTAGTTGCTGTTTTGGAGAGATGTGAAGGGGTGGGGATTAACTGGAGCTACTATCGCATAGAGGGTGCTCCAACAAGTAGAGGAAAAATACGAAATCGACCTGAACGTGGAAAGGGACTCGATGTGAGGTGCGGATCTCAGAAACCGTGATAGGTACGGCCAAGTTCCAAAACAAAAGTCGTAGGGAACTGCCGGCCGATGGGTGAGCCGGTCGAAATTTTTTCAAAATGGCCGAAACAAGATGGCCGCCATACAAACTTTAAACGGGAATATCTCGAGCACCATTTTAGATAGAGGGGGGGTGCTCGACCAAATGTCACTCAGGGGGAGGGGGGAAACTCAGACGACTCGAAAAAAATCCAAGATGGCGGATCCAAAATGGCGGCCGAAATTTTTTTTTGTCCGATCGTGATGAAATTTTGCACCCGGGGGCTCTGGGGGCCGCTGGTTCCGATTCCGGGAAAAGTTTTCCGATTCCTCCATTTTCCAAGATGGCCGCCATACAAGGGAGTTTTGAAAGCGAGCCCGCAGGGCAAGCTCCGCGTAGGCGCTTGCGCCGGAGCGTCCCATCGGTGCTCTCGAGTCGCTTGCGAGCCCGAAGGGCGAGCTAGGGTGTGAAGTTGGAAACTTTTACCCCCCCCCCCCCCCCCTCCCAGCGAGCCCGAAGGGCGAGCTCCGCGTAGGCGCGTGCGCCGAAGCGTCCAATGGACGCGAAATACTCTCGAGTCACTTGCGAACCCGGAGGGCGAGCTGCAGTGTGAAGTTGGAACTCATCCCCCCCCTTCCGCCCCCCTCCTAAGACAGCCCTACTTTCTCTGGGCTCTATCTCGTAAACCGAAAATGCTAGACCCCTCGTGTTGGTACTCTTTCGATTCGTCTCGATTGCATCTTTACGACTGAATGTGAAGTTGGGCCCCCAGACCTGAGGGCACGACAGCAAGTTGGAACCCCAACACCCCCCTCCCCAGCGAGCCCGAAGGGCGAGCTCCGCGTAGGCGCGTGCGCCGTAGCGTCCCTTCTGAGGCAGTTCTCCCGAGTAACTTGCGAGCCCGGAGGGCGAGCTGCAGTGTGAAGTTGGAACTCATCCCCCCCTTCCTTCCCCCTCCTAAGGCAGCCCTACTTTCTCTGGGCTCTATCTCGGAAACCGAAAATGCTAGACCCCTCGTGTTGGTACTCTTTCGATTCGTCTCGATGCCATCCTTACGACTGAGTGTGAAGTTGGGCCCCAGACCTGAGGGCACGACAGCAAGTTGGAATACCCCCCCCCCCCTCCCCAGCGAGCCCGAAGGGCGAGCTCCGCGTAGGCGCGTGCGCCGTAGCGTCCCTTCTGAGGCAGTTCTCCCGAGTAACTTGCGAGCCCGCAGGGCGAGCTGCAGTGTGAAGTTGGAACGCATCCCCCCCTTTCTCCCCCCTTCTAAGGCAGTCCGACTTTCTCTGGGCTCTATCTAGGAAACCGAAAATGCTAGACCCCTCGTGTTGGTACTCTTTCGATTCGTCTCAATACCATCTTTACGACTGAATGTGAAGTTGGGCCTCCAGATCTGAGGGCACGACACCCTCCGCGGGCCCCGTGGGGCCCGCGGCCCCCACGCGACATCTAGTTACTATATATATAGCTCGATTACCACTCACTCACTCACTGACTCACTGGGTCATTGACATGCTGTTTTGGAGAGATGTGAAGGGGTGGGGAAGAACTGGAGCTACTTTCGTATAGAGGGTGCTCCAACGAGTAGAGGAAAAATACGAAACCGACCTGACCGTGGAAAGGGACTCGATGTGAGGTGCGGATCTCGAAAACCGTGATAGGTACGGCCAAGTTCCATAACAAAAGTCGTAGGGAACTGCCGACCGATGGGTGAGCCAGTCGAATTTTTTTCAAAACGGCCGAAACAAGATGGCCGCCATACAAACTTTAAACGCGAAAATCTCAAAAACCATCAGACTTAGAGGGGGGGTGCTCCACCAAATGTCACTCAGGAAAAGGGGGGAAATTTGATGGAACTGAAAAAAATTCAAGATGGCGGATCCAAAATGGCGGCCGAATTTTTTTTTTTGTCCGATCGGGATGAAATTTTGCACCCGGGGGCTCTGGGGGTTGCTGGTTCCGATTCAAGGAAAATCTTTTCGATTTCGCCATTTTCCAAGATGGCCGCCATACAAGGGAGTTTTGAAAGCGAACCCGCAGGGCGAGCTCCGCATTGACGCTTGCGCCGGAGCGTCCCATTCGTCCTTCCGAGTCGCTTGCGAGCTCGAAGGGCGAGCTGGGGTGTGCAGTTAGAAATCATCCCCCCTTCCCCCTTCCCAGCGAGCCCGTAGGGCGAGCTCCGCGTAGGCGCGTGCGCCGTAGCGTCCCTTCTGAGGCAGTTCTCCCGAGTAACTTGCGAGCCCGGAGGGCGAGCTGCAGTGTGAAGTTGGAACTCATCCCCCCCTTCCTTCCCCCTCCTAAGGCAGCCCTACTTTCTCTGGGCTCTATCTCGGAAACCAAAAATGCTAGACCCCTCGTGTTGGTACTCTTTCGATTCGTCTCGATGCCATCTCTACGACTTAATGTGAAGTTGGGCCCCCAGACTGAGGGCACGACAGCAAGTTGGAATAGCCCCCTCCCTACCCCAGCGAGCCTGAAGGGCGAGCTCCGCGTAGGCGCGTGCGCCGTAGCGTCCCTTCTGAGGCAGTTCTCCCGAGTAACTGGCGAGCCCGTAGGGCGAGCTGCAGTGTGAAGTTGGAACTCATCCCCCCCTTCCTCCTCCCCCCAAGGCAGCCCGACTTTCACTTGGCTCTATCTCGGAAACCAAAAATGCTAGACCCCTCGTGTTGGTACTCTTTCGATTCGTCTCGATGCCATCCTTACGACTGAATGTGAAGCTTGATGGACAGATGTAAACCACGACACCCTCCGCGGGCCCCGTGGGGCCCGCGGCCCCCACGCGACATCTAGTATTAAATATAAACATAAATGGCTACATAGAAGGAGTCACTCGTATTGGCAAAAGGGGGCACCGTCGTCCTCTGCAAATCGAACTACTGAGTAAAAGAATGACAGCGTACGTACTTGAAAATGCGCAGTATTTCAAAAATACGAGATACGGGGTTTCATTATTTTTGGACGGCAAATCTCTAGAAAAAAAGAAAATCCTCAGAGATCATTTGATAAAAGCGCGACGTGTCGGAAAATACGCTAAAATAAAACACAATAAACTAATCATTAATGGAAAAGAGTTTGTCCCCGAAGAACCTATTGTGATCCCAACCCAATCATCACCCTCTCACTCACAAAAGCAATTGACACCTATGCCTACACCTATGACTACAAATAGCTCAAATACACAAATTAATAATAACCAGACATTTCGTGGATAAAGATAAAGACAAATTTAAAATATTAATTCAAAACACACAGAGCTTAAAGTACAAGATACAAATTATAGAATCTTTTCTGCTTGATAGAAATATATCAGCAATTTTCATTAGCGAGACATGGATTTCTACGAAGCAGAAAGACACAATAGCCATCAGCGGGTACGAGTTCGCTGCAGCTTTCTATTGCGAGCAGCGCCAAGGTGGAGGCGTAGCAATACTCCTGCAAAAAGGAATAACCTACGAGGAGCGACCGGATATTGCTGAATTGTCACAGGAGTGTGTTATCGAGTGCTGTGGAGTGGAAATTCCAGAACAAGACACTATCCTAATTAATGTGTATAGACCTGACCATGAAATAGATATATTTTTCAACTGCCTCAATAAACTACTTTTAAAAATCAAACAAAAGGAACGAAACAAACACATTGTTATCGTGGGCGACTTTAACATTCTAGTTCTACTACCTCTGAAAGACTTTTAGACTTAATGTTAAGCTTTAATCTAAGCCAAATTGTCAAACAACCTACGAGGAAAATAAAAAACTCTAGCTCTTGTATTGACCTAATATTCACGAACAAAAATCAAAACCAATGTGTTGAAGTGACGGACCACGGCTTATCGGACCACAAAGGCGTTATTTATCAAATTTAAAGACGAACTACACAAATGCAACAAGATACGTGGTATACTAAAGTACGAATATTTAGCGAAAAAAATATGTCACTCTTTAGACAAACACTGCGAGGCGTGAATTGGGATACTATAATTTCAGATAAAAATTACGTAAACTCGAACTATAATAAAGGAGAATGGGCAAATTGTCCCAAGTGCTGTATACAGTTGTGCTATATCTTATTTGAAAGCTCTCTACAAGACCTTAATTTTTTTTATGACAGCAAAGCCGAAATGTTTGCAGGGAAAAAGTGACAGCCCATTTTATACCTCACTTTGTACTAGCAGTTGTATGAAAAGTATGTGTAAAATCATGTTCGAGATATATCTTCGGCTATAGCCGAAAGATTTTAACCACGCATTCCTGAGACCACTATGAGTAAAAAACGTAATGTGAGCATAGGTCTAATTAGCTGTTTTTTTTTCGATTTTTTCATACAAAACAATTATTAATTACAACTCTCGAAACATGGCCTATGATGCTCCTTACACCGTACACGTCCATACTACTCACTAGTGTATACAAGGGTTGGGACAGCGCCCATACAAAAATGCCCATTCTCCTTTAATGCTAAATTATTAGAAATACTAAATATACACATCCCACTAAAACGACTAAAATTGATAACAGCGCAGGGTAAAAAGACTTGGCTAACAGCAGGCTTAAAAAAATCATGTAAACATAAAAGACAATTAAAAATACTAGTTAATATAAGTAATAATGAAATAATTAGTAACCACTACAAACAATATGAAAACATTTTAAAGAAATGTATTAAAAAGTCAAAACGAATAAATATGCACGGAAAATGAAAACTTGGTGCTCGGTATAATAGCAAGGTAGAGCAAGCAAAGTCTCAAGGGGAAAATGCAGATTGGCTTTTGAGAAACGGCATACTTTTTAAGAAAATACGGCTTAAACAGTATTCGAATAAAGACGACGTTTGGAAACTGGTGGTTCCAGTGGCGCTTAGAGAAGAAGTCTTTAAAGAGTGCCATGACAACACCACTGCTGGTCATTTGGGGGTGCGAAAAACAAATTTTAAGATAAAACAAAAATATTACTGGCCTAAAATGCTTCAGGATGTAAAGAAATAAATACATTAGGAAATGGGAAAGTTGCGCAAAATTTAAAGAATCACAGAAGCTGTCATATGGCGTAATGGGTGCACACAGGGACGTGTCACGGCCGTGACATTACATCACTCGATTTAATGGATCCATTCCCTAAAAGCAAGAAAGATAATACCATGTTGTTGGTTATTTCCTGCTGGTTCAGTAAATTTACATTATTGTTTCCTTTAAGAACAGGGGAGGCGAATAAAATTTGTGACATTGTGGAACAGCAATTTCTCTTATTTGGTGCTCCATATTCCATTATTTGCGATAACGGGAAGCAATTTGAATCCCATTTGTTTGAAGATCTAGCTAGCAAGTACAATTCCAAATTATGGAATACGCCACATTACCACCCTCAAAGAAATCCAACGGAGCGCGTTAATAGAGTAATTGGCACAATGATAATCAACATTCATCAAGCCCAAGAAGCACAATGAATGGGACCTGCATATAGACGAATTCGGAAATGCAATTAGAACAGCAGTGCATGACGGATGTTCCTAGTACGGGAAACAGCTGTTCCAAACCAAAACCATGTGGTAACGGAACAGAATGAAATAGGCAACCTACAAGTCAGTTTCTCAAATTACGTCAGGGAACAAAGCCATAAGCAAAACATCTTCAAAGAGGTGCAAACAAAATTAAAGAAAACACATGAACGCAGTAGACAATACTACAATCGTTGGAGACGACCAAGTTCCTTCTAAGAAGGAGACATTGTCTGGAAGAGGACAAAATTTTTATCAAATGCACCTAAAAAGTTTATGACTAAGCTTGCACCAAAATTTGAAAAAGCCATAATCGCGAAGGTAATCTCTACGAATGTGTACGGATTGAATAACGCACATGGAAAGTACATTGGAGTCTGGCATGCGAAGGACCTAAAGCTTGCAAATAACAAAAAAAAAAAATTTTTTTTTGTGACAGAGGAGGAGGTATTTGTTAAGAAATTAATAACATGTGGGTAAACTAAACTTAGTATGGTCATGAGTACATTGCGCAGTAACCGTTGACGAGATTCGACCGTACTAACTATGTACACATGGTCCAGTGGTTACGTTGGTTAGCTGTGACGCAGTGGTACCAAGATCGATTCCGGGTGAACTTTACTTTTTCCATGTTTGTTTCGGGTTGAATGACTTGCTAATTTTCATTTCTCTAATATTAACGTCATGATGAGACAAAGCGAGCAGATTCCATTTAGACGTGTCTATGGGAGCACACGTTAATAATATAGTTAAAATAATTACGGAAATCATTGCAGATAACAATTTAACTCTTCAGTCATTTTTGCACTTATGTATATTAGTGATCATTGGTGTGTGTAGTGTAGCAAAGAAAAGGGTAAGTTTAGATTTGTAAGCGTCAAGCAATGATAGGACGTTTCATTTTTAAAATTCATGGTTTTACTCAAGATGTTCTTTGTGTTTCTATTTTAGCTTGATGAAACGTCCTTTCTAAATAAGCTGTAGCTTCTCGAAGTTCGACTGAGACTAGCAGTAGTGCGGGGACTGGCAGGATCCCGGTAAACATCTTCCGTACCCTTCCTGGCGCTCAACTTTAGTTTAAGTTATAGGTTTTAATTTAATAATTTAAGAATTACACGCCTAGCTTCTAATGGTTGCCATTTTTATTTTAATGCCTTTTAAACCCTTAACAATTGGAGCTTTATATCGGCAGTACTGCTGTGGTAAATGGTCTGTATTAAATTAATGTATGTGGGCTCTATACCCTGGTTGCGGAGGGCTGTGACTATTGCAGAGTGATGAATACTATCAAACGCCTTCGTATAATCCACAAACGCAAGGTATAGACCTTTGTTGTGCTCGTTTGATTTTTCGATGATCTAATTGATAGTATGGAGATGGTCAGTTGTGGAAAAGCCAGGTCTGAATCCTTGTTGAAAAGTTCCTGAAAAGTTGTTTGGCCCAATTTTAACGCTTCTGTTGTAACACCATCAAACCCAGGGCTTCTACCATAGTTCATGCTCTTGACAGCGCTATTTATTTCAAAATGGGTAATCAAGGCAACGGTTTCAGAACAGGAGTATTCCACATTATTGCTAATTTGGGTTGCGTTGGTATATAATTCCTTGTAAAATTCAGTACAAATGCTTTGTATTTTATGTCTGTCTCTGTGAAGTGTGCCATTTTCGTCTCTTAATCTCGTGATGCAGGATTTCAATTGTGTTATACTCCGCTTAGCGACTCTATGAGAGCAGTTTTTCACAAGCGCAGCTTTAACTAGTTCAGTATTCAATTTGCTTATGTCTTTCCTAATGTTACGTTTTACATATCTTTTTTTTTTTTTTTTTTATTAGCCTATATTTGTGTCCCACTGCTGGGCAAAGGCCTCTCCACAAGACTTCCACAACTCCCGATTTGACGCAATATCAGCCCAGTCCTTTTCAAACCCGTCCAAGTCATCCCGCCATCTCTTTCTTGGCCTGCCTCGTCGTCGATGGCCGTTCTGCGGCACCCACCAAGTGGCTGTGCGAGCCCACCTCTGTGGGTGCATGCGACAGACATGTCCGGCCCAGTTCCACTTTAGCTTGGCAGTTTTTTCTCCAACGTCGGCTATGCGTGTCTGTGAGCGCAGCGTAGTGTTCCGGATTCTGTCTATCCTCTTAACACCTAATATGCTGCGCTCCATCGCTCTTTGGCAAACCTTGAGTTTTAACTTTTGATTTTCGGTCAGAGACCATGTTTGCGCACCGTAGGTTAGAATGGGCAGTATACACATGTCGACGAGTTTTCGCTTTAGGGTGTTTGGAAAGTTTCCCTTCATGAGCTCTTTCATGGACCAGTAGCTCTTCCAGGCGTTTTCAATGCGGCGTTCGATCTCCTTATCTTGCCTATTACGGAAAGAAACTATCTGGCCCAAATAGATATATTCGTCGACATATTGTATTACCTGCCCATCCATATCTATCAAAATTATTAAATTTGGTGTTGCATCTCTTTTGCAATAACTGCCGGGTTTTTTCGGAGAGTTTTGTTTTGTTTCTCGTTTCAGTCTTAATTTTTTTGCTTGCTAGCTGAATACCCTTAGCTATATTTGAATATTGCTGTTCTACGTCATCTGCATCCAGTGTCAAATTTTCAAAAAAGTTGTGTAATTCTAGATTGAACTTGTCTTTATTGTTGAGCAATGTATACTTATTTTTACAATGTATACTATGTATACTATTCTATGGCTAATTAATGTTTTACGATGAATTTTGATATTAAATGAAATTTTTGCACGTATAGGTCGGTGGTCGGAGCTAAATTTAATTGTATTATTGATAATATAAATACTAATGTCTTTTATTACGCGCTGGTCGGATGATAGTTTGAAATCGATTTCGTACCTGCAATTTTCAGCCGGAGAGACCCAAGTCCAGCGTCTCTGTTGTTTCTTGGTGAAGAAACTATTACTGATCTTGAGGTTTTGTCCAAAGGCGAACCGGAGTAGCCGAGAGCTACGTGTATTTCGGTCACCTAACCCGTATGGCCCTATCACCTCTTCGTTATCTAGTTCTTGCCTAATACCGACTTTTGCATTGAAGTCGCCGAGGACTATATTCCAAGTACCTCTATGATCATCGCAAGCCTTGTTCAAAAGATCGTAATAGTCTTCTACGTCATCGTCAGAGTGTGCAGATGTTGGTGCGTATGTCTGAACTAGAGTCAACGTGTGGTTTTCGGTTATTCGAAATTTGAGAACGGCAATCCTATCAGAGTCATCATCATCATCATCATCATCTGCAGCCGTGATAAGTCCAGTATTGGACATAGGTCTCCCCTAATTCTCGCCATTTTGTTCTGCTGTTAGTCTCTCGACTCCACTGTTTGCCAGCGACTCTCTGGACATCGTCAGACCTGCGCGCTCTAGGTCTGCCGGGCTTTCTGCATCCACTGCGAGGCCGCCACTCTGTAATGATTCGGCTCCATCTATCGTGCTGACATCTCATCAGATGCCCGACCCATTGCCATTTCAGTAAGGCTATTTGCTCTCCGATATCAGTAACGCCGGTCTTCCTCCTGATGACTTCGTTTCGAATGCGATCCCTAAGTGAAACGCGCAGCATTGCTCTTTCTATCGCTCTTTGGGCGACCTTAAGCCGGGAAACGATATTTTCTGTGAGCGTCCAAGTCTCACATCAGTATGTCATCTTAGGCAGTATGCATTGATCAAATGTTCGCCTCTTGAGATGTTGGGGCATATCGGATTTGAAGATGTGCTTCATGGAGCCGAAGCTGGCCCGTCCAAGCCTGATTCGGCGGTCGATTTCGGCGCTCATGTCATTTTCCATATTTATGGCTTGTCCCAAGTAGATGTACTCGTTGACTACCTCTAAAGTCACATTTTCTATTGTTATGTTGGGAATCTCTGCTCTGTTTTCCATAACATTGGTCTTCGAGAGGTTAATTTTAAGTCCTACTCGGTGACATGCAACTGCCAGCTGGGTCAGCATGGTTTGCAATGCATCCGGTTCTTTTGCACAAACGACAATATCATCGGCGAAGCGAAGGTGCGACAGATATTTACCGTCTATCCTTATACCAAGATCATGCCACTCCAATGTTTTAAATACGTCTTCCAGGACGTTTGTAAAAAGTTTCGGGGATATAGTGTCTCCCTGCCGTATCCCCCGTTTTATTTTAATGGGGTTGGTCTTTCCAGCGATCTCTACTGTCAATGTGGCATGCTGATAGATATTTTTAAGCAGCTCAATGTACCTGTAGTTGATGTGACATCTTTGCAGCGCTTACAGCGTCGCCCAGATTTCCACGGAGTCAAAAGCTTTCTCGAAGTCTATGAAGGCCATATAGAGCGGCTGTTGATACTCTGCCGATTTCTGGATTAGCTGTCAAACCGTATGAATGTGGTCGATAGTACTAAATCCACTTCTAAAGCCAGCTTGTTCCACCGGCTGAAAATCGTCTAACCGGGATGTCAATCGGTTTGTGATGACTTTCATAAAAAGCTTATATGTATGAGGTAGGAGTGATATGGGCCTGTAATTTGGTATGTCTGTCTTTGGCCCTTTTTTATGTAGTAGTATCAGTCAGAGTACCCAATGAATTCTATGATATTATTTTTTTAACTCTTCTTCACAAGAAAGCCGACTCCATAGAGCCCACCTGTAGTTCCGAACTGGTAGAAAACTCCATCATCATTCTCTGTTGTATCTTCGCTATCCCTTCTGACTTCAGAAAGGCCCACTACGTCCCATTTGATTTTTTTGAGTGCGTTTTGCAATTCTAGGAGACCCTCATTTTTCATCAAAGTGCGGACATTGTAGGTTAGTACGTTTAGCGCATCGGAATCCATTCCAACATGTGCTTTAGTCGTTTGGCGGAAAGGTATTCTTGTCGCCCAGGGATTCTTCGCACCCCTGGCTCCAGGATTTCGCCGACTACCGCCATCGTCGGGGTCTCTAGAGCCGCCGGGCACTCGGGTCCTGAACGAGGAGTTGATCATTTCATGAGGAGGATTGGACCTTAAGCCCACCGCGCTGGTCCAGTGCGAGTTGGTGGGTCGTCATTTGCCTCTTTAGTTATTTAGCAGGGTGTACCGCGTGCAGGGGAGGTTGACTTGGGGCTCGTGAGATGGTGTGTGAGCCTCCTCACACCCCCACCACATTCAATATTAATACAAAAAATTATATCTTTTGGTAAACACGGGGATCTGCTTACCTTTGGAATCGATCTCAGGCTGTATCTGTCAAGGGACATATTTCCAGCTTTGTCCCTGTTCCATCTGGCCTGCTTCAGGGATCCCATTTGGGCCCTTTATTGTTTAACATTTTTATTAATTACGTTGTTAATAGGTGCTTCCACATAATTAATAGATTCAGGCGTTACTTTGCGGAGGTCCACATTGGTTGAACTATGCTAAAACTGAAAATAAAATTGACAATTGGGCTTAAGAAATGGGGTCTCACTCACGGTTCCATAGGTTTTCAGGCAATCCTTCAGTCCCGGGACACATTTCAACACATTTCCACACAATAACAGCGTTTTTTTGATACTTTTGGAATTAATTCATTGAGAGCTCGCGCCGGCCGGCATAGGTAGAACAGTTGGGTTTTGAACGAAAGAAAAAGAACGCCCTCTGATGGCGGCAGCAGAAAGTTTTCCAGCCAGTCCTTTGCTTGACTGGATTAATGCGCGCGAAGTTTTAAACGCGCATTTCGGAGAGAGATTAGTCTCAAGCCCAATATGTATTGTACATAAACCCCCCACCGGGAATCTACCCCAGATTCCCCAGTTTACAAACCAGGGATGGTATTGAAATAGTGGACTGTATAGTGTAAGTTGAAACATAAGTGAGTTAAGTAATAAGAATTTGTGTAAGTGTAAGTAGGTAAATAAATCAAAATGCGATATTTCGAACCTAAAATTATCGTAAACTTGACACCTTCTTGCGTCAAATTTAAGTAAAAGTATTATAAGTAGATAAAGGTGCCTAGTCCGATTCCAGGGGAAGAGGACTGAGCTTTACAACGGGTCGCGTGTATTCGCCGTTTTGAGTTCGTACTTTAACTACTCGGACTACTCCGTCAGTTCCGGGATGCAACTCCGTCACGCGGCCGAGGTGCCATTGAAGCGGAGGAGTCTCAGCATGAATAAGAACGAGTTCGCCGACGTTAAGATTACGACAGTTGCTATGCCACTTTTGTCGCTGCTGCAATGTATGAAGGTAGTCTTTTCTCCACAATTTCCAAAATTGTTGGGATGCTTGTTGCACTAGCTGCCAGCGAGTTAGTCTGTAAGTCGGTTCGTCAGAGAGTTCGTATACAGGAACAGCTAAAAGTTGACGGCCGACTAAAAAATGACCAGGTGTGAGCGCCTCGAACTCAGACGGGTCGCTTGAGAGACTTGTTAAAGGGCGGGAATTCAGCACCGCCTCTACACGAGCGAAGATAGTGCTTAACTCTTCGAATGACAGCGATCGAGCACCTACTACGCGCTTCAGAAGAAGCTTGGCAGACTTGATTCCGCTTTCATACATCCCGCCAAAATGACTACCAGTGGGCGGATTGTATGTCCAGTTGACACTACGATTATTGAAACCAGTTGAAACATCGTCAGTGTTCTGGCTAAAAAATTGTTTTATTTCCGCAAGTTGTTTACCAGCGGAAACGAAATTTTTACCGTTATCCGAAACTATGGTGTGACATAAGCCGCGCCTGGCAGTGAAGCGATCGAATGCAGCGAAAAAACATTCAGTAGTGAGCGCACTGAGTACCTCGGCGTGTACGGCGCGGGTTGAAAAGCAAACTAAAAGTAGGAGATAAGACTTTGAAATTTTAGCGTTGCGTCTGTTACTCTCTTTTGTATAGAAAGGGCCGCCTATGTCTACGCCGACAGTGTGAAAGGCATGAATACCTTGAATTCGAAATTTCGGTAAGTTTCCCATAATGGGTTGTAAAAATGTAGGTTTAACCTTGAAACATTGAAGGCACTTCACGAAACGAGATCTTATAATGCACTTTCCTGAAATTATCCAGTATTTTTGGCTCATTATGCTGTGCAGTGTTCGCGGACCAACATGTAAATAAATCTTATGAAAATAATCTATAAGAATTTTTGTAAAATTGCACTTTTTAGGAAGCAAAAGTGGATACTTTTTTTGGTATGATAGATCAGACAGTGATAATCTACCCCCCACCCTGAGGAAACCGAGGGGGTCGATATAAGGTGCTAGCTTTTTGAGCGATTGACTACAGCTATTACCATTCGAAAGTGCATCGATGTCAGTTGGAAAGTGTTGACGCTGAACTGATTTAATGAGTACATCGTGCGCATTATTTAAATTGGATATACTAGGAGGACCCGTGTTCCGTTTTGTCTTTGTCGATCTACAGTTGTTGATAAATTGAAAGCAACGTGCAATGACGTTCTGTAGTTTAACAAAACTTGAATATCTTTCAGTTAATTCGTACAAAAGATTAGAATTGTTAGTCAATGACTTATCCTGTACGCTGGTCTGAGCTAATGTGGTGCATGGAATTTTGAGTTCTGGTACATTTTCCGATTTAAACTGATCTATCGACTTAATTGGCCAATTCTCCTGTGGTGTACCCAGCCAGCTCGGGCCGCTGAGCCACTCCGGCGTCGCTAGCAATGCGGAGGGCAGCGCGCCACGTGAGCACACGTCGGCGGGGTTGGACACACCACTCACGTGGAACCAGCATTCGCTCGACACGGTGTCCAGAATTTTGGAAACACGTGAAGCCACAAAGGTCTTAAGGTTGTAGCTAGGGGTGTTCAGCCAACTGAGCACCACTGAAGAATCGGTGAACAAAAATATGTCATGGACAGGTATTCGTTCAAGTAAAATTGACTTTGTGTATTTGACCAATTTGACTAACAAGTGTGCAGCCATAAGCTCAAGACGCGGAATGGTCACTGTCTTCAAGGGCGCAACCTTGGATTTTGCAATGATCAGGCTGACCTTGGATTCACCTTGATTGTTGAAACTACGCAAGTAAATGATACCCGCCATTCCTAGAGACGAAGCATCACAAAAGCCTAACAGCTGATAGTAGGTGTGCTGCTTGACAGTAGCTTGACGTTCGTGCCTAAAGTTCGACAGCAGTGGTAGTTCCGACACATAGGCGAGCCACTCTTTCTCCAGGTCTAGAGGAAGCCTATCATCCCAACCTAACTTCAGAAGCCAGAGTTTCTGCATGAAACATTTCGCGTAGAAAATGCACGGAGCGACGAACCCTAAGGGATCGAACTGACGACCTATCTGTGATAAGACGCTACGCTTGGTGATCGCCTGTGAAACTGGGAGTGGATTGAATGCAAAGGAGAACGCATCTTCAGCTGGACGCCACTGCAGACCTAGAACTTTGATCGAAAGGTCTTTGTCATCCTCGAATGCAACTGGCGTTTCGCGATGATCAGCGGGCACTCGGTCCAACACCTGGGCACAGTTGCTGGCCCACTTGCGCAGAAGGAACCCCCCTCCACTCAGCAAACCTAACAGCTCGTCTTGCAGTCGAGCTGCCTCTTCGTAAGAACCTACAGACCACAAAAGATCATCTACGAAGAAACCTTTCTTCAGAACCTTGCTCGCTAAAGGGTACTTCTCAGCGTCGTCGTCAGCCAGCTGGTGCAGAACTCGAATCGCCAGATATGGGCTACTAGCCACACCATACGTGATTGTATTCAACTCGTACACTTTAATCGGTTGATCTCGTTCAAACCGCCACAAAATGTGTTGATACTTGCGTTGAGCTTCCTCAATCAAGGTCATTCTAAACATTTTACAAATGTCACTTGACAAGCAAATTTCATGTACACGAAAATTTATTAAAATTTCATTTATGTCTGCCTGAAGCTTAGGGCCGGCGTACACGACTGAGTTTAAGGAGTTATTATTCGTTGTTTTACTAGAGGCGTCAAAGACTACACGGAGCTTTGTCGTCGTGCTTGATGGTCGCAAAACACAAAAGTGTGGGATTATGTACTTAGAATCCACACAATCCAAATCACCTACACATGTCATGTGACCGAGGCTTTCGTATTCGGACATGAACTTATTATATTCTTCCTTCAGTTCCGGAAGACGGTTTAACTTTGTTTCCAAGTTGTTAAAACGACGTAAGGCTTGTGGAGTTGAGTCGCCAAGTTCAAAACTAGGTTTGAAGGGGTACGTGACTATATAACGCCCTGTACTATCACGCCTGTGTTCGTTCTTGAACAACTGTTCAACATATAAGTCTTCGGGATTTTTTGTTACGTCACACGGTACGTTTTCTGTCTCCCAGAAAGAGTTCATGATCTTGTCAATACTACTTGTATTAGCCGAGAACAAGTTAAGCGAGGTTGTGTTCGATTCACGTTCGCTACCTAACACTGTTTGACCAGTAATGACATATCCGAAAATCGAGTGCATCGCGACGGGCAAACCCGGTTCACACGGTAGTATGTTTTGACCATCATAAATGTATGGGAACAAGTCACCTGCTAGTAGCAACTGAACTGGAGCAGCCGAGAAGTAGTTCGGGTCTGCTAGCTCGAGATTTTTGAAATTTTCGATAACTTTGTTTGAAAGCGTCAATGTAGGTAAGTTACTAGTGATGTTACTTACAACTACGGTTTCGGTATTGAGCACCGGACCAGATGAGTTTCGTGGTTTAATTGAACATGTAACCAGACCGAAATCTTGCACTGGTGCACCTCCCAGACCCATGGGTTCGAACGGACACTTGCGTCGCGACAACCCTAGGCGCTGGGCGCATTCATTAGTCATGTAACCGGACATGGCACCGCTGTCAATGACTGCACGCACGGCGTGGTAAGTTCCCCATCGGTCTGCGACGTGCACCATGGCAGTGCCCAACAACACGGTTGAATTGGACGAACAAGTCAAGCCGACGTTCGGCAGTGACTTTTGACTTTGACCACTTTGATTTTGAAACTTAGCACTTTGACTTTGAGCGTTTACACTTTGTACACTTTGTGCACTTTGTACACTTGAGGCTGTATCTAAGTGGAGGCTGTGATGGTGTGGTTGTTTACACAATACACAGCGAATTTTTGACGTACACTCGGACAGCGGATGCTGACGAAAGCAATTTTCACATAATTGAAGCTGTTTAACTTTGTCAAGACGCTGCGCCGGTGTTAACTCAAAAAACTCGAAGCATCGATAAGTTAAATGCGGTTTATCGCAGAATAAACATTTGTTTAATCGCTCGTTACTATTCTTGTTTACAGCTGACATAGTTGACAAGCACGGCTTTTGAAACTGCTTGGGCGCACTGTTGTAATTAGTTGCATTATTATAATTCGAACGCACAAAGTTCGGCTTCGTAAAAGTGTTGGGAACACTTTTTGAAATAGACTGACTTTTCTGTGTACTTGTTTTAACCTCAGACAGTTCCAAAACGCGCGCTTGTTTTTCTACGAAACTGATCAGCTGATCGTAGGTAGGTATATCAGTCTGTTCAACCTGCTGTTCAAACTCGCGCCTGGTAACAGGGTCTAAATTTCGCAATCCTATGTAAAACAAAATGAAACTCGACAGATTCTTGATTTTTAAATGGCTCAATGCTTTGACACACTCTTGATATGTTTGTAAAAATGTGTTCAGTCCGGTAGCTGACTCCACCAACAACGGTTTGAATTGAAATAGCCGATCTAAGTAACTGGTAGCTAAGGCCCGCTTGTTCTCGAACTTTTTGACTAACAACGCCCAGACAATTGGATAATTATCTGAAGTCACTGGCATACCTTTGACTACAGTCAACGCCGAGCCGCTGACAGCAGAAAGTAGGTAGTAAAACTTTTCAATATTACTAATATCACTGTTGTTATGTATAAGACTCGTAAACGTGTCGTAAAAGGTTTGCCAGTTTTCCAATTTACTATCAAAATGAAACAACTCAAGCTTAGGTAGTCGCGGCCGAGCTGATCGAGACTCGTTGGCGGCGGCGCCGGGGCCGCGGCCCGCGGAGCGCGGAGTAGGTACACTACCGCTGCCATCGCAAGATTGCCACGTATCGCTATTGCTTTCCGCGGCACTCAAAATACGATAGTACATATCGTCAAATGTTTGAATCTCCTGATATTTAGGTAGATATTTCGGGTTCCCTTTCTTTTTTAAACAATTTATTTCGAAAATACATTGTTCGAAAAGTTCCCGACTAGAATGAATTTCCTTGAGACGCAAATTAAATTCTGATACACGATCAGGCGTTATCGAGTTTGATAATTCATATAACGTTTGACATCGTATAAAATGCAGTTCTTTTTTATTTATAAGTGGTTCTAGCAAATTTTCTAAATCTTTTTCGTCCATCTTGAATTTGAAACAATTGAACAACAGACGCGCGCGACGCGATGTAAATGGAAATTATTTACGCTAAGTATAGGTTATTACACAAACTTTAGATTCGAAATAAAGCTTTGTGTAGCCTAATAACAATAAGATATGTGTTTCAGTGTGTATGAATGTGTATTTAGTTTGCAAACTGAGGATGCGGCTCGAATGGCCAAAATGGTTGAACTATGCTAAAACTGAAAATAAAATTGACAATTGGGCTTAAGAAATGGGGTCTCACTCACGGTTCCATAGGTTTTCAGGCAATCCTTCAGTCCCGGGACACATTTCAACACATTTCCACACAATAACAGCGTTTTTTTGATACTTTTGGAATTAATTCATTGAGAGCTCGCGCCGGCCGGCATAGGTAGAACAGTTGGGTTTTGAACGAGAGAAAAAGAACGCCCTCTGATGGCGGCAGCAGAAAGTTTTCCAGCCAGTCCTTTGCTTGACTGGATTAATGCGCGCGAAGTTTTAAACGCGCATTTCGGAGAGAGATTAGTCTCAAGCCCAATATGTATTGTACACACATCAACAAACTGGAACAAATTACATAGTATTTTCTTATGTTTTCGCGACTTGTAGACATTGAAATAAAACAATTTATACGGTTTATATCGCGTGTATTGTAACGAATCTAATTCCCGACGTTTTGAGCCCTTTACAGGTCCCATGTTCACGGGCAGACTGACAAAAAATTTTAGAATACAAACAAGCCAATTTTGAAAAAATTATTGAAAAAATTAAAAAACTAAATATGAAATCGTTTTCAATTAATTTAAAAAAGTTTTTTACAAACAAGAAGTTACATAAAAAATAGAGATAAAATTACAGAAATAGTAATTGAATGTTTAGAATACAAAAAAAAAATACCAGCAGTCACACAATCTAATGTCGAGCCTGAGATTTAACCAACTGTAGTACTGGGTCCCAGGCTGGTGGTACTGACAAGCCATCCTCTCTATTGAAATTTGGGTATTTCTTAATCTCAATTGCCTCGCGTAGCATTCTTGGGAAATAACGGTTTTCCCTAGCGAGAACTTGAGGTTGATCGAACTTAATCGCGTGATTTGGCTTGTCCATGACATACTCACAGACTGCAGACTTGTTGGCCCGACGATGCTTGACATCCGCAACATGCTCCTTTACCCGAGTAGAAATGCTTCTCTTTGTTTGACCAATGTAAGAGAGACCACACTCACAGTCTAGCTTATAAACACCCGCTTCCTGTAGGGGAATGTTGGACTTCAAAGAATGCGACCTTTGATACTGGGTCATCTTCTTCAGCGGCTTAAAGTAAGTTTTGATTGAAGCCCGCCTCAAAACGTTCCCTATTTTATCTGTGACCCCCTGTACATAGGGGAGGACCGCAGGTCTACGCTCGACTGTTGGTGGCTTCACACGGCGTCTGTGACTGAGGCGTGGGGTTTTAGGCTTGTTCGCCCGCAGAGCACGCTTAATATGCTGCAGTTCGCCCGCTAGGTCTTGGTCATCACAGACACCCCGTGCTCTCTGAAACAAAGATTTGCCTACGGCAAGTAACTGGCTCGGATGATGGTGGGACTTACCATTAAGGTACCTATCTGTATGTGTTACCTTTCTATACACAGTATGGGCTAACGAATTATCAGGATTCCTAATCATTAAAATGTCTAAGAAAGCCAAACTATTATTGTGTTCTAGCTCCATGGTGAACTGGATTTTACTGTTGATTGAATTGAGATGGTCTAGAAATGCTGAAACACTGTCCCTAGGAAGCATTGTGAATGTATCATCTACGTACCGCTTGAATATCTTCGGCCTGACCGGGGCCAATGATAGTGCTCTCCTCTCGAAGTCTTCCATGAATATGTCAGCGACCACAGGAGAAACTGGAGATCCCATTGCTACCCCCTCCAGCTGTACGTAGTATTCACCATTCCAAAGTAAATAACCCGATGTTAAACAGTGCTCAAGTAACTCAGTATATTCAATCGGCATGCCACTCTCATTTAGCCTCCCTCGAAGAATTTCAATGCAGTCCCGCACCAGTAGACTTGTAAACAGTGATTGGACATCAAAGCTAACCATGGTGTCATCATCAGATAACTGCAGGTGCTTTATTTCACTGACAAAATGATAAGAGTCCCTCGTGTGTGTCACTGTTTGTCCCCTTAGTGGTGATAGTATTCTCGCTACGTGCTGAGCCAGTTGGTAGGTTGGAGTATCAATTTGACGCACAACCGGGCGCAACGGAACATTGGCCTTGTGTATTTTTGGCAAACAATAGAGTTTAGGAGGCTTTGGGCAAGAAGGGATCAAATATTTTACGTCTAAATTAAGTGTATCAGAATATTGCTTCACTAAATCCGCCGTACGCTTCAATATCTTTGCTGTTGGGTCAGATCTAACTTTCTTATACGTGGTCTCATCCGACAATAATTCCGACACTTTCTTGTCATAATCCGACGTTTTCATGACCACTGTCGCATTCCCCTTATCCGCACGTAGAACTGTGAGGTCTGGATTATTACGTAAGCTCTTCAACGCATCAAATTCTGCACGAGAAAGATTCGATTTGGGTAATTTACTACGTCGCAAAATGGCTGAGACGTCTTGTCTTATTCCCTCAATGTCCTCCTTCTTCATTTGATTTTTCACCAGACAATCCTCCACGTTGCAGATAATATCCTCAAAAGGAATACGCCGCGGTGCAATAACATAATTTAATCCCTTTTCCAAAACACTAACAACATTCTGGTCTAATGCCTCTCCAGAGATATTTACAACGGAGTTTGACACTGACAGTGACGTTTCCGCCGTTTCGTTCGTGCTCTGGCGCATCCCATCTTTGCTGCGTTTCGACTTCAGTCTGTTGAACTTGTCAATTAGGTTCCGTTTACATTTTTCAAATTTAAATGCTGACCGTTTATTGACAATTTCCACAACTGCATCAAAATCGTATGTCGTTAATGTTCCCTCCAACTCTTCAGATAGTTCCTCAATCCATTTATCAAGCATCTGGGCTGTGTATCGGTTATTACGGATAAGTTTGCATAATAACTTCTTGCTCGCCTGGCGGAGTATGTGTTCACTACCGAATATGGCATTCTTCGGTGTTATTCTCACACACGCAGGAATAAGGTCTTCATCACGGCATCGTTTTAAGTAATTTATCGAGTTCCAAACGCGTGCACGTTTATTTCTGAAGTCTTCATACCGCCTAATTTTGTTTGCAAAATCCAGCCCGTACTGGTTTACATAGTATTTTCTTATGTTTTTGCGACTTGTAGACATTGAAATAAAACAATTTATACGGTTTATATCGCGTGTATTGTAGCGAATCTAATTCCCGACGTTTCGAGCCCTTTACAGGTCCCATGTTCACGGGCAGACTGACAAAAAATTTTAGAATACAAACTACCCAATTTTGAAAAAATAATTGAAAAAATTAAAAAACCAAATATGAAATCGTTCCAATTAACGCAATAAGACTACAGACTCTACCAGCGCTTAGGAAACGTTTTGAGGCGGGCTTCAATTAAAACTTACTTTAAGCCGCTGAAGAAGATGACCCAGTATCTGCGACCTTTGAAGTCCAACATTCCTCTACAGGAAGCGGGTGTTTATAAGCTAGACTGTAAGTGTGGTCTCTCTTACATTGGTCAAACAAAGAGAAGCATTTCTACTCGGGTAAAGGAGCATGTTGCGGATGTCAAGCATCGTCGGGCCAACAAGTCTGCAGTCTGTGAGCATTTCATGGACAAGCCAAATCACGCGATTAAGTTCGATCAACCTCAAGTTCTCGCTAGGGAAAACCGTTATTTCCCAAGAATGCTACGCGAGGCAATTGAGATTAAGAAATACCCAAATTTCAATAGAGAGGATGGCTTGTCAGTACCACCAGCCTGGGACCCAGTACTACAGTTGGTTAAATCTCAGGCTCGACATTAGATTGTATGACTGCTGGTATTATTTTTTTTTGTATTCTAAACATTCAATTACCATTTCTGTAATTTTATCTCTATTTTTTATGTAACTTCTTGTTTGTAAAAAACTTTTTTAAATTAATTGGTTGAAAAAAAGGCTTAATGCTGTGTTTCTTGCGGCGCATTCTTCTCAGCAGATGCCACTTCCGAAGCGCTGGCAGAGTCTGTAGTCTTATTGCGTTAATTGGAACGATTTCATATTTAGTTTTTTAATTTTTTCAATTATTTTTTCAAAATTGGGTAGTTTGTATTCTAAAATTTTTTGTCAGTCTGCCCGTGAACATGGGACCTGAAAAGGGCTCAAAACGTCGGGAATTAGATTCGTTACAATACACGCGATATAAACCGTATAAATTGTTTTATTTCAATGGAACAAATTACCTTGCTACTCCGCGAAACCAGTGCCGGGCTCGTGCAAAATAGCTGCGTCTGTGCGACATATATGTAAATTCATGCAAAAACCTACCCTCCTGTGCTTCCACACGAAAAAACATATATCATACAGAGTCAACTACACACCACCACCATTAAACACTAAAACTTCACAATCGACGCGCGTTTCGCCTCTGTACGAGGCATCATCAAGATCAAACAGTACGACCGTTCGCTACTTGAACAAATGGCGTACTGACAAACTAAAACATTTTTCTTTAATCCCGCCTACCGCCAACACTTTTGCACAACTACCCTTATTATTTTTGACATAGCCTACCCTCAAAATTTAAAAATAAAACAAAAGTACCCCCATATATTATTACAAAGTACACACACAATTTATCTCAATCTAAGCTGCCCCCATTGTTAATGACAAAATTAAAATACCCGCAATAAAGGAGAAGAAGGAAAATTAACGCGTTCATTGATAATGGACCCCACCTAACTATTTCCAAATGCTCCAAAACATTCAGACAAAATCCCTTTTTGTAAAAGTGTAGTATTCAAGTGGAGGCATCATCAAGATCAAACAGTACGACCGTTCGCTACTTGAACAAATGGCGTACTAGCAAACTAAAACATTTTTCTTTAATCCCGCCTACGGCCAACATTTTTGCACAACTACCCTTATTATTTTTGTCAAAGCCTACCCTCAAAATTTAAAAATAAAACAAAAGTACCCCCATATATTATTACAAAGTACCCACACAATTTATCTCAATCTAAGCTAGCTGCCCCCATTGTTAATGACAGAATTTAAACACACCCGGAATAAAAGAACCCGACTTTTGTTTTATTTTTAAATTTTGAGGGTAGGCTTTGACAGAAATAATAAGGGTAGTTGAGCAAAAATGTTGGCGGTAGGCGGGATTAAAGACAAAGGTTTTAGTTTGTCAGTACGCCATTTGTTCAAGTAGCAAATGGTCGTACTGTTTGATCTTGATTTAAATAAATCAAAATTACAATGTTATTTTACATTAGTGATGCGCTGAGTAGCACTTTTGCCCAGTAACGAGTACCGAGTTTTACTCGGTTCAATTTTTTTTCAACCGAGTACTCAGCCGAGTAACTCGGTTTAATCAAATTCCCATTTCGCGCGCGTATACAAGCACAAACAGGTTCGCGCCCCGCCACACAGATGACGCTATTTGTTGTTAAGTTATTGTAATCGAAATTATTTAATGTGGCGGAAACTGGAATACGCAAGGCACGAAATGCTGATGTTGCAGGTTCGAACCCTGCCATTACCCTAATTTTTCTTTGTGTTGTCATTAATTATATAGCATTTTAAATTTAATTTGAATGTATAAAAAATATACAAAAAGAAAAATCGAAAAAATTTAAAAATAAATAATTTCGATTACAATAATTTAACAACAAATGGCGTCATCTCTCGTCAGCTAACGGGCATTCATAAATGACCAAGTTGAATGAGATTACTTGATTTAGTTTCTCATAGATGACACCGAGGGTAGTTTACCCAAAGAAAAAATATCAATAATGTAATGACCGTAAAGACGAAACACATTGAAAAATTCGCAGGGTATGGCAGCGGTAATGTGGCGGAAACTGGAATACGCAAGGCACGGAATGCTGATGTTGCAGGTTCGAACCCTGCCATAACCCTAATTTTTCTTTGTGTTATCATTAATTATATAGCATTTTAAATTTAATTTGAATGTAAAAAAAAATACAAAAAGAAAAATCGAAAAAAATTAAAAATAAATAATTTCGATTACAATAGTGTATTCTACTTGCCAGGAGACTCATGAAGACCACTTGCGTCAGATATTTTCCAGACTCCAGGATTATGGCATGGTAATAAAAACGTCTAAATGCGTCCTTGGAGCGGCAGAAGTCTCCTTTCTTGGTTACCGTATTTCAGCAGAAGGCATAAAACCCCAGGAACAAAAAGTCGAGGCTATAAAGAATTACCCAGTCCCAAAAACAGTCAAAGAGCTTAGGAGATTCCTAGGGATGCTAAACTTCTATCGCCGGTTCATTACCCATGTTGCGCAAATTCAAGCACCGCTCAATGCCTTTCTGACAGGCTCGGTGAAGGGCTCACACCCAGTGCAGATAGCCGGAGAAGCTTTAAAGGCCTTTAACGAATGTAAAGACAGCATTTGCCATGCAGCACTTCTCGCCCATCCAAATTGTGATGCCAGGCTATATCTGGTGACAGATGCATCGGACAGCTTGGTGCGGTTATCCAGCAGTACAAGGACGGCGCCTGGCAGCCCTTGGCATTCTTCTTTCGCAAATTAAGTTTAGCTCAGCAAAAGTACGCACCATACGACCGGGAACTCCTCGCCATCTACGAATCAATAAGACACTTCAGACACATGCTAGAGGCAAGGGAGTTTACTGTGTTTACTGACCATAAACCAATCACCTTCGCATATACTACAAGACGGGATAAGTGTTCGCCGCGTCGGCATCGCTACCTAGAATAAATCGCCCAATTCACCACTGATATTCGTCACATATCAGGTCAGGACAATATATTAGCTGACGCATTATCTCGTATTGCCTCTATCACGACGAGCATCGACTTCAAGGAGCTCGCATCTGAACAGACCCTGAACGGCAAGATCTCATAAACAATGGCTCATCCCTAAAACTAAAGAAAATCACAACCCAAGAAGCAAGCTTGTACTGTGACGTGTCCTTAAAGTCTCCAAGACCTTAGGTCACCCCAACATTCCGCAGACAGATTTTCAACAGTCTTCACAGTTTAAGCCATCCAGGGACTTCAGCCACAGCCAATTTAGTCGCCGACAGATACGTTTGGCCGGGCATCCGACGCGATTGTAAGATTTGGACACAGAGCTGCTCAGATTGCCAACGCAGCAAAATAAGCCGTCACACATCTGCGCCCCTATCCGAAATCCACACTCCATCCCAGCGCTTCTCTCATGTGCATATGGACCTAATCGGTCCTTTACCACTCTCGTCTGATTACAGGTACTGCCTCACCGTCATCGACAGGTTTACGCGGTGGCCTGAGGTTTACCCACTCAAAGACATGTTAGCAGAAACTTGCGCGCAAGCCTTTGTCGCTGGCTGAGTCGCTCGCTTTGGGTGCCCCCAGAAAATTACAACTGACCGCGGGAGGCAATTTGAATCCCACCTCTTCAAGAGCATTGCGGCAACTCTCGGCGCTAAGCACTGCCCGACCACGTCTTATAATCCAGAATGCAATGGTATGGTAGAACGCCTGCACCGGCAGCTCAAAACATCAATTATGTGCCACAACCACTCTCAATGGACAGAAGTTCTTCCACTCGTTCTCCTCGGAATCAGGAGTGCATGGAAGGATGACTTAAATGCTTCAGCAGCAGAGCTAGTATATGGAAAACCACTCAGACTGCCAGGCGAGTTCTTCGAGCCTCCAACTAATCTGACAGCAGACATAACAGATTTTGCCGCAAGACTTCGCAGACACATGGTTAACCTCAGCCCAAAACCCGCATAGTGGCACTCCGCTAAAACATTTTATATACCGAAAAACCTCCACTCAGCAGAATATGTGTATCTTCGACAAGGACCTGCCAGAAGATTCCTTGAAGCTCCTTATGCTGGTCCATACAAGGTTTTAGAAAGAGGTCAGAAAACCTTCAAAATAGAAGTTCAGAGCAGAGAAATGATAGTCTCCATTGACAGATTAAAACCCGCCTATCTGTTTCGAGGCACAAGTCAAGATAACCAAACACAACCGCCAGGCCAAATCCCAGAACGAAAGAGTCAAAGTGGCAGGATAGTCCGATTCCCAGATTACTATCGCCCGTGAAACGGTCTCGGCGGGGGGAGTATTGTGGCGTGTATAAATAATAAATAAATCATTTTATAAAAATTAAATAAATAAAATGTTAAACGCCACTACAACATTCTGCGTTTAAATCCACGGCGCAGCGCGTCCCGTTAACCGGCCGCTGAGGCGACGCGTGCGCCGCTCGCTCTCCAGTGCGAAACCTATTACGACGGCGACAGCACGTTCGTTCGCCCCGCGATATTACTACGCGAATTAGCTTGTCGCTTAATATATTGTGCCCAGTGCTTATTATTTACGCTTTCTACTGCTTCATAAACTCTGCTGTGACTGCCTGTGCTCGTGCTAATTGACACCTGATTTTAAAGACAATTGTGGAACCTAATAAACGGTGCTAATTGTGAAACCTGAGCCTATTAATTTTCCCGTCAAAGGTATTCCACATAACAAAGGACCCAGTATACTACCTTGGGGTACTCCAGTCTTTACAAGTCTATAGTGAGATTTATATGTATCGAAATTTCTATCAGAATATGCGACCACTTCAGTGCATTGCTCTCTATTCTCAAGATATGATTTAAGCCATGAGTAACAATTTCATCTTATTCCATAATTATACTATTTACACAGAAGGTTCTCATGACATACCCTGTTAAACTCTTTGGACATATCCATAAATATAGCCGCTACCGGTGTAACGGGTCTGCTTAATTTTTAAGATTTTAACATTTTAATAAGTAAAATGTCATTAAAATCCATAAAAAATAATATAATCCTTAAAAAATAATTAATTCTAATTTATTCTACTTGATTTATTAATCTTATTTTAATGTACATAATTAAACTAACAATACAATGAAATTAACCTACAATATTTTTAACTATGCTATGCTACTAAGAATGAAATAAAATAAAAATAAAATAAAATATTTACATACAAACAGAATATTCTCAACGCTTTCGTATTAGATAGAACTAGTTGCGCGCACAATAGACGACGTCATAGGGGCAATTAATAAGCGCCGCAGCCGATGCGTTTACGAAGGGAGCGGTGCAATGCACTTTGCTCTGCGACACCTTCGAGACAACACAAGTCCACTAAATAAATAATGTGTAAATAATAATATAAAAATTAACTAAAATTTAATTACTAATAAAATGAAATTATAATGTGAAGTGTTTCCCCCGAGTCGGGTGAGTGTTGCGAATATTTTTTTACTACCATAGGCTTAAGTGGTTTTAGTCCACCAATGGTAATTACTATGCTGCATGATTTTTATGCTTTTTAGAATTAGTCAATCATCTAATGCAATCGATTCATCCGCTTGATAACATCCTGTCGCAAAAGTGCTTCGTAATGCTTAAGTTCCTACTAGATCTAGAAAGCTTCCGCTACCCTCATGCAAAAAATATTAATGAATTATAATGTAAAACTTAATAATTATTCTCTTATTATTTAAATTCAGTTTTTCAATATGCGTTAGAATTACTGCTAACCATACTCAATAGTTGTGCAAATGCTTATGGTTCAAATACCTAATTAAATTAGTATAGTTGTTGTAAATTCTAACCTGTCCTTTGTTCTAGAAAATTGATTCAATAATTTTACCTGCCTCATGGGAACTAGTGCTTTGTAATGGGAAAATACAGTAATGTTCTGAAAAGTTAATGTACCCTCATATTAAAAAAAATAGAAAAAAATAAGTGAAACAAATCTGAAATAGTAACTAAATCTCATTAAAATCATTTGTTTAATATGCTAGAATCACTTCAAATCATACCCTGATAATTGTGTCATTGCTTTTGGCTAACTTGGTACATTATTTTTAATTATTGTAAATTTACATTTTCCCTCAGTATTTAAGAGTAATTTTGTTGTGACTGCTACATCAATGACTTCTATTTAGTGCTTGGGGTTCACTTAACCCGTATCCGCGATCATCTAGCCTAAAAACGAATCGTCAAAAATTCCGATGTCGCAGTCACTAACTAGAAAGCGGACTTTTTGTGAATGACCAATTTCCGGGATTTCCAGGGAGCAAGTTTGGGGTTTGCCCTGGAGCCCTTTAAGAGGATTACGGCCGGCCGAATCATTCCCCGTTCATCTGGATCTACACATCCGGAATCCGGAGTTCCGGAGATACGTGTCAGCCGCTACTGCGAGAGGTCTACGTGCGCTGCAGGGAAGTGACCCCATTCCGGGACCTGTATTTTAAACCGATGTGCTCAGACTCATAAATTTTAAAACTACCCGCGACCTAGCCGGATATATATTTTTTTATGTAACAATAAATTGTTTTTAATTTACTTTTAGTGTTTCATTCATTTATCTCTTTTTTACCTATTTGCGACGCTAAACGTCACACCGGGACCCTGTCATCTCTACACTTAGCAATAACACTAATGAGATCGTATACAGCTAGTGCGGTAGATTTGTTCGCCTTAAAACCGTACTGTGCATCTGTTATAACATTGTGCTTGTCAAGAAACTCAATTCGCATAGATAGACAAGTCCTTTATTGCTTGTACATCACACTAACAAGTAAAAAGTAACGAATTCCACATGTGTATAGTCACTCGATGGGTATTTTTTTTTCAATTTAATTTACAAAAACGATATAATGTTTAAATGATAGACTGATAATGAAAAAAATATATGTCGACGCAGAACCGTCAACATATTGATAATTTAAGGTTTACAACCAACTGATAATTATTACTGAATTGATTATTGTTCTTTAACTAATGCAGTCGTCTGGTGAAGTGAACTAAAATAAGTATGGCCTTCTACAGTACAGTTTCAAGGTCTACACAAATTAAATCAATTTTCTGGAGTAAAAGCCATTACTTGTTTATATTTACTTTCACCAGTAATGCAAACTTAATTATTGCTGATCTTCATAACAAGGCATTACTCGTCATTACTTAAAAATTGATTTTAAAGTAAGGAATCAAAATCTTAATTTGTATGCTGATTATTAGCGTCACGTAGTAGGATTTTTGGTAATTAAGTTAAGACGAAATAAATGCAAGCAAAGTAACTAGCGTAGTTAAAATTACTTAATAGGTTTTAAAACAAGTAAAAGTGATTAAATGTTATAAGAAATACTTCTAAAATTAGGTTATTAATTAATGTCTAAAAATTACAACTGTAAAGAGATTTAAATTATTGTGATTTTTAATAAGAAGTTGTTTTGAGTTCGGAACGCCATTTTGATTTATAGTAAAATGTGCGTTACGGAGCCACATTCGATCACAGACCTCCGTCGAGGCAAATCGTGTCCTCAGCTGTTAATCTTGTGAGTACCTGTCTATTTACATTGATTACTCTTAGTTTTAGGACCGCATTATTGTTGTGAGAAGGCAATAAAAGTTAATACAAAAAGTGTTTTTCGTTGTTTGGAATGAGTGAGCCCAGTGATAGGGGTGGTACTGTTAGTCCTGCTAACGCTACCACCTCCAACAACCCAATTGTGCAACCCTCGCCGTTATATATGTAAAGAATAATTCAATGGGACTCCATGGATTTCCTATTCAGTATATTTTAGTGTAGCATTTTACAGATCTCAGCGCGTAGCAATAATAAAGGTAAATTAACACATCTGTGACCAAATAATAATATAATTTAACCAAGAACATAACCAAACTCCCACGTTACGGTAACGGTATATAATAATTTGAGAGTTTCTGTCTTTTTATATAATATTTAATATATTATGCAAATTTATATATTTTATAAATTTCACTTAAAGAAGACAAGATTTTAAAATTTATTTCAGTGCGGTCCGCGTTCTTGCGGCGGCAGCGCCGCGCGCGTTTCGTGAGCGACGCGCGGGGTGTCACTCGAGTGACACCTCGCGCCCCGCTCACAAAACGCCGCCCATCGAGTAGTCAATATTTTTTCGCATATCGTCTTAAAAGTCAAATTTTCCAGGTATTGTAATACCTGAATTTATTAAATCTGCGATAAGCTTTTATACCATATAAATAGTATAATTACGTTATAAGTTGATAGTAACTACTTTGAAGGAAAAGTTTATTTTATTATTTTTAGCGCATTGAACTAAAGCTTGGTTTTAAAAAAAGTTTCTTGCTTTTAATTTATATTATTATTAAGTTGCTTCACACAGCGGGCACAATAAAAAAATATAATGTTGAGTTTTATTATTATTTATAGGTACATGAACAATATAACATTATTATTATTAATTTATATATAAGATAATTTCAAATGTTTCTGTGAAAGAAAATCATATTTTTCTTTACATATATTATATTTTAGGAACGTGTAGTTTGATATTTTATGCAATTTATAATGTAATTATATTGACTGAATAAATAAACTAAACAAAACTATTAAGTAGATTTCATGCATATTTATTATTTGTGAGCGTACTCTGTAAACATGTGAAATTAAATAAAATAATTACAATATTGTAATGACTACACAAATTCATACCGATTTTCTGTTAGAGTAGGGAAATATTATATTATTCTCTTAAATCCGGATTTTACTCTAGAAATCTATAAGGCAAAACACGACAAATACTCTTTATTGAGAAACACACGAAAAATAGTTTACACAAATCCACTTTAAAAATAGTTTACAGCGTAAACAATTGCCGGTCTTATCGCTTAAGAGCGATCTCTTGCAGACAACCATTTCACATAGGCTACTTTCACATTTATTGCTTTTTCATGCACACTCGTCGGTTTCGAAAGATTTAAAGCCTTGTATGATTGAAGTACGAGTACTTTTGTCGAGAACACCCTCACCTGAACATGACTTGCCCAAGTCACAATAAGTACTCTAATTAAGTTGTCTTTTAACTTGTCTTGCATCCGCATTCGTAACTTGACCGACATAGTTTAGTTTAGTTTATGTGTTCAGTCAATACAAAATTACATTATAAATGCATACAATGTCAAATTACACTTTTTTATATTGAGATCGTCAAAATTACACAAAAAGTATCAAACCATAAAACTAAAACGAAATTAAGATGTAAATGTCAGCATTATAAAATAAAAAACGATTAAATACTAAAACTAAAAAAAATTATGATTAGTATGTCAGGATAAAAAAGAAATATAAATTTCAACATGAATTTGTCTCCAATAGGGATCGTCATAACAAAAATAAATAAAAAAAGAAAGAGATAAAAAATGAAAAAAATCAAATTATACTTATAAAAACTAAATAAAAGTGTCTAAATACTCTTTAACTAAATATAATGGATGATGTGATCAAACAAAAGGTTCTTCAGTCGGCGACCAAATGTTTCGTCACAATTTAAGTTTCTTGATTCAGCGGGTAGATACTCGTAGTAGGTGGGACCAATATTATCTATATAATAGTACGACACAGACCTTGCAGTCCAAAATCAGTAGATTAGAAGAGGAGCTCAGAGATATCAGTGCCAAGTATGAAAGCAGCAAGCGGGAGATCAGCGAACACGTAAGCGCCGCGACGCAGCTAGTCGATATGTGTCGCTATAATGAAGAACGCTTCGATTCTCTTTTGAATAATCATATTTGTATTTGTTTACATGAAACCTCGCTCGCTGAGAGTCGCAGCGCCGTGCCAGTCGAGCCCTCCACGCCGGCACAGCACGACGCGCCCGCGGTCCCGGCGGCCCCGGCGGCCCCGCGTGCGGCGCCCGCAGCCCCGGCACCCGCAGCATCCCCGGCGCGTGCGGCGCCCGGCGTCCCGCTCGCTACAATGAATCCAGCGACGGCACCTGCGGCGGCTCCCACAGCCTTCAACTGTCATCTACTCCGACGAGATTGGCGTGGGATTTGGATCCGTGCTGGGCCAGCTTTTGAGGCAGAGGGTCGTAAACCACTGCCTCCGCGGTGCGAGTCTTCAGCAGTTCGCCGACCGACTGTCAAAGGACAATTTTAACACGGCCACAACGCTAATTATAGTAATTATTATGTTAGGTAATAGTTTAGACTTGTCGAAATCTCACTTCGAATGCTTACTACGAGCACAGTCAACAGTCGAGCAACGCGGTATTCATAAAATAATTTTATGTGCGCTCCTGTATTCGGGTTCTGTATCCTATGAGCAAAACATCAAAATTGAATACTATGCTGTATAATTTGACATGTTTTAATAGTACTTATACATTTTTTGACAGCAACAAATTTTTGAAACGTTTTCAGCTAATGCGTGGGACAGCGGAAAAGCAACGTAACCTTATTTTGGTTCATCAAAATATACAAGGCTTTTCCAGAAAAAAAATAGAAATTGGTTTATTCTTTGATGCTTTTAATGTAGATATAATGTGCATTACTGAACACTGGCTGAAACAACATGAATTATTACTAAACTTTAATAATTACAAAATCGGTAGCTCCTTCACTAGCAAGTCTGCAATTCACGGAGGCTCCATGATTATTATAAAAAACGATTATAAATGTTAAGAACGCAAAAATATAGTTCAGCTTTCTATTGAGCGAGTTATCGAAATTTCGTGTGTGGAATTAGAAAACCACATTATCCTGTGCGTATACAGGCCACCGTCTTCAGACTTTAGCCAGTTTGAAGCCGTAATGGAAGATGCTCTGAAACAGGTTTTTGAAAGTAGTAAATTGATCATAGTATGTGGCGACTTCAATGTTAACTTACTAGACTCCACAAATTCAAACTCAGTCAGACTATTGAACCTATTTAAATCTTTTAACTTGTTTCATCTGTTTAATGAGCCTACTAGAGTGACCTCCAGCACGGCGACATGTTTAGACAATATTTTCTGCATGTGTGAAACTGTAACGGTCTGGCTTTGGGTTCAGCAGCCCGTCACGTTCACAAATATATTTTATACTGAAGTATTAATAAATCAATTATATTATCTCTTGAGATATGGCCCGCCACAATATATGCACCGGTAATACTACTTAGAATCCCCTTTGTAGGGAAACCTTTAATAGATATAATATAAACTACTCGCATACTCTACTGACATTATTTCGAGCATACTGCCAAAGTTTTTATGCGAGTGGACTGTGGGCTAGTTTCGGACGCGGATCCTACAATTCCCTGCGAGTCCAGTATAATAACGTACTCAGGGCGTTGTTGGGGCTCCCGCGATTCTGCAGCGCTTCGGGCATGTTTGCTGCTGCAGCGTTGGATGATTTTTTTGCGATTATGCGCAAAAAAATTGCGTCCATAGTGGGGCGGATGCGCCGGAGCACTAACAGTATCCTGAGTATGATCGCAGAACGGTTGGATTCGGTCGTTCTTGGCCAATATATCGTCCTACATGTCATAAGACATGCTGGTCGGTAAATCGGTTGAGACAATATATATCTTTTTATTTATTTTATTTGCATTGTATCTTTTTTTTTTTTTTTTTATCTCAGCCTTTGTTAATGTTTACTAATTTAGTTTAATAAGATTATTGTAACTAACAAACTATGGGCCTTGTTGTCTGAGAATATATTTTTTTTTTTATTTATTTATAGTAAGCACCTATAAGGCATCTACCATAAGATATTTAATTAATTTAGATAGTTTAATTTCCTGTGTGAGCTCGCCACACACGGTTTGTTGGTCTACCATGAGGATGTCTAGACAATGAGGTTTTCATGTGGTCCAGCTTGCTGTGGACCGTTCTGATCTATATACGTATATATTCACTCGTTTGTGCAGGGGTATCCAGGGGCCCTTCTCATCTCCCAAACCAGTTCCTTGAAAACCACTAAGAGTGTAGGCTTTGACGGAATCTCTACGATTGTGATTAAATATGTAAGTGATACTTTAGTTGAGCATTTAAGTCACATAATAAATCTTTGCATTAGCGCAGGGGTCTATCCAGATAAGTTAAAAACATCCATCATTAAACCTTTATTTAAAAAAGGCGACAAAGAAAACCCTCAGAACTACCGACCTATAGCTCTCATTTCAATATTTTCAAAAATTTTTGAAAAGTTTATATATTGGAGTCTTTATAGCTATTTTGACAACAATAATTTATTTTGTAAGGAACAGAAGGGATTTAGAAAAAATGTCAACATAAACATGGCGATCTAGGATTTTGTCAGTATTGTAATGGAAGGTGTTGATAAAAAAATACCGACTTGTGCTGTTTTTGCTGACATGACAAAAGGGTTTGACCATGTGGACCACAAGACTCTGCTAAGCAAACTTAGTCTACATGGCATAAGAGGTAACGTCTTAAATCTCATAGAATCCTATCTCACTAACCGGCAGCAGTACACAGAGTTGACTAGGTTATGCCTTAAAAGTAAAATGAAGAAAATATATCTGTCAGACCCACAAGTTGTAAAATATGGCGTACCACAGGGGAGTGTGCTTTGCCTCTGCTTTTCTTGATTTACATTAATGACATTTATAAAGCAGTCCAACACCCCATGATCTTATTTGCGGATGATAGTACAACCATTGTAAAATGTAATAACTTAGCTTCCTATGAATATGACATAAATAATACAATTTCTGACATAATAATGTGGCTTAACAATAATAACCTAGTAATTAATTTGACCAAGACTAATATAATGCATTTTTATCAACGAATTCATTTCAAAGACATGAATATTAATTATAAAGGAAATAGCATAGGAACAGTAGGAGTTACTAAGTTCCTGGGACTAAATATTGACAGTCAACTGACATGGAAACATCACATAAATGAAATATGTAAAAAAATAAGTAAATCCGTTTTTGCTCTTCACAAACTGTCAAAAACCGTTAATCGAGATGCTCTACTTGTTGCGTATCACGGTCTCGTCGCATCGACATTAAGGTATGGTGTCATATTTTGGGGTAATTCAGTTGATAAGGAAGCAGTATTTAGAGCCCAAAAAAAGTGCATAAGAGTTATGTGTGGTTTGAAAATGACAGACAGCTGCAGGCCATATTTTAAATCATTAAAGCTTCTTACTTTTCCCTGTCTGTATATTCTAGAAGTAGCTGTCTTTGTTAAGTGCAATCCCAATTTGTTTGTCACAATTACAGATACACGCAGGCTCCCTGTTCGCTCACAGTACCAAAATACTTTGCGCAATAAGAGTAGTAGGGATTCGCCGGTTCTGGATCACTTTTTTGTCGCTCAAAATGGCGGCTTGGGGGGCAACGATTTCTAAAAAAAAAAAAAAGGTCAACACCCCATTTAAAGCGATTGGACGGGGTCTCATCACGCTCCGCCCACTCTTTCTGGTATATATGTACTTCCATTGCAACATAATAGCAACACCTAATCACATACTCATAAAAGGATACAGACCCTTTCCTTTGTTATGGACCCACCCTTTGTTAGGTTCAGCTTTTTACCTGCGCCCACTTGGGGGTTCGGTGCCGACCTTTTTTTTTTTCCTGGGTACCTGATCGCCCGCCACGCTCCGTACAAATAATACCATGTGTTTTCGTAAGTCCACTTTCTATTCATTATTCTATCAACACATAAATATCCTATCGCATTATTCGCAGTACACTTTTATTCGTAACTCATAACTTTTAGGACTATCATAAATCTAACCTAACCTAACCTACATTTTGGAGAAATTCAAACCTAACCTCCTAACCTAACCTACGTTTTGGAGAAATTCGTAAGCCCTAACTTTCAGGACTATCTTAAATCTAACCTAACCTACGTTTTGGAGAATATTGTCACGCTATATGGTACTTGGTTTGTACTTTTGATTCGCAACTCGATGTTTCGTAGACATACCTTTTGACAAATTCTTATTTTGCAAACTACTTATTTTATTCTGAAGCCATAACTTTCAGGACTATCATAAATCTAACCTAACCTAACCTACGTTTTGGAGAATATTGTTACGCTAAATAGTAAATGGTTTCAGTTAAAAACAAGAATTTTGTTGCTTTATTGCTTTTCACTTCTAATCTTATTAAGTACTCCTTAGAAATACTAGATTTAACGTGTTTGTTACGCAATTCGATTATTTAAATACTAGTCAAAACTTGTAGGATTGCACTATGTATAAAGGATATTAAGAACGCAGCCTTGTGTTTCGCTTACACAGTAGGTACTATCCTACATTTTGTGGACATATTATATAGCTAAAGTTTATATTATGAATATACATATAGATAGAGAGTTTACATAATACAGTAAACGGTTTCAGTAGCTTATTGTTTTCTTTGTATCAAACGCACCACGATCTTTTATTATTCAATTACTTAACATCAATACACTATGCAAAGAGAGCTTTTGAAAAAACGGCTAGTTTGAACGTGTTCACTAGGCGAACCGTTTATTTACCTGGCCGTCGTCAATAAGAGGAGCGTTATGTTTTTTTGAGTGTATGTCTTTGAAGATACTGGTTTAAACCAGTTAAATTGCACAACGCATAAAGGACCTTAAGAACGCGGACGGCATAGTATAATTGCTTTATTGTTGTCTTTGTATCAAAAGAACCGCCGCTGTCTTTTGTTCTTCAATAACCGCGTCTAGAGAATACGAGTTTATACTTGTTCACTAAACGAAGCCCTTTTTAAAAAAAATACGTCTCCAAACTTGTGGGGATTGCGCTGGGTATAAAAGCGTGCCGTCACAACTCGTCTTCATTGCGTCCCAAACAATTCATCGAACAAGATCTTCGTGTAAGAGAGTCGTGAGTCGTGAAGTGTAAAAAAGTTTAGTGCATTGTTCCTGAAAGCAGTGTTTCGTTGCTGAAATGGATGTAAGTATGTAGTCATAATTTTATGTGTGCCCATTTATTTCAGATTTTGATTGACTGTAACATAACCTTCATTTATTTTTGTGTTTACCATGTAAATCTACTTTGAAGGACCGTTGGAATAATGTTTTAATATTGTTACAGGAAAACACATTTAAAAATTATTATTATCCCGACGACGAAGCAAGTGATGAAGAAGGAACGTTGGCCTATAAAGTCAAAAAAGCTATTGCTAACACTAACAAGAGGCCTAATAACAGCATAGATGGCTTCTTTGAAAAACGGAAGAAAAGGAAAGTTGCAGTAAAGTCGTCGAGCGTCAGCCAAGCCACTGCGGAAGGCGTGGCTTTTATAAAGTCCAATAAAGACGATGCATCATACGCCTCACATCTTATAAAAATTGAGGTGTATGATGCGCGGAAAATAAAAAATGTTCCGCCAACGGAGCATTGGAAACATGCGGAAGTGCGTGTTAAATACTACGCTTACTCCGAAGAGGACGCTCACGTGGAATCCACAAGAGATGTGATTTACCAAATCACCAAACAGTTAGCGGACAAAAGTGATTGTGTCAATTACGTTATAGACAATACAAAATAAGTGTAAAAGTAGTTTTAAGATCTTAATTTGTTCCTTTTATCTTTTTTTACTCGATTGTTTGTTTAATTGCTTTATAACTCGTACCGAACATTTTTCTTTGTATAGCGAACACCTTTTGTATTCTAAGCTTCCTTTCTAGTTATTTTTTTTCCGACAAAGAGTCATTGTCTTTCATATTAGATAAGTAACACAAGTTCCAAGCGCCGATGTTCATAGTATAAATAGACCATAGCCTTGACTTTGAATAAAGTTTTAATGAATACCATGTTTTCATTTTTATGTTATATTCAAAAATACACTTCCCTTGACGAAAATGTAGACTTAACTTAGAACAATAAAAGAGTTTGTTTTATATTTAATTGTTTATTTCAAAAAAATAGACTTAAACATATTTCTTACAATTAGATCGTTACATAGAGAACTCTCAGTAAACAAATTTACCAAGTCACACATAGTTTTTCCTTTAATCTTAAAATACAGATAGACTAAACAATATTCCCCGCAGACCGAGGTAAAAGGATTTTGAAATGAGTTGTGGTTATAAACCCATCTCCTGGAATTTCTTTTCAAAAATAGCTTATGACTACCTGTTGGTTTTCGACCAAATGAGTCAAAATATTCACCAATGCCATTAATATCAATGTGTATAGCTATCCAGTGAGACCCCGGTTTTGAGTCGGGATCTAAATTGCTTATAATAAAAACAGGTAAATTTACCCAAATAGGCAATCGGTTTGCAGCAAAAACATTTGATTTAAAACTGGAACTTATTTTATTCATACAGAGCTGTATTTCATTTGTATCCATGATAAATATAAATTTAGCTGCTTATTAATGATTCTGTTAACAACGTTTAAGAACAAATGATGTATCCCTATTAAAAACAAAGTATTTATTAACTGTTATAATCCACAGTTACGTCACGATTCTTGTTTATTTCAATTACATTATCAAATTCTGCGTATACAATACAGTTAACAGTTTGACTAAGAGACGAATCAAAGCGAACTTCTAACCGTACACTTCCATGTCTGACGAGATTCCAATGTGACGTTGAACTAGCAGATAAATCAGGAGTCAAATCAAAACATAGCAAACAATATCCGTCTCCGTAGTCTGTTCTACTTATTGCGTTACCTTCGTTGTGAAAATGAATACCAGTCCCAGAAAATAAAGTGTGATATGGTGATGCTATTAAACCAGAGCTAAATGATGGTTGTAATGTTCTAGAAGGTATTTCATGACCGTCTACATACAAACTGAATGAATTCATATTAAAATGTTGAAAATTGAAAGGATTCAATGCTAAATTACCGTTAAACGATGAATTTAAGACAAAACCGACAATACATCTTTTAGGAACTTGTCCAAGGAATATATTATGTAATGTTTTACCTTGCACACCTGCCGGTATTGTCAGGACCTTAACTTCCGCTCTTGTTATAGGATACTTTGCAGTTGTTGACGCTAGTACTTTTTGATGGGCTAACAAAACGCTAGGGTTGACTCTTGCTCTTCTTATAATAAGACTAGCATCCATTATTTGTACTTTAAATTTTTTATCTTGATGACAAATAAGATTAAATGTTTCTTTTGAGCGCACTAACTTAACACGCATTTCTACGCCATTTATTAAAAATTTCTCTTGGTTAAACATGTCACCATGCAAGTGACCAATCATTTCAACTTGTCTACTTTCTTTGACAAATTCCATTCTTTTGTGAAACCCTTTGTTCGTTGCGTCAACGGCATCCATATGATGTGCAGTATCTTCGTACCACAACCCACAAGTTAGATGAGATTCTTTGGCTGCTGGACCATAGTTAAGAAGATTCTCCAAATAAGCACGATAGGCATATGTGTTGTTCGGAGGCGATATGAGTTTTTGATTTAAATATATGTCTAGTTGGTTGAAAAGGGAATGCAACCAATTGTTAACAGGCGAAACTTGGACATCTGCTTTTAAATTTGTGCCATCCTGATTCAATACTTTTGCATTGACATGCAGTAACGTATGTGACAAGTCAATATAGTCATCACCTGATCCGGGAACTTGAAATTCTATAGGGCCGTCGTCGTTTAAAGATGAGATTGGTTTGTAATGAACCCACTGTCCACTTTCAATACTGGTTTGAGTTGACGGCAGGGCAAATATATCTAACTCAGATTTTGCACATTCACATGAATGATTATGTAAGAATGACATTATTTAATATGAAAATATATCTTCGACGTTATACTTTTTAATTTTTTTACTTCCTCTTCCTCGTGATGCTTTTAACGGAATGAGTCGTTCTCGTCTTTTAGTTGACATTTTATACCCAGATCCTGACATTAGAGAATCAATTTTTTCATCAGCTTTTCTTTTTAAGTTAGCACTTGCATCTTTGAATCGAGTCTTAATCGAACTCTCCATAGGACGTGAATTTACCATATCAGACAGCAGGCCGATCCCCGCATCTAATGTTTCTTTCCCTACAGCCCTAAAACCACTGGATAACAAAGGAATCACAGACCTAAATAGCCCACCCAAAAAGCTTCCAATCCCATGACCTCGTTGAAATGGAACACCTTTATAGACAATTCCTACACCAGAGCCAGCTTGATGTAAATAATAATGTTCATATGGACAAGAGGCAGACGATCGTTTGTGAGTCATTTTATTCGTTGAAAATGTAGCTTCACACAAGAAGATCCAAATTGAAATGGTACTCTGGCACCGGTAGTCGTTCTTATATCTATTTCAATCGTATCGAACTCTCTACGTAAAACAGGTACATAATGAGCAGGTGAGAAGACATGCATTTTGTAAGCTCCATAAACGAACTGAGTTGGATCCAATGGAATTATTCTCAACAATGATGTTATAACATCCCCCACTACTTGCGGTTCAATGATATCGGTATACACAAATATTTGTGATGGTAACCCTAAATACAAATTTACTGGATTTTTCCCAATTGAAATTTGTTTTAAATTAGATCGTGGTTTGAAACCTAACTGCAAACTCAGTATCGGTGATGTTATGATAGATATTATATCTTCAGTTGCAGTTATAGCCACCATTTTTGATATTTTATCACACCTAAATTTCACCTTATTTTTTAATTGCGGGTTTTCATTGAACGCGTCAAGGAAAGTGTCAACGCTATCATATGTAGTAGCAGGTATGTGAGTTTTTATATCTATGATTTTGTCAAACTTGTCATTAGGTAATCGTACTTTCTTTTTTATATAGATGATATTTTCTTGATCTTGAACATTGTACATGGAACGTGGGTATTGAAATTCCACTAAACCAACAACCCATTCTCCTTCTAATTTAACGGTCTTAGGTAGTTTGGTCGTAAAATGTGCTGTTGTATTATCAGTATAATAAGCCGTCGAGCTATTGCTTAACAAAGTTATATAAAAACTTCCTTCACTCATATTTTTTCTAAGTTTGATGCAAGAATCCAAGAATTAAATTTATTCGGATAACCTTGCCACTTCACTAACACTTCCTTTCTGCCAACAACACGACGAGAGCGTATTATTTTATCAATTTTATACTTCATGGAGGGGTGATAAGTTGTTTTTTGTAATTCTTTAGAATAAAATGTACCTACAATTGGTTCACCATCCAAGTCCTTTAAGGTATAAACAAGTCTCGGAGATCGTCTAATGATTGCATCAATTATAAAAATTTCATCACTCCAATTAGTTTCATAACCCTTTTGAAATATGTGTTTATATTTAGTTATTCGAACATAATCACCTACATTCAGTTGTGTGGTTTCTAATGAAATTTGTTTGTCTTTTTTTCTATCACATAAGTTACACCAAACAGTCATGATATTATTAAAATTAACATCAATTGGTCGCATTTTGATACTAGATAATAACTATGGTTATAAGAGTGAAGAAGATCTTGTAATATATTAGTGTAGTTGTAAGTATTTCTATGAGTAAAATAACGCCACATTTTCATTTTAAGAGTTCTTTGAAACCTTTCAACTATACTTGCTTTAATGTCTGGATTATTAGTGGTGTAATAATTAATGTTTTTGCTTTTAAAGTAGTCTCTTACCACCTTTGAAACAAATTCTGTGCCTGTATCGGATTGGATGTGACGAGGGGTAGATTTGGCTTCTGCAAATATGCTTTCAAAACATTGTTTAACTGTTTCTGAATCCTTCTTTTTCATGGCTCTTGCAAAAGCATATTTACTAAAAACATCAATAACACAAAGAATATATTTATATCCATCATTATAGTGACTATAAGTACGCATATCACTGAGATCAGCCTGCCAGAGTTCATTATAATTAGATAGGACGTATCGATTCCTAGTAAATCGTCGGTGGACAGGTTTATGTAAAGTATACGTTTCCTGAGACTGTAACCATTTTTTTACTTCCTCCTTGCTCATATTACCTTTCATTTCCTTCGCTAACTTATCTATACTACTGTAACCAGCTGGGTTGGACACATCGTAGTAAATCTTATTTATATCTAATAGGGAGTCCATTTTTCCCAATCTAATTTCTTTTTGGTCGACTCAATTGTTTTAGCAGAAATAGGTGTAGATGCGTTTTTTACTTTAAATGATGAATCCCTTGTATTTTTAGAAGATGATGATGATGCGCGAAACTCGTTGGTGTAATCTCTCTTCATATACGCCAAGTTAGCAGGATTACCAATACAAAATGTAGGAACTCTTATATCTTTTAAAACCAATGCAAATTCTTCCCAACCTATTGGTTTTGCGCGTTTTAGAGGTCTTGTTACATCGTTTATCAGATCGACAATATTGCTATTTGGGATCACTCGATTGTTTAACACAACTTCCCCTCCTGTCTTCCACCAAATTTTTTTTTTATTAAGGATAATAATGTCCATTAAAGTTTGGGTTTTCGATCGATAAGATTTCGGTATTCCTTGTACGATATGAGATGGAGTTAATTCCACAGGATAGTATTGATTCGTTTTATCAAGTGGTGGTGTAGCAGGAACATCATCTTCCAGCAAAGTTGGGCTTGCGACTGAATCATTATTTGCATTTTCCTGCTTTTTTAACTTTGAATCTAAGTCACTGTTGAGATTGTTTAAGTGATCAACTCCATCCATTACTATTGGTATTTCGAAAGGCTTTCGATCTGCTTCGGCAAAATGTAAAAATCGCTGCAGTGCTTGGGAATATAATGCCCATTTTTCACGATCATCCATTTTACTTTTCAATATTTTTTTCATCTCTCCATCCAGACGAGACGATGAGTTCTCTGATAGCTCATTATTTTTAAGTCTTTCAATAAAATCTTGTTCTACCAAAAGCATTTTTTTTGTGTTCTCCATTTTGGTTATAAAGAGTTTATTAAAGCACTTAAAACTGCACCTAAAATAACAGGTAGAAATGCACCACCCTTTTGAATGATGATAGTTGGTAACGCCAAAATAGGTTCATAAGATTATAATTTCGCGCGCTTTCGATGCGCCGTTTCTTTATCTATAAAAATGAATAGTTTGTTAGGTTGGCAGTCAGTTGCAGTCCTATACCTATCCCTTTCCCTCTTGCACGCCTACGTATCGTCTATCGCGCGCGCCATCCAAGCGCGCCTGTGATTGGCGGGTTCAAACAGCGCCCGCCGTGACTCTCCGGTGGAGAGTTCGAGAACTAATTAGCGAGCCGACACGCACGTGCTTGCTGTTTCCGAAAAATTAGAAAAAAGGCTCAAAATCAAGTCTTCTGCCTCTCGACACGTCGCGAGTGCAAATCCTAGTGAAAGGACACTGAGTTGGCCATTTTTAGACCGTACAAGAACATTTGTGGTGTTGTTAGTGGTGTGCGAAGACCGCCGCTCTTGGAATTTGCTCTGGTCCGACCCTGGACCCTGGAACGACGCCCTGGCCTTGGTGGCGCTGCCAGCTCCTCGAGGATCATCAAAGGTAGGCGTGCTCTAATTCCCGCTGACTGCCATCTTGTATTGCCTAGCATACCGAATCCCAAAACCTATACAGTCCACTTTATCGCTGGTGGCTCTCCTCAGTCTTTTCACCCTAGGTCTTATAGAAACCTTCGTTTCTTTGTACCTTCATTAGATTCTCCGCGCTAACATTTTGGTTCCTTCGACCCGTATAAGTACATAAATACATACTTACTACGCCTTATCATTTGCTCCCGCCCTTATAGGTATTGCCTAAATTGTTTAAATATTCGCATCCGCCAGATTAGGTATTTATTTATAAGCGAAATAATCCTATTCGTAGGTTTAACAACTTATTTAAATAGCAATAAGGAAACGTTAAATTTTGTATTGCATTCGTGCTTTAAAATACCTCTTTCTTTATTAGCTTTCAAACTAGTAATTGTTAAGTGTTAACATAAAACTTGCATAAAACATTATATTATAAGTGTCTATTATTTCATACGCGTCTTTATTTGAAGCGCGCGTCGTAGGTAGACTCGGCCGCATAGCATAACATAAGTAGGTATCTACCTCCGCGGCGGCGCGGGCGCTCGCGGCCCGCTCGATATACTCGTACCTATTATACCCACTCGTTGTAATAAAGGAACATTTTGCCTTGCGCAATGTCTAAAAAAGGCGAAAATAGTGACACCAAAGACTCAAAAAAAGAGTACGAGTTTGATCTGTCCATGTTAGAAGCACGGCGTAATGTTCTTTTTGAGTTTATTCAAAACGTATATCAAAATGCTCTTATAGCGCGCACGAGCGAAGAGCACAAAGAGACATTTCTCTGCTCTGTCGGGACTATCGATGAAGTTCGCACAGAATTTAAAAGTTTAGTCGATGAGTATAATCGAACATTGCTTCGAAACGAAATTGACGCGAAACCTAATTACCAGCCGATTATTGCTTTCGAGGAGATTTACTGCCGTATAAAACGTGTGGTGAAACAATGTGAACCGCCTCCGAGGGCTGAACCGAGTCCGCCGGTCAAGCCCAAGTTGCCTACTTTGCCTCCCGTGGAGCTCATGTCATTTGACGGCGACATAAGAAACTGGCCCTTATTCTATGCTAGCTTTAAGTCCAGAGTGCACGACAACCCATCGCTGTCAGACGACGATAGATTGTATTACCTAATAGGTAAACTGTCACACAAAGCCCAGGCCGTGTTCTCGGGAATAACGCCATGCGCCGGTAACTATCAGCTGATCATCAGCTGTCTAGTGGATAGGTATCAGGACACGCGAACGCTCGCGTCCACGTACTTAGACCAGATGCTTAACTTTAAAATGAGCGGTCCCGTTTCTTCCTCTAACTTACAATTATTTATGGACAAGTTTGTCACAGCCGCGAATGCACTTGAGCATCTTAATCTCGATAACATGGCTGATTACATGTTATTACATACCGCATTAAAAAAGTTAGACGAAGAAACGATACTCGCGTTCGAAATGGAATATCGTGACGTAAAAGTGCCGACATTTGACAACCTTTCCGACTTCATCAAAAGTCAGTATAGGGTTTATCAAAATACGCAGCCTAGCACTAGTGCAGGCCCGTCGCGAGACTCGCGAACCTCTAGCAACAAGCAGCCGTTGAAATCTAAGCCTAAGATACCTAACGCTCAAAGTTACGTGGCGAGCGCCGTGCCTACTAAATGTCTTTGTGACAATATTGTACACGAACATTTCTTCAAATGCCCCGCGTTTAGTACTTTAACGCAATTAGAACGTTTCAAACGCGTTAAAGAAAACAATGCATGTATCAACTGTCTCAGTATAAAACATAGAACGCGTGATTGTGGTTCAAATACAAAATGTCGCAACTGCCAACAAAAACATCACACCTTATTGCATAGGGATAAGGATGAAAATCGATCGGCATCAGGCGCTTCAAGCGCCTCGCTGCCGCCGCTAGCGCAACCGTGTACTGAATCTCACGCGCCAACGCAGCCGGCCGCCGCTATACCGACTTGTAACACATCCACTGCCGCGTATGTACACGCCGCGACTAGTAAGGCGACTTATCAAAGCCCGCAATGTATACAACGCACAACGATATTGTTGTCTACTGCTCAAGTAGTAGTGTTCGATAGTAGTGGCAAGTCGCAGTTAGTTAAGTGTTTGCTGGACTCTGCATCTCAGAGTAATTTTATTACACAAAACTGTTGTGCGCGTTTGGGTTTGAACTACAATAAAAAATCGCGCATGGTTGTGCGTGGAATAGGCGGCTCTGAAAAACCTATAAAGGGCACAGCCGACTTTAAAATATTTTCGCGCTTAAACGAAAACGTTTCGTTCGATGTGTCGGGACTCGTAGTGGACCGCATTACGGATAACCTGCCGACGGTGCCCGTAGACGTATCTACGTTCTCGCATATGTCTTCGCTCCCGCTCGCGGACGACACGTTCGCGTCGCCCGCACCCGTAGATGTGCTACTAGGCGCATCGATATTTCCGCACTTGCTGCTACCTAACATGGTACATAGCGATATACCCGGAATACCGCCCGCCATACAGACAGTATTGGGATATATTATAATGGGTTCAGTTCCTGCCACAGTGCAGGCCCCATATAAATATACTACCGCTTGCTGCGCTGTCGTCCACGACTTGTCGTTGGATCACCTCCTCAAGAAATTCTGGGAACTTGAGGAGGTTACCGCTTCGCCCGCTCAAAGTCAAGCCGACCTTGAGTGTGAGGATTACTTCCGCGCTACCACTACTCGCGACGATAGTGGTAGATATACCGTTGCGTTACCGTTTCGTGACGACGTGTACAAATTAGGGGATTCGCACTCTGCCGCTCATAGGCGTTTTTTATGCCTCGAAAGAAAGTTGGAAACGTCAACTACGTTACGTACCGCCTATGACGATATCATTCGTGAATACGTCGATAAGGGATATATATCGGAGGTAACGCCTGACCTATCCTGCGCCGATTACTATATACCGCACCTTGCCGTTATTCGTGACGACAAGAATACGACGAAAGTTCGCATGGTCTTAGACTCAAGTTGCAAAACGAGCACGGGTCTGTCCCTCAATGACGTGTTGCACGCGGGCCCTAACCTACAGGGTGACCTATTTTGTATACTGTTAAACTTTCGATTGTTTAATATTGCGCTCACAGCGGATTGTCGCCAAATGTATTTACAAATAGGAGTGCGTGAATCCGATCGCCATTTTCAACGAATCTTATATAGATTTCACCCGCAGGATCCTATGATCACTTACGAGTTCAACCGAGTATGCTTTGGCATGAAGTCGAGCCCGTATCACGCGCTACGCGTTGTTCATCAGCTGATCGCTGACGAAGGCGAGCAATTCCCAACCGCGGCAGCCATAGCGTCTAACTCGACCTATATGGATGACGTCTGCTTCAGTATCATGGCGGAAGACTCGTCGACTAATGACGAGACTGTCGCTATTGCCGCGAGTAAGGCGCTAATAAATCTCTTCAAACGTGGTCAGTTCGATCTCGTTAAGTGGACATGCAATTCGGAACGTGTATTACGCGAGATTCCTGCTTCTCACCGAGCGTCCGCAGATCTCGAAATTGATAAAGGTGTTCATCAGAAAATCCTTGGCTTACACTGGAATAAGACGGGAGATTTCTTTCATTTCAAGGTCAGTGAACCCGATTCAGCGTGCACCAAAAGGACTATTCTGTCCACTGTAGCACGTCTGTGGGATAACGTGGGATTAGTTGCGCCCACCATTCTATATGCCAAGCTCCTTATACAGGAGCTGTGGTTATTAAAGTGTGACTGGGATGAAGCTCCCCCTCGTCGTATCGTAGATCTTTGGGAGGAGTTTTGTGCTGAGCTTCCGAAGCTTAACGAGATCCATATACCACGTCATCTTGGAATAGTCCAAGGTAGTACAGCGATACTGCTGGGTTTCGGGGACGCCAGTCAGCGTGCTTACGGAGGTGTCATTTACCTGCGGATTCGTAACGGAACTGACGTGACTGTTCGACTGGTGTGTTCCAAATCAAAGGTCGCACCGCTTAAAACTGTTTCAGTAGCAAGATTGGAGCTTTGCGCTGCAGTTCTTCTGGCAAAACTCATGCGCAAAGTGCTGGACAATTTTGAACCGCGCTATAAAATAGATAGTGTTTTCGCGTTTACCGACTCGAAAATAGTCCTCTGTTGGATCAATTCGTCCCCACACCGCTGGCAAACGTTTGTCGCCAACCGCGTGGCAAAGATCATAGAAAACGTTCCTGCCACCTGCTTTCACCACGTTGCTGGAGTGGAGAACCCGGCTGATTGCTTATCACGTGGTCTCTCGCCCTCTAAGCTAGTAAACCATTCTCTGTGGTACAAGGGACCGCCGTGGGCTGTAAATGATCCTTCAGACTGGCCTATAAGGGAGCTTGATCACGACTCTGTTGATGAAATACCTGAGCTGAAACCACTCGCACATGCCGTGACTACGGATAAAACTGAGTCTCCTCTTTATAAACTCTCTCAGCGAATTTCGTCATGGTCAAAGTTGCTGCGAATAACGGTTTACATTTGCCGTTTTGTGAAATTATTGCCGCGCGCAGCATCTGTGACCCGAACAGATTTAGAGTTTGCTGAAAGTAAAGTTATACTATCACTGCAGAATGTTCACTTCGAGGACGACATTCAAAAATTAAAAAACAAAGAGCCATGTTCACCGGCTTTACAAAAACTAAAACCGTTTCTAGATAAGGACGGTTTCATTCGCGTCGGTGGCCGACTGTCAAATGCTGATGTAGACTACGTGCAAAAGCATCCGTGTGTGTTGCCACGTCATGATCATGTGGTTGATATACTGATTGACTATTTCCACAAAAAACATTTGCACGCCGGCCCCGAACTGCTGATGTCTTTACTCAGGTATCAGTACTGGATACTAGCCGCTCGACGTGTAATTCGTCATCGCATCTACAAATGTAACACCTGCTTTAGAGCTAAGCCGCGACAGAGTCACCCGCTCATGGCTGACTTACCTAGTTGCCGCGTCAACCAAGTTGACAAGCCGTTCACGTATACAGGATGTGATTACGCTGGTCCTCTGCAATATACGCCAGTTCGTGGTAGAGGAGTTAAAAGTCGCAAGGCATGGTTGTGTATCTTCACATGTCTTACAACGCGTTGTCTGCATATCGAAATAGCGACTGAGTTGAGTACAGTCAACTTTCTCTCCGCTCTCAAGCGATTCCTGTCTCGTCGCGGTCCAGTTCAGTGTCTTTTTTCTGACCGTGGCACCAATTTTGTAGGTAGCCGCTCATACTTGCGCGATCTTTATAAGTTCCTTGACGAATACCGGCCGCACTTTGAGCATGAGCTTTCTGAAAATCGTATTGAGTGGAAATTTATCCCACCTGCTTCCCCACACTTCGGTGGAAGTTGGGAAAGCATGGTGAAGATTGTAAAGACTCATTTGTTCAAGGTCGTCGGGCAGCAGATACTCTCTTACGAAGAGTTGTTAACTGTGCTGGCCCAAGTCGAGGCACTTGTAAACTCGCGCCCGCTAACTGCTATGAGCAGTGACCCTGCAGAGCCTGCAGCTCTCACGCCGGCTCATTTTCTCCATACGGCGCCGTTGCTCTCATTGCCCACACCGTATGTGGAAAATGTAAACTTGCAAGAGAGATATTCTCTTCTAGACAAAATCGTGCAAAGTTTCTGGCAGCGATGGCGTGTCGAGTACTTACACCAATTACAAGCTAGGGCAAAATGGAATAAGCCAACCGTCCCCATTCAAATCGGATCGGTTGTGGTCATTTTAACGGACAACATTCCACCCTTTTCTTGGCCGTTGGGTATAGTGGAGGCTGTTCATCCCTCGAAGGACGGGACAACGCGTGTAGTCACTGTTAGGACTATCAAGGGAAGCTTCACGCGCCCTGTCGTTCGATTATGCCCATTGCCTAACCAATGATCTTGCAGATGACTCTGCTCATAAAATTTAGTTTTTAGTATTAGTTTAGTCTGACTCTATACATAGAGTCTTTAACTTTAAGTACTTACTTAGTTAAGCTGCATCTTAGGAGTTTGCTCCAAATTTCTAATTCTGTTGTTTCCTGTAAAGGTAACCCTTTAAGGCGGGGAGGAAATGGTAACGCCAAAATAGGTTCATAAGATTATAATTTCGCGCGCTTTCGATGCGCCGTTTCTTTATCTATAAAAATGAATAGTTTGTTAGGTTGGCAGTCAGTTACAGTCCTATACCTATCCCTTTCCCTCTTGCACGCCTACGTATTGTCTATCGCGCGCGCCATCCAAGCGCGCCTGTGATTGGCGGGTTCAAACAGCGCCCGCCGTGACTCTCCGGTGGAGAGTTCGAGAACTAATTAGCGAGCCGACACGCACGTGCTTGCTGTTTCCGAAAATTAGAAAAAAGGCTTAAAATCAAGTCTTCTGCCTTTCGACACGTCGCGAGTGCAAATCCTAGTGAAAGGACACTGAGTTGGCCATTTTTAGACCGTACAAGAACATTTGTGGTGTTGTTAGTGGTGTGCGAAGACCGCCGCTCTTGGAATTTGCTCTGGTCCGACCCTGGACCCTGGAACGACGCCCTGGCCTTGGTGGCGCTGCCAGCTCCTCGAGGATCATCAAAGGTAGGCGTGCTCTAATTCCCGCTGACTGCCATCTTGTATTGCCTAGCATACCGAATCCCAAAACCTATACAGTCCACTTTATCGCTGGTGGCTCTCCTCAGTCTTTTCACCCTAGGTCTTATAGAAACCTTCGTTTCTTTGTACCTTCATTAGATTCTCCGCGCTAACAATAGTTTTTCTTAGTTTTTGTTTTCCCTTTGAAACTAGGTTGCGTAATATGTTCTTGTGTTTATTTAATTTAGATTTTTCTTTTTTTTCTAATGGAATTTTTCCTTTTAGCACGTTATAAATACACTCGCAAATAATATTGATTTCATCATCATCACAAGCTTTGAGTAAAGCCGTGCGATATTTTGGTTTAAGTACTTGCAACGCTTCAAGTAAGTGTTTATATGTGCTCACACTCGAGTGCATCATTTAGAACTGACTAAAACTTGTTGATTCCTGTTATATTTAAATCCTTTTTTAGGAATGTAAACTGTGCAATATTTATCGAACGGAAATATTTTAGTTTTGAAACGACATAAGTCATCTGTATTTTGTTTCAGATCAATCATGAGATATCCATGGGCATCCTTAGTAGCATCTTTATAGGCTTCATCCACGAATTTTGAATTTTCAGGATAAACTTGTCGCGACAAGTATCGTATTTGAGTTTTATCTCTAGGATTTTTAAAATATACAATGTAACTTGTGTTTAGCGAGATGTCACGTTGACCTCGTCCCTGGTGAAATATATTTTGTGTAATATAAAACACGCTTAAGTTTCTGTGATGACTACCCTTCGTGAAAATATCAACGATCCGTCCATCTGACTCCCTCATCAAATCATCGATAATAAGAAGTTTAGGTTGCTTCCCATCAAACATGTTAATATCAGGTATTCCTTGACTATAATTAACATTTTCCAGATTGTACAAAGGTTGCATTTCATCATAACACCAAATAACTTCCGAAAAATTTACATCGCATAGTACTTTGCAATCATTTAAAAAGTTTGTGACAAATTTTGATTTTCCACACCCACTGGGGCCAGCAACAATGGCCGTAAAAGGGTGACAAAAGTGAATCATTATATAGATCTGTTATACGTGTTGAATCTAAAAGTACCAAAACACTCATGATTTTTTTTAAAGTCCAAACAAGGTTATATAGTTTTGTCACACCTGAATAAATTTTTAAATAAAAACACATGAAATTTATTTAAACACTTTATTTAATTAAAAAAAAAAAGAGTTAACTACATCTTTCTGTAATCTTATAACTAGTCCATGCATAATACTACAAATAAAAAACTTAAATTTATAAAAAATGTCTAAAAACATTCTGAAATTTTATAATTATACATAAATTACAACTTTCTATTATCTTATTACCAGTCCATAATCAATAACTATAAAAAAATGTTACAAATTTAGGAACAGTCGCAAGTACAGAAAAGTAATATTAACACTGAATGTCCTTTATTCTGTAGTGGCCCCAAGCAAGCGTGTCAGTGGAATTTTCTAATAAATATCGTTTTGTGGGTAGTTCTACAAACTAAGGAATTTTCGGCGGCCCAGCTAAAATATCATAAAAAAAATTGATACAAACTAATTTATTTGTATAACATACTGTACAACATACCTATGCCTAGCTGGTCACTAAAAATGATGGAGATTAAAAATTATTTTCTTGACGAAATTTCAATTCAAAACGTAAAATTTTCAGGATCCTGGAGTGTCCCACAAGCAAAATAGGATTGAAAGTGTACTGTGATTTATTTACTACGACATTGAGGCCATAAATGAAACAAGAATAAAAAAAGGACTTTTTTTTTTCTTACCTGGGAGACATATTATTATTTTATTGCACCAAAAATATTATAAAATCCTGTTCTAGAATTTGTCCCATCAGTTTTATGTCAGGATCCTGTTCAATGTAAAATAAGCGAATATTCAATATTCTATTGGCCGAGCGACGTTGTCGTTCGGATGAGTTGGTTGTGCATACGAAAAAGACAAAGAATACCACCTATCTCTTTGCACCTAGCGTGTTGTTTAGCCGGCCCGGCACAGTTAACGGAGGCAATCGCGTCGTAATCAGTCAAGTTCACAGAATTCTGGTAAGATATTTACTTACGAAATAAACATAATAATATGGTAATTTTAGCATTTTTATATGTAAGTTGCTTACACGAAGGCTTAGTTCTGCTTAACTTTGGTTAAATGTTATAAATCGATGATTTTTTTTAAATATAATTCAAAAATTCTCAGGAACCTGGTCTCAGGATCCTGTCAAATTAAGACCCAGGATATTGAGAAATCTCCAGAATCATCAAATTACTGAACAATTACAACAGATAAAAGGTCAGAGGAAAGCTATAACTCAAAAAAGAAAATTTTAAGATATTGTTAACGTGCAAAAAAAAAGAAAATATAAAAAAAAAGTTAAAAAGGAGGTAAAATAAAATAGACAACCGAAATCAAAAGAAACATAGAGATAAAGAAAATAAATTAAAAATAACAAAGAAAAATAAGCACGAATCCAGTGACTATAAGTGCGTTATTTGTGGTATTCTCTATAGCGAAGATACGACAGGAAATAACTGGCTCCAGTGACTTTAATGCAATAATTGTTATTTATTTGTAAAAATATTCAGAAATAAACGTTAATTTCTGTTGATTTTCGACTTAATCCTCAGTTTTCTGGTTATATTCTCAGTTTCCTGTTACTTGATTTTCTTGAAATGGCCATAAATCTGAAATTTTGAAATATTTTGACTGTTCCACTTAACATAGGCTGAAAGGTGTTGTATTCTTTATGATAGACTATGTTTTGCAACCAGAATGGGAAAAAAAATGTCGGGCCGGATTCAGACTCATTGTCGTCCTTCGTTTGTAGAACAACCCTTGTATCACTGTGTGATAAAGATATTTTGTTTATTTTTTGTGTAAATATAACATGTTTTATAGACCTGAACCGCATCATTTCACACAACAAATTATCTTTTTTGAACAAACATGTTTTGTAATTGTCAATGTTAAATTTTTTAGTAATACATTTATTAACTCCTTTTGCTTTTGCTATAAATTCGTTTTGTACATCCATTGCATACATTTTTGATCGAAGGCCAATAAACTCTTTAAAAATTTTACCATTATTTTCATCTTTAAAAAAACCCAATTGCTTTTTATTTACTAATGGCAAACCGTATTGATTGTCAGGAGGATAATCAGAAGTATCAAAGTAAGATTCTAGATCTATTAGTATATCAGCGTAAAAGTTATTCGTAAATATTTGATTTACCAAACTGTCCGTGTCCGTGTAAAGCAATTTCAGTTTATCTGGATATTTGGTTTTCATGAAGTCATAGTGAAATTCATACATTAAAGTTTTTGACAAATCTAATATACAAAATCCTAAATAAATAGGTTTGTTGTACAAGACTTTTGTTTATTTCAACTGTACTGCAACCAAATTCTCCGAAAATATAGAAAGGCTGTGAAATTCAGGTCTTGCTATTAAAGATTGAACTCCTTGAGTTTTTCCGTGGTTTTGCCAGTGGTTAAGTAATTTAACATTCACTCTTTTATTTATATTTTCCATAGTTTTACCGAAAACAGAATTGTTCATGAGTTTGAAGAAGTCTTTTTCAAATTCTGATCTGGCCAACGAACGCATGTGTGTATTTAAATCGATGTAAGTCTTTAACCATGCCTTTTGTTCAAACTTTAAAATTCTGTGAATTTTTAGCAAACGTAAACCAGATTTTAAACATTGTTTTAGATTTCGATAGTGAATCACATAGTTCGCTTTGTTATTTAAATTAGGAATCAGCTTTTTTTCTTTGGTATCACCTAAACAAACGTTTTCTGGACAGAATGGTAAATCAGAATGAAAATCGTGTAAGTTATTTGGGTATTCCAAATCAACTTCTAAAATGTATCCGTGTTCAGCATCATCAGAAACATTAAAATCAGTATTATTATCCACCCATTCAAACTTGCCAATGGGAAGGCATTGTGACATTGCCCAACCGTAAAGATTATTTGCATCTAGATACATCAAAAATGAAGATGGTAACGTAGGATCATATTCAGACATAAATATATTATTAGCTTTCCCATGTCTGTTACTACATTGAGAAATACCAACTCTTATGTTATTTGCGATAAAAGAAATTTTGTCAATGTCCGTTAGAAGTTCTAGATTAATTTTAGTAGACATTAACATAGCATCCCAACTTAATCCAGGTGCCGTGTAATATTGTGCAGGATCCAATCCATATGTTTCTTTACAAACATTTCTAAAATTTTCAAACACATCTGCTAACAACAAAACATCAGTTTTTAAGTAAAGATTTGAATAATTCCCCATGTTTTTACATTTAAAGTGATTCCATACGTCACGTGCATGTTTATAATCATTTTCTGAAATGTGGTTATCATTTAATGAGCTGTAAAAATCATCGTGATTGGGAAGACTAATCAATTCTAATGATTCAAAAGATGTCATGTGTTCATATGGATATATTCCTTTTCGTATTAAGCGTTTGAAGTCTTCTTCAGATGGAAAATTTAACCGAAGTTCATGAAACTGATCGGGCAGTAAATTTTTGGCTAACTTATCAAGACTGCTACTCATAAATTTTAAGGAATCAAGAAATCTTAATTTCATTACATGGTTATTGATGTGAAATTGCTTGGAGAAAGAAATATATTTTTCTTTGTTTTGTGGGATAACTTCTATGTCCCCCTCTTCAAATCCAAGCCCGTGTACATTAAAATGAGCATCATAGCTACTCAAATTGTGTAAAAACACAGGTAAGAAATTAGGGGTTCGATATTTCTCAGAACAGGATGAATGAGCGACTCCTTCAAAAGCACCGGTATGTTGGTTATGAGACACAATGAATTCTTCATTTAATTTTTTTTCACAAATGAAACAGGTATCACTTTGTGCTATGGTTACTTTATCTTGTTCCGTTAAGGGTAAAGGACATTTTACAAAAGTGTTCTTTTTGCAAATGTTCTCTAAATCTTTTTTTAATAATTTCATAAATGATTCGGCACAATTTTGACCTGTGTATGTTCTATATACAGATAAACTGTCATCATATGAACATTTAATATAGTATCCAAAACTGTACATTACATGTTCCTGAACATTGGTTGTTGAGGATTTATTCGGGTCGTTGATACAAGTTTCAATGGGTTTTAAAAATGCTTCGAAATCGGCATATATAACAAATGGGACCCTCAATTTACGATCGTAGTTATTGAATGATATTTGGTTAGAGGGAACTAATTCATTAAACCAGTTTCTTTTATTATCGTTTTCAGAGGGTAAGTTTGTACATACATGAAAACAGTCATGTTTTTGATGTTTCTGCAAATTTTCATGTGAAGTGAAATAAATTAAACAACCATCACATAAGTGGATTGCATGCTCTGACGTCGTCATTTGTTTTGATACTAATCGCGAAAGACTTTTTATGTAACAATAATGACCCTTAGTACCGTGATTCAAATACAGCAAGTTTAAATGGATAGTTTTCCTACTTTTCGTTAAGTGTAACGGACCAATAACTTTATTTTGCTTGCTTTTCGAATCGTACTCCAAGCCAAAAACATTAATGCTTAGATCATTCATTTTCTCGAATTTATGAATATCGTTTATTTTTATTGGGAAGGAAAGATTTTCAAATTTCAATTTATTTCTGTGCAATTTGTACGACGAGACCCTGTTAGAGTTGTTGTTTGGCTCATATAAACCTGACAGTATAGCCCAACGAAAGCATTCATGGTCTTTGTTTTTAACGTTGATAACTGCTTTTTTGTTTTTTATATCCAATGGTAAGTTTATGTAAGATGAACCACGCAAAGGATTGAATTTATTGATATTCATGTCTAAATATTTAATTTTAACTAAACTCCATCCGCTGTCTTTTTTTTCAAAATTGGTTACTTTGTTAACAATTTCAGTTAAAAGTGATGCATAAATATCATCTGTGGCGTCCCCCTTGCAAACGACGTAATTTAACGATTGAAAGTCAAAAATATCATTAAGTTGCTTAGTTTGTTGTGTAAAATCTGCATTAAGAATGAAATTTACTTTTACGACAGTTTGTTCTGCTATGGATCGTTCTAGTAATTTAAACACTTTTTTCTTGACATTATGCAAAAATAATTCTGGTGTTTCAAATGCATTGGTAGTAACGGAATCAGGTAAAATTCTGTAAGTAACTATTCTATTCCCGAACGCGCTTTCAATTAACTGAACGTTTGTAAATTCCTTGTCAGAACTTATCACGTTGTTTTTATGAGTATTACTTTTCAAGTGGTTGGAATAATATTTTCTAGATACTGACACGTGACACACAGGACATTCAATTTTGTGATTACTTTCTGTACTCACGTTTTGGTGTCCAACTGATACTGTTGACGTTGCCACAGCAGCGTAGCTAGTTGAATTGTTCAAAGGTTTTTTTTTCTTTGTTGGTGGTTCGGCAGTCACAGTTGACATTGCTGATCTTTTTTTATTTATTCCTCCTCGGCCAACTTGTAAAGATCTGCAAAAATAAAACAATTATTAATATTACAAGTTATTGACAATTATAACATAAACAAAAACACCTAAAAGTTTAATACTAACTCATTTCTCGTCTACAATTTAAGCAATATGCTTGCATTGGCAGTACACCATCAATTTCATCGGATGTGTCAGATTGATGAGTATGTATGATGTGTCCACTGCATGGTGTGAAATATGGCATAATCTCGGTATCCTCTAACCACGAAACTGGTAAAACCTTTTTTAAATTCCATAATCGTATCAAATTATGGAATTTGGACAAGATCAAAGATTTATCTAGGCTTGTAATTTCACTTTGAGATAGATCCAAATTGAAATACATCTTAAATAGAACTAGTCCTATGCCGTCGCGAGAAAAGTAACAAATGATTTGAAGCAACTGGCATTCGGTTTAAATACCTTAAAATGTACCCCTACCAGCTACAACTAGCAAAAAACGAGTTGAAACATGTTTCGGTAGGATGGGTATCCATTACAATGACACAATATAACAAAGGTAACTATTAGCATGAAATGAGTTTAAGCATGATTCAGTAGGATGGATATCTATGACAATAGCACAATTATAACAAAAGCAGTATTATAACAAAGGTAAGTAACCTACGTTTTAAAATATTCTTGTTCCACTTTTTCGCAGAGTTCGTATAGCCTTTGGTCTTCATTAAGCTGTTCAAGTTGTTGGTCGAAGAAGTTGCAGCTCTGTCCGTCCATTATTACGTCTTCGTTAGAATGTGTTTTTTTTTAGCGGGCTATGGTCTATTTATACTATGAACATCGGCGCTTGGAACTTGTGTTACTTATCTAATATGAAAGACAATGACTCTTTGTCGGAAAAAAAATAACTAGAAAGGAAGCTTAGAATACAAAAGGTGTTCGCTATACAAAGAAAAATGTTCGGTACGAGTTATAAAGCAATTAAACAAACAATCGAGTAAAAAAAGATAAAAGGAACAAATTAAGATCTTAAAACTACTTTTACACTTATTTTGTATTGTCTATAACGTAATTGACACAATCACTTTTGTCCGCTAACTGTTTGGTGATTTGGTAAATCACATCTCTTGTGGATTCCACGTGAGCGTCCTCTTCGGAGTAAGCGTAGTATTTAACACGCACTTCCGCATGTTTCCAATGCTCCGTTGGCGGAACATTTTTTATTTTCCGCGCATCATACACCTCAATTTTTATAAGATGTGAGGCGTATGATGCATCGTCTTTATTGGACTTTATAAAAGCCACGCCTTCCGCAGTGGCTTGGCTGACGCTCGACGACTTTACTGCAACTTTCCTTTTCTTCCGTTTTTCAAAGAAGCCATCTATGCTGTTATTAGGCCTCTTGTTAGTGTTAGCAATAGCTTTTTTGACTTTATAGGCCAACGTTCCTTCTTCATCACTTGCTTCGTCGTCGGGATAATAATAATTTTTAAATGTGTTTTCCTGTAACAATATTAAAACATTATTCCAACGGTCCTTCAAAGTAGATTTACATGGTAAACACAAAAATAAATGAAGGTTATGTTACAGTCAATCAAAATCTGAAATAAATGGGCACACATAAAATTATGACTACATACTTACATCCATTTCAGCAACGAAACACTGCTTTCAGGAACAATGCACTAAACTTTTTTACACTTCACGACTCACGACTCTCTTACACGAAGATCTTGTTCGATGAATTGTTTGGGACGCAATGAAGACGAGTTGTGACGGCACGCTTTTATACCCAGCGCAATCCCCACAAGTTTGGAGACGTATTTTTTTTAAAAAGGGCTTCGTTTAGTGAACAAGTATAAACTCGTATTCTCTAGACGCGGTTATTGAAGAACAAAAGACAGCGGCGGTTCTTTTGATACAAAGACAACAATAAAGCAATTATACTATGCCGTCCGCGTTCTTAAGGTCCTTTATGCGTAGTGCAATTTAACTGGTTTAAACCAGTATCTTCAAAGACATACACTCAAAAAAACATAACGCTCCTCTTATTGACGACGGCCAGGTAAATAAACGGTTCGCCTAGTGAACACGTTCAAACTAGCCGTGTTTTCAAAAGCTCTCTTTGCATAGTGTATTGATGTTAAGTAATTGAATAATAAAAGATCGTGGTGCGTTTGATACAAAGAAAACAATAAAGCTACTGAAACCGTTTACTGTATTATGTAAACTCTCTATCTATATGTATATTCATAATATAAACTTTAGCTATATAATATGTCCACAAAATGTAGGATAGTACCTACTGTGTAAGCGAAACACAAGGCTGCGTTCTTAATATCCTTTATACATAGTGCAATCCTACAAGTTTTGACTAGTATTTAAATAATCGAATTGCGTAACAAACACGTTAAAACTAGTATTTCTAAGGAGTACTTAATAAGATTAGAAGTGAAAAGCAATAAAGCAACAAAATTCTTGTTTTTAACTGAAACCATTTACTATTTAGCGTAACAATATTCTCCAAAACGTAGGTTAGGTTAGGTTAGATTTATGATAGTCCTGAAAGTTATGGCTTCAGAATAAAATAAGTAGTTTGCAAAATAAGAATTTGTCAAAAGGTATGTCTACGAAACATCGAGTTGCGAATCAAAAGTACAAACCAAGTACCATATAGCGTGACAATATTCTCCAAAACGTAGGTTAGGTTAGATTTAAGATAGTCCTGAAAGTTAGGGCTTACGAATTTCTCCAAAACGTAGGTTAGGTTAGGAGGTTAGGTTTGAATTTCTCCAAAATGTAGGTTAGGTTAGGTTAGATTTATGATCCCCCCCGACGGATGCCCACCTTGTCGTGGTGGGGGAGCTCCCCATTGCACGTCTTGTGTCCGACGTGCAGCGGGGCCAAGAGGCAATCCAGAGAGGGGCCGCTCCCGGTACTCCTCTGAACCAGCAGAGGGGACTGGTGATGCGGCTGCGCTTCGGCGCGGAGGGGCCCATTTGGGTCAGGTGGGACCGGTGCCTTCGGGGCACCTTGAGGGTATGGGCTTGAGTGGTAGCCAAGGCTGGAGGTTCCTCAGGGCGAAACAAGACTGCTCAGAGGGGGCAAAGGTCTTTCGCCCTGAGGGGGCTCGAGCGGCGGCTGCCCCTCGGACACGGGTCCATGGAGGGGCGCGCAAGCGCATAGAGGTCTGGATGCGGGTCCGAGTATCAGCTAATGCTGGAGGTTCTTCAGGGCGAAACAAGACTGCTCAGAGGGAGCAAAGGTCTTTCGCCCTGAGGGGGCTCGAGCGGCCGCTGCCTCGGACACGGGTCCAGGGAGGGGCGCGTAAGCGCAAGGAAATCGGGATGCGGGTCCGGGCTTCGGCTAATGCTGGAGGTTCTTCAGGGCGAAACAAGACTGCTCAGAGGGGGCAAAGGTCTTTCGCCCTGAGGGGGCTCGAGCGGCGGTCGTCGCCCGGACACGGATCCCGAGATCCTGAGGTAGGGAGGAGACAACCTCATTATAAAAAACCGTATGGAGATTACCGGCCGGTGTCGTAGTGGTGTCATCACCTGGGTCCCACGGCACCGGATAACCCCGGCTTGAGGAAAATGGTGAGGAGGTTTATCAGGTATTCTCCCTCACGGGAGCGAGTCCTGAATTTCGCCTCTTTTGGATGAAATCCGTAAATGGATTATCCTCACCTTAAAAAAAAAAAAAAAAAAAAAGGTTAGATTTATGATAGTCCTAAAAGTTATGAGTTACGAATAAAAGTGTACTGCGAATAATGCGATAGGATATTTATGTGTTGATAGAATAATGAATAGAAAGTGGACTTACGAAAACACATGGTATTATTTGTACGGAGCGTGGCGGGCGATCAGGTACCCAGGAAAAAAAAAAAGGTCGGCACCGAACCCCCAAGTGGGCGCAGGTAAAAAGCTGAACCTAACAAAGGGTGGGTCCATAACAAAGGAAAGGGTCTGTATCCTTTTATGAGTATGTGATTAGGTGTTGCTATTATGTTGCAATGGAAGTACATATATACCAGAAAGAGTGGGCGGAGCGTGATGAGACCCCGTCCAATCGCTTTAAATGGGGTGTTGACCTTTTTTTTTTTTTTTTAGAAATCGTTGCCCCCCAAGCCGCCATTTTGAGCGACAAAAAAGTGATCCAGAACCGGCGAATCCCTACTACTAATAAGGGATGCAAAACCGCGCTAGTGCGAAAAAGCGTTTTGGGAATGGCGCCGCAAATATTTAACAAAGTCCCAGATAGCTTAAAAGAATTGGAAATTAATAATTTTAAAAATGAATTGACTTGTTTGTTAATAGAAAAATGCTACTATAACATTCAGCAATTTTTCAATGACATTCATTTATAATTTTATTTACCTACCTTTTTTGACATTTTAATTATAGCCTATTTTAACCTATTTTAATTGCTCTTTTTTTTGACATTGTTTAATAATAATTTTAAAAATCATATTATTCTGATCATTATCGTTTCCATTGTTTAGCTCGATTGCCTTGTGTTGACATTGTTAATATTATTGGTGCATGAATATAATATAAGCATGATTGGTAGATACTAAATAATAAAACCCTGAATGTTGAGGGAAACATAACATTTGTACGCCTAAATGGCAAAACATAGAGATCCCTAAATGTCATATCTTTAAGATCTAATCTATACACCTATGTTCCACAAATAAAGTATTCTATTCTATTGTATTCTATTCTATTCTATTCTATTCCCTCTCGGTTGTGTGGGGGCCCAACCCAGACGTAACACCGGGATTTAGGTATAAGTCTATAGAGGTAGTCCCGAATCTCGCATCTTATAGGGTTTTAGAATAGATAGTAATCCATTCCTTGCATCGAGGATGGGTTAGAGTTAGGGGTTTATTCATTGCACTGAGAATAAACAACATTACACACACACACTAAATTTAAATATGAGGCCAGTCCTCTAGATTTGTTAACACCTTAGCTTAATTTAGGGAAATAGGAACCTTCTCTAAGTGTAGGCATAGGGCGTAGGTTCGTCATTAAGCGGATGGAAATCCTGATTACTTTTAGACGTTTATTTCAGGTCTTAACTTTAATTACTTACCATAATTACCTTTAACTATTTACCATAATATATTTTACCTTGATAGAGCAATTCTAGCCTAAGGCAGGACTTTATTGTTTGATTCTGTAGCATGAACAAGGTGCTGTCCTACAATAAAAATACCTAATACTACCTACATTTGATTGGAATTGTTAAAAAAATAAAACAAAACCATCCAATATATTTGTTCATTCCTAGCGAAGCAAAAGCAAGCTTAGTATTCCTTCTACCAAACGGAGGGGAGTCCTATATTAAGGTTTGACCAAATACATTCTTTATCAATCAGATATCCTTCACTACAGTCAAAATGTGACTTTGTTCAAGCTATAGAAAACATAGACTTGATGTATACTGTTTTTGGTAGATGAAAGTCTTACCTTGGCTAGAAAGCTTATACTTTACTTAGTGAAAGTAATATTATGGTTTAAATAACATAAATTATTTAATGTCTACAGGACTAAACTTTATTATAAAGTACTTATAATCAAATGAAGTATCAACAGCATACTTACTTTCATCGTACTTACTGTTTCAATAATACTATTGACTTTAACCAAGAACTTGATATTATAATGTTAATTCACTAAAAGAACAAAGATTCTTATAATCCTTGCTTTAGATTGATAAAGTCAAATCCATTGAGTTTCTTGCGGCATTTCTTCTCAATAGACTCCCTTATGAAGTGCTGGTAATATTTGCTAACTACAGAGAGAAAAGCTAAATTACCTTATCCTATTTGAAATAATCAAGAATAAAATCTATGAAAGAAATACTTTTGCTTTATGCATTTCTATGAAATAATATTATTCTATAACTTTGTAATCAATACTGGGTTATAAAACTGTTCCATAAATATGGCAGAAACCAAGCCTCTCTCTCTTTAAATAATAATAAAAGTGGAGGAGAGACGAAGTAATGTGACGGTCTCACTGGAAGGTGCGGGGAGTGGGCACTTCCTTTACCACAAAAACATATTTGCTAATAAAATCACTAGAATTCATCATTATGATAGCAAAAATCTAATCAGCCTATTTCTATAATCTTTATAAATCAACCTCTAACTAAGTACCTATCGACTGACGTTATTTGAATCTATTTTACGTTCCACGCTCGTAAGCCTCAGCAATATTTAGACGTTACTTAAATAGGTAGATCATAGGATATTTTAATAATAATAAGGATGATCTGTAGCTAAATAGGTACCATTTTTACGCACTAAAAGAACCGAGGTTATTTACGGATCACAACGAAGGGTTATCACCACCAGACGAATCACTAACCAAATCTTCGATCATCAATCTTCTAAAAATCTTCAATTAAATTCAATTAGTATTAGTTTTAAGCGATTAAATCAAACAAACTCCCCGTGCAAACTCAAATAATTTAATAGCAAAATCTCCCAATTAAAATATTCATATAAATTCAATAGTAAAACTAATTCCAAAATAAAGAAATTACAAATGAAATAAATAAATAAATAAAAAATATTAAAAAAGACGATTTATAGGTGGACCGTTACAAAACTACGGAAGTGGCAATTTTTAACTGTTTTAACTCGGATCACAGTGGCCAGAAAGCCTCCTTTAAAATCACCAGTCAAAATCCTAAACTAGAAATAACCTACAGGCCTCTAACTATAGGTCGAATAGAAAAGTTTAAAGAGAATATTCTTTGTAAAATTCCTGTGCCTACCATAGGGACGAGTGATCCCAAGATATTATATAAGGATTTATCCAGTGTTATAAATCATGACTTTGAGAACATTTTCAAATTAAAGATTGTCAAGAACGGCTCTAACAAACCAAAATTTAGTGACTGGGCCACAGTCGGTATACATATGAGTAGGACCAAGCTGTATGAGTTGTATGAAATGAAGAGCTACAGCCAAGATGCTAGTTTCATTGATTATGTTAAAAAAATATTCTAAATTATTTAAAAAGGTTTGTTCTGCCGCCAAGGCAGACTATTTAAGTAAGAAAGTTAAATCTGCAGATAATAAAGTGAAGGCTGTTTGGAATGTTATCAATTCAGAGACAGGTAAATCAAAGCTGCGTGATGACCATTTTAAACTCAAAATTGACACTAAGATTATAACGTCAGACTTAGATGTGGCGGACACTTTTGAATAATTTTTCTCGAACATAGCTTCAAGTACTACTTGTGGCCTGAATTCATGTAGTGTGAGGGCTGGTTCTTACTTAAACAGGGTTGCTAATGTAAGAAATCTAAACTTTGATTTTCATTATACTGACCCACACGAGATCATCAAAATATTTAAATCCTTGAAGATGAAGAATACTGAGGATCTTTGTGGTACTTCTGTTAAAGTAATCCAATCTGTCATTCATATTGTGTCACCGTATCTGGCCATTATATTTAACAACTGCGTGGACGAGTGTGTATTTCCCGACCTGATGAAGTATAGTAAGGTTATTCCTTTATTTAAATCTGGGAGCAAATCTGACCCTGGCAATTTTCGACCGATTTCTGTACTTCCAGTGCTTAGTAAGGTATTTGAGAAGATCATGCTCAACCAAATGCTTCATCATTTTAACATTAATAAATAACTACATAGCAAGCAGTTTGGGTTTACAAAAGGCCGTTCGACCACAGATGCGGCTGCAATACTCATGAAGTATATTTACGATGCATGGGAACATTCGCAAGATGCAAGAGGCATCTTCTGCGATCTCTCCAAAGCATTTGATTGTGTGGAACATGAGACACTCCTGCGCAAGCTTCAGCACTACGGGCTCTCAGCTGAAGCACTGAATCTTGTTTTGTCCTATCTTAGCCAAAGAATCCAGAAGGTGGTCGTAAATAGAGTGCAGTCATGTGGAGCACCAGTGAAGCTTGGAGTGTCACAAGGATCGATTTTGGGACCGTTTCTCTTTCTGGTCTACATAAATGACCTACCTAGCCTAGTAAGAAATAAATGTGACATAGTTCTATTTGCTGATGATACATCGCTATTTTTTAAAGTTAACAGGCAACAAGAAGACTAAAATCACATCAATGAGACTCTAATAGATGTGTTAAAATGGTTCACAGCTAATAACCTTCTGCTGAACGCTGCAAAAACTAAATACGTTAGGTTTTCACTGCCTAATGTAAGACAAGTTGACACAATTATTTCTTTAAATGGAGAGAAACTAAACCTAGTGTATGACACTGTTTTCCTTGGTCTTACTTTGGATCGAAATTTACAATGGAGTCCACATATTTCGAATCTTGCTGATAAATTGAGTTCTGCATCGTATGCAGTACGAAGAATCAGACAGTACACCAGCGTGGAAACTGCGCGTCTCGTTTATTTCAGTTATTTTCACAGCCTTATGTCCTATGGCATTCTGATTTGGGGTAAGGCAGCCGACAACAAAACAATTTTTGTTCTGCAGAAGAGGGCACTTCGGTCCATTTACAACCTTGGCTTCCATGATTCACTGAAAGAACGGTTAAAAGAAATAGACATCCTTACTGTAGCTTCACAGTATACATTTGATGTAATTGTATATACGCATAGGATCTTTAATTCTTTTAAAAAAGTGTGTGATGTCCATCATTTCAACACACGAAATAAAAATAAGCTTTCTGTACCCAAATTCCGTTCAAAAAAAGTTAGCAAATCCTTTATAGGGAACTGCGTGAGATTTTATTATAAAGTGCCTACGGATGCATGGGAGTTACCTTTAAATGCATTCAAAATGTACATTAAAACACGTTATTGAAGAAAGCTTACTACAAAGTCGAGGAATATATATGCGATGATTTGACTTGGCCAGTTCTAAAGGCACACAAGACGACATGAATATTTTAGCTTTATGCTGCCGTTATCGGCTGTTCACTTTTTAATTTAAATATGACTTTAATAAATAATTGTATGTTTGTGACATTTCTAAGTATTAACACTTAATTTGTATTCCAATCAATTATGACATCACATTAATGACATCACAGTGTAATTCTTATCTTAGAGCACATTGTGATGTTTTTCACCAAACGAGCCGTATTAAATTTATCTTTTGTTGTCCTACAGCTTGAGTATGTCATGCTCGCTTAAAGGGCATTGCTTACGGTGGCGTCGTTGATCGGGTCGCCACCTTCCCTGCAATATGGTTGAGGGAGACGATGGCTGAGATACGCGTCATACTCGTGATCGGGTGCTGTTTGTGGGGTCCGGACTATTCATGCTGCTAAGACTGTAACTCTAAAAAAAAGCCTAATATGTAGGTACTCTAAAATGCGACTTGGTGTGGAAGACTTCATCGTGTTCTCTATTTAACTTTATTTATGTATATAACTAACTATATATATTTAGTTATTATTGGTATAGTTCTGATTTTTGTTGTTTTGTTTGTTTCTTCTTGTATATGTCCATTTATTAAGCTTATGGATTTTAATAATTTACCTCATTTTGCATACTTGCAGTATGCGGTCACTATAAACAGTTTACTTAGTAATCGGTGTTAACACACATCGGTTTGTCCACAAGCTTAATATTTATGTACTGTTTTCTATTTATTTGTCATGAATATTTTTATTCTTATTTTATTTTGATATGCGGAGACTATACGTCTCCAAGTAATATTGCACAATTTGACCGTGGAGGCGTTTTACACCTCTGCTAAGCATAGATTAAGGTAATTAATTTGTTTTTTGACCCTTAGAGACTATACATCTCTAAGTTATTTAGACTAAGTATTTGATTATTATTATTTCAGGGACCATATACATCCCTATCTAATTTCTTTGAGCTGGGGACCCTGTACATCTCCTGATCATTCTTAACTAGTGCCAGTACGTTCAATATGCTTAAAGCTTGCTGTGCTATTTACTGTTTTTTTTTTTTATGTAACTTGTAATCTGTACTCTCTGTAATCTGTTTTGAAAAGAGAAGAAAAAAAAACTGCTGAGTTTCTTGCGGCGTTTCTTCTCAGTAGTATCTTCCATTTTCCGAAGTGCTAGTAGATTCAGACATGTAAGAGAGCCTATATTGGACCACTTGCAAAATAAATTTTTCATTTTCATTTTATTTTTTTTCATTTTTATTTTCATTTTCAATCTATATATATAAAATGATAGAATAAACTGACTGACTGACTGACTGGGTGATATATCAACGCACAGCCTAAACCGCTAGACCTAGACACTTGAAATTTTGAACATAGATAGATACCTTATACAGTGTAGGCATCCACTAAGGAAGTATCTTTGGAAATTCCACCCCTAAGGGGGTAAAATAGGGGATGAAAGTTTGTATGAAAGCCCGTGAGTTTTGAAGTTACGATTATCAAATTTTGTGTTTAAGCTGATGATTGAAAATTAGTCTATGCCTGTTTCAGCGTTTTTGATAATTCTAACCCTAAAGGGATGAAAAGGGGGATGAAGTTGTGTATGGAAAGTCGTTCATTTTCTAAGTAAAAGTCACTTAATTTATTACTTAAGTCTTATAGTTGGAAAGTAACGCAACGGATATCAGTTTTGTTGGAATTTCAACCATTATGGAGGTAAAAAAGGGGATGACATTTTGTATTTAAGTTGTTTTTTCACTAAATTTTGTATTCAAAGTAAAAATAATGTACACGAGTATCGTGTTATTTACTAAGCCTCTACTGTCGCCTGTCTGTGCGTCTGTCTGTCTGTCTGCCATGCCCAAACATGTTCTAACAGATTGGCGATCATCGCCCAGCCGAAACTACTGAAGCTAGAAAACTGAAATTTCGAATATAGTTTTGTTTTATAACGTGATACTTCCTGATAAGAAAGGACTTTTGAAAATGTTGAATTTAAAGATAACTTCCTGATAAGAAAGGACTTTTGAAAATTTTGAATTTAAAGGGGAGAACTGGGTGGGGGCGAACTTTGTATGAAATATTTGTTCTTCGAAGTTAGAAACATAATAATTAAATTTTAATTAGAGCTACTAAGCATAGGAGCATAGATAAATTAAATTGTGTTTCATGGTTTTTGGATTTTTACTTTTTAAGGGAGGTAACGGGAGGATGAAAGTTTGTATGGGTGCAGTTTATTTTAAAGATAAGAACTTAAAAATTTAAAGTTTAGCTACTTTCATAGATAAATAATAAAAGTGTTTTGAATTTTTGCATTTTAAGGGGGTGAAACAGAAGGTGAAAGTTTGTTTGGAGGCATCTTTTTTTTTATAGGAACTTGAAAGTTTTAATTATACTCATTATAAATAATACTCATCATAAATAAAATAGTGATGTGCTACTGGGGTTTTGGATCTTCACATAGGGGGAGAAACGGAGGGTGAAAAAAGGAAAAATGGGGAAGAAAGTTTATATGGGTGGTGGTTTTTTTAATGATGAGAACTTGGAAATTAGAATTGTTGCTAATAAATAATGACTCGTTTCACCAACTTTTGATATCAATATTAATAGGTATGTACTTCGATTCTTTTGGATGCCTATATGTAGATTTAGATACCCTACACTACACGATTATGTGCTCTGGAATTTGGTGCATGTAGTGCTTTTGCAAAAAAATATTATAAAAAAGAATTATGTGGTGAAAGAAAAACTACTAAGTACATATTAACCTGTACAGACACAGTTTTGATCTTTTCTATGGAATATGGAGAAAAACAAGCATGCGAGTACCTGATAGGCAGGCCACCCTCGGAAACTAACGTTTTCAAGAGAATCGCTGATCCGTTGCCCACCTTTAGGCCCCCCCCCCCCCCTTACCTGTGAGCCTTCAGGATCTTTCACTCACTGTCCGTGCCCAGCAGCAAGCTATTACTTCACGTCGGCATTCTGTGAGAGTGAGATACTACCCCGGTCGGACCAGCACATTCCTACTACAACCGTAACTGGCTGCAGTGTGGCTCTAATACTCCAAATCAATTTTTAACGCCTCATTTGATTTTTTGAAGGGGGTGAAACGAGCTACTTATCATAAATAAATAATGACGTATTTCAGGATTTTTAGATTTTCACATTTGAAGAGGATTGAGACAGGGTGAAAGCGCTTATAATGTCTGTTTGTAAAAAAAAATATGTCATTTGATTCCTGTAGGCTACGCGAGCGAAGCCGCCGGCATAAGCTATGATAAATAAACAATAAAGTGTTTTTGGATTTCTGCATTTTAAGGGGGAAAAACAGTAGTGTGTTTGTGCCAGTCCTGGCTCAATTGAGGTGGAGGAACCAATCAGAGCGCAGTATGTTATCACGTCATCCGGTTTGCGGTCGCGTGCGTGGTTGGCGGGGGGCGCCTGCGGTGAAGTGGGGTCGGCATCGGCGGCAGCGCTGGCGGGGGCGGGGGGGGAAATGGTTGGTGGCATCGCCGGTGCTGGTGCCTGCGGTGGTGGCGCCAGCGGGGGCGTGGGCTTGGCGGTGGCGCTGGCGGGGGTGGGGGGAAATGGTTGGTGGTATCATGGAGTACATGGAGCTATAAGAAATAGAGTTGTCAGTCAAGATTTTCGATTCAAGCGCAATCTGTTGTTACTAGGCCAAGTAATATCATTCAATATATATTTTAAATCCAATGTGCCGTATGGCACCGTGGGCGGCATCGCCGGTGCTGACGCCTGCGTGGGAGTCGGCGGTGAAGTCGCTATCGCGGTTCCCCGGAAATAAGATAGGTATGTATAAATAAAAACTATATACGATATTCATAAGTGCTACCTGTAAGCCTAATCTGAATAAAAAAATCCTCTTTTTTTACAGCCTATCAACAATGACATATATTGCATCATTCCACGGACAAAATATCTCAAATACCAAACATATCCATAGACAATTTCACAAACACAGACGTAAAAGCCTATTTCCTTAGTCACACTCATACGGACCACACTGTGGGCTTGTATCACCCCCTCCATACCTCCTAGAGCAGCAGCAGCAGTAGTAGTATAACAACATTGGACTTAGCTCAGGAATTAGCAGAGTTGTATTATTCTCGTTCTCGTAGCTATGGTTGTTAATACAGCACCTCATCCCCTCAGTCCTCAGATGCTTCTTCTGATAATCAGCAATCTTTCAAATTAAATCCTCCTCTTTCGCCAGCCTCCGGTCTTTGATAGCATCTGTAAATAAACGATTGAAATGCGCATTATTTACCCAGATCATAGCATAAGTTTATTCGTAGCCACTAACAATATTCTGTAAGTAAACTGTTGCTTGCACCATATGAATCTTTGTTGTTCAAATAGATAAATTAATAATAATAATAACGCGCTCTGCTTTGTTGTGAGGCTGGTCCCACGAACCTATACATTTTACCTACTATTATTGAGTACAGCTCCGGCAGCGATATCTTTTCCATTGTTTTAGAATAGAATAAACTACATGATGATTATAAAATAGATGGTAAAATTTATAAAGTTTACAATTATAAAATAGGTACTTACATTATATTAACTCGATCGGTATCGCTCTATACACATTTTCATCTAACTTCAAATTAAATCCTCTTTCGCCAGCCCCCGGTCTTTGATAGCATCTGTAAATAAACGATTGAAATACGCATTATTTACCCGGATCATAGCATAAGTTTATTCGTAGCCACTAACAATATTCTGTAAGTAAACTGTTGCTTACACTATATGAATCTTTGTTGTTCAAAATAGATAAATTAATAATAACGCGCTCCGCTTTGCTGTGAGGCTAGTCCCACGAACCTACGTATTTTACCTACTATTATTGAGTACGGCCTCGGTGGAGATATCTTTTCCATTGTTTTAGAATGGAATAAACTAAATGATGATTATATAAAATAGATGGTAAAATGTATAAAGTTTATGATTATAAAATAGGTACTTACATTATATTAACTCGATCGGTATCACTCTATACGCAGAAACTATATTTGTTTAAAACATTAATTTTATTTGTCAATAAAAAACTTCTTCAAACTATCCAAGATATAGTCATTGATTTTATAATGCGCCTGAGAATTTTTTCTCAAAGGTTGACTTAGGAATCATTGAATCATCGATGCTATCAACCCGAAATAACTTCTTAATTTTCCAAACACTCCTACTCCTCTATCTCCACCTCCACCCCTCAAGGCTAATGGAATAATGATATCAATTGATACTGACATTTAAAAAAATTAATAAACAAACGTGTATACTCAAAACTCAGTGCAAAATGAGAATGAAAAACAGTAAAGAACTACTCATAATGAAACAACGTTATGGATATGATAACGGGATGGTATACGAGCAAATAGGGTTGCCTAATAAATAAGTAAGGATTTTAATAACTCATAATCTCATCTGTCTATTACATTTTCACGTTAAAACCGTAGAAGCGATTTACATGGAGATAGATGGAGACCTGAAGAAGGTTACTTTCTACCGTAGAAAATTCATAAGTCCACTTGGAAACCGATATAACCCCACACACAGACACAGCTGTGGGTAGAAGTTAGTAAATTATAGTTCCATGAGATCATAGTAGTAGACCTCGTAGAGCTGCTGCTAATGATAGTGTAGGCTTTTAATAGTTGAACAGGATCTTACTAATCGGATAATAGATTAAACTGAGCTGTTATAAAAAGGGGTCTCTTTACTGATGGTGTTTGTAAACTGAGGATTGTGTATCATACATTGATCGCTGCTGTTGGTAGGGTGTTATATTACTGCTGTCTATGATAGAGCTCCATCAGCCAGACACCATATTCAAATTACTTATCAACTGTCTCTACCTCCTACTACCGTCAGCTCTCAGTAGTTGCTCGTTTGTACCACCACCTCGAAGTAAGGTGTTCACGTAGTAGAAAGAGGGTATTTTTTGAGACAGTCCACGCCAATTGATCTAGTCCCAAAGTAAGCAGCTAAAGCTGCTTGTGTTATGGGTACTAGACAACGGACATACATACTTATACAGATAAATATATACTTAAATACATATGACATCCAAGACTTGGGTGCAAACATTCGTATTCATCATACAAACATTCGCCCCTCCCGAGAATCGAACCCGGAACCTTGAGCTTTGTAGTCAGGACCACTAACCACTAGGCTATCCGATCGTCGGGTATATATACATATAAATGAGTATTAGCAACCCTAACATGCACTATCAACGCACCATCCGCAGCGGCCGACCGATAAATTTTATCTTCTCACTAACAGCAGAAAACAACTAATGAAACGTTGATAAGTCTGTAACTAGACCTATTAAAGCTGAATTTAAGAAAAAGCTTGTGATATAAGCAACGATGATATAAGTAAAGGGCTAGGAGGAATAAAGTAAAACAGGTTGATTAAAAATCATGATTTATTATAAATATTTATAAAATTCATTTAAATGTAGACCTTATATGCATAGATATGGATATGAAGAATTGTCTTTGAGTAATATGGATGAAAGATTTGAAGTATGGTGAAATCAGTAATTTGCTAATAGGTTTTATATTATTATCACCTAATACATATACATTTTTTTATACAACATAGGAAGGCAAACAAGCAAGTGGGTCACCTGATGGTAAGTGATCACCACCGCCTATAGACACCTGCAACAACAAAGAGAGTGCAGATGCGTTGCCAACCCGGAGGGCTAAGATGGAATACCTCTTGTGTCAGTAAATACACCGGCAGTCCTGCTCTCTACACCGGAACACAACAGTGCAAGCACTGCTGCTTAGCGGTAGGATTAGCGAGCAAGATGGTGGTAGCGATCCGGATGGACCTTGCACAAGGTCCTACCACCCGAAATATGAAAGTAAAGAGGGAATTTGTGGGAAAGCGTGGTTTTACTACTGATAAAAAAAATGGGTACGGTTGCTGTTAGGTGCTACATACTTTAATATATTATACATAGTTTTGATAGTATGCACCGCTCATATGAATAGATAACGGTGCCTGGATGTGGTTAAACACTTGCGTTCGAATTCGATTCTCTTATCTCCAACCAATAACAGCCATTTACCTTCTGTTAAGAAAATTTTTAACCAATAACGAGGCATCTTATAGAAAATAAGTGGTGGGGGGTAGGTGTATAAAACGAATCATTTTCCTCCACCTCAGTCATTCATCGAAGACTTTCCGCATAGGTAATACCTACATCTTTTGAGGCATATTCAATATTTTCACGAGGAAGAAAAAATGTATTCATGCGAAAATTGTAATCGGAATTTTAATAGAAAAGATAATATGAAGCGTCATACAAAGTGTTGTGAGAAGCGGGGTGATAGCTCGCTAACGGTAAAATGTGAGCGCTGCAATAAAACGTTTTCGCGAGAGGATGCGAGGGATCGACATCAGAGGACATGTCATTCTAAAAAACGTATTCATGATGATGATGAGAACGGATCACCCACAACCTCGAAAAAACAGCGGTGTGAAACGTGCGATGTGGATGTAATCTCAATGCATGCACATCTAAGGAGCGTCAGCCATAAAAATCAAGCATGTGGGTGGGAGGATGACTTTACACAATCCATTAGTAGCGCGTACAAGAATCGTGTTGCTAGCTACAGAGTCTACGCGACAAAGGAGTTTCTAACATCCGGTGAGTTCTTGGCTGATGTTAGAGAACGATGCATCAAGGTGATTAAACGTAAGCAAGCGGAGCTGAGGAGTGCAGTCAAGGTGAACCTCGAGCTTTTTGCTGAGTATACTAAGTGGGTGGCTGCAGAGGGGGAGGAGGAGCTGGAGGAAGTATCGGAAATAAAATCGTTTAATACGTGTAATAAAGTGTTGTTGTTAGATGACGGTGATAATATGGACAATTTTTATGAGTCATTTGCTAGCATAATTACGTCTAAGGCGGATGAATTCCAGGAACGTGATAGTGGGTGGGCGATAAGCAGGGTGTTGTATATGGAGATAAATATTAATAAATTCAGACCCCTCAAAGGATCCAGCTATATACCCCTGCCGAGCTGGGTAACGAAGAAACATGCCTGCGTTAACGTAAAAAATTCAGATGATGCCTGCTTCGCGTGGTCGGTCGTTAGCGCCCTCTACCCCGCAGAGAAAAATAGTGATAGACCATCCTCATATCCATATTATAAGGATGTCTTAAATCTCTGCGGAATATCATTTCCATTATCGCTCGAAAACGTTAAGCGTTTCGAAATTCAAAACGATCTAAGCGTTAACGTTTACGAAATCGATGGTGGAACAATCGCGGGGCCGGTATACCATACTCGGCAGAAGCGTGAGAGACATATTAACCTGCTGCGCATCGAGAGTGGGGAAAGCTCGCATTATTGTTGGATAAAGAATTTATCTGGTTTAATATCCTCGCAGTTATCGAGCAATGGTCATAGATTATATGTATGTGAAAGCTGTTTGTTATCATTTCGAGATAATGAAAAATTAATATCACATGTAAAAGAGGGTTGTTCCCGGATTAAAACAATGCTCCCAACACCCGGGGATAACATATTAAAATTTAAAAATTTTAAAAATCGTATGCGGGTGCCGATTGTAGTATATGCTGATTTCGAAGCATTATTATTACCCATCAGCGGTTGCGCGCCTAGCAATTTATCATCGTACACGCAGGCTTATCAATTACATGTGCCATATAGCTATGGGTATTTCATAAAGTGCTCATATGATGATTCACAATCGAAATTCATTACATACAGAGGGGAGGATTGTGTGGAGGAATTTCTTAATTCTCTTGAGAAAGAGTTAGCCCCATACGTTGATAGAATATCACAAATAGTACCTATGGCCCCCTTAACACCGGAGCAGGAGCAGGCATTTTATACTGCTGTGAATTGTCACATTTGTGGAGAGCGGATGGATGAGGATAGAGTGCGCGATCACGATCATTTAACTGGATTTTTTACCGGGGCATCGCACAACAGTTGTAATTTAAACTTTAAAATAAGCACTTTTATTCCTGTAATTATCCATAACTTATCAAAATATGACTCACATTTCCTCATAAAAAAATTGAGTGGATATAATGTAAACATACTTCCGAAAAACAAGGAAAACTTTATTTCTATTACGTCAGTGAAACATGGTAGTTTGAACTTTAATCTTAGATTTATAGACTCTTATAGATTCCTAGCATCCGGCCTCGATAAACTAGCGAATAATCTAGAATCACACCAGTTTGTAGAAATAAAAGCTCATTGTGCGGAACATTCAGAGCTGTTGATGAGGAAGGGGGTATTCCCTTATGATTATGTTAACTCATTTAGTAAGCTCGATGAGACTTCTCTCCCACCCCGAAGCTGCTTTTTCAACAAGCTAAATGAATCAGATATTTCAGAAGAGCAATATGCGCACGCTCAAGAGGTGTGGAACGTCTTTAATATTAAGACCCTCGGTGAATACAGCGACCTTTATTTAAAAACAGACGTTCTATTGTTGGCAGACGTTTTTGAAAACTTCCGAAACGTCTCCCTTAAAACGTACCAGCTAGATCCGGCTCATTATTTTACTGCCCCGGGACTAAGCTGGGACGGAATGTTACAATCAACTAAAGTTCAGATGGAGTTACTAACCGAATACGATATGGTTAAATTTATATCGGATGGGATTAGAGGGGGGTTGAGTCAATGCTGTGGTAAATATGCTAAAGCGAATAATAAACACATGGTGGACTATGATTCGAGTAAACCCTCTAATTATATTGTATATTTAGATGCTAACAACCAATATGGGTGGGCTATGAGTCAGCCTTTACCCTTAAAACATTTCCGGTGGTTATCTGTAGAGGAGGTTGATAGTTTTAAGGTGATGGAAATCCCTGCTAACAGCTTCACCGGGTATATACTAGAAGTAGACTTGGATTACCCGGCTCATTTACACGAGTTACATGATGAGTTATGCTTCTGTCCTGAAAACCGGTTACCGGACATAACCACTGCGATAACACCGAAACTATTATCAACCCTTCATAATAAATACAAATATGCTATACATTATATAAATTTAATTCAAGCTATAAACGCTGGTCTTAAACTCTTAAAAATTCATCGAGTTTTAGAATTCGAACAAAGCCCTTGGCTTAAGACGTACATTGATCTGAACACCTCACTGCGGACTGAGGCTAAAAATCCGTTTGAGAAGGACTTCTATAAATTAATGAATAACGCTGTGTTTGGTAAAACAATGGAGAATGTTGATAAAAGGGTGGATGTAAGATTAGTTAATAGTTGGGAGAACAATGGTAGGAGATTAGGAGCGCGCACCTTAATCAGCCGCTTAAATTTTCATAGTTTGACTATAATAGACGAAAATTTAAGCGTCATACAAATGAATCGTACTAACGTCAAATATGATAAACCTATTTATGTAGGGTTTGCTGTATTAGAGTTGAGTAAAACTTTGATGTATGACTTTCATTATGGTTACATGAAGCCTAAATATGGTGATAACGCGACTCTGTTGTATACGGACACTGATTCATTTATATATAACATCATTACGGATGATTTTTATAATGATATCAAGCCAGAGTTAGAGGTCCGGTTTGATACATCAGACTTCCCTATAAATAATGTGCACGGTTTACCTCGTGTAAATAAAAAGGTGGTAGGTATGTTTAAAGACGAGAGTTGTAATACCATTATCACCGATTTTATAGGGGTTAGATCGAAATGTTATTATATAGGGAAGGAAAATGATGAAAGCATTAAGAAAATTAAGGGTGTTAAAAGGGATGTTGTGATTAATAAGATATCCTATAACGACTTTTTAAAGTGCGTAGATAATAATATTACACAACATCGTACGATGCATACGATTCGTAGTAGAGGACATGAGCTTTATTCACAGACGTTGAATAAAGTAGCATTAAAAAACTATGATGATAAGAGATTTAGTAAACCGGACAGTCAACATGAAACTCTAGCGTGGGGGCATAAATCCATTGAAAAATATTATTTTATATAGATATCTGAATATGTATAGCATTATAAGTACTTACCTATATCTTATAAAACTTGTGCACGCTAGAATAAGAATAGCATTATAGGCTTACATTTAAATGAATTTTATAAAAAATAGTATAGAGTAAGTTATTTATAATAATAAATCATGATTTTCAATCAACCTGTTTTACTTTATAACCCTTAACCCATACCTACCTACCTACCACCACCACTAACAATTTAAGACTTATTTCGCGCTACAGCAAATAGACTAGTTTAAAAAAAAAACAATCGCCCCTCCTTCAGAAAGTTAACTGATCAGCCTTAAACAGCTAACAGCTCAGTTTAAAGCAGGGCTGATCCCGCTTTCAAACAGTTAACAGATCAGTCTCGAACAGTTAACAGCTCAGTTTAGCTGATCCCTCTTTCAAACAGCTAGCAGATCAGTCTCAAACAGTTAACAGCTCAGTTTAAAGCAGGGCTGATCCCTCTTTCAAACAGCTAACAGATCAGTCTCGAACAGTTAACAGCTCAGTTTAAGCGGGGCTGATCCTCTTTCAAACAGCTAACAGATCAGTCTCAAACAGTTAACAGCTCGGTTTAAGCGGTTAAAAGTGCTGATTGTTAACACCTATGTTAGTCATCACTCTACATACGGAATCATGAAAGCTTCCATAGTGGAAAGACTAATTAGAACTCTAAAGCATTGGCTATAGCAACAATTTAGCTTGAACAGTTCATACAACAAGGCTGATAAGAGACATTGAGGAACGTTACAATAATAAAATTAATCGTACTATAAGTATGCCATCCGCAAATGCGAATAAAACCAATAGATAAAAAACAGTGTTGTTTGAAACGTTGTTAGATGGTAAGATGTTTTAATAAACACTACTTTAAGTAAAAATTGAGCGAATGAAACAAAACAAGATATTAATCATTCATTTATTTTAAAAGCATACATAGGTACCTATACATTGCACCAAAATTGGGTATAAGGATATAAAAGAAAGAGGGAGAGAGACACAAGCTTACGCCATCACCTTCGCTACAGCTTAATTTATATGCTACACCTATTTAGAGACATGTATTAACAACAGTAGCAGCAGCAGCAGCAGCGTGATACAAATTTATAATAAAGCAGTAATAGAAGAAAACATTATGTTATTTCCAAGCACACAAAATATAATGTTCATCAAATTGTTATATGTAAAATTATTAAAAATTGCATTACCGAAACATTTTTCTTGCACACTCTCTAACAAATGAATCCAATCGCTATATGCTATAAGAATATTGCCATCAACTAAATTTTGTATCTCAGAAGTTACATCATCCCATAGAAGAATAATTAAATATACATAATCTTGTTCATTCACCTTTGACACATCTTGTGAGAATTGATCGTGCACCCGTCTTAAAAGACTGCTTACATCAGACACAAACATATTGAGGGGGATGCTAACGCACCATTGTCTTAATAACACGTTCTCCTTGAATCCATTAATCCAATTCTGTTTACATCGTTTGAAGAACTGCATCATCTCATCAGTATAGTATTCTACTTCAGAAGCAGACTGCTGTCGTTGTTGCTGCTGCTGCTGCTGCTGCTGCTGCGGGTTTTGATGTTGTTGGGGTTGTTCATACTGCTGCTGTTGGTAGCGATCTGTAAAACAAATACATATTGAAATAAATAAAAAATCATACACTAACTAGAATATATTTTCTTTCGTTAGTATTGCCTTAAATGTTTAAGCTTTACAAAAATATGAAAAAAACTATCTTACAGTATTCGTCCGTTGTTGCTGTTGTTGATGGTGCTAAATAATCCATCTTAAGAGCTATTTTAAATCGGTTCCCTCAACGTCTCTCTCTCCCTCTCTCTCTCTCTCTCTCTCTCTATAGTTTCTGTAAAAGATTACAATCAGTTAAAACACTTGTAGTTGATGAATGAATTAAAATTTGAATATGCTATGTGAACATCACCTCTGCTTGAGTACAGAAATCAAGCACCCAAGTCTTGTCTCTGGCCCCACGAGATATTATAGAAACGTTTTGTTTAAGCGCTGTTAAGCATTCTTCAGCCAAATTGTTGAATCTACACGGTAACGCCATGTTGTGACCCTCTTCATCCAAAACCACAATAGTTTGTAATTTATTTGAATCAAATTTTGAGACTTGTTGAAAACAGTCTATTATTAAATATGGTTTGTTGAGAACCAAATCTTTTGGTTTTACCCAACTTGTTGTTTTGTTACCCATTTTACATAGGCGGTCAATCATGTTGGTGTTCTGGTTAGACATTTGAATGAAAAAAAAAAACTCACTATTTTTTAAAGATCACTGCAACCACTATGGAGCCGACAATCAAAACTATTATAATGACTACTTATTTGAAATTAGCTCTTTTTATACTGCGGTTAAGTACTCACCGCGTGGGAAAACTTTGAATAAAATAGACAATTTTAAATGCAGGCGGAAAACGTTGTGGTTGATAACAGGTTGCATACGCTTGACTTTTTGATAACATAATGCTTTGAAAACATATTCTATAAAAATAATAAGTTATATACTTACCTAACCCTACCTCTGCTCACTTACTTAAGGTTTTGCGGTGGTAGTAGTAGTAGAAGAAACAGAAGGCGGCAGACGAGTCTTACAAAACATATCAGAATCAGCCGCATATTCAATTTGTCTTAGCTCATCTCTCCCCCACCTTTCCATCTGTTCTATCATGTATTTGTACTGTAGACAATCATCACTCAATATTTTCGGTTTCTTCGTTGTTGTTGTTGTTGTTGATGTGGAGTGTGTTCTCGCTGTTGTCATCACCGTTGTCGGAGCTGTAGTTGTACGGCTGCTGTTTTTTTCAGTGGTAAAGATACTTCTCACGGTGGTGGTGGTAGTATCAGAATGACTTTTAGGAGGTAGACCTTTCTTAGACACACGAACAGTCAACTCAATACCATCACCATCGTTTATGACTTGGTAGTATTCGTTACGTGTCCAAGATTGCTTAAGACTTGTTTCTCGTCTTACGCGTATGCGTGCTCCTCTTCCCCCTCTTATCGGTGCAATCGACTCCCTCACCAATTCCATTTTGAACACCACCATTTCACCATCAACGCATAACGGTAAGTCAACTGCCTCATCCTGATTCACCCGAATAATGCTAGACGGGGTTGTAGTTAAGGTTGTACCTCTTTTTCCAATGAAGAAATTAACATACCACTTCATTTGAGTATCAGCGGGGGATGTCTTGTTACCGTCTTCTATTATAAAAATCCTTTTTATATTCCATGATCCTGATGCGCAAGATGGGTAGTAATCCTCTTTATAAGGACTTATTGTAATATTTCTTCTATCAGTATTATTAAGCGCTTGTAGTTGCAGTAAAACTGCTAGTGGTAGCAGATTTGAAATAAACATTTTTTTTATCACACCAAACCACTGCTATTTACTAGCTCAGAAAATTCAGTGATTTAATATTATTCTAGATTTAAAATGAAACCTAGAAATATCAATGACTCCCACACACACCGCTGTTGCAACATCCTGATACAATATTCATCTAGATTCGTCATCAACACAGTCCAGTATCCTAACGATGCATCTATCATTTAATTATTCAATACTAAACATCCCGTTAGAAACATTTATATCAGACAATGTAGTTAGCCTAGTTCACAATAAATAAACTTTTTTTTTTTTTTTTTGCAATACATATCTGATACCTAACCCATTTCCGGGGGACCACGATGGCGACTTCGCCGCAGACGCGACAGCGCTAGCGCCGCCGCCAACCCCCACGCAGACGCCAGCACCGGTGATGCCGTCCACGGTGCCATACGGCACATTGGATTTAAAATATATATTGAATGATATTACTTGGCCTAGTAACAACAGATTGCGCTTGAATCGAAAATCTTGACTGACAACTCTATTTCTTATAGCTCCATGTACTCCATGATACCACCAACCATTTCCCCCCACCCCCGCTGACGCCGCCGCCAAGCCCACGCCCCCGCTGGCGCCACCACCGCAGGCACCAGCACCGGCGATGCCACCAACCATTTCCCCCCGCCCCCGCCGGCGCTGCCGCCGCCGAGCCCACTTCACCGCAGGCGCCCCCCGCCAACCACGCACGCGACCGCAAACCGGATGACGTGATAACATACTGCGCTCTGATTGGTTCCTCCACCTCAATTGAGCCAGGACTGGTACAAACACACTACTAAAAACATGAGGTAAAAGTTTATTTGGAGGTGTCAGGAACTTGATTTTATTCACCATAAATTAATAGTGACGTGTTACTGGGGTTTTAGATTTTCTCATAGAGGGAGAAACAGAGAGTGAAAATTACTTTCTGGGCAACGGTTTTTTAAAGGTAGAAAATTCAAAATTGCAATTACAGCTAGTGAGTACAAGTAAATGATGAAGTGTTTCAAGGATTTTCGTTTTACACATTTTAAGGGAGAGAAACGAGGTGTGGAAGTTTTTATCGATGCATCGGTTATTTAAAGATATAAACATAAATATTAGAATTCTTGCCTCTCATCATAAGAAAGAAAAAATGCGGTGTTTCGGAGTTTTTAGATTTCACAAAGAAAGTTGGAGTATATTATTTAAAAAGGAACTTTAAAGTTTTAATTAGAGCTACAGAACACAAATAAATAATGATGTGTTTCAGGGCTTTTAGATCCAAGGGGGAAAACCGGGAGGAAAGTTTATATGGGTGGCGGTTTTTTTAATGATGAGAACTTGGAAATTGGAATTGTTTTTCCCAGCGTTTTTGGATCTTTAGATTTTAAGGAGGAGGGAAACGGGCGGAGGGGGGCGGGGCGTTGAAAGTATGTGTAGGTGTATAATTTTTTGCAAATTGGAATTGTAGCTACATTCATCATAAATAAATAAGGACGTAAGAAGGAAGCTTTTTGAATTTTCAAATTTGAAGTGGGCAAAACGGGGGGTGAAAATTTGAGAGAGGGTGAAAGGGCTTATAATGTCTGTTTGTAAAGAAAAATATGTCATTCTCATTGGATTCCTGTACATAGGGTACAGGAATCCAATAGGGTAGGGGTTAAGGGGGTAATACGGGCGGTGAAAATATGAGAGAGTGAGAGCACTTCTAAGTTTTTGATTCTAAAAAAAAGTCATTTGTTTTCTGTCGGCCACGCGGGCGAAGCCGCGGGCAAAAACTAATAACACACAATGATAATACATTTGAAAACAGTTAAGTATTATTATTAATAATATTAAAATTTAAACTTTCAATATCGAGTCGCGTACTCAAAGCCTAGAAGAGATATATTACACGGCCGATATAGTCGCTATTCAGGAAACGTGGCTCCTGCCGAGTGACTTAACATATCTGGCGACGATAGACAATGACTTTGGCAGCACCGGTACTTCGGCAGTTGATACGACGAAGGGAATACTGACGGGTCGACCGCACGTTGGAGTCGCCCTTCTTTGGCGGAAAAGTGTTTTTTGGTGCGTGTCGATTGTGCCTTGCGTTAATCCGCGTATCGCTGCGGTTAAGGTTATGTTGAGTCACAAACCCGTGTTAATAATGACAGCGTACATGCCGGTTAACTGTGTTGACAATTTAACCGACTTTACTGACTGCCTAGGTCAATTAAGTGCTGTAACTGAGGACAGTGGAATTGAAAATGTAATAGTTTTAGGAGACTTTAATGCGCATCCTAATGAGTTATTTTATACAGAATTAATAAATTTTTGTGACGAACAAGATTGGGTATGTGCCGATGTTGGTAAGTTGTGTTTAGACTCTCAAATGTTTACATTTATCAGTGATGCACACGGCAGTAAGCGATGGCTGGATCACTGCATTGTAACTGAATCTGCTTGGCCACTTGTAACTAAATCGTACGTAAAACATGACGTGTACTGGTCTGACCACTTTCCTTTGTTCATGCATTGTAATTTTAACGTCATTAAAAGTAAGGTTGTATACCGGCCAACACAGGCATGTCATGTACGCTGGGGCTTAAGGACGCCAGAACAAACAGAAAAATATACCATGTTATGTAATAATAATTTAAAAAATATTGACCTACCTATAGACTTAATTAAGTGTTGCGGACGTTTTTGTGACGAGCCTCATCATAAAAATATAATAAAAAACTTATACGAAAACATTGTATCAACTTTATGTTTAGCATCGAGCAGCACCTGTAATTATAATAATGGTAACCACCGGCGACGCAGAAAATGTGTTGTTGGCTGGAACCGGTACGTAAGCGACGCTCATGCGGAGGCTAAGGCCAAGTTTGGGCAATGGAAGCTCCACGGATGCCTATCTTCAGGCCCTATTTTTGTGGAAATGATTGAAGCTAAAAAAGTTTTCAAGGGTAGACTTAAGTGGTGTCAGAATCACCAGGAACAAATAAAAATGGATAGATAGATAGATAGATAGATAGATCATTTATTAGTATTAAACATACATTGTCATTGTTGTTGTTGAATAATCGAATACAAATTATATGTATATTATTGAATTTCCATTCAGTTAATTACATTAAATTAATAATATTGAGGAATTTCAATAAGTAGGGACAATATTAAGGAATAATAGTATTTCGACATATTCACTCACTCATCTAGGAATTCCTTGACGGAGTAATAGGCTTTACTACAGCAAAATGCTCTAAGTTTTCGTAGGAAGCCACATTCGGTTTGTAGGGATCTAATTGGTTCAGGTATCTTGTTAAAAATACGTGGGCCCATTATTTCCAGCGACTTCCCCGTTTTGCTCAGCCTGTGCCGAGGAACAGCCAGTCCTGGCATCCTCCTCGCAGAGTAGCTTCTGCTGAGGGGGAAAAGCCCCAAGTTCCTTCTCACATATTTGCCCACCTCAAATATGTAAAGAGAAGGCACCGTCATAACACCAAGATCAACAAAAAGCCGCTGTGCCGGCTCGTCCGGAGGCACACGACAGATAAGGCGGATAACTTTTTTCTGCAGTATGAATGGTCGATCCCTATCCGCAGCCAAGCCCCAAAGGTCAATCCCATATACCAGGTGGCAGTGGAAGTAAGCGTAGTACGCATTTATTAGATTTTGCTGCGACAGGGTACGCTTCAAGCGAGATATGGCATAATACGCGGAGTTAAGTTTAGCACACAAGTTGTCAATGTGCGGACGCCACTGCAGACCATCATCGAAAGTGAAACCCAAGAAACGAGTAGAGTCTACGGGTTCTATTCGGGAACTATTGACGAATATCTCCAACGTGTGTTGTGCCTTACCGCACAGTGACAGTTGAAGAAGGTTCGTCTTTTCAATATTAAGTTGCATGCCATTGGCGGTAAACCACTGCACCAATTTCAAAATAATATCTTGGATATTGTTGCCTAATTCGTCATAATTGCTCCCTTGGACGATGGCACATATGTCATCCGCATACATAATAAACTCCGCAACGCCACTGGGGAATGGTAAATCATTCATTAGCAGAGCAAATATGCTATTGCCGACGTTGGATCCCTGTGGGACAGATCTGTCACCAATTAAACCGGGCTCAGACCTATCGCCAGCCACGTCTGTAATTTGACTGCGATTGCTCAAAAAGGAATCGAATATGTCCAATGCCACCCCTCGCACACCGTAATACTCGAGCTTGGCTGCAATCAGCCCATGGTCGACCAGGTCGAATGCACGAGAAAGATCGAAAAACACGGCTGCAACGCGTTTCCTGGACTCAAGATTCTCTAAAGCAACCCGAAGCAGCCTACGAGCAGCTGCCACCGTGGAGCGGCCTGATTGATAAGCGTACTGCTGACTGCACAGTGCCCCGCTGCCACCAAGGAAAGTGACCAGTCTGTTACACAAACCCATTTCATATATCTTCGAAACCGCAGGAACGAGGGATATCGGACGGTAACTCTTCATTGTCCTCTTGCAACCCTTTCCTTTATAGATCGGGACCACCTTGATCCTCTTAAGCGAATCGGGATAGTGACCATCGGAAATAGAGTTATTAAAGTGCTCACATAGAAAATGAATGAAATTGAGCGGCAGGCTATGAAGAACAGAGGTCGGAAACCCATATATATCCCTCGTTCCTTTCGCTTTTATTTTCCTAATAATCTTCAAAACCTCGTGAAGGTCGAACGGTGTCACAAACATAGTGGCGGGTTGAGGTGGCACGGCAGCGTGCAGCATGCGTAGGGCTTCAGGCAGGCACGGGCGCAGTGGCGTGTCCCGCACTACACTCAGGTAGTGATGATTGAGTGCATTAGCCAACTCAGAGCCAGTCCCGCCGTCGCCGCATACCGCACGACGCAGCACGCCGTGCTCATCGCCGCCCCCCTGACCTTTATTTGTCTCAGACCTAATCAAGTCCCACAAAGCGATGTACCTATTTGGGCTCGACTCAATCATATTATTGATAAACGACCTTCTAGTTCTGTTCAGTAGGCTGTTATGTTTACATTTAAATTTATTAATGAGATCGATCAATTCAACGTTCCTCGGATGAAGTCTAGCAAGCATGCCCAGCAGCAATATAAATTCTTTGCTTCTAGCAACTTCTCCGTTAAGCCATAGCGTGTCCCTAGGTCTTATGGGCACCCTCTTAATAGGGCAGTGAGTCTCAAACATTTTCTTAAAATCGTCAAATAGTTCCTCGAAATTTGTCAAAGTCTGAGACCAGTCATGTTTGGCTACATTTTCAAGGAAACGCATTATTTGCACTTTACTTGTAAGCCTCTTAACAACGTGCCTAGTCCTATTAATTACTTTCACTGTAGAAACCTCAAAACAAACAGCATAATGGTCGCTAATACTTGTGTCCACTGGGTAAGTCTTGGTGCGATCAGAAGGTAGGTCGGTGTATGCATGGTCAATGCAAGTTTTAGAAGCGCCCTGTATTCGTGTGGCAAAATTAACCATGGAGGTTAAGTTAAATCGGCTCAGTAGTTCCAGGAGGTCACGTTTTTGTTTCGTCCATTTTATTAAGTCGATGTTTACGTCTCCCATTATTAAAATGTTTACGTCTTCATTAACTACACTACTGAGCAATAATTCCAACTGGTAAGTGAATATGTCGAAATTACCCTCCGTATTGGAGCGGTATATACAAATAACAATTAGGTTTATGTCTATAAGTTGAATAGCAGCTATTTCAGCGTGCATTTCAATGGAATATTTGCACAGATCATTCCTGTCTACAACGGTCAATGCCTTATGCGAAAAGATGCACACGCCTCCGTGTTGTCTGGTCGCACGGCAATAACTCGAAGTTAAGTTGTAATTGCTGATATTAGTCACTATTAGCTCATCAGATTGCAACCAATGCTCTGTCAGCAATAAGAGATCATATTTAGCACTACCTTGAAGCACTGATTCAATACCTACAGCTTTATTTCGAAGGCATCGCACATTTTGTAGAAAAATGCGCAGACGCTTTTCACATACACTATTCATCGGTGACTGGTTACTCGGCTGGTGGCGCGATGGGGACTGCAGTGCGCGCGTACAGCTAGTCGCGCTCCGGGCCGCGCCCGGTGGCGGATAAACTTGCTTCTCACCACTTCAGGTCCGATTTTAGTAGCTTTTGGAAATGTACTAGCAAGTTAAATGCATCTCAGAGTCTTCCCGTGAGTGTCGATGGCGTGACTGAGGCACAGGATATTGCGAATCTTTTTAGAGACCATTTCACTGTCAAGTCGCCTCTGGGGCCGCCTCGATACGTGGCTGGTACTGAGCACCGTCATGAACCGGTTCCTACCCTAATTAAAGCGGAAGACGTTTGCGTGGCTTTAAAAAAAATGAAAAAAGGAAAATCGCCGGGCCACGACGGTCTCAGTATTGAGCATTTACGTCATGCGGGGGTGCATTTGCCCAGAGTCTTAGCATTGCTCTATAACCTGTGTTTAGGCCATTCATACCTACCACCGTTACTCATGCGTACGTTGGTGGTACCTATAGTGAAGAATAAGACGGGCAACGTATCTGACAGGATGAATTATAGGCCCATTTCTTTGGCGACTATCGTGGCCAAGGTGCTTGACGGCGTGCTCAACTGGCGCCTGGACGAACACCTAAGACTGCACGATGCCCAGTTTGGCTTTCGACCTGGGTTATCGACTGAGAGCGCCATTGTGGTGTTGAAACACGCTGTCAAGTACTACACGGACAGAAAGACATCAGTCTTTGGCTGTTTCCTAGATCTTTCAAAGGCGTTCGACCTAGTCAGTTACGATATCCTTTGGGGCAAATTAAAGGCGACCGGGTTACCGACAGATTTGCTACACATTTTTCAATATTGGTATAGCAATCAAGTTAATGTTTTGAAATGGGCGAATGCACTATCTTTACCGTATGTGCTGGAATGCGGTGTGAGGCAGGGGGGGCTAACATCGCCTAGGCTATTTAATTTGTATATGAATGCATTGATCGAAGAGCTCAGCGGCACTCATGCGGGCTGTTTTATTGACGGAGTTAGTTTCAATAACATTAGCTATGCCGATGACATGGCGCTGCTGGCTCCATCGATCGGTGCACTCAATGAATTACTTAGTATATGTGAGAGATACGCTGTTTCTCATGGACTTCTGTATAACTTGAAGAAAACAGTGTACATGGTTTATAAGGCCCCGGGCAGGAAGGCTCCGGATATGACACTCCCTTTTTTACTGAATGGAGCTTCAATTACCAGAGTGAGTCAGTTTAAATACCTAGGTCACTATTTTACTGACAATTTGAAGGAGGATATAGACGTTGATCGGGAACGCAGGGCGCTGGTGGTGCGGGCGAATATGCTGGCTCGCAGGTTCGCGCGGTGTACAGCCGCAGTCAAAATAACGCTCTTTCGAGCATATTGCACCTCGCTGTACTCAGGTGCCCTGTGGGGGGGCTGTTCGCAACGCTCAATCAGCTCCCTGCGCGTCCAATACAACAACGCCTTCAGGGTGCTAGGGCTGCCACGGTTTTGTAGTGCATCCGCCATGTTTGCCGAAGCGCGAGTGGACAGCTTTACTGCTGTACTGCGGAAAAAGGTGGCATCGCTTCTGACCAGAATACGTGGCAGCACTAACAGCCTCCTGATGACGATTGCGGCCAGGCATGAGTGCTCGATAATGCAACACCTAATTAAGAATACTCTATCACTTGTAAAATATGAATACTAAGATATAACTAACATAGACATAAGTAATTTACTAACAAATTGTGGATCTAGTTGTCTGAATAAATAAATAAAATAATAATATATTATTATCTTGCATATTTACGTCAAGTATTAGTCGCAAAAAGTACAGCTGTGCTACCTATTTCCAGAGTATGTCTGTCAATCGCCAGCAGAATGTCAGAATGACATAGAAGTGCGAGTTGACAAGCTATCTTGCTATACTTCGTGCTACCGGATCGCAACAAAGGGCTTTGACGTACTAACCGTTCTGGCCCCAGATATTTTACGTTACCCAGATATTGCTAAAAGTTAACTAACTTGACAGCTGGATAGATTTGGTCGAGACCTTTCACTTAAGTACTAACATCATGGGTCTACCATGTCTGGTTGCGGAGATATAGATAGGTAACGCTGATGTTCAGAAGTGTAAAACAAAAAACAAATATGCTATTCTAATATTTTTTTATTTCCAAAACTTGTAGAATTGGTTACAAGAAGAGAAACTGCGTTTTAAGTTTTCTTGTACGATCATTATTTTTCGAAATATCACGAGTAATAATTGTTGTAATACAATGCAATATTTATTTAGTTTATTTTTGTGTTAGCAACACTGTCAAGGTTATAGTTCATTCGTTCCTTTTATGTTCGTTCTCTCTGTTTGAAATAGTTAACATGGCCGAACGTTGTATTTTTACCATACTTAATTAATAAAGTTTTTGTGTTCAACTTCGTGTTTTCACTGCTAAAACCTAAAGGTTTATAGGCCCAGGTTCATAATTCTGTATGATAATTGGCAGCAACGTTCGAGAAAAACTGTGAAGTCGTAATAAAATATCGCTGGTGAAAATTTTCCGATTTTTGAGGTTAGACGCCATATTTGAATGGCAGCCGTCGCTCGGCGAGCATGAATACTGGAATAATTAAAATTATTCGAGGAAGGGAGACTTGCAGGAAGGAGAGACCAAAATGGAACAGATTGGGCATAGCACAGTTATAAAACTGGAAGGAGCTAAGAACTGGAATATTTGGAAGTTTCAAACGTCGGTTCAATTGCGGGGCCAGGCCTTTACGAAATAGTCGAAGGGCACGATGTTAAACCTGAAGATATGGCTCAGAAGACTGCCTGGGAAAGCAAAGATGCAAAGGCACAGTCTATATTGGTTACCAGAATGTCAGAAAGTGTGATGTTGCATATTATTTCGTGTACGACGTCTGCGGATATGTGGAGGAAATTGCAAAGCGTTTACGAACAGAAAAGCGAACGGAATATTCATATTGTATAGCAGCGATTCTTTCAATTTAAATATGAAGAAGGTGTCGACATGTCAATCTTCTTGTCAAAGATACAAGAAATGCAAAACCAGCTCAAACAAATGGCCGAAAGTGTATCTGACAAACTTGTTATTACAAAAGTGTTGATGTCGTTGCCAGATGATTTTAAGCATTTCGTGTCGGCGTGGGAGTCTGCTCCAGACGACAAACAAACTTACGACAATCTTGTGACGAGATTGTTGATTGAGGAAGAAAAGCTAAAAGAAAAAGGAGGACCGTCTCATTCGTCCTCGGCTTTTGTTGCAAAGAAAGTGGTTGACAAAAGAAACATTAAGTGCTTCAAGTGTAACAAGTTTGGACATTACGCAAATGAGTGCAGGAACAGTGCTTCGGACAATCGGGACAGTCGTTTTAGTAATAATGAAAACCGTTCGAGTTCGAATAGCAGATGTTATTATTGCAACAAAGTGGGACATAGTAAGTATCAGTGCCGTTTTAAGAAAAATAAAGAAGATAAAAGTAACGCGTTTGTAAAGTCTTGCGCGTGGGAGGAACATTGTCATACGAAATGGTTGGTGGAGGGACTTAAGGGAGATAAAAACAACACCGACTTGAAAACTGCAGTATGTGCATATCATGCTTTTGCTCAGGCTTGGCTGCAATATGGTATCATACTTTGGGGTAATAGCACCGGTGTAGGTGACTTATTTTTGTTGCAATAGAGGTGCATTAGGATTTTAAGTAACATTAACAACCAGGAATCCTGTAGACCTCATTTTAAGAAGCTTAGAATATTAACGCTTACATCCCTGTACATTCTCGAGACGTGTAAATTCATCCGAAAGCATCCCGACCTATACACCCAAGCCAAAGATGTTTATAAGGGTTCCCATAAATTGCGTCATAGAACTAAGCTCATAGTAGGCACACCTGTTAAACTAAGAATCTACGCTAAGGGTCCCTATGCAATGTCAGTGAGAATATACAATAGATTACCAAAAGATTTATTAGAAGAAGAAAATTACCACAAATTTGTAAAAAGGCTAAAGAATGTTTTAGTAGTTAAATGCTTTTATACGGTAAAAGAGTATATGGAGAACTAAATTATTTGGCATTAGTAAAAGTAACATATGAATATTAGGTTAAGTTAAACATAAGTTGGTGCCTCGCCCTAACAGGGTCCATGTAGCACTGTAATATCCAAATATTGTCATCTTGTAATACCATGGCTGCAATGAATGAATAAATGAAATAAAATGATTCGGGCGCGAGTAAACATATGTGCCGCGATCGAGATCTGTTTACGTCGTTTACGCCGCTGACAGATAAGATTGTGGTGCTAGGCGACGGGACTCAGATTAGTGCGCTAGGACGTGGACAGGTGGCAGTACAAGTGCAGAATGGAAAGGAATGGATTGATACAACCATAGACAACGTTTTGTTCGTTCCTGACTTGAAAACTAATTTGTGCTCTGTGAAGTGCGCAACCGCCAAGGGATATGTCATGATGACAGATATTGACGCTTGTAAATTTTATAAAAACAATGCGGTGTGTGCTATTGCAAAACATATCGGCAATATGTATTGTTTAGAGTTTCGTTATAAATGCGCTATGGCAAGTACAGCACATGTTAAGTCAACTTTAAACGAGTGGCATGAGAGGTTTGCGCATCAAAACATGACATACGTGAAATAAGTATTAAAAAACAATAACATTGATCTGGATTGTGTTACGAAGTGCGAGGGCTGTTTAGAAGGAAAAATACATCGTTTACCTTTACCTGGAAGCGATACCTATACCTCGAAGGCATGCAAACTTATACACGCAGATACGTGTGGCCCGATGGAGGAGACGTCCGTCGGAGGTGCGAGATATTTTGTCGTGCTTAAAGACGACTACTCGAGCTATAGAAAAGTTTATTTTGTAAAAGGCAAGAATGAAGTGAAGAAATGTAGTTTATTAATCAAGCGGAAACTGAGACCAGAAACAAAGTTAAGTACTTCAGGAGTGATAATGGTCTTGAGTTTGTGAACAAGGAGGTTTCGGAGATGTTTCTTAAAAAGGGTTTAATTGTTCACGTGCGTTATGTAAAATTAAAGACACACGAAGGAGAGTAAAAAAAAATTAATATCACTACACATAACGTTTGTGTGCGTGGCCCCTGATGGTTCCGCCGACGGCGCGCCTCCTGTGGTCGAGCTGGAGTTCAGCGCGGCCGCTGCTCATTATATATATATTTGTGTAGGGAGTGGCAACAGCGGAGGAGATCAAATAAAAAGGTCTCTACTTCAGAATAGACTAAGGTGTAATTAATTAAAATAAATGATTACAATAAAAGAAAGGGTCTTAATTACTAATTGTCCAATGAATCTGATTTGGAAGAGACAAATGGCCACGAGTCGCCGTGGTAGGGAGTTTTTATGGTATTGATTGATTGTGTTGTGCAATCGATCGAAGCCTCGATGTGCTGCGGCGACGTAGCCCGGTGACGATGCGGTGACGCGATGGTGTGACGTAGGATCACTCTGACACCTCCCCTCTAAGCTGAGCAACTATTTGCTAAGTCTACTGCAAATGTTGCGACTTCTTGCATTTCGACGTTATCTGTTGTTGGTGCTTTGGTTTTTGCGGCGGCCCGATGTCTTCGATACAGTATGAATATGAGTGCAACTGCACCGAATAACGTAAGTAAGTATAGCGGTATTGAGGTATGGTAGATACTCGTAGACTGAATTTTGTCAATTTTCACAGGTTTTTCTAAAGATATTTTGTTGTTCGATGTTCTGCAGGTTGCTGAGATTAACGGAGCTCATTTTTAGTACGCCGGTGTTGTCTTTTCTGCTAGTGGCTGTCCTTGGCGGCACGTACATTATTTTTAACGGTTGACCGCGAATTCAGTTGTTGTTGTTTATTAGCGTAAATTGTTGGGTCTTCATGGAGCAAAATTGTGGGATAGTGGCGACATAGCTTCCTTTTAAGATTACGTGTTGTTCCTGCTGGCATTTTATCTGGACTTTGGTGGGTTTTGGGAAATTGACAGCATAATGTTGATCGTCTAGCTCCAATAGAGCTTCCTGGGACAGAGAGATAGGCGTGGATTTACACGTTTCATCTACCTCCTGTGAGTGGATAAGTTTTTGGATGCAATCTTGGTTGGTGCGTATTTGGTGGTTTAGTTTCTGCTCGCAGATGTACCAGTCACCGGACTTCGGGCATTCAGCCTCCATGTACACATGTTCCTGAGAATTGGTTGCAATTATGGGGTATGGGGGAATAAGGATTTGGTTATTTTTATTCGGCAGTGGACATAGCTTATATAGTTCAAATGTGCTCTTATTGATAATGGGTACTTTCAGGGCAATTACTAGATTATTCCCTGAAAAATACGAACCTATCTTAATACAAGTGTAGTAGTCTCTTAACTCTAGATTTAAAATTTGGTCGTTATTATATATTGTGTGCAAATTTCTAATCAAATCTTTTATCGAATTTATACTTAAAATAGAATGGTGCACGTTACTTACTCTACTAAACGCAATAATGTTTTCTATACGTAACATTTCATCATACAAGTCATTTACATTATCAGTCATAATGCTGAACAATTGATTCAGATGTGCATAATTTATAAACTCGTCTTTAATAATTAAAGTTCTATTTTTTAGGGTCAACAAAGCTTCATTCAATTTCATTTGATTTGTGATTAAGGTTGATAATGTTTTGTTTTGTTCTACGATCCATTTCTTAAATAAACTAATATGCTGATTAAAATTTTTCGTTAAAGTTTCATCGTTACTTTGTAAAATTTTGATTGCATTATCATACTTTATTGCATCACTGTAATCTTAATTTCCGCTTATACTTTTAATCAAGGAGCCCAAAGGGTCAATGAGACCTCTCTTTATTCTTCTACTTGAAAAAGTGTTTAACTGTGCCGAAACCTTATCAACTTTTGAATATAAATATTTTATTTGATATTTGAAGAAATTGAAGGTGGTGTTCTTTAAAGTATTAGTCGCTTCGCTCAGTTGTGTCTTTGTCAAGTCAATGTTCCTCTGGGTATCGTCTAGGTCTATGTATTGTAAGAACGTGTGGTAGTGCGAGACTACTTTAAGTCGGTCCCAATTTAAATGGTAAAAGTCCAGGTCCGTCGTCAAGGCTTTCAAGTCGTATGTCCTGGGCTAAAGCCAGGTTGCTCCAGGTCCACAGTATTAGGAACCTGTAACAATCGAGATTGGGGTACTTTCTTTAATCGGGATTTAGGTACCGGCCCGCGTTTTTTCGAAGTGTAAATATGAATAGGTAAGTTTGCCGTAACTTTGTCCTGTAAAAATCGTGGGGCTAATTTTTGTCTAGCGGCTGCTGGATTTTGTATGAAAATTTCTTCGTTAGGGGAATAATCAATGTGAGGATCCCTATTATTATTTATTCTGTCCATGATGTGAGATCGCTCGGTCGTGCAATGATTGTGGACTAGGTCATAGACAACCTTCATCTTACTTTTATGACTGTCCATATACTTTTGCAATAGAATTTCCGTCATATCAACATGTGTAGGGTCTCGTGGATCAAAATGTCCTGTCAAAAGGTCTAACGGTCTACATTTGGTCAGGCTATGAATTGAACTGTTGTATGCTAACAGTGCGTAAAGTATTAAATCTCGCGAATGTTCGTTTTTATTTTGAATTTTCAACAAGCGTAAGTGTTCTAGGAGTGTACTATGAAGCCTCTCTATCAAACCATTTTCATTTGGTGCGTGAGCAGCAACTTTGCGGTGGTTTATATTGTGTAGTTTAAAAAATTCTGTTACTATTTGGTTGTTAAATTCTGTGCCTTGGTCAGTTACTATGGTAAAAGGTAAACCGTGATGCGTGCTATATCTTAACAAAGCTTTTACTATGCTAGGTGCTGTTCCATCTGGTAATAGATAAGCTTGTGCATACTTGGTAAATGAATCTACTATTGTTAAGTATTTTTCTTGCTCGACCGTAAACGTGTCAGCATGAACGATTTCAAACGGTTTTGTTGCAGGCGGTACTACTTGGAATTGAGGATTACTTGGGTGACGCTCGTATTTTGCGCAACTGCACACCTGGCAGTTGTTTATTTATTTAGAAATACTGTCGCGCATTTTCGGCCAATAATATTTATGAGATAATGATAAATATGTTTCGTTGACTCTGCGGTGATTCGTCTTTCCTTCGTGGTATTTACTGAGGATTTCTTGTTGTTCTTTGTCACTGCTAATATTTTGCAATTCGTATTTTACTAGAATTAGTTTCATTGATGAATTTTGAAATGTATTTTGTATAATCGGAACTATGTTATATATTTTACTTAAGGGCTTAACTAATATCGCGGTACGTTGCTTAGGGTCTACATACTTGATTATTGCGTTAACTATTTCTTGTTCCATATTGTTTTCAAATATTTCTACATATGTATTTAAATGCGTTTCGAATGGTTTTGTTACTGTGTCCCCAATGCGTGATCTACGATTTAATATGTTGAAAACAATTTGTCTAGGAAATTTATTAAAGGGGTCCTCTGAAATAGGGATTTCTAGGATAGGGTTCTCGTGACTTGTGTGGTCGGTTTCAGTCTGTTTGTCGTCTAGTTCTCGGATGTCAGGGGTTTCGGAGGAATTTACTATAACCGAACTAATTTCATTGTGAATTTGGATACGCGAGAGTGCGTCTGCGTTTGTATTTGATTTTCCTTTTTTATACACTACTGTAAAGTCGTATTCGGATAGTTTGAGACTCCATCGAGTGAGTCGTGAATTTGGTTCTTTAAGATTTACAATCCATTGGAGAGGTCTATGATCCGTTACAATTTTGAATTTTCTGCCAAATAAATATGGACGAAAATATTTTGTTGCCCACACTATTGCAAGCAACTCTTTTTCTATCGTGCTGTAGTTTAGTTCGCAATCGCTCAATGTGCGAGATGCGTATGCGATAGGTTTGTCGGAACCTATGGGTCCCTGTGATAAAATTGCACCTATAGCTACGTTAGAAGCATCCGTGGTAAGGATGAATTCTTTCGAAAAGTCCGGGTATTGTAAAATTGGGTCATTGGTTAATAGGGTCTTGCATTTTTCGAAACACTCAATGTACTGCGAATCAATATTTATCTTCCTTCCTTTTTTTAAACATTGTGTGAAAGGTTTTGTTACACGGGCAAAATCTGGAATAAACTTTCGGTAGTATCCTAGCAAACCTAGAAACTGTTTTATTTGCTTGCTAGTTCTCGGTAACGGGTAGTTTTCGATAGCGTTGATTTTATCGGGGTTGGGCTTTACGCCGTTAGGTGTGATAATATGTCCTAAATAAGGAGTTTCCTGTTTTAGGAATTCGGATTTATCCATTTGAATTTTGAAATTCGATTCACGTAGTCTTTGGAAAATTTTCCTCAAATTAACTGTATGTTCCTGTAGCGATGTTGAAAATACTGGAATGTCGTCTAAATATACTAGGCAAATTGAGTTTTGAAGCCCTTGGAGTACATTATCCATGACTCTCTGGAATGTCGATGGGGAATTTTTTAATCCCATAGGCATCCTTAGAAACTCATAGTGTCCGTGCTCTACACTGAATCCTGTTTTGTGGATATCTAGAGGGTTCATCTCAACCTGGTAAAAGCCGCTAGCCAAATCTAGAGTACTAAAATACTGACACTTCCCTAGTTTGTCTAGTATGTCCGTGATGTTTGGAATTGGATACTTATCATCTATCGTTTTTTCGTTCAATTTTCTAAAGTCTACAACTATTCGCCACTTCTTTTTCCCAGATGCGTCTATTTTCTTTGGAACTACCCAAATAGGTGCGCTCTAAGCCGAAGTTGAAGGTCTAATAATTCCTTGTTGCAGCATTTTATTTATTTGGCTTTGTACTTCCTTTCTATGTATGTGGGGATATCTATAAGTTTTAGAATAAATAGGAATTTCGTCAGCTGTTTTAATATTATGTTAAATTTTGTTGGTAAAGGTAAGAGGTTCGTCATCTATGTAGAATATGTCCGCATATTCTTTGCAAAGGTTTTGCAAGTTAATTGTCTCCTCTGTATTTAAATGCTCTGTGCGAAGTCGGGATAAGACATTGTTAATACGGTCACACGATGAGTCATTGTCCATGCGCTCGGTTTCACAATTAAATAACTCCGCATGAACGGGTTGTGTAAGCGAAAAAATTATATCACGCGGTAACGTATTGGTAACTTCCAATACGCTTTTGTTTTGTTTCGCGGAACTAATGCAATTCGTTATAATACAATTGCAAAGTACTTGCTGTTCGATTAAAATATTACCTTGTGGAATATTTACGGGGGCATTAATTAATTTAGAGGAGTTTGCCGGAATTATCGTTTCAAACATATTTTTATTTTCAGACATATACATGAGTGCCGTAATTTATTTCGGCTTCCCATTGCTCTAAAAGGTCACATCCAATTAGTTCATCGAAATAGTCGTGAAATTTATAGATAAATAGTTTAAGTGGATCTCTGCTGTTAAATTCCGCGAATGGTGGTAACATTATAGAATGTGTGTTTTCTGTGGCTGCGTGTATGTTCGTCACAATAAAAGGGCCATAAGTCAAAGGGAACTGTGAGAAGTATTTACTAACTGCTTGAGGGCTAATAAAAGATTTGTTTGCTCCTGTATCTATTAATAATTTTAACGGTGGGTTTTTAATTTGTATGTATGGTAATTGTTTTTGGTTTTGTAAATGAATTTCTATCTCGGTGTATTCTTCTTGGAAGTCGGGCAAAAATTTGAATTTTCCTGATTTTCGCCAGGCATATCTAATTCTACACGGTGCTCTATGGGAAGTTGATTTTCCGCGGGGAAATAGTTTTCATTAAAGTCTTGGGGCTCATATTGATCGTTAGAGTAGGAATAGTAATTGTTTTCGTCGTAGTAATTTTGATAGTCAGGTTCATAGTCGTATTGATAGTCATATTCTAGTTCATTCGTGTTCATCTCCATGACGTTAGCTCGTGGTAACGATTTCGCTACGGGGTGACTAATGCCACTCATTGGTCTGGGATAGTTATTGTTAGGTTTGGGATAACTTTCGTATGGGTTTCTAGGTGGAATTTTGAATCCTGTGGACATGTTGGATCTTGGAAGTGCTTTAAAAATTTGTTGGGTCCGTGAGGGACCTTGGAGACCTTGATTTTGGTTGAATTTTGGTTTCCAAGCTGGGGCATATTGCTGTTGGGGTATATTTGGTGGATTTGGTCTGGATGTGCCAGGTACGTTAAACATTGGATTACGCTGAGGTTGTCTCATTTGCATAGAAAAGGGCGTTGGCATAGGGCCAATAGGAAATTTAGGACGTTGATGGATCATCTGTCTTGATTCTATATGGTGCTGATTGCGTTGTTGCAGGTAAAGGGTGTTACTTTCCTCATGTACGAATTCTAGAGCTTTTTCTATTGTGTCGGGGCGAGAGCACCCAACAAGAGCTGGCAGCCTAAAGGTTGATCCACAATAAACACCGCACTGCACGGGCCGGTGTTATATTAATTAGGTACTTCATACAAAAGCGTACATGTATACCATAGATGTTGTGGGTCTCAAATAACGCTAGTTCTGACTATTGTAACACCGGTTTTTATTTTATTTTTATAACGTTGATCTTCTAGCGTTTGCAGGCAACTCTGAGCTGTCCGTCGGAATTGATCTAAGTTTGAAGGCGAGTTAGTAAGTTTGTTTGTATTTTTGTTTCAGAAGGATTTTTTTACATATTTCAGGACATAGTTTCGAATTTTGTTCGGAGTATCTTACGGGGATTTTATAATCCTAAATTTTGACATCATCATTCAGCGTTCATTAAAGTCAAAAACGCCTCATGATGTGTGATCGATTTGATACTGTCAAATTGACAGGTCGTTAATATAAGTAAGAGAAGGAAGAGCGATTTGCTTGGGTTGGGAATCATGGTCTTTGGGTTTTTTCCTGCCAATTTACGTCTTAATGGTGAGTGTTTACGTTCTTTAGGTAGGTATTTTTGCCGCCGCCTGTGGTAGTTATTCTTTTTCTAATCGGATACTTATTTTTCAGGCGATGAAGTGAAGTGTCAGAGTCACACCCCATCGTGGTACAGTTCAGTTATTTTTCACGACTACCTTATTGCTGTACATCGAGTAAGTATGTATATGGCCCTCTGAGTGTCATGCTTAGCGACTCCATGGACCATACATTAATAGGTTTTGTCCGATTCAGTGAGAAATCTGCTGTGACTCGATTATGAAGCACTAGAGCTTCCACGCTCTTCAAGGCGGTCCCCAGCCTCAGCCGCTCAGTCCGCTAAGGTGCCTCGTAAAATAGCCCAGGTGAATGAGAAATGTCTACTAAGACCCCTATTTAACCGAGCGTGTGCCACCTCGCTAAATAGCCACTCTAGGCCTCCGCAATTACTGATTCTCGTAAGTATAAGCTATGAAAGCTGGCCGTACTCCGTGTTACGTGTATAACACGGGTTTATAAAGCCATGTGTTTTCTACAAGCATCGGTGAACATGATTGGGAGTGCTGTCGTGATGTTCGCTTTAAATCCAGTTTCTAATAGCTCCATGTTAGAGCTGTATGTATGTTAGAGCTCTAACCCACTCATGTGGTATGTATGCAACTTATTTTCCTATAGAAAAGGCTTAGGAAGAGACTATATTTAACTTTACTTTATTATTTATTGATACATTTTGTTCCAGGTTTGTTAATTTCGGTTTGTATGCTGTGGTGGGCTTGGGTGAGCTGCACTGAGGCTTTGGATAGCCGTCGGCCCTTTGTTTGTATCCGAAGCGCCCTCTGGAGGTAGCAGCGACCTCTGGAAGCCTGCATTTGCACTGGGAAAGCATAGCGTTTACCAGCCTATCTGGCATATTTGAACATTGTTTTTTCTTCACAGGGCCAGTTTGTCACAGCATTGTATGATGTGGTGATTTAAGTACCTACTAATGCTTTTACCAATAAAGACTTGTTAGAGACACCAGCTTTTCATTTGCTGACCATAGCCGTTTCTGTTTGCTTGAAGCTCCTAAGGCGCCCTCTATAAATTTGAAGGTCTCTCTCTCAGGTCATTGCATTGCCCGCCACCCTGGGATAATCTCATGCGGGTAAAATTAAAAGGTTACAATGAAACTATTATTTTACTGAGAGGAACGACCAATGACATGTGGCGCTTAACTACCAAAGCCTAGAAGAACGTAAGTAACGACTGTAAAAACTCTAACCGCCCAACAAAAGCTAGCAGCCTAAAGGTTCATTCATAATAAACACTGCACAGCATTGTACCTTGTAACACAGGAAATCCTAGCTCAGGACCTCAATGACAATGACACTGTGCCACAGGAGTTACAAAGTTTATTAGCTGAATTTAAATATTACCGTAACATAATATATACAACTTCCATTGTTAACTCCATTGGGAACATATAAAGTGTTTAGCCTAATTTTTTAAAAAGTGTAGTGTAGTTAAAACTTATAGTGAAGTGATTTCCTGAGACTTTCAAACAGAACCACAACAGAACACATAATTTTTAGACTGGCTCAAAAGGAATCATCCAAGGCCGTTAAACCACCAAAAAAAAAATTGCTCAGGACCCAAAGCCATGAGTATTTGTATTACTTTTGAATAAATATATTACATTTCATTTTAAATAAATTTCATTGTGTACAATACGAATTACTGCGTACAAAAAAAATACTATAGATGTTGTGACCGTGCCCGGCCATGTTCGTCTGCGACACCGCTCCGGTGTAATGTGAATCAACCTTAAATGGGTTGAACGGTACACGAGATGCACCATTTCGGGAAGATATAAACTAAGCTAGAAGAAACGGCTCTATATGGCGTATAGCTACATTATCATAGACCTAGAAAAACACTAATCCTGACTGTAATTATTCGTTGATAAGGAGAAACGATCCGACAAAACTTAGCAGCCTAAAGGTTGATTCACAATAAATAACGTACTACATTGTGCAACAAGGCCCAGCATAATGTGAATTACTACGTACAAAAACATACTATAGATGTAGTGACCGAGCCCGGCCATGTCCGTCTATAACACCGCTCCGCACACAGGACCCCATCTCGGGTAGACCAGAGAAGGGTAAGTTAGGCCAGAGGAAACAACTCTATGCGAAGCATAACAACTCTACCAAAGGCCTAGGAAAACACAAGAACTGACTGTAAAAATTATTTGATACGAAGGAACGAGCCGACAACCTAAACGGGTTGAACGGTACGCGTGATGGCCAATTTCGGGACAATAGAAGTTAGGCTAGAAGAAACGTCTCTATGTCATGTAAAGCTACTCTACCGTAGGCCTAGAAACACGCAAATCCCGACTGAAAAAATTCTTCGTTAAGGAGGAATGACGAGACAAAAGCTAGCAGCCTAAGTGGGTTGAACGGTACACGAGATGCGCTATTTCCGATAGATACAAACTAAGCTAGAAGGAACGGCTCCATGCAGCGTATAGCTACTCTACAGAGGTCTCATGTAACGCTAATCTAGACTGTAACAATTCGTTTACTAGGAGAAAAAAGCCAGCAGCCTAAATGCTAAACGGGCTGAGCGGTACACAAGATGCCCAATTTCGGGTAGACAGATGTTAGGCAAGAGGAAACAACTCGATGCGGGGCATTGTAACTCTACCAAAGGCCTAGGAAAACACAAGAACTGACTGTAAAAAATCTTTGATACGGAGGAAGGACCCGACGAAAGATAGCAGCCTAAACGGGTTGAACGGTACGCGTGATGGCCAATTTCGAAATGATAGAAGTAAGGCTAGAAGAAACTACTCTATGTCATGTAAAGCTACTCTACCGTAGGCCTAGGAACACGCAAATCCCGACTGTAAAAATTCTTCGTTAAGGAGGAATGACGAGACAAAAGCTAGCAGCCTAAGTGGGTTGAACGGTACACGAGATGCGCTATTTCCGGTAGATACAAACTAAGCTAGAAGAAACGGCTCTATGCAGCGTATAGCTACTCTACAGAGGTCTCATATAACGCTAATCTAGACTGTAACTATTCGTTTACTAGGAGAAAAAAGCCAGCAGCCTAAATGCTAAACGGGCTGAGCGGTACACAAGATGCCCAATTTCGGGAAGACAGAAGTTAGGCCAGAGAAAACAACTCGATGCGGGGCACAGCAACTCTACCAAAGGCCTAGGAAAACACAAGAACTGATTGTAAAAATTATTTGATACAGAGGAACGAGCCGACGAAAGATAGCAGCCTAAACGGGTTGAACGGTACGCGTGATGGCCAATTTCGAAATGATAGAAGTAAGGCTAGAAGAAACTTGTCTGTGTCATGTAAAGCTACTCTACCGTAGGCCTAGGAACACGCAAATCCCGACTGTAAAAATTCTTCGATAAGGAGGAATGACGAGACAAAAGCTAGCAGCCTAAGTGGGTTGAACGGTACACGAGATGCGCTATTTCCGGTAGATACAAACTAAGCTAGAAGAAACGGCTCTATGCAGCGTATAGCTACTCTACAGAGGTCTCATATAACGCTAATCTAGACTGTAACTATTCGTTTACTAGGAGAAAAAAGCCAGCAGCCTAAATGCTAAACGGGCTGAGCGGTACACAAGATGCCCAATTTCGGGTAGACAGATGTTAGGCAAGAGGAAACAAGTCGATGCGGGGCATTGCAACTCTACCAAAGGCCTAGGAAAACACAAGAACTGACTGTAAAAAATCTTTGATACGGAGGAAGGACTCGACGAAAGATAGCAGCCTAAACGGGTTGAACGGTACGCGTGATGGCCAATTTCGAAATGATAGAAGTAAGGCTAGAAGAAACTTGTCTGTGTCATGTAAAGCTACTCTACCGTAGGCCTAGGAACACGCAAATCCCGACTGTAAAAATTCTTCGATAAGGAGGAATGACGAGACAAAAGCTAGCAGCCTAAGTGGGTTGAACGGTACACGAGATGCGCTATTTCCGGTAGATACAAACTAAGCTAGAAGAAACGGCTCTATGCAGCGTATAGCTACTCTACAGAGGTCTCATATAACGCTAATCTAGACTGTAACTATTCGTTTACTAGGAGAAAAAAGCCAGCAGCCTAAATGCTAAACGGGCTGAGCGGTACACAAGATGCCCAATTTCGGGTAGACAGATGTTAGGCAAGAGGAAACAACTCGATGCGGAGCATTGCAACTCTACCAACGGCCTAGGAAAACACAAGAACTGACTGTAAAAAATCTTTGATACGGAGGAAGGACCCGACGAAAGATAGCAGCCTAAACGGGTTGAACGGTACGCGTGATGGCCAATTTCGAAATGATAGAAGTAAGGCTAGAAGAAACTACTCTATGTCATGTAAAGCTACTCTACCGTAGGCCTAGGAACACGCAAATCCCGACTGTAAAAATTCTTCGATAAGGAGGAATGACGAGACAAAAGCTAGCAGCCTAAGTGGGTTGAACGGTACACGAGATGCGCTATTTCCGGTAGATACAAACTAAGCTAGAAGAAACGGCTCTATGCAGCGTATAGCTACTCTACAGAGGTCTCATATAACGATAATCTAGACTGTAACTATTCGTTTACTAGGAGAAAAAAGCCAGCAGCCTAAATGCTAAACGGGCTGAGCGGTACACAAGATGCCCAATTTCGGGTAGACAGATGTTAAGCAAGAGGAAACAACTCGATGCGGGGCATTGCAACTCTACCAAAGGCCTAGGAAAACACAAGAACTGACTGTAAAAAATCTTTGATACGGAGGAAGGACTCGACGAAAGATAGCAGCCTTAACGGGTTGAACGGTACGCGTGATGGCCAATTTCGAAATGATAGAAGTAAGGCTAGAAGAAACTTGTCTGTGTCATGTAAAGCTACTCTACCGTAGGCCTAGGAACACGCAAATCCCGACTGTAAAAATTCTTCGATAAGGAGGAATGACGAGACAAAAGCTAGCAGCCTAAGTGGGTTGAACGGTACACGAGATGCGCTATTTCCGGTAGATACAAACTAAGCTAGAAGAAACGGCTCTATGCAGCGTATAGCTACTCTACAGAGGTCTCATATAACGCTAATCTAGACTGTAACTATTCGTTTACTAGGAGAAAAAAGCCAGCAGCCTAAATGCTAAACGGGCTGAGCGGTACACAAGATGCCCAATTTCGGGTAGACAGATGTTAGGCAAGAGGAAACAAGTCGATGCGGGGCATTGCAACTCTACCAAAGGCCTAGGAAAACACAAGAACTGACTGTAAAAAATCTTTGATACGGAGGAAGGACTCGACGAAAGATAGCAGCCTAAACGGGTTGAACGGTACGCGTGATGGCCAATTTCGAAATGATAGAAGTAAGGCTAGAAGAAACTTGTCTGTGTCATGTAAAGCTACTCTACCGTAGGCCTAGGAACACGCAAATCCCGACTGTAAAAATTCTTCGATAAGGAGGAATGACGAGACAAAAGCTAGCAGCCTAAGTGGGTTGAACGGTACACGAGATGCGCTATTTCCGGTAGATACAAACTAAGCTAGAAGAAACGGCTCTATGCAGCGTATAGCTACTCTACAGAGGTCTCATATAACGCTAATCTAGACTGTAACTATTCGTTTACTAGGAGAAAAAAGCCAGCAGCCTAAATGCTAAACGGGCTGAGCGGTACACAAGATGCCCAATTTCGGGTAGACAGATGTTAGGCAAGAGGAAACAACTCGATGCGGGGCATTGCAACTCTACCAAAGGCCTAGGAAAACACAAGAACTGACTGTAAAAAATCTTTGATACGGAGGAAGGACCCGACGAAAGATAGCAGCCTAAACGGGTTGAACGGTACGCGTGATGGCCAATTTCGAAATGATAGAAGTAAGGCTAGAAGAAACTTGTCTGTGTCATGTAAAGCTACTCTACCGTAGGCCTAGGAACACGCAAATCCCGACTGTAAAAATTCTTCGATAAGGAGGAATGACGAGACAAAAGCTAGCAGCCTAAGTGGGTTGAACGGTACACGAGATGCGCTATTTCCGGTAGATACAAACTAAGCTAGAAGAAACGGCTCTATGCAGCGTATAGCTACTCTACAGAGGTCTCATATAACGATAATCTAGACTGTAACTATTCGTTTACTAGGAGAAAAAAGCCAGCAGCCTAAATGCTAAACGGGCTGAGCGGTACACAAGATGCCCAATTTCGGGTAGACAGATGTTAGGCAAGAGGAAACAACTCGATGCGGGGCATTGCAACTCTACCAAAGGCCTAGGAAAACACAAGAACTGACTGTAAAAAATCTTTGATACGGAGGAAGGACCCGACGAAAGATAGCAGCCTAAACGGGTTGAACGGTACGCGTGATGGCCAATTTCGAAATGATAGAAGTAAGGCTAGAAGAAACTACTCTATGTCATGTAAAGCTACTCTACCGTAGGCCTAGGAACACGCAAATCCCGACTGTAAAAATTCTTCGTTAAGGAGGAATGACGAGACAAAAGCTAGCAGCCTAAGTGGGTTGAACGGTACACGAGATGCGCTATTTCCGGTAGATACAAACTAAGCTAGAAGAAACGGCTCTATGCAGCGTATAGCTACTCTACAGAGGTCTCATATAACGCTAATCTAGACTGTAACTATTCGTTTACTAGGAGAAAAAAGCCAGCAGCCTAAATGCTAAACGGGCTGAGCGGTACATAAGATGCCCAATTTCGGGAAGACAGAAGTTAGGCCAGAGAAAACAACTCGATGCGGGGCACAGCAACTCTACCAAAGGCCTAGGAAAACACAAGAACTGATTGTAAAAATTATTTGATACAGAGGAACGAGCCGACGAAAGATAGCAGCCTAAACGGATTGAACGGTACGCGTGAAGGCCAATTTCGGGGAGATAGAAGTAAGGCTAGAAGAAACTTGTCTGTGTCATGTAAAGCTACTCTACCGTAGGCCTAGGAACACGCAAATCCCGACTGTCAAAATTCTTCGTTAAGGAGGAATGACGAGACAAAAGCTAGCAGCCTAAGTGGGTTGAACGGTACACGAGATGCGCTATTTCCGGTAGATACAAACTAAGCTAGAAGAAACGGCTCTATGCAGCGTATAGCTACTCTACAGAGGTCTCATATAACGCTAATCTAGACTGTAACTATTCGTTTACTAGGAGAAAAAAGCCAGCAGCCTAAATGCTAAACGGGCTGAGCGGTACACAAGATGCCCAATTTCGGGTAGACAGATGTTAGGCAAGAGGAAACAACTCGATGCGGGGCATTGCAACTCTACCAAAGGCCTAGGAAAACACAAGAACTGACTGTAAAAAATCTTTGATACGGAGGAAGGACCCGACGAAAGATAGCAGCCTAAACGGGTTGAACGGTACGCGTGATGGCCAATTTCGAAATGATAGAAGTAAGGCTAGAAGAAACTACTCTATGTCATGTAAAGCTACTCTACCGTAGGCCTAGGAACACGCAAATCCCGACTGTAAAAATTCTTCGTTAAGGAGGAATGACGAGACAAAAGCTAGCAGCCTAAGTGGGTTGAACGGTACACGAGATGCGCTATTTCCGGTAGATACAAACTAAGCTAGAAGAAACGGCTCTATGCAGCGTATAGCTACTCTACAGAGGTCTCATATAACGCTAATCTAGACTGTAACTATTCGTTTACTAGGAGAAAAAAGCCAGCAGCCTAAATGCTAAACGGGCTGAGCGGTACACAAGATGCCCAATTTCGGGTAGACAGATGTTAGGCAAGAGAAAACAACTCGATGCGGGGCATTGCAACTCTACCAAAGGCCTAGGAAAACACAAGAACTGACTGTAAAAAATCTTTGATACGGAGGAAGGACTCGACGAAAGATAGCAGCCTAAACGGGTTGAACGGTACGCGTGATGGCCAATTTCGAAATGATAGAAGTAAGGCTAGAAGAAACTTGTCTGTGTCATGTAAAGCTACTCTACCGTAGGCCTAGGAACACGCAAATCCCGACTGTAAAAATTCTTCGTTAAGGAGGAATGACGAGACAAAAGCTAGCAGCCTAAGTGGGTTGAACGGTACACGAGATGCGCTATTTCCGGTAGATACAAACTAAGCTAGAAGAAACGGCTCTATGCAGCATATAACTACTGCCAGATGTATGGGTAATACCTAGAACGCTATTTAAGTAATTTCGTGATCGCTAATAGTTTTTTTTATAAGGCTGCAGAGTAAAAAATGTACGAATACTACCTGCTCTCCCCTATATTTACTTTACCGTGTAGGATAGGTAGTATAAATGCTCCAAACTGCTTCGCGTTGTGTTGCTCGGACGATGGTTGCCGCGTCGCTAGTTATCTTACAAATCTAAACTGTATACATATTTACAAGCACACGCACGTAGCGCGTAGCTGCGCGCCAAGATGGCTTGGAGTATATCTATACTTACCAATAAAAGTAATATTGAGCTCCAAAAACACTTTAATTCAATAAAACAATTTCATGAAGAAAATCGGTTACAATCTAAAGCAACTGGAACAATTTACCTTGCTACTCCGCGAAACCATTGCTGCGCACGTCAAAAAAAAAACATGTAAGTAGATCGTGAAATTTTAGTGTTTAGTTGTGGTGGTTTATAGTAGTATGTGTGATATATGTTGTTTCGTGTGAAAGCGGAGGGTGGATTTTTACATGAAAATTATATATATCGCACAGACGCAGCTGTTTAGCACGTGCACAGCACTGGTTTCACGGAGTAGCAACGTAATTTGTTTCAGTTTGTTGATATGGACCTCCGCAAAGTAACGTCTGAATCTATTAATGAGTCACAAAAATAGATCAGGTGTTTTTGTAACTATCTTATTATTTTATTTTTAACAAACTGGAACAAATTAAGTACCTTGCTACTTCGCGAAACCGAAGCGAAATATTTTATTTTTGTCCAGTTTTTAAGTAGGTACTTAAGAAAAAAAAAAAATAATTTCATGTTATATTATTTATAATTAATAACTCACTTATTACGTTTATCGGGACTTAAACGCGATAATATAATCTTTGTTTATTTACCTGGACGCTTCGGCCGCATTGCAGCGGCCGCGGTCACGAGCAAACGCGTTTAAGTCTCGAACGTAATACGTATGTGTGAAAATAGCGAGAGTTTAAAACAATCGAATTAATAACTTAAGTAATCCATATGACAACTTAAAATATGAAAATAATTTGAGGGTGGTAGGACCTTGTGCTAGGTCCGTCCGGATCGCTACCACCATCTCGCTCGCTCATCCAGACGTTAAGCAGCAGTGCTTGCACTGTTGTGTTCTGGCGTGCAGAGCAATCCAGCCGGTGAAATAACTGGCACAAGAGGTATTCCATCTTAGCCCTCTGGGTTGATAGTGACAGCGCCTCTGCAACCTCCTTGGTGTTGTGGGTGTCTATGGGCGGTGGTGATCACTCACTATCAGGTAACTTACTTGCACGTTTGCTTATTATTTGTTTATTAAAGGAATATCAATAATAATATAAAAAAATAAAGTTCAATCAGTCGGGGTGGCGAGGTGACGCCGCCCGCCCGCGAGGTCGAGCCAGCCGACTGAGACCCCTCGGGGAGGGCCGGCCAGCGACCTGGGCGCGGGCAGCGGCGGCACTGTGGATGCGGGTGCCAGGCCGGGCCACGGCTCCGAGATACTCGCGAGGAGTACCGCTCTGCTGTCGCCACCGGACGTCAGCGTCAGGAGGACGCGCTGCAGGAGCTCGAGCTCTGCGTCAATTTGCTTGACGCGTGCTTTCTCTGCTTCCTAGGGGGGTCGCGGCGCGCCAGCACGCCGTGAGGCGATGGGCGCCGCGGTAGGGGCGGCTTCGGTGCCGCCCCCGGGCTCGGCGACCTGCGGCTGGGGTCGCCAGGCGGAGGCCCGGGGGGCCCGCGCCTTCTGCTTTGCCACCCCTCTCCCTCCGGCGAGCGGGGGGCTGCTGGGACCGTTCGCGGGCGCTATCGAGCGCAAAAGCAGCGACGTCGTTGCGCGCAGACGCAGCAGCGCGGGGCGCTTGATGCCCAGCGCGCGCGCCGGAGAGGGACACGGTCCCGGCTTTTATTCTCGGCTCACGGCGAAGGACGGGGCGCCGCACGCTGTTGCCCGTGTGGGCCCCTCGCAGTTGGCGCAGGTTGGTGGGTCGTGGAGGGGGCGTGGGCACTGGCGCGGGCGAGTGCGTTGAACGACGACCCTTTTATACTACTCAAGTGGGGGAGGGTAATATAAAAGCGCCCGAAGCCCGCGCGCGCGCCCGCAGTCCGATCAGAGTCAGAGCGGCGGCGCACAAGTAACACATCATATGCAAAACCTCAACAATCCTGTTAAAATTAAAATTTCAAAAGTATGGCTGCAAGGAGATAAACTGTATTAATAATAAATAAAGGCATGCAGTGGGGAGGTAGCGAGTAAAACATGTGGGGATGACAATTAGAATACAATATATATAATGGTGACAGGACAGCTTTTTTTATTAAATGAGAACTAGCGACCCGCACCGGCTTTTCACAGGTACAAATAGAATGTTAACATACATAAAAAGCTTCTGGAATAATCTCTAAATTAACATTAAAACTGTATCAAAAGCCGTTGCGTGACTTGTGTGGTTTAGAAAGGTAAGCGACCGAAGATGTGAGGACAGACAGACGCAGATAGCGACTTTGTCTTATACTATGTAAAGATTTAAAGATCCTACGAAGCCGTCGGAAAATATAGGTCATTTTAATGGTTAAACACAAACATTTCTACGTCTTAAGATCTTAAAATTGTAGATAGCTCAACAGTCATTTTTCTTACTAGAAACTCAGCCTCAGAAGTACAAGTTTCTAATATGTTCAGCTACTTCTGCGACTGACCGCACAACATAATTCTAAATATTTATTTTTATATTTAAATGCACTAATTTCAATGCACGAAATTGTGTAGGATATAGATAGGACACAAAACATATTGCAGTATAGGTAGAAAACCTAAGTAAATGACCTGTTGTATGTAGTTGTGTACAGTTTGCAAAAAAACGCATAAGCATAATAAATTATATAAATATTTACTTAATATGAGTTGTACATATTAATAACATACACTACATATGTTTTTGTCTATTCGCCCACATTACTCACACATGCAACAGGTCATTTACTTAAGTTTTTCACCTTTACTTATTAATATTGATGTCAATAGTTAGTGAAACACAACATTATTTATTGTGAATAGCTACACTTCAAATGTTCAAGTTTCTACCTTTAAAGAAACCAATACGCTCCTTAAATAAAGATTATAAAAAAAAAGTTCCTGCTTTTCAATATTTAACCCTAATTTCTCCCTTTTTAATGTGAAATCCAAAGACCCTGAAACAAGTACATAAACAAACAAAAAAGTTTAATTACCTATTTAATACTGAAATTATCATTTATTAATCAAAATAAAAAGTAGGAATAGCAGTCAAAGGGGAGAGAGATTCAGACAGACATTAGTGTGAAGTGTGGAGACTGTGGTGGAATTATAGGCCACTAAAGTAGAATTAGATTGGCTGCATCAGAAATGTCATAGCAAAAATGTAAGTGTATATTGCCATCTCTATATAGAATGTTAAGTATCACATAATGGATGAAAAAAACAATACATTTTGAAACTGTACCTATCCAAGTTGAAAAATATTATTGAGACACTAGCAGGCCGCACCAAGAGGCTGCTGTTGAAAATTGGATCAGGCCGCAGGCAAACATGCAAAGGGCTACAGGTCACATGTTTGACATGCCTGCTGTACAGTAAGTACATGTATTTTTATAGTAGTATAAGTTTTTGACCGGTCCCAATTTATTTAAGAGATCAACTTTCAACAAAGCCATTTTTTTTAGCATATCCTCTGCTACATTAACTTCAGCTACAGTATATGATAGACTGATAGAGAAAGAGTATGTGACAAAATATCAGCCAACATTAAGTTGCAAAAAGTATTCTGCAAACAAGTTTTTAATTGCAAACAACTATTAAATACAACATAGTGCACTCACTTTCTGTCACTCTTCTAATTTCGGGAATCGCACATATCCTCACTGTTAAGTCGTAAAGTTATTGCTCTCCATAAGTTCATTTAGTAGGTAATCGATGCACAATTGGCGTTCTTGTGGTCTCCGATGGGTTTCGATAAACCTGTTTTGTAAAAATGAATGCGCGATATAAGTAAGTAAAAGATTGCCGGAAATAAAACGAAATCCCAATCAATGAACACTAGGGACTAATAAACTGCATGAATTTCCATATCATTCCCATTAAAATAGAGGCAGTCTAGATTATGTTCTATCATACATTAAGGTCTAAGAGCGAATTTAACCTGCTGCAGTAGGTGGTAACACTTTATAAAATCTTCACTAATAGCTAATATATAGCATTATAATATAAATAGTTTTACTTGTATGCACTTAACAAAATATAAAATAAGTAATGTATTTAGGTCAACTTGAAAATATGAAGAAAAATATAAAAATATACGCTACTTTAATTTAACGTACTTGTGACACTTGTCAGTTGTCAGTCAGTGTCCCTATTTTTCAAGTTATCTTCTCCGAAAATGGCAAAGCGATCTTAATCTATACAGCCACGTCTAACTCGAGGCTGAAGCCATGTCTTCAGTTCAGTGATTAATAAATTTGATTTGAGTCTCTGAGGGGTTGTTCAATCAAAATCAAAATAAACATCTTTATCTACACACATATCATAAGTGCTCAATAACGCGTTCAAAAACCATACAAAATGACCAGCATTATTACAACCAATGTTATTATAAGAATTTTCTTGTCTGTGGTAGTAGGTAAATCTGTTCTTTATTGGGTAGTATCTCTTAGTAGTCTGTGTTTATTGGTGATCACATTACCGAAATCTCGTGACGTTATGAATTTAAATTTGGAACAGCTGTCAAAATTCAAGTTGGTCTCTATTCTAGTTTCCATAGATATTAAAACACGAATACGAAATGTCAACTCAGTATGATTTTTTAATTTAAACGCACGATATTTGATCTCGAATGACATGACAATAGGGACTTCATTCGTTTGTCTATAATTAGATAGATAGATAGATAGATTTATTGGCCATGTAACAAACATTACATTTAGCAAGTCAAAATAACAATTAACATTTACTAAACCATTATAAATTTCACTACTTCACATCTTTTATTAGAGCCATGTACTCATTTATGGAATACAATGGATTCTTCTTCAGAAAGCCTTCGATTTTCTTTTTGAAATCTTGCATTGGCAAACAAGTAATTTTAGTTGGTAGCATGTTGTACATTTGGATTTTAATTCCTATTCCTTGTTTCAAATACTTCTTAGTTCGTGTCTTAGGTATACATAATTTTTCTTTATTTCGTGTATTATATTTGTGAATATCTTTCCTTTGCTTTAGGCTCTTTTTTTCATTGTGTACTTCCATTAAGCTGTTGTATATATACAATGATATAACTGTCATTATTCCTTCCTTTTTAAAATACGTCTTAGCAGATTCACGTCTATACAGATTATTCATTATTCTAATAGATTTCTTTTGTAGTTTTAATACTCTTTGAATTTCAGCTCCGTTTCCCCATATTGTCACGGCGTAGTTTATATTTGCATGGATATATGCGTAGTAGACCATTAATAAAGACTTTTTATTTATCAGTCGTTTTAATTTGACGAGTGCATAATTCCCACTTGCAATTTTCTTACAAATTTTGTCAATGTGGAGCTTATGGCTAATTTTATTGTCAATTTCATATCCTAAAAATGTCGTATTTGTTTTATTATTAATTTCTATGTCATTATAGTAGTCTTTGTCAATCTTCAGTTTGTTAGTATAATTTATTAAGGTAGTTTTCCCCGTATTAAGTATTATGCCGTTTGCATGGAACCATTTTTTAAGCATGATCATCACGTTTTGTATCTTTCTTTTGTTTTCTTCTATGCTGCTCCCCTTGATGCCTACGTGGGTATCATCAGCAAATAGTGTCACCAGTATATCGTCTGGTATACAAGCTGGTAAATCATTAATATAAATTAAGAATAATACGGGTCCTAATATTGAACCCTGTGGTACTCCGACATCTATTTGTGTCGTGTTCGAGGTGACTCCATTCACATTAACTACTTGGGTTCTATCTTTTAGATAGTTTCTGATAAGTTGTAGTTCTATTCCTTGGAATCCGTAGAAATATAGTTTTTCTAGGAGAATATCGTGTCTCAGGCAATCAAACGCCTTAGAAAGGTCACAAAAAATGCTAGAACATTTCTGAGACTGATCCAGGCCCTGTAGGATGAAGTCCACGACCTTACGTAATGCCATCACCGTAGATTTGTTTTTCCTGAAGCCAAATTGGTTTACAGCGAAAATATTGTTTAATTCAAAATAGTCCACTATTTTGTCTTTAATAATTGACTCCAAGATCTTTGATAAAGCAGGTAAGATACATATAGGCCTATAGTTATTAGGATCTTCTCTGTTATCTTTTTTGTATATTGGAATAACTTTTCCTCGCTTGAGACACGACGGGAATATGCCTTCCTTAATGCAACTATTTATTATATTTAACATTATCTCCATTAAATAATCGTTTTCCAGCAATATTTTCTTTATAAAGGCTGTATCTAGATTGTATATATCTTTGGAGTGTTTGCTTTTTAATTTTTTAATAGTAGTTCTCAATTTTTGTGTTGTTAGCAGAGTGAACTGAATTTTATGCTCTGACTGCTTGACTTTTTGTAAGAAACTTCTGCATGTGCTTGTATCTGTGTGCATGTAACCAGTTATCCTGTTAGCTACCGTGGAAAAGAATTTATTAAATACTTCAGCTATCTCTTTACTATCTGTTACATTATTATGACCTTTCTCTACGTTGTGTATTATTTCGATCATTGTTCTTTTTTGCGTTTTATGTTTTTTTGTTTGTTCTTTAATTATGTCCCATGCTTCTTTTGCTCTATTTTGAGCTTTTCCTATTCTTGCGGAGTATCTGATCTTCTTCGCGGTGTATAAAACTTTTCGGAATGTTTTCTTGTATAATTTTATTTTGTTTGCTCTGATTGGGCAAGGGGCTAGGTCTTGAATCATTTCCAATTTCTTCAGATTATTTGTCGATTGCTCTATTCCTTTCGAAAACCATTTCTCTTTCCTATGTTTCGATGTTACTCTACACTCAGGAAATGCAATCTTGAAGTAATGTTGTAATGCATTTAGAAATATGTCCATTTTAACGTTGGGGTCGGAATTTGAAATTATCTCTGCCATGAGTTTCTCATCATTACTCAGTAGATAGTGAAAGTAATTATAGTTTTGTTTTATCATTTTTCTAGTGGTTATTGTTGTCTTATATTTTGATTCAGTGGTTGTTGCATTATATCTAAATAATATGACGTTGTGATCCGAGAGCTTGATGTCTAATACTACTGCTTCTATGCTTTGGTCATTAAAGTTAACTATAAAATTATCAATGCATGTAGCACTTTGTCCACTAATTCTAGTCGGTTTATCTATGAGAAATTTACAGTTGTAACTATTGAGGATATTCTTAAATTTTGTGATTTTTCTATTGTTTTGAAGTATATTCAGGTTAAAATCCCCAGCCACAACCATATTCTTATTTTCTCGTGATATTTTACTAAAAATAATTTCAATAGTGTCCTTGAAGGCGTCAAAATCGTAATCTGGACGGTACACACATACCACAATAAGTTTGGAAGACTTTATCTCGATAGCAGCCATTTCACAGTTCATTTCCACTGACAACCTAACGATGTCCTTCCGTTCTTTGTACTGTATATTATCCTTAATGTAAATAGCTACACCTCCGTGGTTAAATAATTTTCTATTGAAGTACGATACTAAATGTAAATTTTCGATTGTCATAGATTCTACTTGCAGGTCATTTGCCCATGTTTCTGTTAAGCATAATACATCACAATTTAATTCTCTGGTCAATAGTTCTATTTCTAAATACTTGTTGCTTATGCTTTGGATATTAGTGTGGACTACAGTTAAGTTTGGTTTTTCAGTTGCCTTGCACTGGGAAAAAACTCCATTTTGCCTTTTGCTGTGGTCTGGATGAACGTCAGAGAAGATGTTGCGCAGAATTTGCCATGGATGACATTGACTAAAGCGTTTAAAATATTTTTTCGCATATGATTTTTATTGTTATTGTTCGGATTTAATTCCAGATAACGCATCTCGTGTGTACAATTTGCTAGTAATGATATTTCTTGATTGATTGCGAAAATTGCGTTATTATTGATGTCATCGTACAGTAAACTGGTTATTACGACTTTGAATTTTCTATTAGGGTCACAAAGAAGATTTTTCAGCGTTTGTACATATGTTGATTGTTGTTTATGTTTCCAAATGTATTGGCTCAACAATATTGCAACGGTGTCTTTGTCCGTTAAACTTTTTGTATGCTGTGTAAAGTTTTCTAAAATGTTTTCAAATCTACCTTGAGGCTTACAGATATTTGTGACAGTAGAAGTGTCGTCTATTTGCATTAGTTGGGCAGCTAACCCTATTCCACTTTTGTCTGAGTATATCAGCACCTTTTGCTTTTCCTTCAGGGATTTATTTCTGATTTCCCTATGTATGGGATTGTCAGTTTTGCACACGTGTTTCGTATCTTTTTTCAGTTGTAGTGGGGAATTATTGGAGGATTGAGTAATCTTTGGGCTCTTTAGTGCGTCACATTTAAAGTTATTTTCTGAAATGAATTCGTCAACTTCTCTAGTATAGCGGCTTTTCCGTAAAGCTTTTATAATTTTATTTTGTCTTTTAATTTTTTTATGAAGTCTTCTCTTCATTACAGCGCTTGTCTTAGTTAATTTACTCTTGTTTTGTACATTGCACCTCTCGTTGTTTTTCACGGGTTCACACGATATATCCTCACTGAAGTCAAGTTTGATTTTACATGCTTTAAGTTTTTTAAATTTATTTGTGTCAGTATTCCTGGACGTAATTGAATTTGGAGCTTTCTGTGATTTTTTTGGATCACTTAATATATTTTCGCACATATTTTTGTAGATTCCCATTTTATTACACGTTTGAGATAATTCTAATTTTAATTGGTTGTTGTCTAGGTTAAGGTTAGTAATTTCATGGTGAGCAATCTCAAGTTCGTTCTTAGTTGTCTGTAATTCTAATTTTAATTTTTCGATTGTCTCGCATTCATTAGTATTGTTAAGGTCCGGCAAACTTATGTTACTTAGATTAATCCCTTCGTGGTCTGCAGAAGTACTACTGCTTACATTCTGCTGAGATTTGACACGTTTCAAACCTTGAACCTTCTGGTTTTTTACATTTTGAGTCTCTGCCTGCACCTTTAACCTCCGCCTTGTCATTACCGTCGTCGGGGTGGGTTTATTATTCTTGTTCATTCTGTCAGACTCCGATAGGACAAATCCTTAATGTCCGTTGCTCCTGTGTGAACGTCCACTTCGCTCTTGTGTCAGCGGCCGCGCGTTGTTCGCAGCGGCGCGGTGGGTAGTTACGGTGACTCATCGGCAGCGCGTAAAGACGTTGATTTAAATTGTTTAAAATGTTTTTGCTCACAACTTGAAAACTAGCACGTTTTTTTCAGAACTGTTTTTTGCAGTGTGTTTCCTAGTTCACTGTCTTTAAAATGATGTACAACACAACTCGATACGGCAACTTTTTACGACACTTTCAATTAAAAATCTGCGGAGATAATTATAACAAGTCTATCTTGCGCTAGCGAAACCGAACGAATTTAAAAACGAATGAAGTCTTGACGGATAGATCGAATTGCCGCCATTACTTGTGGTCACTCGTTTGTTGGTTTTTTGCTGTTACGGTTTTTTTCAGTTATGATATGTGTGTAGATAATAGTATTTTATGCAACTGCTATATAATGAGAGGCCTTAAAACACGAGTGTGGTTTTATGAAACGAGCGTCAGCGAGTTTCATAATAGGATCACAAGAGTGTTTTAAGGCCTAATTATATACAGTTGCATACATTACTTTATGTACACACATATCATAACTGCAAAATAACCGTAACAGCAAAAAACCAAAAACGAATGAGAACTAATGGCCGCCATGTATATTAAAAAGGTACTCTGTGATTCGATCTATCCGTCAAGACGAACGTTTTTTTTAAACCATAGACGAACGAATATAGTCCCTATTGTCATATCACTCGAGATCAAATGTCGTGCGTTTAAATTAAAAAAACATACTGAGTTGACGTTTCGTATCGATAACTGTTTTAATATCTGTGGATACTAGAATAGAGACCAACTTGAATTTTGACAGCTGTTCCAAATTTAAATTCATAACGTCACGAGCAGTCACGAGATATCGGTAATGTGATGACCAATAAAGAACAGATTTACCTACTACCACAGACAAGAAAATTCTTATAATAACATTGGTTGTAATAATGCTGGTCATTTCCTAGGGTTTTTGAACGCGTTATTTAGCCTTTATGATATGTGTGTAGATAAAGTAATTTATTTACACATATATCATAAATGCTCTATAATGCGCTCAGAAACCGTAGGCAATGACCAGCATTATAACAACCAATATTATTATGAGAATTTTTCTAATTTATTTCTATATTTGTTGACCGATGAGTAAAAAAAGTCACCACTATTTTCCAGTAAGTAATAAATGATTTAACATAGGCATAGGTCAGTTTTAATTCATACAGTAAGCAGCGTCCCCTCGCGGTTAGTGACAAAAAATATCTGCTAGCTTCATGCTGCTAGCCACTCGTGTCGGGGGCGGTCATTGAAGGAAAGTTCATGTAAAAAAATATCGATTTTTTTTTATAAAATGTATCGTAGCGTTCTTTTGATACTTTGCGCTATATCGAACAAATATCGATACTAGAAATCTAAAGTGTCCCTTACAACATTTGAGATTTCCAGTATCGATATATCGATATTTTCAAAACATCGTAAGTAATTACTTGTATTTAACTAGTATATCATGTAAAATAGGGATCATGTTAAAATGAGTGAAAACATTTATAGAGAATGAACAAATCAACTTTATTCGTTATTAATTTTATGACTATGACCAGGGGAGTTCCACTCCGCATTGTAGGTAAGCTCGACAGCCTTGCCTATGGCATAGGCAAATCGAAGTAGGTTGTCGGCTTGCCACGCGCTCGCTCGCTCGCCCCCGCCGTGTCAGTATAATTGAAAACGAATGCCGCGCAACCATAGCGTGTCGTCGGGAATAGCAGGGGGGGGGGGGGGGGGGCGGCGCCAACATTTGACTTGCACTGCCTGGCGTATGGTGTATGAAGTAATACGAACTTTGACCGTGTGAATAAAGCTGGAATTCGTTTAATCGCGGTCGTAAAAGAGAAGTTTCTGTACGTTATGCGTGTATTTATTATGTGCTATGGCATTCTTACTTATATATTATATCGATACCTTGGGGCTCAAAGGGCGTAACCGCCATTTTGGCGAAAATGAGATTTCAATGACATCTTACTCAGTTTTTTTTTCTCTATCGATCTGTATACTCAAAGTTCTAAAATTCCGATAAAAGTTGTGTTTACGCCCCTTCATGTCGAGGCCTGTAAACACAATATTTTAAGTTTTTTGGTCGTATAAGCAAAGAAACTTCTTGTCAAAAATTTGAAGGGCTTAAAAGTCTTTTCGTTTTTAAAATTAACAACTCAAAGGCGTTTAGGCCCACATATATTTCAGTATTATAAAACAACTTGACTGATACGCCCTATAATCTTTTCAATTTTGGTTTTATGTGGCGTTTAAGCCCAGAGCACTTTTTTGTTTTTAAGTTACGACTTAAGTTAAGACTTAAACGATTACTAAAATACTCATGACCAAAACAGATATCTTATTTTACATCCTGGATGGAATCCTGTTATCAAAACTTTTGAAGTTGTAAGTTTTAAAATTATCGAGTTAAGGGCGTAAACGCCTAAATGCCCATACAAATTTTTGTTTTTTGACAACTTGACTCTTACGCCCCATTGAAATGGGGCGTATGAGTCAAGTTGGGTATAGTAAAAAGAAATGACTAAGACCCATAATTATCATGAATGTTAATTATGGGTCTTAGTCATTTCTTTTTACTATACCCAACGACTATATTTAGACCTGAGAAGGCTACGAAAAGTCCTTTTAATTACTGTTTATGCCTAATTTTAAAATGTTGGTTATAGAAGTTTATTTTAATTATAAATATGCTATTTTTGTCATGCACTTTACTAAATTGCATTGTGGGAGTGGAAGATGTCAGTTAAGTTACATTGCGGGGTTAACATTGGTTCCTAACCTGACATCATGAGGATGGTCAATGACAAACCCGCATAATTTTATGACTTAGGTTTTCCATAAATAAACAAATACATTAATAAACCTGTCAACTTTTTCTAGTAAAATATATATAAATTATTAAACAAAAATTAAGTTAATAATGAGTTAAGTACCCAAAATTTTACTTAAGTAGTGCAATAACGTCATTTTACATGTTAACGCATACACCATTTCGGACATTTTGCATAAAATTTAATTATATGGAGTTTAATATTCTGTTCCGTTAGAATGTTATATTATAGTTTCAAACAATCTATTTTTTTATTATGGTCATTGGAAACAGAGAGGACAGAAACACGAGTGACAGATTTATTTAAAAAAAATATAATAATGGCCATCCGAGATCATAACAAAAATAAGATGGTATAAATTAATATGAAACTTTTATGATGTTATAACAACATATAGTAAGAAAAAAGCTATAAATATTAAGATTTTACATGAAATGTGACGAACTATGGCGCTCCTAATGCGATCCTTGATTATTTTGTCAATATCAAAGTAATAACAATAAAAACATTTTGTGTAGCTAATGCTAAACAATAAAAACAAAGCATTTTAAGTACTAATTAGTCAGTCAACAACAAATTGTACTTTAACTGTAGAAGTAGCTTCTTAAAAGGTGAAAATTTTATTTAACTTCTGCCTCCTTTTGTGTAAATAATAGCCGGCTTGTTTAATTTCCAAACTAAAAAAGGGTAATTAAAGTAAAATTTTTTAAAATTTTCCTCAGTCTCTGTTAACGAGTCTCTGGTTAACGAGCTAGATTTTGTTTACAAATTCTGGCCGCAATTGTTTGCTGTGTTTCTCAACTAAGAGAAATGAGAGGAAGATGCCTATGTAATTGCGGCTAGAAATTGCCAAAAAACAAGCCTGTTGACCAGAAGCTTAAAAACGGAGTAACTGAATGACTATAAAAATACAAACCGCCAGAAACTGCTAAAATTTTCTTGTGAATTGGCGGTTATGCCCTACAGTTCTTTCACAGTAGACATTTTTTGGGGTGTAAATGACATTAAATTGTATTTTTTTAGGGCGTATAGGGAACTTATCTTTTTAATTATCAAAGTTACGTAAACATTTATGAATTAGGATTATGCAGTAAAGAATTTGAAGTTTTTTGGTCTAAGATACATTTTTCTAGCTTCAAAAACCAAAAAACTATACAAAGAAAAAAAATATTTTTTTAGTTTTTTGGCTGTACTGAAAAATCGCCTTTTGGCGTTTACGCCCTTTGAGCCCCAAGGTATCGATATAAGTGTTCATACAATTTGCCAGAACAAAGCATTGATTAAGTACACACATACATGTATATATGCCTATCTATAGCTACACGAATACAAATAGAAATAGTACAGCATAGAAAGAGTGTCAAAATTGAAATTGATATTTTATTAGCTGATCTCTTTACTTTAAATGGCAATATAATGTGCCAAAAAGCGATCACTACAATACTCTAAACCTTGTACACAACCAATAGACAAAATGGTCACCTTTGGTTATGGTAATGTTTACATTAAGGTAAGATTAATTTGCAGGTTTTACTACCTTGACGTACACAAAGGTGACCATTTTGAGAGTTTTGGCTATGTACACTTGACAAGTACTGAGGCTATATCCATGCTTTAGTCCTTCATCCAAGGTCTTGGATGAAGGCAAGACACTGCATTAGTTCAGTTCCTAGACACTAACAGCAGCACTTTCCATACATGCTGGTTAAAACTCAAAGTTGCTTTTCGTTCTACATACAATACTCTTTGAACATGGCCGCCTGCCTTCTGCGTTTCGATTCTTGTGACCAACAGATAAAAAATCGTTAATTTAATTTGCAAAAATAGACTATTGATTTTAATGCAATAAAAATGTATATTTATTGCTTACGAACAAGGAACTCTAACTAATATATTTCATAATTCATTGTTACAACACTGTCAAGCAGTCAAGCCGCGCGTATTGCGGTGTTCAATGTGAATCAACCTTTAGGCTGCTAGCTTTTTGTTGGATGGTTAGAATTTTTACAGACGTTATTTACGTTTTTCTAGGCTAATGCTTTAGTAGTTATACACCACATACAGCTATTTATTCTAGCCTAACTTTTATCTTACTGAAATGGGGCATCTTGTGTAGCGATCAACCCATTTAGGCTTCTAGGTTTTGTCGGAACGTTTCTCCTTATCAACGAATAGTTACAGTCAGAATTAGCGTTTTTCTAGGCCTATTTTAAAGCAGCTATTATCACATAGAGCCGTTTCTTCTAGCTTAGCCTGTATCTTCCCGAAATAACGCATCTCGTGTACCATTCAACCCATCTAAGGTTGATTCACAGTACACCGGGGTTGTGTCACAGATGGACATGGCCGGGCACGCTCACAATATATATAGTATGTTTTGTACGTACCTAGTAATTCAAATTACGCTTGCCTGTGTCTGCACAAACACGATCAACGCAGTGCGGTGTTTATTGTGAATCAACCTTTAGGCTGCTAACTTTTGTTGTTTGGTTAGAGTTTTTGCAGTCGTCACTTACGTTCTTCGAGGCTAATACTATAGTAGTTATGCGACACATAGAACTATTTATTCTGGCCTAACTTCTATCTTACCGAAATAGGGCATCTTATGTACCGTTCAATCAATTTAGGCTGCTAGGTTTTGTCGGATCGTTCCTCCTTATTAACGAATGGTTACAGTCAGGATTACCGTTTTTCTAGGTCTATGACAATGTAACTTTGTGCAGTTTAGAGCCATTTCTTCTAGCTTAGCATGTATTTTCCCGAAATAATGCATCTCGTGTACCGTTCAACTCATTTAAGGTTGATTCACATTACAGCGAGCCAGAGCCGGGCAATGCCACGAACAGGCATGGCCGGGACGAACACGGCATCTATAGTATATTTGTGTACGAAGTAATTCATAATACGCCGGACGGTGTCTGCGCAGATACGGCCCGGCGTATTATGAATTATTGCACGGCCCGTGCAGTGCTGTGTTTATAGTGAATCAACCTTTAGGCTGCTAGAATTTGTCTGGCCCCCAATTTTCGTTCCATGCAAGACGATCTCATGTCCGACATTTCTAAAAAAATCATGGCGGATCTCGAATGAAATCGGTTTTTCGTATTTTTGTCGTTTCACGGCTGAGCCATCTCGGCTCCCAGCCATCCGACATGCAACGGGTGGTCATGAGCAACCGAGACCGCATCTCACGCGAGTTTGATTCGTCTTGCTTGTATAACCATTTAATTTTACCCGCATAAGATTATCTCAAGGAGGCGGGTAATGACCAGGGCCCCTATTCTGGGTTCATGCGAGATACATCTCGCACGAGAATAACTGTTAAATCCCAAGGAAATCTGTCATTTTTGACGTATGTGGTATGCGAGATAGCGTCTCGCATGACCCGAGAATTGGGGTCCTGGACCCCAATTCTCGTTCCATGCGAGACGATCTCATGTCCGACATTTCTAAAAAAACATGGCGGATCTCGAATGAAATCGGTTTTTCGTATTCTCGTCGTCTCACGGGTGAGCCATCTCGACTCCCAGCCATCCGACATACAACGGGTGGTCATGAGCAACCGAGACCGCATCTCATGCGACTTTTATTGGTCTTGCTTGTCATGTCTTAGTATAAATCCGTGTATTAATACTATTAATGTCATTCAATTCAAGCCATCCTCCACTTTAATTGTGAATAAAATGTCTTACGAATTTATGGCACCATTTGTTAATGATATTGTAGAAGTGGCTGAGGAATGGACAGCCGAAACACCAAGGCAACGCGTGATACCGGCTTTCTTAAAAACTTTAGGTTGTCGAAAGCCAACCAGTGTATTAATCAGGGAAATTAACAATTTTAAAAGTTTGGAATTACCAAATTTTTATATATAATAATATGTTTGATATAAAATTTACGTTTCGTTACGTTAACAGACCTTTCAACAAGTAAAGTCAATAAATAGTTTTTTGGGATTCTATTTATTATAGACATTATTTATTTATTATTAAATGAAAGAAAAAAGAATAAAACATATTTTTTTCCTACTTTAATCGTTTAAATTTGGTTTAAATGCTAATAAACTGACTAACTTCTCACTAATGAAAAAACAAAACGCAATATTCCATAGACTCAACATAGACTACTACAATCTAAAAGTTATCTCACGGCATTATCTCGATTAGCACTGAGAATACGGTTTTCTACTTTTTGTGAGATTTTTCAACCGAGATGTATGATGTGAGATTAACACATGTGTGACATTATCTCGTGTGAACCGAGAATTGGGGTCCTGAGAGGGGGGCCTTCAAATTTGTAAAGAGCGCCTTAGGAGCTTCCTGTAGACAGAAACGGCTATGGTCGGCAAATGAAAAGCTGTTATCGCTAACAAGTTTTTGTTGATAAACCATTGTTAAGTACTTAAATCACTTCATCATAAATTTGCATACACAATGCTGTGCCGCGTGCCGCGAAAACTCTGTCCATGTGACAAAAAACCATGTTTCAATATGGTATGAAAGCTCTAAGTGCCAGAGAGGCCGGTCAACACTATACTTTTCCCGTGTGAATGCAGGCTTCCAGAGGTCGCTGCCACATCCCCAGGGCGTTTCGGCCTTGGTTTTTCGAGTTAGTCATGGCTGTATGAGTTAAGATTGCTTTGCTATTTTTGGAGAAGTTAACTTGAAAAAAGAGACACAGACTGACGATTGACAAGTACGTTAAATTAAAGTTCGTATATGTTCAGTTTTTCATATTTATTATCCCTAGTGTTCATTGATTGGGATTTCGTTTTATTTCCGGTAATCTTTTACGAACTAATATCGCGCATGCATTTTTACAAGACAGGTTTGTCGAAACCGATCGGAGACCTGAATTACCTTCTAAATGGAATCATGGAGAGCAATAACTTAACGCCTTAACAGAGAGGAAATTTGCGATTCCCGAAGTTAGGAAGAGTAGCAGAAAGTGAGTGCACTATATTATATTAAATAGTTGTCTCAAGCAGAAAGGCAACTTTAAATTAAAAACTTGTTTACAGATGGTTTGCAGAATACTTTTTACAACTGAATGTTGGCTGGTATATTGTTTTGTACTCTTTCTCTATCATAGACCGTAGCTGAAGTTTAAGCGTGTGAGGATGCACTAATATATATACAATAGCTTTGTGGAAATTCGAGCTCTTAAATAGATTGGGACATCTCAAAAACTTTATACTATTCGATGTTTCTAAATATACCTACTTACTGCACAGTATAATGACTTAAAGTTTGGATCTTGGCATTAGTAGACAAAGATTGATTTTTATATGGTAACAAGATATGATCTTAAGGCTAAAAATAATATGTGTACATTCAACCTGCGCTGGTGTGCAAATATTACAATTTTATCCCACATTTTATAATTGTCAAAGTACCTAATAAAATAATCAACATGCATGTAAAATTGAACCACAAAATAAAATAAAATAAAATAATACCTACTACAGGCTACAAATTAAACATGTCAGTGGGATAGCTTTACAAGAAATAATTAAATAATTAGTTGAGTTAAGTATTCCTTAATACTGTAAAAACAATTTTCCTGCAGCCATCTTGTCCATTTACATATGTATAATTACAATACAACATGTATTGTGTTTTTGATTCATTATTTGATACTTAACATTCGACCTGGAGATGGCAACTTAAGAGGAGTGTGAACCCAGCCCCAAAAAGCGCTCCCCAAACAAACGGCAATAACGTTTTCCACCCTCTAAACCTTAACCCATGGAAATGTTTTTTTGGTATGTTGTCATTATGCCTTAGAAATAGGTTTGTATGTTTTGATTTTTTAAATATTCTTTATAGATTCGACCATATCTGTATTTTAGGAGTTTCATACGAAACACAAGTGTCAATATTTTTGAAACTATTTAGGAAATTAAAAAAATCAAAACATACAAACCTAGTTCTAGGGCATAATGATAACACGATTTCTGTTTTGCCTAAAGGTTGACTGGTAGAGAAGGCCTTAAGGCATTAAGTCCACCTTTTGTACATTTAAATGTATTTTTTTTGTGCAATAAGATTAAATAAATAAATAACATACAAAAAAATCATGGCTATAGGTAAAGGTTTAGAGGGTGGAAAACGTTATCACCGTTTGTATGGAGAGCGCTGGGTTCACACTCCTCTTAACTTTAATTTTTGCTGTGACATTTCTGATGAAGCCAATCTGCCATTGAAATAATTCTTCTATAGTGATGTGTAATTGCACCTCAGTCTCCACAGTCCACACTAATGTCTTTCTGTGTCCCCTATTGACTGTCATTCCCACTTTTTACGTTGGTTAATTAATTATATACATAATTTCAGTATAAAATAGGTAATGAAAATTTTTTGTTTGTGTATGTTGGATTTCCATATTTAAAGGGGGTGCAAGTTTGTATGGGGGTAACGTTTTTTTTTATATAGGACCTTGTCATTATGAATTACAGCTACTGAGTATAAATTAATGATAATGTGTTTCAGGGTATTTGGATTTCACATTTAAAAGGGAGAAAATTGGAGGTAAACAAACATTTTGTAGGAGTATTGGTTAAATATTAAATGGTAGGAACTTGAAAACTGGAATTGTAACTACTCATAATAAACCTAAAGTTATAAAATCATTTATCCTGACAGACTGACTGACTGACCAATCTATCATTGCAAAGTTTGTAGGCCATAATTTTGGTTTCTTTAAAGGTAGAAACTTGAAAATTTGAATGGTTGCTATTCACAACAAATAATGAGGTGTTGCACTAACTATTGACATCAATATTAATAAGTAAAGGTGAAAAACTTAAGTAAATGACCTGTTGCATGCGTGAGTAATGTGGGCGAATAGACAAAAACATATGTAGTGTATGTTATTAATATGTACAACTCATATTAAGTAATTAAGTAAATATTTATATAATTTATTATGCTTATGCGTTTTTTTGCAAACTGTACACAACTACATACAACAGGTCATTTACTTAGGTTTTCTACCTATACTGCAATATGTTTTGTGTCCTATCTATATCCTACACAATTTCGTGCATTGAAATTAGTGCATTTAAATATAAAAATAAATATTTAGAATTATGTTGTGCGGTCAGTCGCAGAAGTAGCTGAACATATTAGAAACTTGTACTTCTGAGGCTGAGTTTCTAGTAAGAAAAATGACTGTTGAGCTATCTACAATTTTAAGATCTTAAGACGTAGAAATGTTTGTGTTTAACCATTAAAATGACCTATATTTTCCGACGGCTTCGTAGGATCTTTAAATCTTTACATAGTATAAGACAAAGTCGCTATCTGCGTCTGTCTGTCCTCACATCTTCGGTCGCTTACCTTTCTAAACCACACAAGTCACGCAACGGCTTTTGATACAGTTTTAATGTTAATTTAGAGATTATTCCAGAAGCTTTTTATGTATGTTAACATTCTATTTGTACCTGTGAAAAGCCGGTGCGGGTCGCTAGTTCTCATTTAATAAAAAAAGCTGTCCTGTCACCATTATATATATTGTATTCTAATTGTCATCCCCACATGTTTTACTCGCTACCTCCCCACTGCATGCCTTTATTTATTATTAATACAGTTTATCTCCTTGCAGCCATACTTTTGAAATTTTAATTTTAACAGGATTGTTGAGGTTTTGCATATGATGTGTTACTTGTGCGCCGCCGCTCTGACTCTGATCGGACTGCGGGCGCGCGCGCGGGCTTCGGGCGCTTTTATATTACCCTCCCCCACTTGAGTAGTATAAAAGGGTCGTCGTTCAACGCACTCGCCCGCGCCAGTGCCCACGCCCCCTCCACGACCCACCAACCTGCGCCAACTGCGAGGGGCCCACACGGGCAACAGCGTGCGGCGCCCCGTCCTTCGCCGTGAGCCGAGAATAAAAGCCGGGACCGTGTCCCTCTCCGGCGCGCGCGCTGGGCATCAAGCGCCCCGCGCTGCTGCGTCTGCGCGCAACGACGTCGCTGCTTTTGCGCTCGATAGCGCCCGCGAACGGTCCCAGCAGCCCCCCGCTCGCCGGAGGGAGAGGGGTGGCAAAGCAGAAGGCGCGGGCCCCCCGGGCCTCCGCCTGGCGACCCCAGCCGCAGGTCGCCGAGCCCGGGGGCGGCACCGAAGCCGCCCCTACCGCGGCGCCCATCGCCTCACGGCGTGCTGGCGCGCCGCGACCCCCCTAGGAAGCAGAGAAAGCACGCGTCAAGCAAATTGACGCAGAGCTCGAGCTCCTGCAGCGCGTCCTCCTGACGCTGACGTCCGGTGGCGACAGCAGAGCGGTACTCCTCGCGAGTATCTCGGAGCCGTGGCCCGGCCTGGCACCCGCATCCACAGTGCCGCCGCTGCCCGCGCCCAGGTCGCTGGCCGGCCCTCCCCGAGGGGTCTCAGTCGGCTGGCTCGACCTCGCGGGCGGGCGGCGTCACCTCGCCACCCCGACTGATTGAACTTTATTTTTTTATATTATTATTGATATTCCTTTAATAAACAAATAATAAGCAAACGTGCAAGTAAGTTACCTGATAGTGAGTGATCACCACCGCCCATAGACACCCACAACACCAAGGAGGTTGCAGAGGCGCTGTCACTATCAACCCAGAGGGCTAAGATGGAATACCTCTTGTGCCAGTTATTTCACCGGCTGGATTGCTCTGCACGCCAGAACACAACAGTGCAAGCACTGCTGCTTAACGTCTGGATGAGCGAGCGAGATGGTGGTAGCGATCCGGACGGACCTAGCACAAGGTCCTACCACCCTCAAATTATTTTCATATTTTAAGTTGTCATATGGATTACTTAAGTTATTAATTCGATTGTTTTAAACTCTCGCTATTTTCACACATACGTATTACGTTCGAGACTTAAACGCGTTTGCTCGTGACCGCGGCCGCTGCAATGCGGCCGAAGCGTCCAGGTAAATAAACAAAGATTATATTATCGCGTTTAAGTCCCGATAAACGTAATAAGTGAGTTATTAATTATAAATAATATAACATGAAATTGATTTTTTTTTTACTTAAGTACCTACTTAAAAACTGGACAAAAATAAAATATTTCGCTTCGGTTTCGCGAAGTAGCAAGGTACTTAATTTGTTCCAGTTTGTTAAAAATAAAATAATAAGATAGTTACAAAAACACCTGATCTATTTTTGTGACTCATTAATAGATTCAGACGTTACTTTGCGGAGGTCCATATCAACAAACTGAAACAAATTACGTTGCTACTCCGTGAAACCAGTGCTGTGCACGTGCTAAACAGCTGCGTCTGTGCGATATATATAATTTTCATGTAAAAATCCACCCTCCGCTTTCACACGAAACAACATATATCACACATACTACTATAAACCACCACAACTAAACACTAAAATTTCACGATCTACTTACATGTTTTTTTTTTGACGTGCGCAGCAATGGTTTCGCGGAGTAGCAAGGTAAATTGTTCCAGTTGCTTTAGATTGTAACCGATTTTCTTCATGAAATTGTTTTATTGAATTAAAGTGTTTTTGGAGCTCAATATTACTTTTGGGCCAAAATTCTTTTTGATGCCTATAAAAATGTCCCTTGTACATTTTAACGCATATTTTTTATTTATTCTGATATTCTTAAAATAATATGTTATCTTTAAATTCGGAATGACATACGCATACCCGAATGATGACTGTTATAAAAATATTTGGGGTCAGAATAAAATAAAAACTATTGTTTGGTAACGCAGTGGACACTATTCTTGAGAAGTCATGGGGACAGGTAACGCAGTGGTAATTTGGGTACCAAATGAGAATTTTCTGTAATAAAAAACCCAGATGGTGGGAAAATTCATAATAAAAATTGGGGCCCGGTTGAGAACTAACGTAATATTACTGGGAAAATATTTCGAGACATCTACAATTTGGTAAAAGTGCTAATACATTTTCAATTTTTTTTTAGGCACTAAAAAAAATTTTGGCCCTTTTATTGGTAAGTATAGATATACTCCAAGCCATCTTGGCGCGCAGCTACGCGCTACGTGCGTGTGCTTGTAAATATGTATACCAGTGGCGAATTTCCCATAGAAGCCGATTCCTCGTAGCCTCCCTAAGCCCAGAACGGTCATTAGAACCCAAAACCAAACGCAACTCTAAGTTATCCGTTGTACTATAGCTTCACTCGCCTATAACAAAAATCTACTTTTTTTCTTAACACCAATGCGTAATCGAAACGCAATCGATTCACTAATTTATTTCATTGTATTTCTCCGGTAATGCGCTCGAAAATTTGGGAGTTGAGGCACGCACACAAGCGCAATTTCATTCACCAAATGACGCACACTTTCAACGCGCTTCCAAGAAATTATGGTCTTCGGTACGGCCACGATGCAGCGGGTTATTACGTTTGAAATCAGACTTTATGTGCTAAGCGTAAGGTTTACTTCTTTTTCAAGCCCTTAATGTCCTAGCGTGATGCCGGGTCGAAACTAGTGTCGTAGTAAAGTAAATCTTATTCTTAACAGAATAAGTCTGCAGTTTCATTTTAAGTTATCGTAATTCTTGTCATAGTAAATGATGAAAAGGGAAATTTTTAATTTAAATATATCAAATTCAAAAATAAGGTGGTCGTATTTACTTTATTTAAATGCTATTAAGGTATATTTAATATCATCAATCAAAGAAGTAAACATTTCCTTGCAAATTCAGTATAAATAACCCATGTTAACTCTAAGACTAATATTAACGCACATGATTAGAATGGCAACACTACTATTTAGAAATTGGAAGTTTGAAATTCGTGGAAATTCGTTGTTTTCCCACATAAACAGACGCGCTACGTTCGCATTACGAACGAAAGTACTGACTTTCTGAATCACTTTTGTTTTTTTGGAATTATTGAATAATTTCGCGATTTTTAAGGAAAACCAGTGAAAGTTGATCTTATTATAGTTTTGTGCACCGTGATTTTGTGTGGCTGATCTATTTTCAGGTTTGTTTAGTTCATATTTTCGTTTTAAAAACTCATTCATAACAGGTATTCTGATTTCATTGGGCACAACAAATTAAGTGGGTATAAATGGCTGCTTTAGTGCAAATTGATTGTTGTCTTACTGACTACTTGCTCAATAAAGCAAGTCAATTTTCAAAGTTGTCCTTTGAAAATAAGAAACATGTTATAGGTTTGGGTCGCGCTCGTCCGGTCTTAAAAAATAATTTTAAATGAAGGGACGGGTTTTTCAAACATTTTCGCAGCTCCTTATTCGAAAAGTATAATTGGCTAACCGGGAGCTGCAAGCTGATCAAATTATTTTGTTTTCCATGTCTGTTGTTTTCTGATTAGAGTAGTGTGTAGAATCGAAACTGCTAATTAGATATTAATAATCTGACTAATTCAGCTCGGAACACATACGCAGTTATATATTATTACATGAATTTGGCAATACTAGAATTGAGACTTTTTGTGGCAATAACTTTAATGCTCATAATAGGAAAGTAGACCGTAATCGAAATTTAATGAAACGTTTGATTGACGCGGTCGATCTTTTAAGCAAGCAGGAGTTGGCCATGAAACATGGTTGGGATGATGAAACTCACTATTCAGATAATCGCGGTAATTACGTTGTTAACACTAACTGTGAGGATTTGGGCTTACCATAGACATAGACACAAGCACGCTTTGCTTCCCCAACTGCACCGGTTTTCAAAGAACAGAAGCTACGAGGTAAAACTTACTTTTTTTGGCTCGGAGTTGAGTAACTCATATTTCTAACCCACGTTTTTTTGCTCCGGGTTTACTACCCTATATTCCGACCCCACGCTACTGATGTATACAGTTTAGATTTGTAAGATAACTAGCGACGCGGCAACCATCGTCCGAGCAACACAACGCGAAGCAGTTTGGAGCATTTATACTACCTATCCTACACGGTAAAGTAAATATAGGGGAGAGCAGGTAGTATTCGTACATTTTTTACTCTGCAGCCTTATAAAAAAAACTATTAGCGATCACGAAATTACTTAAATAGCGTTCTAGGTATTACCCATACATCTGGCAGTAGTTATATGCTGCATAGAGCCGTTGCTTCTAGCTTAGTTTATATCTTCCCGTAATAGCGCATCTCGTGTACCGTCCAACCCACTTAGGCTGCTAGCTTTTGTCTGGTCATTGCTCCTTCACGAAGAATTTTTACAGTCGGGATTTGCGTGTTCCTAGGCCTACGGTAGAGTAGCTTTACATGACACAGACAAGTTTCTTCTAGCCTTACTTCTATCTCCCCGAAATTGGCCATCACGCGTACCGTTCAACCCGTTTAGGCTGCTATCTTTCGTCGGCTCGTTCCTCTGTATCAAATAATTTTTACAATCAGTTCTTGTGTTTTCCTAGGCCTTTGATAGAGTTGCTGTGCCCCGCATCGAGTTGTTTCCTCTGGCCTAACTTCTGTCTTCCCGAAATTGGGCATCTTGTGTACCGCTCAGCCCGTTTAGCATTTAGGCTGCTGGCTTTTTTCTCCTAGTAAACGAATAGTTACAGTCTAGATTACCGTTATATGAGACCTCTGTAGAGTAGCTATATGCTGCATAGAGCCGTTTCTTCTAGCTTAGTTTGTATCTACCGGAAATAGCGCATCTCGTGTACCGTTCAACCCACTTAGGCTGCTAGCTTTTGTCTCGTCATTCCTCCTTAACGAAGAATTTTTAGAGTCGGGATTTGCGTGTTCCTAGGCCTACGGTAGAGTAGCTTTACATGACATAGAGTAGTTTCTTCTAGCCTTACTTCTATCATTTCGAAATTGGCCATCACGCGTACCGTTCAACCCGTTTAGGCTGCTATCTTTCGTCGGGTCCTTCCTCCGTATCAAAGATTTTTTACAGTCAGTTCTTGTGTTTTCCTAGGCCATTGGTAGAGTTGCAATGCCCCGCATCGAGTTGTTTCCTCTTGCCTAACATCTGTCTACCCGAAATTGGGCATCTTGTGTACCGCTCAGCCCGTTTAGCATTTAGGCTGCTGGCTTTTTTCTCCTAGTAAACGAATAGTTACAGTCTAGATTAGCGTTATATGAGACCTCTGTAGAGTAGCTATACGCTGCATAGAGCCGTTTCTTCTAGCTTAGTTTGTATCTACCGGAAATAGCGCATCTCGTGTACCGTTCAACCCACTTAGGCTGCTAGCTTTTGTCTCGTCATTCCTCCTTAACGAAGAATTTTGACAGTCGGGATTTGCGTGTTCCTAGGCCTACGGTAGAGTAGCTTTACATGACACAGACAAGTTTCTTCTAGCCTTACTTCTATCTCCCCGAAATTGGCCTTCACGCGTACCGTTCAATCCGTTTAGGCTGCTATCTTTCGTCGGCTCGTTCCTCTGTATCAAATAATTTTTACAATCAGTTCTTGTGTTTTCCTAGGCCTTTGGTAGAGTTGCTGTGCCCCGCATCGAGTTGTTTTCTCTGGCCTAACTTCTGTCTTCCCGAAATTGGGCATCTTATGTACCGCTCAGCCCGTTTAGCATTTAGGCTGCTGGCTTTTTTCTCCTAGTAAACGAATAGTTTTAGTCTAGATTAGCGTTATATGAGACCTCTGTAGAGTAGCTATACGCTGCACAGAGCCGTTTCTTCTAGCTTAGTTTGTATCTACCGGAAATAGCGCATCTCGTGTACCGTTCAACCCACTTAGGCTGCTAGCTTTTGTCTCGTCATTCCTCCTTAACGAAGAATTTTTAGAGTCGGGATTTGCGTGTTCCTAGGCCTACGGTAGAGTAGCTTTACATGACATAGAGTAGTTTCTTCTAGCCTAACTTCAATTGTCCCGAAATTGGCCATCACGCGTACCGTTCAACCCGTTTAGGTTGTCGGCTCGTTCCTTCGTATCAAATAATTTTTACAGTCAGTTCTTGTGTTTTCCTAGGCCTTTGGTAGAGTTGTTATGCTTCGCATAGAGTTGTTTCCTCTGGCCTAACTTACCCTTCTCTGGTCTACCCGAGATGGGGTCCTGTGTGCGGAGCGGTGTTATAGACGGACATGGCCGGGCTCGGTCACTACATCTATAGTATGTTTTTGTACGTAGTAATTCACATTATGCTGGGCCTTGTTGCACAATGTAGTACGTTATTTATTGTGAATCAACCTTTAGGCTGCTAAGTTTTGTCGGATCGTTTCTCCTTATCAACGAATAGTTACAGTCAGGATTAGTGTTTTTCTAGGTCTATGATAATGTAGCTATACGCCATATAGAGCCGTTTCTTCTAGCTTAGTTTATATCTTCCCGAAATGGTGCATCTCGTGTACCGTTCAACCCATTTAAGGTTGATTCACATTACACCGGAGCGGTGTCGCAGACGAACATGGCCGGGCACGGTCACAACATCTATAGTATTTTTTTTGTACGCAGTAATTCGTATTGTACACAATGAAATTTATTTAAAATGAAATGTAATATATTTATTCAAAAGTAATACAAATACTCATGGCTTTGGGTCCTGAGCAATTTTTTTTTTGGTGGTTTAACGGCCTTGGATGATTCCTTTTGAGCCAGTCTAAAAATTATGTGTTCTGTTGTGGTTCTGTTTGAAAGTCTCAGGAAATCACTTCACTATAAGTTTTAACTACACTACACTTTTTAAAAAATTAGGCTAAACACTTTATATGTTCCCAATGGAGTTAACAATGGAAGTTGTATATATTATGTTACGGTAATATTTAAGTTCAGCTAATAAACTTTGTAACTCCTGTGGCACAGTGTCATTGTCATTGAGGTCCTGAGCTAGGATTTCCTGTGTTACAAGGTACAATGCTGTGCAGTGTTTATTATGAATGAACCTTTAGGCTGCTAGCTTTTGTTGGGCGGTTAGAGTTTTTACAGTCGTTACTTACGTTCTTCTAGGCTTTGGTAGTTAAGCGCCACATGTCATTGGTCGTTCCTCTCAGTAAAATAATAGTTTCATTGTAACCTTTTAATTTTACCCGCATGAGATTATCCCAGGGTGGCGGGCAATGCAATGACCTGAGAGAGAGACCTTCAAATTTATAGAGGGCGCCTTAGGAGCTTCAAGCAAACAGAAACGGCTATGGTCAGCAAATGAAAAGCTGGTGTCTCTAACAAGTCTTTATTGGTAAAAGCATTAGTAGGTACTTAAATCACCACATCATACAATGCTGTGACAAACTGGCCCTGTGAAGAAAAAACAATGTTCAAATATGCCAGATAGGCTGGTAAACGCTATGCTTTCCCAGTGCAAATGCAGGCTTCCAGAGGTCGCTGCTACATCCAGAGGGCGCTTCGGATACAAACAAAGGGCCGACGGCTATCCAAAGCCTCAGTGCAGCTCACCCAAGCCCACCACAGCATACAAACCGAAATTAACAAACCTGGAACAAAATGTATCAATAAATAATAAAGTAAAGTTAAATATAGTCTCTTCCTAAGCCTTTTCTATAGGAAAATAAGTTGCATACATACCACATGAGTGGGTTAGAGCTCTAACATACATACAGCTCTAACATGGAGCTATTAGAAACTGGATTTAAAGCGAACATCACGACAGCACTCCCAATCATGTTCACCGATGCTTGTAGAAAACACATGGCTTTATAAACCCGTGTTATACACGTAACACGGAGTACGGCCAGCTTTCATAGCTTATACTTACGAGAATCAGTAATTGCGGAGGCCTAGAGTGGCTATTTAGCGAGGTGGCACACGCTCGGTTAAATAGGGGTCTTAGTAGACATTTCTCATTCACCTGGGCTATTTTACGAGGCACCTTAGCGGACTGAGCGGCTGAGGCTGGGGACCGCCTTGAAGAGCGTGGAAGCTCTAGTGCTTCATAATCGAGTCACAGCAGATTTCTCACTGAAACGGACAAAACCTATTAATGTATGGTCCATGGAGTCGCTAAGCATGACACTCAGAGGGCCATATACATACTTACTCGATGTACAGCAATAAGGTAGTCGTGAAAAATAACTGAACTGTACCACGATGGGGTGTGACTCTGACACTTCACTTCATCGCCTGAAAAATAAGTATCCGATTAGAAAAAGAATAACTACCACAGGCGGCGGCAAAAATACCTACCTAAAGAACGTAAACACTCACCATTAAGACGTAAATTGGCAGGAAAAAACCCAAAGACCATGATTCCCAACCCAAGCAAATCGCTCTTCCTTCTCTTACTTATATTAACGACCTGTCAATTTGACAGTATCAAATCGATCACACATCATGAGGCGTTTTTGACTTTAATGAACGCTGAATGATGATGTCAAAATTTAGGATTATAAAATCCCCGTAAGATACTCCGAACAAAATTCGAAACTATGTCCTGAAATATGTAAAAAAATCCTTCTGAAACAAAAATACAAACAAACTTACTAACTCGCCTTCAAACTTAGATCAATTCCGACGGACAGCTCAGAGTTGCCTGCAAACGCTAGAAGATCAACGTTATAAAAATAAAATAAAAACCGGTGTTACAATAGTCAGAACTAGCGTTATTTGAGACCCACAACATCTATGGTATACATGTACGCTTTTGTATGAAGTACCTAATTAATATAACACCGGCCCGTGCAGTGCGGTGTTTATTGTGGATCAACCTTTAGGCTGCCAGCTCTTGTTGGGTGGTAAAATTTTTTACAGGCATTACTTATGTTTTTCTAGGCTTATGGTGGTGTTGTTATATGCCACATAGAGCTATTTCTTCTAACCTTCCATCTGTCCGAATCTGTTTCCGAAATAGGGCATCTTGTGTACCGTTCAACCCATATAGGCTGCTAGGGTTTGTTGGGTCGTTCCTCGTTGCCAACGAATAGTTACAGTCAGGATTAGCGTTTTTATAGACCTATTGTAGAGCAGCTATACGCCATATAAAGCCGTTTCTTCTAGCTTAGTTTGTATCTTGCCGAAATAGGGCATCTTGTGTATCGTTCAACCCATTTAGGCTGCTAGGTTTTGCCGGGTCGTACCTTCTTACCAACGAATAGTTACAGTCAGAATTAGCGTTTTTCTAGGCCTATTGCAGAGCAGCTATACGCTACATACAGCCGTTTCTTCTAGCGTAGTTTGTATCTTCCAGAAAAAGGGCATATTGTATACCGTTCAACACATGTGGGCTGCTAGCTTTTATCTGGTAATTCCTCTTAGTCAAAGAATGGTTACAGTCAGAGCTAGCGCTTTTTCAGACCTCTGGCGGAGTGGTTGTATGCCACATAGTGTCGTTTGTTCTAGCTTAGTTTGGATCTGTCTGAAACGTTGCATTCTCTAAGAGTACGACATAAAAATCATTACTTAGAGTTGCGCCCTCTTTTACTCTTTACCAATAAATTTACTCGAACAATACAAGTTTAGGATGCTATTATGCAAGCTTTTTGACCTAAGAATGATTCAGTAGCGGTTTAAAAAAAATATTAAATTAGTATCAAAAACGAAACTTCTTAATTTGGTCGGGTTGCCTTAGGCTGCTAACTTTAGGCTGCTATCTTCACACCGGTTCGTCTGTTCTGCCTAGTGATTTTTGAACGCCTCGTCTGTTCCGCAGTTTATACCTCTTGAACGCCTCGTCTGATTGCCAGGGTCCTTTCGTCGAACGGTGCCCGAACGATATCTCGATGATCTATTCGCGACTAGACCGGTTCAACTCAACGACTGCGCCAATTATATATCGTCACTTGGATGGCAAAACTTCTGAAGCGACACTTGGTCAACTTTACAGGAGAGCGATTTAAAGTTTTTTTTTTACGAAAAAAATTCATAACTCGTCTCCTACTGAACGCATTTTAGAATTTCTAGAAAGGAATTAAAGCTAATTCTGCATACTATAGACTGGAATCAGTCCCATCAAGCTGAGACTACTGGTTTAGAAGATAAGTGTCGCTTTAGTCATTTGTCTTCAACTTTTTGAGAAAATGCAGTCAGGTAAAAAGACTAAACAGACAGTTTTGTGTTTGATATCATATTTTCAGAAGACTAACGCGACTTTAATTCTGGCATTTTATATTGATTTTTACTTAACGACCTTAAGTCACTTGTTATCAATCTGAGTTTAATACTTAATTACCAAATGTCAAACGATTTTATAAGGGCATAAGGCTTATCATTTATTAAATGGTAATCATAAACGTAACAAAATACTAAAGGCTGATTTTTCAGTAATGGGAAAAGATTTGTCCGAGGAATAACTTATGCATTATTGACTGTTATCTGTTGAATAGACTTACAAGTAATACGTTTCGGACATTAAATATGCTATTGTACACACTGATTCATGTAACTTAATCAAAATTAAAAGATAAGAAGTTGGCAGACTACTTTTTATAATTTTTACTCAAAAGAAAAGTTAGTCAATAGTAAAAATGCTTGAAGTTTATGTATAGCATTTGATATTGACAAGTTTTTACTTAGAGAGTATAGATACACTTCACTATTCACCCTTTTATCGAAAGTATCTACTATGGGTAAGACTTTCACCAAATTTACGCATGCGATGACTCTGTCCATAATCTAGGCGGCGCTGCGGTACTGGGACTTGTTGGCTTAGCAAGAGTCAGAGGCCATAGACAGGATTTGGCCGAGACAGTAACTGGAACTACCACCTCTTACCGCTTGCAGGTTGCCTAAGATCTAATAGCTTGCCCCTAGTTACTGCATTCCCACCATCGCCGGTCGTAGTGGAATACCAGCCCAATAGATGCTAATAGGAGTGGCTTTGCACCCGCACAACTCAACGCAACGTAAGGTGGGTAACGGATCATCGATTCTCTTAGCATCGCTAAGCGGCGGCGTTCATTTCCCGTCAGGTGACCCGCGTACTCGTTTTCTTTACTGTTTTATAATAAAATACTGTTAATCTTCTGAGATCAACACCCAAATAGATGATCTCTGCTATAAATAGGAATTCCAAGCTTTATGACCTGTGGCAATCGGTAGCGAAATGTTGGTGGTAATGCAAATTACAGGATATCCGATTCTTAGTTTTCACTGTGGCCGTTTGACGGCAGGCGCTCTTGAAACCGACTTGGACAAGATGATGGACTAGGCAACATATTTGACGACAAAGCTGCCCTATTCAGGATCGCTCTGCTTTCCCTGCATTAATCGTGATGAAAAATTGCTATTATCACTGATTTAATCACGATCAAAATAACATAACAAGAACAAAACATAGCTGACATGGAATATAAAAACCTTTTGAACAATCTTAGCAACATTACATCCAAAAAATAGTAAGTAAATTTCAATTCTATGACGATTTTTGAACTGTCCTGTGAGCCATATTACAAAGCTCTGATACAGTATGTAAGTAATACTCAATCAGATCAGTATCTACTACTTATTTCAGAATCTAGCATCTGGGAAGACGTACTTGGCTGTCATGGAATTGGCAGAAACAACTCAAATGGAAGAATCTTCATCGGGATTCCAGATAAACATAAAACCCCACGTATAGCCTTCGTAAGCCCTCCAGGCGCACGGGGTAGAACAGACAATCGTTTCACGAGCTCGAAACGCCAGCTTTCACTTTAAGCTTCGTGTAGAGCTAATCACAAGGTGGATAGGCTGGTATTTGCAACACTAACGCATGAACTGCAGTTTCCTCTTTATGCTAAGTTTGGTACAGAACGAATTGACAAAGCATGATATACCAATCTTATTTACCTATTCGCAATCTCGCAGTTGTTGATGATTAATGATTTGGTAGCGTTTGATAAGATACGAAACTTCTTTTCATCTCAAATACCGCGGTGCGCGAAGCCATAAGTCTTCAACCATTGTGTGTTACCAAATATAATATCCCTGTCTCTTACAGTAAGCCGTATGAGATTCACCCAACAGGTTATGCTCGGAATTTCTATGCGACATCATGATAGAAATGTGGAGGTCCGCAGAAGAACCAAAGTTACCAACATGGCTCTACGAATTGCGAACCTTTCCGTCTTACAAATTAAGTGGTAGTAGGCAGGCACATTGCTTATAGAACTGATAGCCATTGGGGTGGAAAGGTTCGCTGGTGGAGACCGTATACCGAAAACAGAAAGTGAAGACATTGAAGGTAGCTCCCATAACTACTAAACTATTCTCACATTATTTTCAAAACATGACCCAAGAACATAAGCCGACGTAGTGATTTATCGATTACTCTGTTTTCTATGTAGACGGCAGTTTCTATCTAGCTTTCTTGTTGTTCTCTGCTGTTATTCTACTTAATAACATAATAAATGTTTGGGTATTTGACCCTTTGGGTCTTAGGTCTTCAATCACGCATTAACGGCTAGACAGATTCAAAAAAATATTTGACAAACAGATACATCATGTCCTAAATAAAAACCTAGGATATATACTTTTTTGCATGTGTAAAGCTGCGGGTAAGGCTAGTCACAATTATTATGCATTCAAACAGCTAAAATTGTAACTATCAAGCTTGGAATACACGTGACTACAGCTTCTGCACTTTCATGCAAGTACTTGCATTTTTGAGCCACATTTGTGTGAAATATGACATGCACGCAGAAAAGTGTGCAAGTTACAAGCATGTGTACCTATTCCAGGCTTTAAATTCAAGCTGTACCTACGAGGAACAGATATTGTTGCGGCTCTTGCACTGGCACTACACTCTAAATTGTCCTAAGAAGCATGGGTTCGGGCATACGAGATTTCCACTACGGGATGATATTATTTCGTAATGGTGGTGGGAGGTCGTTCCAAACTTTTGATGGCGCACTGAAAGCTCCTCGAAAACCGACAGTGTTATGCGCGAGAAGTAAGGCCTTGTTTTAATGCAACTCGCATACGCCAACTCGCTCGCAACAGGAAAGTGTTATAGCATCTACTTTATTTGCTGCTGTGATGGAATATTTTTAATATAACTGGAGTGAGCAGATTGGAACAGATTGTGCGCTTTGTAAAATCCACCAATGGAGTCTAAAAATCTAGCGCAGGCTATGCGCAGGCTATGCGCAATGCACCAACAAGATTTCTGTTATAGATATCCATTACACATCGGCGTAAAGCGTAATAATATTGACAGTCTACAAAAGTAAATTAACAGCTTTTTTGGAATTGCCGTGCCGTAACGCGATCAGGAGCAGTCGCCCTAATGCAGTTCGTTAGACAAGATTGCTTCTACACCACAACTTTTATATGGTTTGCAAAACTTAAAAACTGTTTAAAAACTGAATACAATGCGCCTGTGCATCACCGTCTGGAGCATTCAGCAGCCCTAAGACCATCCTAATGACAGTTCGCAGACAGACACCATTCAACAAAACACAAAACACACAAAAACAACAGAAAGATCTCTGTGTTAACGGTAATTATAATTATAAGTATGTTGGCCATTTGGGTTTATATGGTTCGAAAAACCTGTGCCTTTAGGTTGATATAAAACACCTCGACACCTTTTATGAAGGATTTTAGGTCTGCCAGTCGTGCCCCTAGCACTGATATACTTCAGCAAATGGGGCTGAGCGTTTTAGAATAAATGCTCATGAAATATTAACTCAAGCGGTGCTGGCATGTTGTGCGACTAATCACATTATTAATACTAAATCCCGAACGACCTAGTTCGGCTCAGACCAGATGTTAGTAAAAATGCGCAGGAAACAATATTCCAGAAATGAGACCTGACTAGATCGACTTTTTACTCAGTAATATTGTATACATTGTAAATTTAACACGTTTGCCAATGGTAAACGACTATAGCCACTACAACCTTTTGTATTTGGGTCATCATCAGCGAAACCCTTAATCGAAATCGTTAGACCTCCAAAGCGCGATTACATACAAATAATATAAACATTGCTCGTATAGTACACAATTTATTTATTTACTTCAGACTTCAGAAGACCAGTACATCTGGGGGCCAGTTTTAAGGGTACACGGATGTCATCTGAAATCATCTTATGACTTACGATATGACTGTATAGACGTGCTTACGCATCATTAAGTCCGTCGTAGTAAGACATGACCGCTATATGTATAAGAGCTTTTCTTTAAGAAGCTGTAAAGCAAATGCCACGTTTTATATACTATCCGTATCGTTTTTTTTCCATTTTATCTTGTTTTCATAAAGCTAATTGCACTACACATTATATTAAATGTATTTGTAAAAAATACTGAAACGACTTTAACATATTCTTATCAGTAAAGGAAAAAGACTAAGTGTACCCAACCTTTTAATATGAAGTGGATCAATTTACTTAAGCGACATAGCATTACAATTCTTGGTATGCACAAAGTACTAAAGCGCCAATCTTATTTCAATTCGCAAAAGCACGAATGACTGACAACGTTCTTATGACAAAAGTATAAAAAGGTAAAATTACTAAACAGTAAATATTTAATTTAAGCGTCGGATTAGTAATGGGTCTCCCAAATTTCGAGCTTTTTTTCGTGGGCTAAAGCGACAAAAAGTGCTCAGATCATCTTGAAACCTGGACAGATCGACGCAGAAAAATCCGCTGATTCCGATGGTATATATAACTCAATTTGGCCCAAAGTGTCGCTTCAGCAGTTTTGCCATCCAAGTGACGATATATATTTGTGTAGGGAGTGGCAACAGCGGAGGAGATCAAATAAAAAGGTCTCTACTTCAGAATAGACTAAGGTGTAATTAATTAAAACAAATGATTATAATAAAAGAAAGGGTCTTAATTACTAATTGTCCAATGAATCTGATTTGGAAGAGACAAATGGCCACGAGTCGTCGTGGTAGGGAGTTTTTATGGTATTGATTGATTGTGTTGTGCAATCGATCGAAGCCTCGATGTGCTGCGGCGACGTAGCCCGGTGACGATGCGGTGACGCGATGATGTGACGTAGGATCACTCTGACATGCTCCTCCGACCACCAGGCGCACGGGCGCACGCACTTAATGGCGTTCTCGCGGTACCGGTGATGGTACCGGCAGAGCCAATCGTAATCCCTTGGGTGCCGCCTGCTGGGTCTGGCCCTGGGTTCGGCCGTGGGCGCCTCCCCGAGAGTCGCCGCTGCGACCCTGGGGCGGTGGATTGAGACCGGTGCGGGTCGCCGCGCCAGGTTTATCTGCGCCGGGTTCGACTGCGCCTGGTTCGGCTGCGCCGGGCTCGGCTGCGCTGGGCTCGCCCGCGCCGGTGGTGCCTCGCGTCGTTGCGAGCACGTGGGATACGGGCTGCTTGCTTCTCGGAGCGGCGATTCCGACTGCTCCATGACGGCTACCTGGTCCTCCAGCCGGCCCACTCGTGCGCTGAGGCGCGCGACGGTGGTCACTATCGTGTCCATGAGTGCTTGCATTTTTCTTATCCTTTTTTATCTCTTGTCTATTCAGTAGCCGGTGTGGTGCGCGCTTCGCGGTTTGCGTGTGCGCTCGGCGAACACTGGTAGCAGACTGTTTTATAAACTAATTCGCTGTGGCATAGTGCTGTTGCTGCGGGATCACAGGAACAGTGTGCACTTTAATCGCCGTGGGTGGCAGGTCCGCGACGGCCTTTTGCAACCATGCAGTTGCGTGATTAATACGATACCCAGTATTATGAGGCCAATTCCGACGTAATTTAATTTTGCTTCCATTTGACTGGAAACGTTCTTGACCGTGGCTATCGCCACTGTATTATGAGAATCTCTGTCTTCTTCTTTGCTTTGTCCGTAACCCATTTTGGTTTTGAATATCGTCGCGCAAGCTTTTTTTTTAATTTAAAAAAAATGAAATGAAAATGAAATGAAATGAAAATTATTTAATCCAGAACAATTAGTTCCATATTAGTAACATAATTCTTAATAAAATACAATAAAATAAAATACAATACCTAATTACATATAAACAATATTGAAAATTATTACTAACTAAACTCGCCACCAGTCACCCCAACCCCGCGATAACCGGCTTATGGTAGCCCCTCCAGCGCTCGTGAAGCGGGCTCGCGTCCCACTCCCTCACCGCCACGAGCAGGGTGTTGGAGGAGGCGTATATGGCCTTCCTGGCGGCGGGGGTCCTCGCACGCAGCAGCGCGGGCCAGCCCGGCGCGCGCCCCTCCGCGAACATCGCGCTCGCGCTGCACCAGCGCGGCAGCCGGAACATGGCGCGCCATGCGTCGTTATATTGCACTCGCATGTCTCTCAGCGCAGCGCAAGTGTAATTCGACCACAATTCTACTGTGTAGACGCTAGTGCAGAAACTCATAAAGAGTTGCCTTTTGACGCCTTCACTGCATTTCGCAAACCTTCTGGCTAACATGTTAGCTCGCATTGCGATGGCTCGTCTCTGTCTCTCTATATCATGATGGTCTTTCATGCTTGACAGTAGAATGTGGCCAAGATATTTCACCTCATGCGCTCGACGCAACTGTGTACCATTTAGCAGCAACGGAGGAATTTGTGTTGGTACATTGGCGGCCTCCATGAGCATGTATTCCGACTTGTCGGGGTTATACACCATATTGTGCTGGCTGGCGTAATTCTCGCATACGGCTAGCAACTCTCGCATAGCCGACGCCGACGGAGCGAGCAGGACCATATCGTCAGCATAAGACAAGTGGTTTGCTATGGTGCCGTCAATGGAGCAGCCCACCCCAGTCCGCGACAGAGCCTGCGACAGTCCGTCCATGTATGCATTGAAAAGCGCTGGTGACATGCTGCCCCCTTGTCTTACGCCGCAATTCATGTAGGTAGCTGTGGACAGCGTTTCTTTCCATCTAACCATATTTCTTTGCTGGGAATACCACCTTTCCAGTACTTTAATAATCGGGGCGGGCGTATTAAAAAATACAGATAATATTAGTGAACGTCGTCACTTAGTATTGTGTCTAATAATGAGTGAATTTGTTACATGACATGATTTATAGGTGTGTTTACCCACAGCATCTTCTTTACCGGAATCGAACCAGCGACCTAGTTACTACTCTACAATTTGTCACGGTACTATTTAAAATACAGTAAAATAAAGAAAAAATAAAGAGTAATAAAGAGTATTTGTTGTTGTTGTTGTTAACTACGTGCGGCATCCGTGTTTCAGGGCCGACTTAAAATTTCTAAAACTACGTTTACATTGCATTGTGTACCAGTATTGCTAAAGGTAGTTACTGTAGGGCCTGCACTGCCATATTCAATAAAACTCCCATCAGCATCCACATACAGTAACGCCATAGATAGATAGATTCATTTATCGAGTGCAGTGAAGTCAACGCTTGGAAACGGACGTGTGTCACTGCACAGTTTTGATTATTGTGATCGCGTATCGCGCGGCTAAGGCCGCTGCCTGTTATCGTCGCTATGCGTTAGCAAGAACTCATAGCGAATGAGCTGTTGGCGTTCAGCATCGTGCAGATCTGCAAATCCAATTTCAAGGAGGATGAGATTTGCAGTGGCAAGGCGCTGCTCTTCCAGACGCTCGGTAAAGCCGATCAGATGCCCTCCCGCCGAAGGTATGGCGGCATGAAGAGTCTCCAGGACATCATCACGATGTTCAAGGGGACCGACCCTGACGACGTGCCATCATTCGTGGCGAAGGAGCTGCGCAAGCTGCCCGCCGTCACGTTCGACCACGTCGACGTCACCAGACTGCTGAAAGACATTACTTCTCTTAAGGCTGGTCTGGCTGAGATGCAGTCCAAGTTAGAGGTGTCGAATAACACCATTAGTGAGTTGCGCTCCGAGGTAGTGTTACTACGTAATACTATATCGGAAAGTAGGTCACGCGAGGCCTCTAACATGAACTCGTGTCGTGGTGCGCAAAATGCATCGAACAGCAGTTTTGAGTCGGCGAATTTTGATGCGTCGGCTGCTGTTGCGACAACACCCGCTGCCCCGCGCCCCACCGCCCCTCCCTCTGCCTCGGTAGAGGTGACGTCACGCGTGAGTGCGTCGACCCCTCGACGCGACTACGCTGCCGCTGCAAGCAGACCCGCTGCCACCTCGCAACCTCCGCGGGGATCAAAGGGTGGCAAACTGAATCCGATCGAGGACCGATGCGACGAGGAGGGCTTCATAATGGTGCGAAGGAAGAAGAAGCCCACCAGTCAGAACTTGTGCGGTACGGCACCGACGGGACCGAGACATCTGCTGCGTCCTGCTGTTCCTACGAGGCAGCTGTACGTGTCCCGGCTGCATTACTCTACGAAGGTTGAGGAGATCGTAGAGTATATACGGGTGAAGACCAGTTTTACCCTGAGGGCCGAGCGGTTGGAGTCCCGCCACAACGTCAATTTTACGTCCTTTGTGGTGCGGGTGCCGACCGATCATCTGTCGACCTTCATGAAGCAGGAATTCTGGCCGATGGGAGTCGCTTTCCGTCGTTTTCGCGGACGGTTGCTGGACACCCCGAAAATAGGTCACACGTCGCCGAAGTAACGTGCTAATTTTAATTGTATTTTAGTCTATATATTTTTATGTATGTTAGTTTGTAAGGTATTTATCTATGGGCCCTTGTTGCCTGATAATAAATGATTTTGAATTTGAATTTGAATTTATTTCTTACTGGAAATTACATTAAATTCAGAATGTCAAACATAACAAATTCACAATAAGATCGTCAAAAGGGTAAACAAAATAATAAAAAATAAAATTATCTAGAAATAAGTCCAGAAAATATCAAAATAACCGCGAAGTCAATTCGCACTCCTTACTTGCTTACTGTTTTTAATTTATTTACTGTGGTACTCGTACGTAATGCGCTTATTCGTCTAAAATGTATCGTACTGGTTTATTTATAACTTGGCCGCTACGTGTGGTCCGAGGTAACAACTGTGGCGTGTGAGATGTTGATGGTGATTGATGCACATCGGCGTCCCTTCGCATAGTTGTATTTACAATGTTATCGTTAATATTATCCTCAGGTTGTTGTACAAAGAACGCTGGTTTCAACCTATCAATGGATATCTCTACCTTCCTGTTAGGCAGTTGCATCTTGAACGTTTTAGCGTTTCTACTTAAGATACGGTATGGGCCATCGTAGTTAGGAGTCAACGGTCTCCTTACGGCGTCGTTTCGAATAAAGTGCGTACATGTATTTAAGTCTTTATGTGTAAAAAATTTCCTATAATCGCTAATCGCTCTTGACTTAGGCCGCAAGTTATCAATAACCGCTCTAAGTTTCTCTACGTATGACGATGTGTCATTAAAATTGGTTGTCGATTCCGTGTAAAAATCACCTGGTAACCTCAAAACGTGACTGTTCAAGTTTCAGCGCATCAAGTGCCTGTCTATTTTCTTATAGCAATAAGGTCTAATGCATGCATTATAATTATAATTTTAAAGAGCAAATGTCATCTCCTATGTATCTTTCTTATTCTTCCACACGTCTTAGAGAGTACACGTTTTCAAAATCCAAAAACCGGAGTTTCCTCTTATCGCCCTATTGACCTTTCAACATGGTCCTGGATCGCACCGGATAAAGAAGAACGATCGCATTTTACAATAATTAAATAAATCAAGGAAATAGCGGAAAAAAGGACTTATTACTGCAACAGCACTGCGAGTTTAAAAGGCAACCGAAATCCAGGGAAAACCTTTATGAAGAATTTGGAGTATTTGGAACCCACAGTGTTGACAGGATAAAGGTTAATCAGCACCCAGGACTTTTAATCAGGTAGTAATAAGTAGAATTAGTGTGAAACTCAAGGTTAGTAAATACTTGTATTGTTAAAGTACCGTTAAGTGAACCCATCTTCAATTAATAAAATATGTGTGCCGTTAGTTAGCTTTTATTAACTTTTGTGATAATTTAACTAGTCAATTCATTAATTTATTATTTGTTTTCGCTAAAAGCAAATTGGATTATCTAGTATTGCAAATTGTTAACTTTTGTCACCGTATAGAGGTTTACCGTTACGGAGCAAAGTGCCGTTATTCGTGTACGTCAAGTATTTTACATGAAATTGGTTTTATTTTATGAGAATGTGGTAGAAAGTACGTATTATTTTACAATTGAGGATTCTAAAGTATAGTTATTAATTGCAAATATCAATTATTATTAATTTATTGAATGTGATATTATTGAATGGAATTAGAAATTGTTACTTATTATTGCAATTGTTCATTTTATATGCAAATTTTAATTAGTTAATTATTTATGTGTCTATCAATCTGAATTTTACCTATTTATTTACAACGACTTATAAACTAGACTATTGGAACTTATAGACTAGGTTTAAAAAGTCAAGTGCAGATTATTTACAGTTATATTCTTAAAAACTATACATTATAAAATTATACTTAAATTGCAATTTGTTTACATTCAAGGTTGATTGGTTGGCACGCTTCCCAAATGACCGAGGAAAAGGATTTAATTCGAAAAAGAGGCAGTTACAAGGGACAATTAACTTTGTTTAATTCCTATGTTAGCTTATTGAAAACTTCTTCGCTGACTGATGCTGAGGCAAATCAATTACAGTTGCGTACCGGTAAGATTCAATCGGTGTACGAACAATACGATGAGGTGCAGTTACAATTAGAATGCGTAAATGATAACTTGGAACCCCAAATTAAGGAAAGGGCTGACTTCGAAGCTAACTATTTCACTGTACTTTCTCAAGCACAAGAGGTATTAAATAGTTTCCACAAAAAGCGTGAGGATTTTAAGTCTTGTAGTGAACGAGGATCACGTGGTACCACTAATCACAAGCTTGTCAGGTTACCTACAATACAATTGCCAAAATTTGGTGGTTCATATGAGAATTGGCTGTGTTTTCACGATACGTTTACAAGTTTAATCCATTCCAACGACGAGATTGATAATATAAATAAGTTCCACTACCTCAGGGCATCGTTGGAGGGTTCCGCGGCACTGGTTATCCAGGCTATTGAGTTCTCAGCAGGGAATTATGAAGTGGCATGGAAACTCTTGTGCGAAAGGTTCGACAACAAACGATTGTTACTGCAAAACCATGTCTCTGCCTTATTTGACGTCGAACCAATCACAAAAGAGTCGTCAGTCCAGATTAAGCGTGTCATTGACAATGTAAACAAAAACTTACGTTCGTTAGAATCCCTTGGCGAGCCGGTTAAACACTGGGATACCCTTCTCATTCATATTGTTACTCAGAAACTAGACACTAAGACATTTCGTGAGTGGGAACAGCACAAAGGCAGTTTAGATAAAAACGAGCCTATATCGTTTGAAAAGTTCATCACTTTTATGCGTAACCGTGCCGACTTGCTTGAAACCTTAGAATTATCGTGCGCTCAAGCCGCCGGTCAGTCAGGTCGGCCTACTAAACACTGCTCGACGAAACATAGAACTATGCTTTCCACACAGGACACTAAACACTGCACTGAATCACCTACTAAACCTTGTCCAAAATGTAATGGTGAGCATAACCTGAGCCAGTGTTCTCAGTTTCTGGCGCTTAGTAACACAGAGCGCCTTCAATCATTGCCGAGTTATAAAGTTTGCTATAATTGCTTTCGTAGTGGTCACTATGCTAACCATTGCAAAAAGGCAGGTTGCAAGATATGCAAACGTAAACATAACACGCTTATCCATGTCGCGGGATCTAAATCTAAGCCTAATGTCGGGACCGCGTCCGAGCGCTCCGACGTAAATTCCGTTACTGCGCAGGCGCAGCTCCCTGGACAATGCAGCACGCCCGTGACGTTGGCGGCGAGGTTCACACCATCGCAATCAATTGATAAACAAAATGTTCTATTGTCAACTGCGTTAATTAAAGTGTATGATAATGATAATCAAGAGCATATTGCTCGCGCCGTTCTTGATAGTGGCAGCACATCTTGTATTATGACGGAGAGGTTGTGTCGGCAATTAAATTTACACACCGACTTTGTCGATAAGTCCGTCGTAGGCATTAACAATGCAAAATCCCACGTCGGTAAAATGTGCCGCGTTTCAATGAAATCGTTGAACAATGTGTTTACGGCGCAATTACATTGCTTTGTTTTGCCATCGATTACCAACGACGTACCCTCACATCAGTTAGATTTAAGTAATTTAAATATACCGTCGAATCTTTGTTTAGCAGATCCTAACTTTCACACGCCGTCTGCTATAGATATTATTATCGGTGCTGATCTCTTTTGGGATTTGTTAGGATCGCAAAAAATAAAATTAGGTAATGGGCATCCGATACTTTGTGAGAGTAGCCTGGGGTGGCTCGTCACTGGCTCAATAAACTGCGGTCATGTATCGACGCCGTCACGTACCATTCAATGTAATTTCACGACCGTAACTGCTAGCACAAATTTCGAGTTACTTGATGATGACATTCAAACCCAGCTACCGCGGTTTTGGCAGCTTGAAGAAGTTTGCCCTCAGTCATCTCATTATTCTCGTGAGGAGAAATTATGTGAACATCATTTCACTCAGCATACGACTCGGTTGCAGGACGGACGTTTTTGTGTACGGTTACCATTAAAAGAACACCCCAATGTTTTAGGAGAATCTATTAACGACGACGACGTCTGACGACGTGCCATCATTCGTGGCGAAGGAGCTGCGCAAGCTGCCCCCCGTCACGTTCGACCACGTCGACGTCACCAGACTGCTGAAAGACATTACTTCTCTTAAGGCTGGTCTGGCTGAGATGCAGTCCAAGTTAGAGGTGTCGAATAACACCATTAGTGAGTTGCGCTCCGAGGTAGTGTTACTACGTAATACTATATCGGAAAGTAGGTCACGCGAGGCCTCTAACATGAACTCGTGTCGTGGTGCGCAAAATGCAGCGAACAGCAGTTTTGAGTCGGCGAATTTCGATGCGTCGGCTGCTGTTGCGACAACACCCGCTGCCCCGCGCCCCACCGCCCCTCCCTCTGCCTCGGTAGAGGTGACGTCACGCGTGAGTGCGTCGACCCCTCGACGCGACTACGCTGCCGCTGCAAGCAGACCCGCTGCCACCTCGCAACCTCCGCGGGGATCAAAGGGTGGCAAACTGAATCCGATCGAGGACCGATGCGACGAGGAGGGCTTCATAACGGTGCGAAGGAAGAAGAAGCCCACCAGTCAGAACTTGTGCGGTACGGCACCGACGGGACCGAGACATCTGCTGCGTCCTGCTGTTCCTACGACGCAGCTATACGTGTCCCGGCTGCATTACTCTACGAAGGTTGAGGAGATCGTAGAGTATATACGGGTGAAGACCAGTTTTACCCTGAGGGCCGAGCGGTTGGAGTCCCGCCACAACGTCAATTTTACGTCCTTTGTGGTGCGGGTGCCGACCGATCATCTGTCGACCTTCATGAAGCAGGAATTCTGGCCGATGGGAGTCGCTTTCCGTCGTTTTCGCGGACGGTTGCTGGACACCCCGAAAATAGGTCACACGTCGCCGAAGTAACGTGCTAATTTTAATTGCATTTTAGTTTTTATATTTTTATGTATGTTAGTTTGTAAGGTATTTATCTATGGGCCCTTGTTGCCTGATAATAAATGATTTTGAATTTTTTTTTTGAATTTGAATTAATCGTGCTAAGCACTGCTTTCTCGTCTTCTTTCTCGTTTCTAAGTCGACCTTTATTTAAAAATATGTATAAAGAATTCATGTCGGAATACAAATGATTAGGTCACATGTCGGAATGCGAGCGCAGTAAGTCAGAGCGTAACGCATATTTCATCCCCCATCACGGTGTTTTGCGGGAAAGTAGCTCGACGACCAAGTTACGGGTAGTTTTTAACGCGAGTAGTCCGACTAGCTCAGGCATATCATTGAACAAAATTCAAATGGTGGGACCGACGGTTCAAGACGACCTTCTGTCGATCCTTCTTCGTTTTAGACAGCACAAGTACATTCTTTCAGCTGACGTGGAGAAGATGTACAGGCAGATCGCTGTACATCCCGATGATAGGTACTTGCAGCAAGTGATTTGGCGCGATGAACCCTCCGATCATTTAAAAACTTTTCAGCTCAATATCGTCACTTATGGGACGGCAAGCGCTCCTTTTCTCGCAACGCGATGCCTCAAGCAGATAGGCCTCGATTGTAAGGATAAAACTATTCGTGAGATCATCATCCACGATTTTTACGTGGATGACTTACTCACTGGCGGGGATGATATAGCCCAGGTTTCATCAATTAAAGAAAAAGTTACTTCTGCTCTGACTTCTGCATGTATGAATTTAAGGAAATGGAAGTCAAACGAGCCTCAATTGATGTTTGATCCCACTCAAACTCCTTTAAATTTAAATATGGGATCTTCTGAGCCTAGTAAGACTTTGGGTCTGGGTTGGCAGCCTGGGGAGGATAATCTATGTTTCCCGATTGGCAAGTTATCTCCAGGTGGCAACACTAAACGTGATATGCTATCAGCAATCGCGCAGATTTTTGACCCGTTAGGTTTACTGGCTCCTGTCGTCATTCTTATGAAGATGCTGCTACAAACGCTTTGGTTACACAAGCTATCATGGGATGAACAGCTCTCACCTGAAATCAGTAAGCGCTGGCATAGTATAGTCAGCGATCTGCCATCTCTGAATAATGTACGTGTGCCTCGTCTTGTTTTGTGTGACTCATATTTGGAGGTTGAAGGTCACATTTATACGGATGCTTCTGAGCGTGGTTATGGAGCGTGTTTGTATTTGCGTAGTATGAATGAGAAGGGTGACGTTCTAGTGCGACTCCTGTTAGCTAAGAGCCGGGTGGCTCCTATTAAGCCCACCACCATTCCTAGACTAGAGCTTTGCGGTGCGTTGGTGGGAGCCCGTCTTTACGAGAAGGCAATCAATTCTCTCAGAGTCCATATCAGAAGCACTACTTTCTGGACGGACTCCACCATCGTCTTGGGATGGTTAAGAATGTTGCCTAATAAACTGCAGCCTTTTGTACGCAACCGTGTAGCTGAAATTTTAGATAAGACCGGTAATTGTACTTGGAGGCACGTTCCTACGGATGAGAACCCTGCAGATCACATCTCTCGTGGAGTTCATGCAAGCGTGATTCAGTCTCTCGATTTGTGGTGGTCGGGCCCAAGCTTTTTAAAACAAGATAAATCTACTCGGCCGGTGAACCCTATAGTTTCACAATCATTGCCCGAAACTCGCACTCATGTTGCACTCCATGTTAATGTTGTGGCAAATGATGTTAACCAAAGTTTCATTGATTTTAACCGCTTTTCAAACTTGCTGCGGTTAAAACGTTCGATAGCCTACGTATTACGCTATATAAGTGCGTGTAAAAGGGCACCGTTGACAAACTATCTGACTGATACAGAGCTAAAAAATGCATTTAAAGTAATCGTTAGGGCATCTCAACTGGAATCATTTCCAGAATACCAACTGTTATTGTCCAAACAACATTTAACCAAAAAGAGTCCATTACTTAAACTAAACGTGTTTCTAGATGAATCAAAAATAATTCGTGTTGGCGGTCGGCTTGATAATGCTGACTTTCCTTACGAGAAAAAACACCCTGCTATAATTCACGCTACTCATCGTTTTACGAAACTTTTATTTCAATACGAGCATAAACGCTTAATGCACGCCGGCCCACAACTTTTACTGTCCTCTATTAGGGACACATTTTGGCCAATAGGAGGCACTAACTTGGCTAAGGCATGTTTTCGTCAATGTGTTAAATGTGCTCGCATGAAAGGTCAGATAGTCACGCCTTTAATGGGAAATCTACCCAAATCCCGTCTAAAACCATCATTCCCATTTGATTGTGTTGGCGTAGACTACAGCGGGCCTCATACCTCAGCCAGTCGTCAGGGCCGCGGTTGTAGGCTTGTCAAGGTTTACATAGCCATTTTCATATGCTTCACCACGAAGGCCGTACACCTTGAATTAGTGGGCGATCTAACAAGTAACAATTATTTACTAGCTTTACGACGCTTTATATCTCGTAGGGGTAAACCGAGTAACATTTACTCAGATAATGGCACCTCATTCGTGGGTGCATACAACGACTTATCTAAATTTCTAAAAACCAACTGTGATTCGTTAGCTGAAAGTGCGGCTGGCGAGGAAATTAATTTTCATTTTATACCAGCGTATTCTCCACACAGTGGCGGTCTTTGGGAAGCGGGAGTCAAATCAAACCGATTTCATTTAAAAAGAGTGCTGGGAAATTGTAATTTGACATACGAGGAACTCAACACTGTCTTGGTTCAGATCGAGGCACTTCTTAACTCTCGTCCGTTGAGCCCCCTATCGTCGCACCCAGAAGATCTGTTGCCCCTCACTCCTGGACATTTCCTCATCGGGCGACCCCTCAATTCCCTGCCAGTGCAAGATCTGCAAGACCACTCTTTACGCTATTTAACTCGCTACCAACGCATTGAACAACTTCGTCAACATTTCTGGGCTAGATGGAGCAAGGAATACGTGTCAGAACTCCAAGTCAGAACCAAATGGCGGACGAATCAAGAGGCTTTAAAGCTCGACACCCTTGTTTTGCTGAAGGATGACAACCTCCCTCCTCTAAAATGGAAGTTAGGTCGCGTCGTGGCCTTATTTCCCGGTTCAGATGGAATAGCCAGAGTTGCTGACATCAAAACATCTACCGGTACCGTTCGGCGGTCATTCAGCAAGATCTGCCCACTCCCCGAAGCTTCTGGTTGAAAGGAAAGCTTTCAACACCCGGGGGCATGTTCAAGTTTCAGCGCATCAAGTGCCTGTCTATTTTCTTATAGCAATAAGGTCTAATGCATGCATTATAATTATAATTTTAAAGAGCACATGTCATCTCCTATGTATCTTTCTTATTCTTCCACACGTCTTAGAGAGTACACGTTTTCAAAATCCAAAAACCGGAGTTTCCTCTTATCGCCCTATTGACCTTTCAACAGTGACCGTATAGCAATTCTGCTGAACTTGGGTTGCCATCCGCCTTACAAACGGCTCGGAGGCCCAATAAAACTGTTGAGAGCTCGTCAACCCAGGATGCGTTGTCTGCTAACCTGGCCGTCAACGCGACCTTGAGAGACCTATGATATCTCTCGACAAGGCCATTGCTCTGGGGATGATAAGGCGTGGTACGTACCCTACGTATCCCTAAGAACTTCATAAGTTTGCTAAAGAGTTCGCTTTCAAACTGTCTGCCTTGGTCTGTTGTGATTATGCTAGGGCAACCGAATCTACTTATCCAGTTATCATAAAACGTTCTGGCTACCGTGTCTGCAGTGATGTCTGTGATAGGTATCGCTTTCGGCCAACGCGTGGCGCGTTCTAACATTGTTACCAAATAACTATAACCTTGACTTATAGTTGGTAACGGCCCGACGATATCTATGTGCACATGTTTGAACCTGTCCGCGTCTTCAAATTGCCCTAGTTCTGAAACCGTGTGACGTATATCTTTGCGCTACCATTTTACGTGATGTCCTAATGCCGGATGGCTGATGTCATGTATAGCCTGAAACGCGATTTTTCTGAAATTTTCAGGTAGGTACGGTCTGGCATTGTTAGTCGAAGTTTCGCAATCTAATACTTTGTTTGATCCTGGTATATCTAAAGGTTTCAATTGCGCTTCACTAGAAATGAGTCTTGTAATCTGAGTATCCGTTTCTTGAGCCTGTGCTATCGAGCACGGTGGGACAAAGTATTGACTCGATACGTGATAATGTGCCTTATGTCGCTTGTGAATTCGCTAATGAACATTAAATGCCTAGCCCTTCTAGGCGTTTCCTTGGCTGTGTTAACTTTACACAGAGCCGAAGTTAAAGGTTTGTGGTCCGTGTAAACGGTCAATGCTCTACCTTCTATTAAATTTCTAAAATGACATAAAGACATGTAAATGGCCAACAGTTCCCTGTCATAGGTACTGTATTTTCTCTGCGTCTCTGAAAAAGCCTTTGAAAAATATCCTAAAGGTTTCCACACGTTATTTACGTATTGTTGCAAGACGCTTCCGACGGAGGTCCCAGACGCGTCCGTCATTAGAGCTAGCGGGCAATCTGCGAGCGGGTGTGACAATGTAATGGCGCTCTTAAGGCTCTCCTTACACTGTACGAATGCTGCCTCTGCCGCTGCGTCCCAAATAATTTTGGTTTGGTCTTTCTTTTTCGAATTATGCAAAAACTTATTTAAATGCATTTGTTCGTCCGCGGCCTTACTTATGTGTAACCCGTAAAAGTTAACCATGCCTAGGAAACGTCTTAATTGTTCTACTGTTTCCGGTCGCGGGAAATCTGAAATGGCCTTTACTTTTTCCTCGCGTGGTCTCAAACCGTCTGCGGAAACAATATAGCCTAAAAATTCTACTTGAGTGCGTCCAAATTGGCACTTACTTAGATTTATTGTTAACAAACTGGAACAAATTACCTTGCTACTCCGCGAAACCAGTGCCGGGCTCGTGCAAAATAGCTGCGTCTGTGCGACACATATATGTTCATGCAAAAACCCACCCTCCTCCGCTTCCACACGAAACAACATATATCACACAGACTCAACTACACACCACCACCACTAAACACTAAAACTACACGATCGACGCGCGTTTCGCCTATATACGAGGCATCATCAAGATCTAAGAAACAGTACGACCGTTCGCTACTTGAACGAATGGCGTACTGATGGCGTAATGGTTTCGCGGAGTAGCAAGGTAATTTGTTCCAGTTTGTTGATATGGACCTCCGCAAAGTAACGCCTGAATCTATTAATTATTTATTGTTAAACCGGTTTTGCTGAATTTTGAGAAAATTAGCTTAAGGTGCTCCTTGTGAGCGTTTTCACTATCTGACGCTATAATTATGTCGTCCAAGTAGCAAAATAAATGCGAATGGCCTCCCTGTTCATCTGTAAATGACTCAAGGTCCTGTAAAGTTGCGTTCATAAAACGCTAAAACGTTTGAGCCGCATTTCTGAGTCCAAAACACATTCGCGTAAATTCAAATAACCCGAAAGGAGTAATAATGGCCGTTTTTTCGACGTCTTCGGGGGCTACCTCTATGACGTGATAGGCGCGGTTAATATTTAAGGTGGAAAACAACTTCTTACCTGCTAAGCCGTATGTGAAGTCCTGCAGCCGTGGGATGGGGTAGCGGTCTGGTTTTGTTACCGCGTTGAGCCGCCTGTAGTCACCGCAAGGTCTCAGTTGTCCATCCTTCTTGGGGACCACATGGAGAGGGCTGGCCCACGGGCTTTTGCTGGGCCTGCAAATACCTAGTTCTTGCATGCTACGGAATTCCTGTTTTACCTTTTCGTACCTATCCCGCGATAATGGCCTGGCTCGTGCGTATACCGGAGGACCCGAGGTTTCAATATAATGCTTAACTGTATGTTTTGCAGGCTCTTTAAATGAAACGAGCTTCGTAATATCCGCGTATTGCTCCAGGATGTCACGGTAAGGGTTATCATCCTGGATGCTTTTAACGGACGGTTGATCGTAACGTACGATGGACCCATACGAACACAATTCAGTAACGTTGTCTATTAATTTCTTATTATATAGGTCTACTACTAGCTTATGAGTCTTTAGGAAATCCGCTCCGAGAATAGGCTGTTGTACGTCACAAATCACAAATGTCCAGTTGAATGCTCTTCGTAAGCCTAAATTGAGTTCTAAACGTGTTACACCATATGTCTTTATTTCGGAATTGTTCGCCGCGGATAACTTGTAATTGCACTCGCGACGGTTGCTAGCACTTACCCGGTTAGCCGGGACGACCGAAACGTTGGCTCCCGTGTCTATCCACAGTAGGTGCATCTGAAGCCATCGTGTCAGACGCGGAGTCATTTTCCCCTGTAATTAATGCCAACAAAATACTTAGGTCATTAAATATACACCTGATACCATTATTATTTACTCGTCCAGATTTTTGTGAGAACATAACATAATCATAAGACAAGTTACGATTACAGTCAAGGAGGTATGCATACTTGTCACTATTTACATCGAGATGCATAAGTTTGTTAAATACTTCAATTCTGTAATTGAATACATTGGTATAATGGGCGCACTTAAAAGTTGGAGAACATAAAATAACGTTTGTATGACTTAAATTTTCTAAACATTTTCTCATAAACAAAACAAGGCTCTTATAATTCTGTGACATTTTAAAATCCTCTTCAATCCTCCTCAAATTACATACGATTCGTTTAGAAAAGAACTACAGATATTCAATATCTTATTAGAACTATTTGTGCTCAGCAAACAAATTTTATCCATTTTAATTTTCCCGTCATGTTCGAAGTTACTCAACTCGACCGCAGTTGGTGAGGAAATATTTTTCATATGGGAATTTTTTCCCAAAATGCTTATCGTTGAGTCCACACGTTGTCCCGAAGAAGCACGTCTTTCAACGGACTTGGCGGCTGCCGTTGATGGTGATGATACTGATGATTTATTTAGCATGGGAAAATCTTGTCCGATGCAGCTTGAATGTTCAATATGTCGTGCGGCTAAACTGTACTCATCCGAGTTCAAGTTAAAATACGGGCTGGATCGATTTTGTTCAGCGTCGCTGAGACTAAGTGAGACATTTTGTTTTGATTTACGATTACTACAGGTTTTTTTACTTTTTTTACTTTTTTTGACCGAAGTTATACTTGTATTTGATGTGCAAATATGCGTCAATTTATCTATTTTTGTATTGCACTCTGCGACTGTGGCACTTAATGTTGTATTTTCCAGTAGTAGGTTTTCAATTTCCTGTTCTGCGCTTCTAAGTTTTTCTTGTAAATCATTTATTTTCTTGCTCATAATTTCATACATCGCGGAGTCGCTTCCAATATAGTCCGGACAGCTTTTATTTAGACTTATATTACTGTCGGCCGATGATGAGGATGACAGTGATAATTCCGATAGATTATGAATTTCCTCCTGTTCAGAATTTTCGGGTGGGCAGTCAAAAGAATTATGTGTTGGTATGTTAATCATATCTTCCGTTTGAGCAGCCGCCAAATCAGGCTCGGCATCAGATGTACTAGGTGTAGGTAATTCACTCTCATTGTCGGGTTTTTTTCTCAGAGTCACATTTTTCTCGTCTGTGTTTTTCCCTAAGACAATGGGTTTTTTCACAGAAATTTCATTTGGAGTATTGGAGCCTGAGCGACACGGCAGGCATACCCAGGCTTTTTTGCTTTCTGCTGTCATGAGGTTGAAAAGCTTAAACGATCTGCCTGCGCATTGAATGTCATAGTTCTGTTTACACCTGGCACATTTAAGTGTGTCCTTGTTTTGAAGACCCTCTTTGCATTTCCCGCATATTGGCACCATCTCGCTAATTTATCGGCAAACTCGTACTAAGTCACTTGTGAATTGTGAAGTTACATACTGTATTGAACGTGATGTGATGTGATGAAGGTTCACCACTGTGCCACTAGATGGCGTTGCAGATGAAACACTACCTATAATTAATGTAAGTAGATCTGGATCCTATTGTATCGAGTCTTTGAGTGTAGATGGCGCTGTGCTACGCTTCTCTTTTTGGAGTAGTAGTTCCAGCATTTAACACTATGTGGCGCAATGCATGTCAGCTGTTCTTTGTTTACATTGAAGTAATTTGAATTACTCAATGGAATTTGAAACAAATGTTTAACGTTTAATTCACTTTCCACTCACAGTTGTTAGCTATAGTCGTTTATTGTTCCTGGTTTGCCGAACACACATTTTCTTCACACTATTATAGTTTAGTTCACTCTATTTTACGCAGAAAGTCACTGGTAACCAGGCAAAAACGGAACGTTTATATCTTCTATGTTACTTGTTTTATTCGGTAGATAACACTTTAGGCGTTTAATTACATTGAAACTGCACATTAGGTTGGTTCTTAAAGTTGTAAAACGTTTTTAACTATTTTTCCGTAAAAGTATTTACAGAGACGATACCAAACTTAACATTTATTGATTTTAAATGTATTAAGGTAAACAGAGCTTTATTTTAATTGACATAAGATTTAATTTTATTTTATCTCGGGTGACATTGACGATACGCGATAAGATTCAATTTAGCCTGACCTATTTTTTTTCACTGAGACATGCTCATCTCTTCGAATTTTGAATTTTGTAAATCACTAAGAAGAGTACTCACTTGTCAGTGAGCGTTTCATCTCTTTAATTTGGAAACCTTAAACTATTTAATCAATCGGACATGTTCAGCAATTATTGATAATTTATAGATCACCAAATTCTGCAGTCAGACATGTTCAGCGACTATTGATATTGTACATATCAGCTAATTATGTAGTCAGACATGTTCAGCAACTATTGAAAAATCAATGTTTATTGACTTTTGTTATTCTCAAATGTCCTGTTATGGAACTTTATAGTGTGCAGGTGTTTTGGAAATTAGGATGTGTTCATGGACTTTCGTTGATGACTGTACAGTCATTATACTCACGAGAAGGGAGGCTGAGAAGAGTCATACAAGGTCTCCGTGAATGAACCGCTTTCAATTGGGCGCGGCCACCGCGTGGGTTGCGAGAAAGAAATGTTATTTTTCACCCATCCATGAAATACTATAACGGACAAGGATGCCTCGTTGCCGTGGGCGGCTGTTCAATAAGTTTTCTTCATGATCCTTTCCACGAAGAAATAATTTAGACAAGAGAAATGCAGCCACGCCTCGCCATCTCCGAAATAAAAAACGTCACACGTCAGCGCAACTCGTAACTTAGACTTTTATCCCCGACCTCTACTCTGCGCGGGCGCAGGAGTTCGAGCCATACAACCATGCACTGCATTCCACCATTCGAAAGCTGAAATTATGAATAAAGTCAGAGAGCAGATATTCCTGGAGGTGCAGAAAATCGAACTGAAATTTATGAAAAGGAATTCCGCATGTGTTCGTCATCCTTTCCTGAAAACTAAATTTATTAACCTAACGTATGAAACCGAACATAGGCGTGCTGCAAACCAGGGCCCAGGGTTGCTATACGAAAATAACAAAAGACCCCTTCTGCCAACGATAACTTAGCCTTCAGTGAGGTTTCAAAAAAACGGTGTTACAATTTAACCTTTTAAAGTGATTTTTGTTGAAGGGGTAAGTTGAACGCTTTTATGACCTTTGTTTTTTCTGTCGTCATGTAGACAATACATTTCTACTTTTCTGATGTGTACGACACTTAATCAGCAAACGGATATTCAAATTAAATCACCGACGTAAAAACCTACTTAAAACAAAACTTAATAAATTATTATTTTATGCCGTTAGATGTCGCAGTAAGATTGTAAATCCAATAAATATAAAATGAAAATCAATAATGCGAATTCATGACATTGGCGTCAACCTGGGCGCAATGTCATAAATGCGACAGGCGACAGGTGACAGTAACCTTTCGCCGTACATTACTGTGTCGACAAGTAACGCTACAGCTAACGCTCCTCCTTTTTTAAAGACGGTAAAAAAAAACACAGCGAGTCACAGTGTGATATATATAAACCCTGATTTTGTTTCATCTCGTGTTTTTTAAAGAATACTATGGTATAACTACAACCGAAGCTTGATTACAGTACGAACGCTCCTACAGAGGCTACAGAATACCGACAGAAGAAGTTGTGGTAGAACCACACTGTCTACGGTAGCGAGTTGCTGATTACGAAACGAATATAGCGGCTCGACCGGGGTAGTACTAAACTCTTACAGAAAACCAGTGTGAGGTAGTGGCTACAATGTTAAAACTACACTGAAGCCAGTTGCTGGTTACGGAACGAATGATAGGCTTGACTAGAGTAGCACCAGAGTAGCAGTAGTTGTATGACACAGCCTGGCGTTTAACGCGTCGCGTCATTGCGATAGGGTTCTAAGGTGGCAAGTGAATATATTTCCCCTACGTAGGGAATTTTTTTATTTCTGATTTCTAACACTGCTACCTCACGCCGGTATTCTGTAAGAGTGTGGTGCTACCCTGGTCTATCTGGCCCATTTGTCCCGTAACCAACAACATGTACCTATGACTAAACATGTGAAGTCATTTTATCTACTTAAATACCAATATTTAAGTAGATAAATGTAAAGAATGTAGGGATGTGTGTTTCCACCCTTATAGAACCATAGAGTCTAACCCTAAACTATTGTATTGTTTCGCTTGTCTGTAGCTCGCTCTCTTGTCTACGACCCTGTCTCCGGTAATGGTGTACTTTCTGTTGCTCCTAATTAAATCTAATTGTATTAAGTTAATACTTTGTATTGCGGCCATTATTGTGTGTCCAATAAAGACCATTACCAGTGAAGTACCTATCTCTGGTTTTATTTGTTTTCCACTGCACGTCGGTAACAACCGGCTTATCAGGTTATGTAGCCCCAGCACACCAGGATTGGTATTTTCTGTAACCTGTATATTGGATGAATGCAGTGAGAAATCGGAGGGAATCGTCGCGGCGCAATTTCGGCGTGTTTTGTCGAACCGTTCGTCTGCTTCTGCCCATCGTACTCGTCGTGCCGTTGTGGAGCCCGAGCTCGCCCGCGTGTTCGTGTTGGCCGCTCAGTTATTATCATAAATGGCTCCCGTACTTCCTGATACTGACGCGTCGGCTGCAACCAGCTACAGCAGTGCGCATATTGACAAATTACGTGGTGCTGAAAATTACTCCACGTGGAAATATCAGATGAAAATGTTGCTGACGTTGGATGGCTTGTGGGGAGCGGTTGAAGGGACAGAGACCGAGACTTCTCGAGTTAATCGCGCGCTTGCCCGCATTGGCTTAAGTGTGATGTCATCATGCCACCAACACATACGTAATGCTGAAACAGCACAAGAGGCGTGGACTAACCTTAAAAATGTTTTTGAGAACAAAGGCTTATATAGGCGTGTTCTTCTGCTTCGCCAGCTGCATCGCGTCGAATATAGCCACTTCAACTCGATGTCTCGCTATGTAGAAGCCGTTATGACTTTAGTACACCAGCTAGCAGATATTGACAAAATTATCGCAGACAACGAAATCGTTGAACTATTGCTTAGCGGTTTACCGGAAGAATATGATGCTTTAGTGAGCAACTTAGAAACCGCAAGCATTACTAACACCTTATCAAGCGAAATGGTAAGATCGAGACTGCTGCAAGAGGAGACGAGGAAGACTGCAAGCTGTACCAACAGTGAAGAAGCTGCTTTCTTCTCTACTTCAAAAAGTCGTTCAACTGGTGCAAGTAAGGCCGTGAAGAAAACGGTGTGTCATTACTGCGGCAAGATAGGCCACATTAAAAGCAAGTGCTTTAAATATCGTAAAGACAAACATAATGACAAAAGCTTTAATAAACATCACTCCCTTCTTGCTACTGAAGAAACGACTTCAGCTTTCTTTGTGAAGAGCACTGGGTGGTATGTGGACTCAGGGTGTTCAAACCATCTGTGCAACGACAGGAACTTGCTTAGCAACTATCAAGATCTCCCTGGACATGGCAGCAAGGTCGTGTTGGCAAACAACGAGGCACTGACCGCTGTCGGTGTTGGTGAAATTCAACTTGACCGCGTTGTTGATAAGATTGAACAGGTACTGTATGTTCCGAATTTATCTGCTAATTTATTATCTGTTAGTAGACTGTGTGAGAAGGGTCATATTGTAATTTTTGATAAAGACAAGTGTAGTATTTATAACAATTGTAAAATTCATGGCAATCCTATTACCTCTGCATCAAATTTTAAGGGACTTTATGAATGGCATGGGTGTAGTAAAGGTAAAAGTACTTCGCAAGAAGTGCATTCTTCCATGTTCTTGTGTGATAGGCAAGGAACACAGAGTGCTAATGTTGCTGCTTCTGTGTTGCCAGCACAGCTCTGGCACAAGCGGTTAGGGCATTTAGGTTTCAGGGATATGTGTGCTCTTAAGGACGATCTTGCAACTGGAATATCATTTCAGGTTTGTTCCGATGTCAAGTGTGAGACCTGCCTACTTGGGAAGCAAGTTGCCTTGCCGTATCCCGTGGGCGAGGCTACACGAGCTTCTAAACCCTTAGAAATAATCCATAGCGATGTAGCAGGCCCTATGCAACAGTGCAGCTTTGGTGGTGCGAAGTACATGGTCACGTTTACAGACGACTACACGAGGAAGTCCTATGTGTACCTGATGAAGAATAAATATGAGGTAATTAATCATTTTATTAATTTTAAAAATGAAGTAGAAAAACAGTTGGATTTGCCTATAAAGATTTTACGTTCAGACAATGGTTCAGAGTATCGCAACAATAAGTTTGCTGAACTTTTGAAAAAAGAGGGTATCATTCACCAAACCATTGTGCCTTATTGCCAACAACAGAATGGTATTTCTGAAAGATTAAATAGGACGCTCTTGGAGAAGGCACGGTGCATGATGCTCGAAGCTGGTCTCTGCACGCGCTTTTGGGGGGAAGCGGTTATGACCGCCTCGTTTTTGAAAAACAGGAGCCCTACAGCCGCTTTAGCAGGACATACTCCTGAAGGCCTTTGGACTGGATCAAAGCCTGATCTTGGTCACCTTCATGTTTTCGGTTGCATCGCATATTCGCTAATTCCTAAAGAGAAACGTCGTAAATTAGATGCTAGGAGTAAGCTTTACATTTTTGTTGGTTATAGTGACCGAACAAAAGGTTTTAGGTTGTTGGACCCTTGTAACCCTAATAAAATTATATTGTCGCGTAATGTTGTGTTTTTAGAGAATAAATTTTATAAGGATGTAGACAAATTGAATTTTAATGAAATTAATAATGAGAATTTATTTTATCAATATGATGTGACATTGAATAATAATAATATTAATAATAATGGTGTTTCTAGTCAAAGTGAAGCAATTGAAATGTCTAGTCAAGATATTAATGATGTTTCCATGGTTTTTTCAGACGCGGAAAACTTCTGTACCGACACTGAGAGAGACGAGTCAGGCTGCGCTGCTTCGGGCTCGAGTAACTCGTCGGGCGAGTCTTTAGGGCTGTCGCCGCGACCGTCACACTCAGGGGAAGCCCTGCCCGCGCATAGTGCGCCTGTCGTCGAGTCTACTAGACCTGTACGCTCTACTAGGTCTCAACCACCATTAAGGTATGGTGATTATGTATCAGACTTCTCTCTGGTCGCGCATGATGCACCTTTGGAGGACCAAAGTGTACCTCAGACCTATAAGGAGGCCACCACTGGCTCACTTAGCTCAGAGTGGACAGCTGCCTTGAAAAGTGAGTATGATTCTCTAATGGCCAATAGAGTATGGACATTAGTTGATAGGCCTCAAAACGTCAACATTGTAAAGTCAAAATGGGTTTATAAAATAAAAAAGGATGCATCTGGTAACTTTGATAAATATAAAGCGCGTCTTGTTGCCATGGGTTTTACCCAGGTTCATGGTGTTGATTATAAGGAGACATTTTCACCCGTTGTAAGGCATAGTACAATGAGAATACTTTTTGCCTTGGCTTGTCAGTTTGATTTGCAAATTGATCACATAGATGTGGCCACAGCCTTTCTAAATGGCGATCTCCAAGAAACAATCTATATGGAGCAGCCGCCAGGTTTTGATATTGATCATAAAAATAAAGTATGTTTATTACAGAAAGGAATATATGGCCTCAAACAAGCCAGTCGAATTTGGAATAACAAAGTAAATAAATTATTGTGTGAAAATGGCTTTTTACAGAGTAAGTGTGAACCTTGTATTTATATAAGTAAAGGTAAAAATAGTCTCATAATAGTAGCATTGTACGTCGATGACTTCTATGTATTTTATAACAATAACTTAGGCAAGGATAAGCTTTTTAAATTGTTAACCAATGAATTTAATTGTAAAAGCTTGGGCACTTTAAAGAACTGTCTTGGTATTAATGTTACTAGAGAGAGGGACACTTTAAAACTAGATCAGAGTGATTATATTAAGCGTTTGCTTAAGCGGTTTAATATGGAAAGTTGCAAGCCTGTTTCGACACCAATGACTGTGAATTGTAGGTTTGATAATGATGATGAAGCCTTGTGTGATGAAACTTACAACTACAGAGAGCTTTTAGGGTGTCTAATGTACTTAGCTGTATGTACCAGGCCAGACATTGCCTATGCGTGTAGCCAGCTAAGTCAGTATAATTCAAGGTTTGGCAAGAGTCATTGGCTTGCAGCTAAACGAATTGTTAGGTATTTAGCAGGGACAATTAACTATGCTTTATATTTTATAAAGAGTAGGGAATTTAATTTGACTGCATATGCTGATGCAGACTGGGCCAATGATACTCTCGATCGACGTTCATTTACTGGCTTTGTTGTAAAACTAGGTTCAAACACTATCAATTGGGAATCTCGCAAGCAACGCTGTGTCGCACTCTCAAGTACAGAGGCTGAATATTTGTCAATTAATGATGTTTGTAAAGACATATGTTTCATTAAGAACTTTTTATCTGAAGTCTTATGTGTGAAGCTAGACATCACTGTGTTCAATGATAACCAGAGTGCTCATAAAATATTACTTGCTAAAGAGTACTGCCATAAACGCACAAAACACATAGATGTTCGCTATCATTACATAAAGGACTTGGTACATAATAATGTATTATCAGTTAGGTACTTGCCAACAGAACAGATGATTGCCGATGTACTTACGAAACCGCTGAGCTTTAGCAAGCATTCTTCATTTGTTCATAGCATGAATGTTAAATAATGCAAGCATTATAAGTAAATGTGAAGTTGTATTGTATAATAGTATGCAGTTTTGTTGTCTATATAAATGTAGTCATGTTCATGTGTTAAGTTGGCATGCTATTGTACGATCATGTATAGAGTCGAAGTCTCTACATAGGTGTAAGCATTGTTTATCAATCTACTTCAATATAACTGATGTTATATAGAGTCGTTCCTTTTAGTAGAGATGCTCATAAATACAAATGATTGTTTTGTTTTCTGTTTGCTTGGAAAGTGTTTATTTCTATCTTTGTATTTGAGCATGTATGTAACATGGTTTTATAAGCTGTGAGGGGAAGTGTAAAGAATGTAGGGATGTGTGTTTCCACCCTTATAGAACCATAGAGTCTAACCCTAAACTATTGTATTGTTTCGCTTGTCTGTAGCTCGCTCTCTTGTCTACGACCCTGTCTCCGGTAATGGTGTACTTTCTGTTGCTCCTAATTAAATCTAATTGTATTAAGTTAATACTTTGTATTGCGGCCATTATTGTGTGTCCAATAAAGACCATTACCAGTGAAGTACCTATCTCTGGTTTTATTTGTTTTCCACTGCACGTCGGTAACAACCGGCTTATCAATAAAATGACTTCACATGTTTAGTCATAGGATAAGGATAGGTAGTGTTATGCTAATTTTATAGTTTTATTGTTTTAATGTTTTTTTTTGTCTTATAAACATGTACTAACAAGTCTTTGAGGTATTTTTTCTAAATTCCTATATACCGTGAAATAAATGGTTCTATTCTATTCGATAGCATGACATGCAAATTTAAATTTTAATCACATTACTTTAATTGTTATTATTTACTTATTTACATACAGTTGATGATGTCAATATTCTAAAGTTTAGAGTTTAGAAAAAAAAAGATAAGATATCGTTTATTTTGTACAACAGATAAAAAATTAAACAGTCAGTATAGGTTATAATTGCATGTCAGGTTTGTAGAACATATCTATCAAAAAATATTTTTAGCCATTTAGAGCCAAACTGTAAGAATGTTGTACTACCCAGGTCGAGCCGGCCCATTCGTATTGCAACTAGAAACTGGCTACAATGTGGCTCTTCTACTATAGCTACTGCTCCACGTCGGTTTTCTGTAAGACTATGTCACTATCTCAGTCGAGCTGGCCCATTCGAACTGTATGTGACTAGTAACTGGCTACAGTGTGGATCTACCACTGTAGCTGCTCCTTCACACTGGTATTAAAAAAGTGTGTTACTACCCCGGTCGAGCCAGCCTTTTCATTCTGGCACCAGCAACTGGCTACAGAGTGGATCTACCACTATTGCTATTACTTCACGCCGGTATTGTAACAGTGTGGTACTACCCCGGTCGAGCCAGCCTATTCATTCTGCCACCAGCAACTGGCTACAGTGTGGATCTACCACTACTGCTACTACTTCACGCCGGTATTGTAGCAGTGTGGTATAACCCCGGTCGGGCCAGCCTATTCATTCTGCCACCGACAACTGGCTACAGTGTGGATCTACCACTATAGCTACTAATTCACGCCAGTATTCAGTAAGAGGGTGGTGCTACCCCGGTCGAACCGTTCCATTCGTTCCGTAACCAGCAACTGGCTTCAGTGTGGCTCTAACGCTATAGCTACTACCTCACGCCGGTATTCAGTAAGAGTGTGGTGCTACCCTAGTCGAGCTGACCCATTCGTCCCGTAACCAGCAACTGGCTAATGTACGGCTCTACCACTATAGCTACTACCTCACGGCGGTATCGTTTAAGAGTGAGTTACGATCACAATATGAAAATCTAAAAATTCTGAATTACGTTATATTATCTTTTTACGCTCAGTAGCTATAATTCATATTTTCAAGGTCTTATTTAAAAAAAACCGCTATCCCTATAAATACTTTCACCTCCCTGTTTCACCCCTTAAAATCCAAAAATCTAAAAAAGAATAGAAACGCATCACTACTTATTTATAATGGGTAGCAAGAATTCCAATTTTCAAGTTCCTAGAAGAAACTTCAGCCTCCGTTTCCTCCCTTTAAAATATCAAGATACAAAAACTCTGAAACACCTCATTATTTATTTATGCTCAGTAGCATTCGAATTTTCGTTTTCCTAATTTCAATGAGCAAAGACTTTTAATATAAAGTTCCCCGTCCACTTTCCCCCCTTAAACTTAAAATTTCCATAAATAAAAATCTTAGAATATGACAACCTTAGTAAATAAACCTATGTTCCAAATTTTAGCTTTCAAAGCTGAACAGTTTTTAGCCGATAGATCAGATCAGTCAATCAATAATTGGTCGGTCAGTTAGGACACCTTTCATAAGTTTTATTTCATGCGCCGTCGATACGCGACGTGTACGCGACGTTGTCAGATCGCACGTGTTGTGCAATCTGACAACGTCGCGTAGCAGCTTGGTACCAATTATCGATAAAGATATCAATATATTTTTTCCCTGATTAAGTATTATCACTTTCTTTTTTTCTGGTTTTATTTTCTGTTACTAACTTTACGTTTTGTGTGGATTGCTTATTTCATTAAAATAAAGTAAAAATAAAGACTAAAAGATTTTTCAAAGGCGGGATTCGAACTCTGGAACCTAGAGCTTAAGCCTGAATCTTTAAGCGGCTGTGTTAACCACTATGCCAAAGCGCTTTGAATTTACCGAGCGAAATTTTGAAACTAATCTTTCAATTCACCAATTAAGTTACACCGAGTTTAAATTTACCAACTACTCGATAGATGCCAGCAGCGTATAACGCTTTTACCGCCACCTAATATATTATAATAAGTGGAACTAGGAGGTACCGGCGACGATAATAAGTTTTATGCGAGTTTTGAAAAGTGTTCGGAGTTGGCTTTCTTGGGAGTATTCATTATTCTATGACCCGGGTGGGTTGATTGCCCATTTATAGTTATTAGAATCGTCCGGCGGACGTCCTTGAAAAGGCGATCGCGCGAGCATCGAGTTGAGAGAGAATATTTGTGCACCCGTAACTCGATCTGTAGCGAGCGAAAAAAAATGTTCTAAAAACAATGTAGAGTATTTTTGTTTCTAATGTTTTGTGTGATAATCAAAGGTGTTAAAATGGTCATACTAGAGCGATTTGCCGAATATTAATTCATTATTGCGTATTTTACGAAAGAAAAACTGAATTATTATTGAACTTATTTTTCTAAACTTTACCCAATAGGTTTAGCTAACCACTAAAAGACCTTAAATAGAATTCCAGAAATATCCAATCTTTATTGAAAGAAAAAAAGTATTTTTTGATTTTCATAGTTCCTCAAAAGTTACCTTTCTAACATTGTTTCAACTTGATGTCTGAATAGCTCTTAATATGGAACAATTGACATTTCAAATACTAATTCTATATTCATTAGAATAATAAATAATGCAATTATCGATTTTTAAAAATTGTCTCTAAAATAAAAGTAAGTCTCCATCAAGTAGCATTTGCTATTTCCAATAATTAAAGTAGTTGCGATGCATTTTAAATGACAGGTAAAAACAAAATTAAAAGGTAATTGTTAGTTTTTATGGCTTTCCGTTATTTTGATTTTGTTTGTTATTAAGAAAAAAATGAACCTTATCAGTAATCCTTTCGATTTGCGTCATAAAATACGGTATGTTATTTTTTTGTCGCATTTGACCGGTTCGAGTCCCGACAAAGACAAGCGATTTTTCATAAATCCATAAATGCAGAATTTATTGTTTTTAAAAATAAAGGAAAGTTTCCTTTACACAGAATGTGCTATTTTCAGTATTTAAGGTAGTTGCCATCCATGTGGCATTCAAACTTTCCACCCTGCTATGTGATTCTCTAAGCGCCATTTCAACGTTACTAACATCGGTTGATTTGTGGATGCAGCATCTCACAAATCATCGATGCTATTGACATTATCATGCTTGGTATTCTCTAAGAACCGATGTTCGCCGGATTTTTCTTCGATGTATTGAACGAAACGATGTTTTCATCAATGTTATAGGGACGTACCAATTTTATCTCGATTGATTCATTTATTTTCGACTAAGGAATTTTTGCTTTATTTGCGTATACCAAATCGAGGAATTAACTATAATGGTAAGAAATGACCCCAAGGTTCACTTTAAAGCAATAAATAAAATTATAAACCATTAAATTGTAATTTTAATTTATTTTTTATTTAAGCGCCATCTAGGAATGATAGTATTACCAACGTTGAGCCAGCTCCGCGAATCATTTTCAAGTTTCTAGACACGCGGTAGCGTGTCAAGCCAAGTTCAAGTAACAGTGGCACTAACATGACTGGCCAAGTTTAGTTTATCTCTATCTGCGTCCCTTTCTTATAATACTAGTTAGACAGACACAGTAAGTAAGCAGTGGGTGTATTTAGAAAACTGGGCAGAAATTGCAAAATATTTAGGTTTTTCTTTGATTTATACACTAAACACTCATTGTATCTTAAATTTGAAGCTTCTATGTCTACTAGAAGTGCTTTAAACTTTTGATGATCGGTCAGTCAGTCAGTCAGTCAGTCAGTCAGTCAGTCAGTGACAAAATAAAGAAACTTTGACTAGTTATAATTCTTCTTAAACTACTGGTTCAAATTGAATGAAATTTGAAATATACCGTGGAAAAGACTGTGTAGGTAAATTCCTTGAATATCTGCAGAGGGATATATGTACAATAAGCAATATTTATTCGAGCCCAAAGCCAATGGATATTACCGAAAAGGAAGAAAATGATTTTTTGAATGCTCGATATTGTTTTCTTTGCAGCAAGTTCGCTCGGTGACTCAGTATGAGATCATTGTCATTTAACAGGACGTTATAGGGGGGCAGCTCATTCTTATTGCAATATCTGCTATCGTTTACCTGTATTTGTGCCCGTATTTTTTTATAACCTATCAGGATACGACAGTCATTTATTTATAGGTCAGTTGGGGGAAATGCCAGGACAAATTAAAGTTATAGCGAAAAATAAAGAAAATTATATTTCATTTACAAAATACTTCATCAATAATCGAAATGAATTTATGTCTGTTCGTTTTGTGGATTCATTTAAATTTTTAGGCGCTAGTTTAGAAGAACTTGTAAGCACTTTAAACAAAGAAGACTTTGTTCATCTTTCGCATTTTTATTAATTAGCAGAGCATTTCGACCTACTGAAACGTAAGGGTGTCTATCCATATGAGTATATGAATAGTTGGACTCGGTACGAAGAGCGATGTTTACCACAGCAACATTATTGTTACAACTCGTTAACCAATGACATCATATCAAAATATGATTACGAGCACGCTAAACTTGTCTGGAGATCATTCCAACTTAAGAATTTAGGGGAATAGACTGATCTTTACCTTAAGTCTGATGTACTGTTATTGGCTGACATATTCGAAAAGTTTCGCTAAACTTGTAAAGTTAACTATAGATTAGATCCTGCTTTTTATCTGACCGCTCCAAGTTTAAGCTTTGATGCTATGTTACTCGTACTTATAACAAATGTAAAATTACAGCTTAACCTGACCTTGAAATAATTAGAATGATTCAGAAGGGTATTCGTGGGGGTATATGTTTATGTTCTAATCGATATGCGATTGCAAATAATAAATAAATGCCTAATTATGATCCGAGTATTCCAAAAATGTTTGTACTATATATATAGACTGTAATAATTTATACGGTTATGCCATGTGTGGCAGTTTACCTTATGCTGATTTCAAATTATTACAACAGGATGAAATCAAAAATCTCGATATCCGGTTAGTACCAGATAATTCAGATTATGGTTATATTTTAGAAGTGGATTTAGAATATCCTGAATATTTGCATGACTTGCATAATGACATTCCATTCTGCCCATAAAAATTCATACCTCCTGGTTCGAAGAAACCTAAACTTATCCCTAATTTATATGATAATTATGAGTACGTAATTCATTACATACATTTAAAAACATGTTTAAATCATGGTTTGATCCTTAAAAAAATTCATAGAGTAATAAAATTTAAGCAAAGTCAATTTTTAAAACAATATATAGATCTAAAAACGAAATTGAGACAAAAAGCTACATCTGTATTTGAGCAAAATTTATGTAAACTATTTAACAATGCTATTTTTGGAAAGACGTTGGAAGACCCCGAGAAAAGATTAAATGTTATGTTAGTTAATGTATGGCATGATAATAAAAATAAAACGAAAAAGAAGTAAGGAGCCGAATGTCTAATAGGCAGACCTAATTATCATAGTTCAACCATTTTTACTGAAAATTTCGTAGCCATACAAATGAAACCAGAATCCATAAAACTTGATCGACCGATTTATATCGGATTTACTGTTTTGGAAATGTCCAGATCTCATATGTATGATTTTCATTATTCTCATATTAAACCTTTTTACGGGTCTAATTTGAGTTTGTGCTATACTGATACAGACTCTTTTTTGTATTCCATAAACACTGAAGATTTATATGCAGATATTAAATTACATTTTCAGCCTTATTTTGATACCAGCAATTATTCTGTAAGTAACACCTATGGCATAACACGTCAACATAAAAAAGTACCAGGCTTGTTTAAAGACGAACTCGGTGGCGAAATAATAAGTGAGTTTGTAGGTCTCAGGTCTAAATTGTATTGTATGAAAACAGAAAAGAAGCAATTGAAAAAAGCTAAAGGGACAAAAAACATGTTTTGCGAGATCTGGATTTTGAAAAGTATAAAAATGTATTATTAACTAATGAAAAATTAAGAAAGACAAATATTGTATTTAAATCATTGAAACATATTATTTTTACGCAATCTGTGCAAAAAGTAGCATTATCATCAAATGATGACAAAAGCATTTTACTAAAAAACCAAATCTCCACGTTATCTTGAGGTCATAAATTTATGTTTTAATAAGACTTTGTTGTGATTGTTTGTTAACCCGAATAAAAAAAAAAGACAGTTAAATGTTTAAGTTAGATGTAAGGTGTTTATTATGAATAAAAGGTGTATTTGTTTTGTATTATTTTCTGTAATAAACATTCTTTCCTTCAATATAATATATGTTTTATATATTTTTCAGACCTGTCCTAGATCAATAAATTCTAAAATATTGCTTTTGTGTTAAGGTGGACGAACTTTATGAATAAAATAAAAATGCATTGCTTGACAATACTATAATTTATTTTAACCATAAATATGATTTGTCACATTTCCTGTACCAATTATAATACAAATTACATTTTTCAAAGCACATTTTTTTAAATGTTTAATACAGTAAAAGTTCGTGTTACGGTCATCAGTTACCATTTTATACAATTCTTCAAAATTTGGACATCCTATTTCTCCTATTTCAGTAACATCACAATCAGAACATAATTCTTGTACCCATCTTACTTTTTCTAAGCCTTTCACAAAATGGTCTTATTTTTTAAGAATGGTTGTACGTATCTTATGAATTCTCTATAATCAATAATTCCTTCACTCCATGTTAAACCATATTTTTTTTCTATCCACCGCACTTGACGTCGTTCTTTATCAGTTAACTTAGAATAAGGGAACGGCGGTTGTATTAAATAAACTTGTGTAACATTTTCTGTAGCCACTCCTAACTCCTTCATAATAAAATTATTGTCCTTGTCTTTGAAGCCTTGCACATCGATTATATAAATATTTGAATTCATGATATTTTCTTTACAATTGAGGTTAGCGGTTTATATTCTACTATGCACTCGTTCAGTATAAGACAGTAAGCGGACGTATTGTCGGGAATTTCCGAATCGCATTCAATTTCTATTCTAACGTCAATAGGTCTTGTCTTTAATCTTTCGTTTTGTCGAGAACAGTCAATTAAAAACAAAGGACAACTTTTAAAATCGTGTATGGTTAACAACGGTTCAGCGCGACGACCGTGATATAACTGTTGAAATCTAGCATATTGTTCATATAATAAAGCATAATTGTTAGATTCAAAGTTTACATTCAGGCCTTCGTATGGAAAATAAATAGAATTTAAAAACTCTTTAACTTCTCTCAAACGACAGTGATCAAAACGAGAATAGTCTGCATTTGATAAGTTTTTCATATTAGTAGACAGAGATAGTATAAAGAAACGTGGTTTTTCTATTTGGGTTCATGTTTTTACTGACCAGGTGTGTTTTGTGGTTTTTGGCAAATATGGGTATTGATTAAGATCCCAGTTTCTAAATGCAAAGCTTAATGCGCGATCTTTTTCCAACAACTTAAGCATGTTAATTCTTTGACGGTCGGAAACTTTAATATGAGGCATCCGCCAAATAATTTTATGGATATCAATTAGAGATGCAACGGATATCCGGTTGCTATCCGGTATCCGGCCTATCCGGCCATTATTTTACTATCCGGCCGAATACCGGATAGTTGCGCACTATCCGGCCGGATACCGAATATTGATTCTGTTTGGTATTAAACTTTGAAAAATGGTTAGTATACAAGAACACAACAACAAATTATCAATATTGGTTTATTAGTATTACCTTTTAACGTACAATTTAATTAAACTTTAGATAAGTTTAATTTCTGCAAATTATAAGAAAGCTCAAAGTCACGCGACGAGCTATGGAGAGGGCTATGCTTGGAGTATCTCTGCGTGATCGAATCAGAAATGAGGCGATCCGCAGATGAACGAAAGTAACCGACGTATCCCAGCGGATTAGCAAGTTGAAGTGGCAATGGACAGGGCACATAGCACGGAGAACAGATGGCCGATAGGGTCGAAAAGTTTTCGAATGGCGGCCGCGTATTGGCAATCGCAGCGTAGGACGACCAGCCACAAGATGGTCTGATGACCTCATACAGGTGGCAGGAAGGCGCTGGTTGCATGCTGCTTCCAACCGGTCGCTTTGGAAATCCATGGAGGAGGCCTATGTTCAGCGGTGGACTTCTTGTGGCTGAGATGATTCAGCAAAATAGGCGGGCGCACGTGTACTGCATACGAACGAAATAGTTCCGTACACTGACCTAATAAAACTAGTTTCTTGCCTAGAAAACGGTCCGTGCGAACCTACAATGTGTAACAGGTTGAAACCTGCACGACGCGCTTGCCGCCAAACTAAAATGTAGGTATCGTTTGGCCGGCCGAATATTCGGCGGCCGGATACCGGATATTCGGCCGGTGATCAGGCCGAATATCCGGTATCCGGTATCCGGCCAAACAACTATTCGTTGCATCTCTAATATCAATCTCATTCAAGACCTCATTAGTATTAAGTGTTACTGCATTCAAGATGGTATTGCTACGAAGCAGAATTAATTCATGTTTACAGTTGATTATCACTTTGCTGAAGTCTTCAGCAAATCCTAAGATTTTTTTTAAAGGAATAGAAACGGCGAAACGTCCTTCTTCTATATTTTTTGTACCATTTAAATCCCAGCCTCTAGCTTTCGACATTCTTGCTTCATTCTCATTTATAGACAATAAGGATTTAATAGTCGTAGTCACACCTGCATTTTTCACTCTGTCTATTTCAACCCCATTTAATTCATATTGAATATCTTGAAATAGAAAAAGAAATGGGTTATTCGTGAATTGAACACTTTTTACTTTTTCTTTTGTTTCTCGGTTCTGAACATTTACGATCCCCTCCAAATACAATGTGCTCTCAGAGGGTAACATATACAAGTCTTGCTGATTAATAGGTATTCTGATTTCATCGTTTCTGTTGAACGTGGTAAAATATGGATTATATGAATGAATTTTAAAGCCTTCGATACTATTGTCTTCTACAAAGCTATGTGTCACGTTTAAATATTCACTCATTTTAATAATCCAATCAATTTTAGAAACTTGATATTCTCCTTATTCAATTTAATTTTGGTAGATGTTCTTCTTTTGAAGATGTTAGCTGGACTTGGTGCAGGTTGGTGTGCACAGCTTTTATTAAAATCTATCATTATTTTTACTTTTTTTAAATGTAAGTATAACTGAAGTTTTTCACCGCGTAAATTTACAAGTTGATTATTTGCATCAAGTATACGTATATTAATTGAGCTAATATTACTTTGTTTCATTGGAAAGTAAATAACGTTTTTAGGGACCTCAATTATACGATATCCTAGCGGGACGTTAGGAACAAATTCGTGTATTATATGACTGGGTTTCCCGTTTACAAAAGAACCACTTGTCCAATACAGGACGCAAATAATAACTTTGTAGTCTCTTTTTTTATATAAATTTAATAAAAATAAAAATAAATGTACAAAAATACGGATTGTATGCCACGCAAGTATTGCAGCTTCTAGTTCTATATATAACATCGCTAGGGGGCGCTCGCGGACATGAGTTGCAGTATTCGACGTAAATTTGTGACGTCGACGTCATTCCGTTTTGCGTAAACATACTCCCCCCCTTGGAAGCTCGTGAAGCTTTCAAGATTGGAGCCTTATTGAACTTCGTCTGAGGATGGTAATAGGCAGATGCGATTAATGGCTCTTCGAATAATTCCTCGGCCCGTAGATATGTCAGCCACTCTTGGAACGCCATCACTGCCCGGAAATAGTTTTTCGATTCTGCCGAGGCGCCAGTTGAGAGGGGCCACATGGTCTTCTTTCAGTAGCACCAGATCATTGAGCTGAAGGTCCCTGCATTTCAGTTTCCACTTGGTTCTCTGCTGCAATTCGGAAATGTATTCGGTGCTCCAGCGCTTCCAGAAATGCTGCCTAAGTTGATCAAGGCGTTGATAACGGTTGAGGTGATTGACGTTGGAGTCCAGCAGGCAAGGCGATGGTAGCGCAGTTAATGGTCGGCCGATTATAAAGTGGCCCGGGGTAAGAGGAGAGAAATCTTGGGGTGAGGAGCTCAATGGACAAAGAGGACGGCTGTTCAATATTGCCTCGACCTGACAAAATAGGGAAGATAGTTCTTCAAAGGTCAGATGGGAGTTGCCAAGCATCCTGGTAATGTGGAATTTGGCGGATTTCACGCTGGCTTCCCACAGCCCGCCAAAGTTAGGAGCGTATGCAGGTGAGAAACGAAACTCAATTCCTTTGGTAGCTGCGAAATCAATAATACCCTCCGTGTTGAGTGTCAAGAACTCTTTGATCTCTTTCGCGGCAGCTACAAAATTTCGACCATTGTCGCAGAAGATTTGTTTAGGCGCGCCGCGACGAGCAATAAATCTCTTAAGGCACAGGATGAAAGCATCCTTTGACAGTTGGCTTACGGCTTCGAGATGTATGCATTTGTACCTAAAGCAGATAAAAATGCAGAGGTAAGCCTTTGTTATCTTGCACCCACGGCCTTTACGATCACTAATCATGAATGGTCCAGCAAAATCAGTGCCCACAGTGAGGAAAGGAAAATCTATGGTAACTCGTTCTGCAGGTAAATTCCCCATAATATTAGTCATTGACTTGCCGCTAAAACGCTTGCAGATAGAACATTGACGATATGTTTGCCTAGCAAGGGCTCTTCCCCCAACAGGCCAAAAGCGGTCTCGTATGGAGCCGAGCAAAAGTTGCGGAGGAGCGTGACATAATCGCTTGTGTTCCAACTGAAATATAAGTTTTGCTAAGTGATGAGAGGCATGCAGCAAGATGGGATGTCTTTTATCAAAGCTATGGGATGAATTTTCTATGCGACCTCCCACTCTTATTATTGCTTGAGGGTCAAGGTAGGGATTGAGTGACGCAATTTTTGATTTAGGACTAAGGGTCTGATTGTTGGCAAGCAAAGATAGTTCCTTGCCAAATGAGTCATTTTGAGACAATTTTATCAGACAAGTCAGAGCCTTGTTAAGCTCGTTCACATGTAAGGGGCCAGTGAATTTATTTGTGGGATTTTTACAATTGTTTGAAAATCGAAAAACGTATGCCAAAGCACGTTGTATACTGGAAAGCCTGGAGTAATTTTGGATATTTATGACATGTTCAGTAACTTCGGCTGTGTGAACCCTTAACTCAGGAAGATCAGTCTTACGTACTTTAAATGATGGCCACGAAGCCTCTGGTTCTTTAAGGAAATCAGGTCCTAGCCACCACATCGTGCAGCTGGTAATGCGATGTGGTTCGACGCCGCGTGAAAGAAAGTCAGCGGGATTTTGTGCTGTAGGTACATGACGCCAAGAAGCAACATCAGTGAGTTCTCCTATTTCACTTACTCTATTGGCAACAAACGTTTTTAATTTATTTGAGCTTGTAGATAACCACGCCAGCACAACGCTCGAGTCAGTCCAGTAAATAAGACGAGAAATATTGCAGCGAAGTGCGGTTGTGACGGTAGAGCTAAGCTGCGCAGCAAGGAGGGCGCCGCACAGCTCAAGCCGTGGAATAGTTGTGGGTTTCAGTGGTGCGACACGCGCCTTGGCACAAAGCAAACGAACAGAAATGCTTCCTTCGGCGTCTACTGATCGCAGGTAAAGCGCAGAACCGTAACCCTTAATGGACGCGTCGCAGAAAGAGTGTAGTTCGATGCTGGTTGGATTGGGAATCAAGACCCACCTGGGAATAGATAATTGAGAAATAGAGTCAATGTGCTCAACAAACCTTTGCCATGTTGATTTAATTTCATCGGGAGCAGGATCATCCCAGTCTAGCCCAGAAGACCATAATTGTTGAATGATCAACTTAGGAATTATAGTGCACGGTGAAAGCAAGCCTAGTGGGTCAAATATTTTGAATGTAGCTGACAGAATGCTACGCTTAGTTAGTGTCTCTACTGGGCTTAACTCTATTGAGAATCGGAGGCTATCTGAGGTAGGATCCCAACCAAGACCAAGGGTGTCAGTGGCAGCGCTAAGCATGAGATCGCCTTGCGCATTAATGGTGTCTATTGACAATAAAGAAGGCAAGTTGGATCTATACTTCCTTAATGGGAAACCGCATTTATCTAAATTTTGCGATATTGATTGCTGAATAAAGCGCAGTTGTTCCTCGCTGTCATGCCCACTGAGAAGATCATCGACGTAGAAGTCCCTTTGAATTATAGTTTTGATTAGAGGATCTTCGCATTCTTCTCCGACCTGCCAGAGACATCGAGTGCTCAAGAAGCTTGCGCTAGAGAAGCCATAAGTCACTGTGTTCAGCTTCAATGTCTTTAAGGGCAATGACTCATCGTCACGCCACAATATGAGCTGTAAGTTACGATGTGACTCATGAACGAACACTTGGCGATACATTTTCTCGATGTCCCCGGAGAGGACGTAGCGATGTTGACGAAATCGAACAAGTATATTAAAGAGTGAGTCTTGGATTGTAGGACCCACCATTTGTAGGTCGTTTATGGATAACCCAGATGAAGTGCGAGCCGATGCGTCAAAAACCACGCGAAGCTTAGTCGACTCACTCTTTTCTTTAATGACTGGGTGATGAGGCAGAAAGAATGCATTTTCAGGTCTGTCAACTGCAGATGGAGAAAGATGACCAAGTTCCTGATACTCATGAATGAACTTGGAGTAACGTTCCTTTACATCTGGCTGCTTTCTAAAGCGTCTTTCTAAATTAAAAAATCTTTGCTGGGCTAAACGATAAGAATCGCCTAAACATTCGGGGTCGTCTTTAAGGGGAAGCTTAACTATAAAATGCCCGTCGTCCAGACGTTTAGTGTTTGCAATGAAACTTTGCTCACACAATCGCTCCTCTTCTGTGAGAGGTTGTTTTTTGTTGGGAAGACTTTCCAACTCCCAAAATTTGCGCAGTTCATTGTTAAGGTCACTTGTGTGAACAAAGTTGCAATGAACATCTGGACTTGGTGCAGTTTTAACGCGTGGCATGGGACCTGCAATCAACCATCCCAACTTAGAGTCACGTAAAATAGGATAGCCTGCTCCTAAAGAGTGCTGCTGGGAACCTATGATGTCCCAAAACAGGTCAGCACCGACGAGCATGTCTATTTGGGATGATTGATGAAAGCTGGGGTCTGCCAGTCTAAAACCTGACAAATTTAAGTGTCGTATGTCAATGGGTGTCTTAGGAAGCTGCTCGGAAATTTGAGGCAAGACTAAGCAAGTTAAGATGGCATTGAACGTACTACTTTTTGATTTAAGGTGCACTGTGCACCGTTCGGCCTTAATATTAAGATAAGTGTTTCCAATACCTACCACGTTTTGAAGGTGATTAACATGAGGAATCAAGGATAGCCTTTTCTTGATGGTTTCAGTTATGAAAGATGCCTGGCTCCCACTATCTAACAAACAACGAGCAGTAACTGTTTCCTTAGAATTCGGATTGATTAAATCAATTATTGCTGTGGACAGAATAGTCTCCGATGAAGTTGAAGCAGTCAGAATGGATAAGTTCGTTTGAACATCATGCGTAGTCTCCGCCTCTTTATGTAACAGCGTGTTATGGCGTTGCCTACACAGCCTACAAGTACCTGGTAACCTACAGCGACGAACATCATGGCCGACACGCAAGCAGTTATGACATAAGTTTAGCGTTGAAGCCTGTGCTAGCCTATCGTCGGGGGTTTTGCTTTTAAATGTCGCACAGTCGAAGATCCGATGTGCTCCCTTGCATACCGGACATTCGAAAGGCCTTGACGAGGAAGGAGCTGGAGAATCCTTGGTGCAGGTAACAAAAGTTTTAACATTTGTTTTGTACCGTTGAGGTACGGTAGGCTGAGCTGGCACAAACGTATCTCGTTTAATAACAGACCTGTCCTGCTTGTTTCGGTTAACTGTCTCTAGAACATCTGCACGATTTTTTATGAAAGTGTGAAACTCGTTTAATGTAGGCATGTCTTCTAAAGAATTCCGATGTTCTTCCCACTTTAAAAAGGTTGTGGAATCCAATTTTGCTGTGACCATGTAGATTATTAAAGTGTCCCATTGCTGCGTCGGCTGACCTAAGGTTTTGAGCGCTCTTAAGTTCTTGGATACATGGTCAACCATGTACCTAAGAGATTTATCAGACTCACGCGTTATAGGTTCTAAATTGAACAACGATTTTAAATGGTTGTTTATGAGTTGCCGCTTATTATCATATCTTTCACGAAGGAGCTGCCATGCCTCAGGATAGTTTTTATCTGTGACCTCTAAATTGCAAATAACGCGTGCTGCTTCGCCTTCCAAATAAGAATTTAAATAATAAAATTTGTGTATATTTTTTATTTTGCTATTGGTGTGCACTAATGAATTAAATGTGTCGCGAAACTCAAGCCACCTGTAATAAGTGCCGTCAAAGTTAGGTATTTTTATGACGGGCAAACGAAAACCTAAAACGTCCTGATCTTCGCGAGGATTGCTTGTGATAGAATTGTAGTCGCTAGGATCGGGTTCGATTCGCTTATTTTTAGATAAAATATCCTGAGCCGTAGCAATGCAATGGTAGAAATCTTGTTCAATTAAATCTCTTTCGTTTAATTCTGCAGATAAAGTTGCCGCATTCAATAACTCGATATCGTTTTGCAGCTCATCAAAATCCTTGAATAACGATTCCAATGTACTTAATTTGCAAGTCAGTTTGCCGACTTCTATTGACGAAATCTTTGTGTCGTCCGTTAGAAGCGTACTTAAGTAATTTTTAAATTTTGTAACGCGGCCCTTTATTGAACTACGTTTTACTAACAATTCCTTTAAATCGGTCATTATAACAGTTTTATAGCAAACTAAACTTGCAAAATAGGTTGTTTACTACTAAATAACAAAAGGCATACGATACGCTCCTCCCTTTGCTGATGCAGCAGTCAGGCTGTGGTCAGCGAGACCGGCCTTAGTAGCAGGCGGCCGACGGGAAGAGATGCACGCTGTGCGGGCGCTCGTGAAGACTAATCAGCTGGGCAGCGCGGTGATTAGGACAGCTTATTACTTGCGCAGAAGCATGTGCTGGAATAGATTGTTGCAAACATCTTTTTATCTAGGCAATATAAGCGTCTAATGTAGTTGGGAAGAAGTGTTTATGCGTAGCTTAGTGAAAATAAGCATAGGAGTGCCGCGAGAGCAATAACAAAATATAATAAACAACGCTAAGTGAGTTTTTCTAAAGTAGGCATTTATAGGCGCTGTGCAATTAAAATATTGATTTACTTATGACTTGCTTAGGCGTGTAATTGAAGTGAATGCAAAAGTGCAACTTGCGTGTGAAATTGAATAAGTGAATGGAACTTGAAAATAATCGGCGTAAGGAATAGAGACCAAGGCAGCTTGTTAACAGGGTAAGTCGACTTGTTTCGTATGTGCTGTAGCTAATAGCTAGCTAACGACAGTCCAAACCTAAGTTGATGGTTCAATCAGGGCAAGATGGGATTAAAGAGTAGGAAAAAATGGAACAAGCTCACTCTGAATAAAGGCAAGACCAATGCTGCGGCGGTGTCCAATAGCTGACCGGCTGGCTGCGTTAAGTCGAAGCTGTGATCCTTTTTGCTTTAAAATCCTGATTTTCTTGACTGCTCACAAGTCGCTGATTATTTAGTTTCAAGATGATTGTCGATGCTTGATAGAAAATGTCCACGAACACGTCGTTTATTTTGTCTTGAAGTCGTCTCGTGCCGTGACCTTTCTTTGTCCTTTTACTGCGTCACGGTTTTGTTGCGATGATGAGCCGATTTGCGGTTCTCGTCCTGTCACGGTCGCCAAAATGTCCAATACAGGACGCAAATAATAACTTTGTAGTCTCTTTTTTTATATAAATTTAATAAAAATAAAAATAAATGTACAAAAATACGGATTGTATGCCACGCAAGTATTGCAGCTTCTAGTTCTATATATAACATCGCTAGGGGGCGCTCGCGGACATGAGTTGCAGTATTCGACGTAAATTTGTGACGTCGACGTCATTCCGTTTTGCGTAAACACCACTTATAAAATCACATTCGATCCTGATGACTGTTGTTGATAGAATGTTAATAGGATCGCGAGAATGGTGCATTATATTAGCTTTTAATGTTTCATTTTCAAAACCCAACATTTTGCCAATAGAATTGCTTTTTTCGAAGTTCCTTTGAACATAAAATATTTGTTCGCAAAGCTTTACATTTTCTTGTAAGTAATAGCTAATATCTTCAAGTTCATATGAACCTTCAGGTATTTCAAGTACTTCTTTCTCGCCATAAGAAAATTAATTGTTTCTCAGGTCAATATTTATAAGGTATAGAATTAAAAGTTGAAGAGTATAATAGTCCGCATTCGTACTCTTCATCTAGTTGTAATGGTGGAGAGTAATTAGTTGTAAGCGTAGCAGAAAACCCCGTAATGGACAGGGTGAAAGACATCTTTAAAATGATACCATAAAAGGAATGTGTTATAATTTATTGTTTTTTCCAAAACTTTCTAAGATATTTTAAGCACAAATGACCGCAATTTACGGTGTTAATTTTTTGATAATTTTCATAGTTATAAAATACATCATAATTGTTGGGTGTGCACGTAGACGGAGAAGATGGAAAACACGTAGTACTGAATGAAACTGATTTTAATAAACTTTTGGAACACAAAATGTACAGAGGAGCCGCGCGGTTAGGCTCATAGCTAGCAGAGGACTGCCAAAATGGCGCCGTCATAAAAATAACGGCGGGTATGCCTTAGATATATAATTAAACTACCTTCTAAAGTAAAACACAAAGAAATAATAATTATAAACACTGTGGGCTGAGCGTGTCGCTAACATTCCCCACCCCAGTGCTGGTCACAGCACTCATCACCCAAAGGTATCGGTGCGACGCGAGCAGCAGAACGCCGCCACGTCCCGGTGGCAGTCCGCACCTCGACCAGACGCACGCGGCCGTCCTTGCCGGGAAACACCTGCGTGATGAGTCCCTTAGGCCACGTGTTGCGAGGTGAACTGGGGTCAACCACTAGAACAAGATTTCCAACTGCTAGCGGCTTCTGCTCACCTTGCCACTTCGTTCGTGGGATTAAGTCAGGCAAAATTTATGTCACCCACCTTTGCCAATACATATCGGCCAGCCTCTGAGCTGTACGCCAATGTTTGCGTAGGTACAGGTCAGAGTCGTCGAACGCTCCGATGACGGGTAAGTTGGATTGTACCCTCCCCCCCTATATATACATACTACCTAAATTTTTTTCGAATAATTTAATAATTAATCCTACCTAACTAAAAATCTGACAGGTGAAATACGTAAATTTGGCCATGTGATCGTCTAGTATCCTACGTTGTGTCCGCTATAAATAACCCATGAACTTTTAATAACAAGCAAAGATTAGTCCACCAAACTACCTATTTAGCCTATTACCTAAAATATGCTGACTTTAATTAACCTAAAATCCTAACCTAGACAAAAGCCTAAGAAGTTATATATAACGCAAATACATACTAAATAATGATTAGGAATGATTGAATGCTACACTTAATTGATTTTAGAGCTTAGAATAAGTAAGTCGTTATAGTCAAGTCTCGGAAAGAAAATGAAAGATATTTATTTTTTCGGCTAAGGCTAGGGCTCCTCCATCCGCCCAGAAGTTGCTACTTCCTGGTATTTACCATAGCAGTGGATCTCGTCCCAGACTGGACGATCCCCCTCCGATTAAGTTCTTTTTAAGAGGAAGTGATCAATTAATGTCTTATATAGTCAGTCGGTAGGATATGTTATACAAAGGTCAAGAGGAAAGCAAAAATACCAGGCTTTTATTTTTTCCAAAGTCTTTCATTATTTTAGCATGTCTAGGAAACTAGATATTTAGTAAACAATGATTTGGCATTAATTAGAACAGTGTTATTTTAAAACTGTATTTTATCAAATAGTTCCTGGTTGCAGTTAATATAATGCAGATAGTAAGTATACTAAGTTTCAATGATGAAAAGTAAATAGGAAGTTAGTACTTCAGTCAATTATATCTTACAGTAAGATTCAGTCAGTCCTGTTGATAGTAGGTAATTTTATGTTACTTTTATAAAGTAAAATATAAGCTTTCTAACCAATGTAAGACTTTCTTCTATCTTACAAGTATTATCACGTCTATGGTTTTAGAACTTGAACACTAGCCATGTGTTAGGACTAGCAAAGAGGTATATCTGATAGACATTTGATAATGAATATATTTGGTCATACCTTAAATATAGAACTCCTCCCCGTTTGGTAGTAGGAATGCTAAAACTTGCTTATGCTTCGCTAGGCATGATCAATCCTTCATTATGTTGGATGGTTTTGTTTTATTTTTTAACAATTCCAAACAAGTTATTACTTTAATTATAAAAATAGCTCTTTGTTATTGCTACAACTTTAAATAATAATATCTTGCCATAGGCTAGAAATGCTCAAATAGATTAGAATATAGTTATAGTAGTTAATGTTAAAACATAAAATCCCTAGGAACCCTAAGAATCCTAACAAGTTAATGACGAGCCTACGCCCTAAGCCTACACTTAGAGAAGGTTCCTATTTCCCTAAATTAAGTTAAGGTGTTTAAAAAGCAAAACTAGAATTCTAGTTGTATTTACCTTTAATTGCGTGGTGTGTAATGTTGTTTATCCCCGGTTTAAGGGATAAACACCTAACTCTAACCCATCCTCGGTGTAAAGAATGGATTACTAATCTGTTCGAAAACCCTATACGATGCGAGGTTCGGGAAGACCTCTATAGACCTATACCTAAATCCCGGTGTTACGTCTGAGTTTGGCCCCCACACAGCCATGAGGCTGGGAGAGGAGAGAGGCCGCGGATACCCCTGCACATCCGTGTGAATATATACATATATAGATCGGAAGGGTCCACAGCACGCTGGACCACATGAGAACCTCACTGTCTAGACATCCTCATGGTGTACCAACATTACCGTGTGTGGCAAAACACAGGAAGTTAGACATGATAATTGTTAAGTTATCATGAATGAAAACCCATGCCCAAAAGAGGCCACATTTTGGGGAATCCACCCGCGTGGATTTTAAACCCAGAGGACTTCGTTGTCACCATGTTAGGTATCCGTCCAAAGGATCGCTCCGAGCGAGCCATGAAGTTAACACTAGGGCAATAGCAAAATGCAAGTTTCATTTTGCCAAGACATTTACTTTAACACAAATTGAAGTGAATTCTTAAACATGTGAAACAAATTGTTTGAAAACCACCAAACGGTAGAGAATAATAGAAAAACCTAGCAAACACTGTCACTGAATTTAAATTAATTAATGAAACTGAATATTAAAACTAATTAACACAAAACACACAATTAAACACAATTAAAAATTAAACTGAATAAAAACACTAGAAAAGTAAAATGAGAACCGTACTAGAGAGTATGCGTGCGTACCGAGCGAAAGTGTAAACCGAAAAGAATCCACCATAATAAACTTACTTGTATTAATTTCAAGTACTAAAATCACTTAAATTCGAACTTAATAAACAACTGCGAACCGCACTCGCTTAATACAAAATCCGATCACGACCGCGTGCGTAACGAGCGAAAGCCTAAGCTAGAGTGACCTCATCAAAATAAACTTATTTGTATTAATTTATTAATTTAAAGTACTAATTTCACTTAAATTTGAACTAATAAATAGCTGCGAACCGAACTCGCTTAATACAAAATCCGAACACGACCGCGTGCGTAACGAGCGAATGCCTAAACAGAAAAGAATCTCATAATAAACTTATTTGTTTTAATTTATTAATTAAAATACTGATTTCACTTAAATTCCAAAATAACAAACAACTGCGAACCGAACTCGCTTTGTACCAAATCGAACAGAAAGAAATTCCCAACACAAACACGTGCGTAACGAGCGAAAACGTAAACCAAAAGTGAATCCAACTATATACACTTATTTGTATTAATTAATTATTTAAAAGTACTAAAATCACTTAATTTTGAACTAATAAACAACTGCGAACCGCACTCGCTTAATACAAGATCGAACTAGAAGAAATTCCGAACACAACCGCGTGCGTAACGAGCGAAAGCCTAAACCAAAGTGAGTCCAACTATATACACTTATTTGTACTAATTAATTATTTAAAAGTACTAAAATCACTTAAATTTGAACTTATAAACAACTGCGAACCGCACTCGCTTAATACAAGATCGAACTAAAAGAAAACATAAACGCGTGCGTAATGAACGAAAACCTAACCCAGAGTCAGTCCCCTCCCCGAATCGCCAGCTCCTTTTATAGTCTCATTCGGCGGCCCGAGCGACCCGAGCGACCCGAGCGTCCCAAGCGACCCGAGCGACCCGGGCGACCCGGGCGACCCGAGCGACCCGGGCGACCCGAGCGACACGGGCGACCCGGGCGACCCGGGCGACCCGGGCGACCCGAGCGACCCAGGCGACCCAGGCGACCCGAACGACCCAGGCGACCCGAGCGACCCAGGCGACCCGAGCGACCGGAGCGACCGGAGCGACCCAGGCGACCCGAGCGACCTCTTTCCATATAGATTCTGTGTTTGAGCTTTGAATTTTACGGCGACCCGAGTGACCCGAGCGACCCGGGCGACCCGGGCGACCCGGGCGACCCGAGCGACCCGGGCGACCCAAGCGACCCGAGCGACCCGGGCGACCTGAGCGACCCAAGCGACCCGGGCGACCCGGGCGACCCGGGCAACCCGAGCGACCCGAGCGACCCGAGCGACCCAGGCGACCCGAGCGACCCAGGCGACCCGAGCGACCCGAGCGACCCGGGCGACCCGGGCGACCCGAGCGACCCAGGCGACCCGGGCGACCCGGGCGACCCAGGCGACCCGAGCGTCCCGAGCGCTCTATCGCATTGTGTCAACCGCTTTTCTCGATGTATCCTATTTTGGCATTTTGATTTTTAACGACTAATTGATTAGATACATAGTATTTTGGCAAAACTGTACTTACGACGTTTTTCTACTTTAAACTGTTGTTATCGTTATCAAGTGGTTAGTTGATTTACTAATGTAAGCGTTATTGCCGTGAAATAAGGATCATAATTGTTTGGTACGAAGTGTTTATTAGACTTTTTGGTTTGTTTAATATTTCCCTACACGTGCCGCGCGTTTGCTTTGAGAATGCCGATGGCGTATTTGGGTATTTTTAAAGACTTTTATAAATTTATTAGTATCGAACGGCTGATCGGATTTTAATGAAATTTGGAATATAAATATATTATGCGCTTGGTTATTGATTTGAATAATCCTTATCACGATAATTATCGTGTAGAATATTTTATAATGATTTTCTTATTAGATTATCTATATGGATTAACCGAATAATATATTACTGAAGTAAAGACCTATTCTTGACATATATTTGTGAAGTGACAGACATGAGAGGCATGTTCTGTTACAGGATGATGTTCCAAGGAGGAAGTGGTTTGGTGTGAGAGACTCAACGTCGCCTGGCTCAACCGATACATGCATCAGGGGACGTCCGTTGACCATGTTTTCCACCTCGGCCATTAGTGTGCTCAACACTTCGTCCCGTGGTGCACGCTCGTTCAGGACGACCTTGAGCGATGATTTCACGCTTCTTATGAGTCTCTCCCACGCCCCACCCCAATGGGGACTTGCAGGCGGAATGAAACTCCACTCCATGCCATTGTTGACTCCTTCGGCCCTCAACACCTCCATATTCAGCGCCAGTGCCGACCGCTGTAGCTCAGTGTCGGCACCCCTCATGTTGGTACCGTTATCCGAATACAGATGGCGCGGCCATTCGACGCAGCGCCATGATGAGCGAGTCAGACGTGAGGGAGGCAACCAACTCAATATGAATTGCCCGGACGGTTAAACATGTAAACAATACACCGTACCTCTTTTCCCTGCGCCGACCAACGGTAACCTCCAGTGGTCCAAAAAGATCCAACCCGCAGTGTGAAAATGGTCGTTGATGGTGCGCCATCCTGGCCCTGGGCAAATCTCCCATGCGCGGTACGTGGGGCTTACATCTTCGTATCCTGCACAGCATGCATTGCGACGATATAAACTTAACGGCGGGCCTAAGCCTCAGAATCCAGTATCGTTGCCTAAGATCATTGACCACGGTCTCTTGGTAACCGTGGGCCGCCCTAATATGGTAGTGCCGGATAAGGAGTCTGGCCACCGCGTGCCGACCGTCGAGTATCACCGGTCGCTTCATCTCCGGGGCCACGTCTACAGCGGCATTAATGCGACCGTTCGCACGGAGCAGCCCGTGCTCGTCCAGTACCGGCGATAAATTTAATAATCGACTGTTGCGGTTTAGCGGTTTTCCCTTGCTCACACAACTCAGCTCATCAGCAAAGGACTCCGCTTGCGCATATCTGAGCAACAAGCGCTCAGCTCGCTCCATCAGGCCACAATCGATTTCACCTGTGCGGCCCCTACATAAATCGATAAACTTTAGCACCGCAGCAGTGGCGCGCATCAGGCGCAGCCAAGAAGAAAATCGTTGAGGGTCCGGTACAGGCAGGCAGACTGGATCGTCCTGTACGACCGCCACGCACTCTAAGTCTCCATTTGGTTCCGGCTGTGTGACGTCTTGCGGCCAAGAAAACTCGTCGCTGTATAAAAACGACGGACCAGCAAACCATTGATCTTGTAGGGATTGATCAAAGTTTTCCCGCGTAGCTAAATCCGCAACGTTCAGCTTAGAAGGAACGTACCTCCATTCGTGTACGCGGGTTAGCTCGTCGATCTCACCTAAACGGTTTGCTTCAAACGTTTTATACGTGCGCGTATTGTTCCGAATCCAATGTATAACAGTGGTGGAGTCGCACCAAAAATAGCGGCGTACTGAACTGAGTTTATGCTCTTTTTCAATAGTGTTAGCTAATCTTGCGGCTAACAAAGCAGCTTGTAACTCGGCTCTGGGTACCGTCAGCGGCTTAACGGGCATGACTCTGCTCTTGCTGGCGATAAATGCAACATTAATAAAACCATTGTTTATCCATCGCCAATAACCTACAGTACACATCGCCTGGGTAGACGTGTCACTAAACAAATGCAGTTGTAGGTTATTATAATCCGACCGGCGCGTAGCACTAGTAGAGGGTGCTACGGTTTCGTAGCTCGTAGCACGCGGCGTAGGCGCATATGGTCCCAGCGGTGAGGCGGCCGGGAGGGGCGGCGCAGTCGCTACCTGCTCGCCGCGCGGTATATCTCGTGTCTCGCTCGCGCACGTAGGCTCCGTTCTCCCGTCCCTCACGAGTCCACGAGCCGCTGTCCTGTAGCACCTAGGTATGCGAATATTATTAATTACCTTAAGTAGGTCAATCCATTTACGCCACTTATGATAAATGTTATCGGGAATGTGGTCGTCCCACCCGATATTTAGCCGCCAAGTGTCTTGTAGCATAATTCGACCTTGAATGGTAAAAGGAGCTAGGAATCCCAGAACGTCAAAAATGGACATTATAACCTTTAACATAAGCCGTTTTGTCGGTCGTTCTTCACCCTTAATAATATTCTCAGGAATTCGCTTTAATGACACATCAAACCCTAACATGTCGTCGGCGGGAAACCAAATGAGACCTAAGGTGCGCTCGCTTCCATATTGCTGGCCAACCTTGAACCTTACGGCGGCTGTACCCAGGGTCTCCTTTGGCACGCTGTCTAAAACGGCGACGCTGTTGCTCGTCCAATTTCTTATTTCGAAGCCACCCGATTTATGTATCTGACTTACATTTTTCACCATCGCGATCGCCGTCGCTTCGTCGGGGTAGCTGTCGATGTAGTCGTCCATGTAGTGGGAGTTACAGATCGCGTCGACAGCGGCCGGCATTGATGATTTGTAACGCCGAGCGTTCATATTTTTTATGAATTGAGCGACGAAAGGTGAGCAATTAGCTCCGAAAACAAGTGACGTCATTACATACGTTTTAATATTTTCTGTAGGGTTGTCCCTCCACAGAAACCTTAAGGCGTGCTGATCTTCGGCGCGAATCTTGATCCTCAGGAACATGTCCTTGATGTCACCGGTTACTGCAATTTTATGTTCCCTGAAGCGCAGCATTATACCGAGCAACGATGACAACAGGTCAGGCCCTGTGAGGAGATAATCATTAAGTGATTTACCCTGTACCTTATTAGCTGCATCGAAGACCAGACGGAGTTTTTTCTTGTTAGGGTTGTCCACACCGAAGTGAGGTAGGTACCACGTCCTCGGCATGTCCCCCGTACCCGTCAGTTCCATTGCGTAATCGTTTTTTAATAAATGATATACACGTTCATGATACCTTTCAGCGAAACCTTTATCCTTACCCATCTTTCTCTCTATACTTTTTATCCTGTGCAGCGCGCTAGCGTAGGCGTCCGGCATGGCGGCGCGCTCGTCCCGCCAGGGCAGGCCGACGTGCCAGCGGCCGGCCACGAGCGCCGCTGAGCGCTCCAGCTGCGCCACGGCGCGCGCCTCGTCGGCGTTCTGGCGCTGCGCCCCCGACACGCCCATACTATCGACGGCAAACGAGTGACGTACCTCCTCGTGTATTTCTCGCAGAAGGCACTCATCCATCGAAGTGTCATTCCCTTTCACGCTATCTGAAATAAACAGGGTAGTGTGGCTGTCGGTGGGCGGGCGCCGTTCGGGCGGGCGGCCGCCGCGCGGCTCGCACACTCCGTGTACGGACCAACCTAGGGGAGTGAATGTAGCGGACAGCTCATTTAAATTACCCAACCTAATCTTTAATGGTAACAGTAGATGCTGATTATCTTGACCTATTAATAATTCAGGTTTTACATCATTAGTACATAAACAATCTTTGATATCCATTAAGTACGGGTAGTTAACAAAATTCAAAACAGATAAACTTTGCAATGGCAAATTCAATTCGTTAACACAGCGCATTCTTACACTATGCAGCTTATTGTCAATACCCGTAAGGTTCACGTTCATAACCGTAGAAGCATATACGAGTTCGTTATCACTAAAAGCGCCGCGCACGCGCAATGTCACGGGGCGCCCGCTCAAACCGGCGCGACGCGCTAGGTCGGCGCTTATAAGTGACACCGACGACCCATCGTCCAGCAGCGCTGTACTATTTATTACGCCATTGGGTCCTTGCACGCGTACCGGCACCACTTTAAGTAAAACTTTTCGGTCACTCGCGTTTATATGAGTTAACGTTTCAGACTTAAGTTCGGGTGCCCGCGGCACTGACACGCTCGTAGAACAACTCGGTGTGCACGGCGCCGGCAGCGCTGGCGTCGGCGTAAACGTCGCACTGTTTGTCTCGCCGCTCCTGTGGTTGTTCACCGTGAAGTGCAGCAGCCGGTGATGATTCTCGCCGCAGCCATCCCTGTCGCACGCGGGCGCTCGGCACGTCTCTCGTTCGTGTCTTGATAATAAACATTTGTAGCACAAACCGTTTTTTCTAACGAATTGCCACCGCACCTTCCGCAGTGCCTTTTTAAATTGTTTGCAATCTGGTAGTTTATGTACGGATACACGGCAAAACTGGCATTTCTTATCAATATCTTCAGCCTGGAGTAGAATAGTATGAGAGCGTGAATGTGTGTTATCGTTAATCTTATTTTTGTGATTCTCGGTTCTCGTAGCGGCAAAAATGCTTGCAGTGGTTGAAATTTTCACGGCTTCGTCGTTAAGGAAATCAGATAGAATTACTAACCTTGATTGACGACCTTCTTTCATTAAATTGTAGCTATAGTCTGACCACTTGGAGATTAACACTGTGGGGAGCTTGGACAAAATTATTGAGACTATATCGAGTCCCTGAAGGTGCTCCTCTCGCCCCACTGCTCGCACTGATTCCACAAAATTTTGAACTTTAAGGGCAAATGTGACAATATCCTTATGATACTCGTTGTGTAGAGGTTGAAGCCTTTTGATGTCTTGCAAAATACGGGAAATGAGGCAGTCCGGGTTACCAAATCGTAGTTCCAAGGCCGACATCACCTTTACAGGCGACGTGGCGCTTATGAACAAAGCGGCGACTGCATCTTTGGCCGGTCCACGTAGACATTTTCTAAGTCTCCATAAGTTTTCTCTGTCGGTAAACTTGCATATCTCGGTCGACTCGTCGTAGGCTTGTTTGAACTGAAGCCACTCCAATTGATCGCCAGCAAAATCCGGTAACTCTTTAGGTGTACTGATGTGGCTGAGTAAACTGGCGTTAGGCGCATTATTTAGGCTGGCGGTAGACAGGTCCTTAAGTGCTCCAGCTAACATATGAACTGCGTTGTTGAGCGTCGTCACGGTACTATCGGGCGGCGGCAGCGGGGCGGGCGCCGCGGGCGCCGCGGCGGGCGCCGCAGCTTGCACTGGCGTTGCGGCGCGCGGTGCTGGGCCTGGTACGGGCGTTGACGCTGGCTCACGGTGGTGCAGCTCACCCGTGATGATACCATTCTCGTGGGTTTGCTGCTCGTGCCGCGGTTCTATGTGGGAGCTTTGGTGGTCCACCAACTCTGCAACTTCTCGTCGAGGGAGGTTATTTCCATCAATTTGTGAACTGTATTCCTCTAGGTCCTCCTCGTCGTCACTGAGCGCTGCTAGTTGTGCCTCCAAGGTTTTGTTGATGATGTCCATTTGGATGGCGGCTTTTTGTTTTGCCGCTTCCAGAAGAAACTGCTTTTTCTTAGCTTCTTTAGATGCCGAGGATCGATGCGAGCCCTTGCTGCTGGAAGCCTTGCTGGCTTGGGAAGTACATAATTTCTTGTGTGAAACGTGAACATTGTGTAGGATCGGTTCGGACTTTATGCTTTCCGGTACATTGTTCGTATTTATTAACGGAGTTGCTCGCTTTTGCGTTGGGATATCCTTTGAAGTTGCAGCATCTCTTTGCTCTTGTTCTAGCAACTTCTTCTCCATTAGTTCCCAACGCGCTTTAACACTTCGCGTTTCCTTTCTTGTTGGTGTGCGGAACATTAATCTGGTTCGAAGACCACTTTGTTGGGTGTGCACGTAGACGGAGAAGATGGAAAACACGTAGTACTGAATGAAACTGATTTTAATAAACTTTTGGAACACAAAATGTACAGAGGAGCCGCGCGGTTAGGCTCATAGCTAGCAGAGGACTGCCAAAATGGCGCCGTCATAAAGATAACGGCGGGTATGCCTTAGATATATAATTAAACTACCTTCTAAAGTAAAACACAAAGAAATAATAATTATAAACACTGTGGGCTGAGCGTGTCGCTAACAATAATCTTTTAAATATTCTAACAACTCTCGAGGAGGTTTCAAGTCTCCATAACGATCAAAATATTCAACAACAACAAATACTCTTTATTGATTCACACAAGTAATCAAAATAAAAGAACACACACAGGGAAATTTTACATGGGATTCAACAGGCGGTCTTATCGCTAAGCAGCGATCTCTTCCAGACAACCTTTGGAAAGAGATACGGTGAGAAATAGTCAGAGTACAACGGGCAGTGCAAATAAAAAAAAGAATCAAACACACTCACAATAAGCATACATAAGAGTTTACATAGATAATAATAAATAAATAAAAAGGTATAAACATAAATATAAATATATACATAAAAATATAAATTTACATGGAATACGTAAATGTACAGCGCACAACTGCATCGCCAAAAAGCAGCCAAAAGATGAAGGTTACCTACAGCAAAAAGAAGACGAAGTAATTGAAAGAGAAACATTACGGAAGTGACAGGTGGTGTTCAAGAAGAAGTCTTTTGAAGATGGGAAGAGATTTTGCTCGCCTTAGATCCAGGGGTAATGAGTTCCACAGGCAGATAGCTCTAAAAGTGAAGGACTTATTGTAAAATTTTGACGAGGAACGAGGTACCGAAAGAAGATAATTTTGAGCACACCTGATAGAGGAAAAATAGGAAAAACGCTCCTTAAGATAGTGAGGGGTTGCAGGGAGGAAGAGTATGCCGTATAAGAGAGAAAGCAAGTGATAGTTACGACGAAGGCGGATAGGAAGCCATTTGAGTTGAGCACGAAATTGGGATACATGGTCATACTTCCGCAAACCAAAAATAAAACGGATGCAAACATTTTGAATGCGCTCTAATTTGTTGAGTTGCTCCTCCGTAATATCTATGTAAGATACGTCAGCATAGTCTAGGATAGGAAGCAACAAGGATTGGGCTAGCGAAATTTGCAAATAAATTCACAATACGTATTACAATTTACATAGGCTACCCAGTGTGTTCCTGCATTTTCAGTACTATCTAAGTTCACAATTGCACATTCTAAAAGATTAGGTTTCTTTGGTAAGTTGTCACGCATAAAAACTCCCCTAAAATGAGGTATGTCGGAACTGTAATTTAAGATGTCTATATTAGTCAGGGCTCTCCTCGGTAGCCTTCTATTTAGTTTTTTGTGTTTAAATATAAACCGTTTCCTTTTTTATAAGGTTTTACGTATAATCCTTTTCCCAAAGCATTGGATTCCATCATTTTATTATGACGTTCTGATTCTTGAAGATTTTTCTGAGCAGATTTATAATAATATACTGCCTTAGCAATACCTGCCGCTCTCTCTGCTAAAGATCCGAGAGCAGACAGCCCGGCAAAAATTGGAATCAGTGGCAAAATACCACCGATTTTTGGTATCGGTATTACGCGCGGCAAACGTATTTGTCCATTTTGTGCTAATAACTCTTTTGCCGCTTTATAGGCACACATTATTGTTGAAGCACGGTTTTTCGGTTTAATTTTTTTAATTTGCGATCGAATTTTGGAAACCATTGTTTTAAATGATTTTATTCCAGGACCAGCTTTTATTTTGCGGTTCATAACTTTGCTAACAACCATGATGCAATTTTTTCTCCTTTGCTGGCATCTTTAGATTGGATTCTGCGTTTTGCCATTTGTAGTAACTTTAAATCTGCTTGATGTCGTCGTTTTAAATCTGGATAGATAGTATAAGCTATGTTGTGTTCCATACAAGCGTCATCCAGTTTGTTAACACCTCGATCACCTCTCTGTATTCTTTTCGATAGCTTTGTTCCAGGTCCGCAATAATTATAACCAGGTAAAGGTAAGTGCAGCTCAAAAGGCAAGTTATTAATCAAATTATTAAGGAGTCCACTTCCTTGCATTGCTTTACGATAAATGAAGAGAAGACAGGATATACATAAGTTATAAGTTAAATAACATCCTCTTTACTTATCCAGCTATTTTCTTTTTCACTGAGACCTAACCATTTAACAAACAGCTTTTTTCCTTTCTTTCTTATGACTTTTTCAACTAAATATATATTTGGAAACTGAGTTTTTTGAAGCTCCGGTTCATAAAATGAACCTAGTATTTTGTTATGATGGGAATCTTCTATTTGGTATGTAACTGGATTTGTGTTTTTGACGTTTGTTATCGTAAATAGTTCTGTGGACCAGTTTGGTGTATAACCTTTTTTAAAAGTGCTTTTGAACTTGCTTATTCGAACGATGTCTCCAATTTTAAACTTTTTTTCTTTTAGAAACTGAACGATAATGCATTTTGTCTATATTGCTTCGTATAATGTGCTCATTAGAAAGATTTACATTAGATGGAGCACATTTAATAGTTCGATGGACTGAGCTATTATATGCTCTAACAACGTCGTCTAAAGGTTTACCAATCCATTTATAATTGCCAATGAAACTAAAGTATTTGTAAAGTTTGTTCTTTAAAGTCCTTATTAATCTTTCCACGATCGATGCTTTCTTTGTAGAATATGTTGAGTAATGATTGATTCGATTTGTTTTTAATAATTTTTCAAATTCATCGTTGTAAAATTCTTTGCCTAAATCTGTTTGCAAATTGTCCGGAACTCGTCCTAAATCGAGTATTTTTTTAAACGCACGTGTAATTTCATGCTTAGATTTTATTTTTACTGCAACAGTCCAGGCGTGTTTTGATAAGCAGTCTATTACTACCAATATGTACTTATATCCTTTATTTATTTGTTTATATTTTTCAATGTCAATCAAATCAGCTTGCCACAAATCATCAATGCTTTTAAGTTTTACCGCACATCGTAAAAATTTTTTTCGGGCGGATTCCCTGTGAATCTCGTTTACGATATCTTGCTTACTCATTTAAATGCTTCCTTTACTTAGGAAGGTTGCTTTACAATTTTTATAATGTCGTCTTTTGAGCAATATTTTTCATCGAATTCTTTTATAATAGAATCTATATGTCGCAGCTTAAGTAAAATGTTTGCAATATTAGTTTGAATAACTTTATTGATATGGTCAACATACTCTTTATTGACAGCTTCGTCGTTTAAAAGTGGAAGTTTTAAACCTTTTAAGCGTGATAATCGTAAATCAAAGTCACCGTTTTCTGTTTTTTGCAATATTTCGTTACGATTTATAAAGTTTTCAGCAAAACGAAGTCGTTTATGAACGTGATGTCCGAATTTGTCTATATTCATAACCGGTCCGTCTTTGATTAAGACTTACGTTGAACTGTTAAGCTGGTAAGAATTCTTTTTTATTTATTGGATTATATTGCTTTCACGCAACTCTTCTATTATGGGTATAATTTCGTTGTCTAGTCCGGTGTTACCAGCTTCTCGAGAAGCAATCAACAACTTCAAACGATCAACTAGCTCGTTTGGATCATCCCAATAAACATAATCAACGGAAGGTTTCACTTTTTTAAATCGCTAATCCATGACCGTGGGCAAGATTGTCGGAAGTATTATAGTTTCTATTCAATTTAAATAAAGATTTAATTATTTGCAAGTATTTAGACCCTCTATTACTTTTAATAGGTTTCTCGGGATTAAAGTCCCTTCGGTGAGCATTCGTTTGATTTAGTATTCGTTTATAATTTTCTTTATCTTCTGCAGTAATTAAATTCAGTTTGAGTGCTTTCTTAAATATCAATTCTACCATTCTTGGTGTTTTTTTTGTATGAAGTCGCGTTAATCGTTATCTTATTTTCTGAAACATAAACTCTCTGACTTCCCATCATAAGTTTACCTCTTTCAAATCTTACTTCGCATGGAATAGATTCAAATGTTTTTGGAGAAAATGAAAGTGGAGACGAATAGTTTTGATCCAAACTAGAGACAGACTCGAACGCATCGTCATCAGCTGCATCACTATATTCTTCTTCACATTCGATTTCATCATTTTTATCAGAAGATGTATCAAAATTTTCGCTTTCAATATCAACGTTTTCTTAATAATCATCGCTTTTTTCATTATTTTTATCAGAATTTAGTGCTAACATAGTATCGTTGGACGACAGAACACGTTTTATGTGGTTTTGGTCTATTGATAATTGGAGCTTAAATAATCGTTCTGATTTTTTAACTTAGTTTGATCAACCATCTGATCAAGAGAGTTAGAAATAGGTTTGAAAACTGTATCCAACATTTTTTCATTTTCACTTGTAATGTCGCGTATCCTTTTTACTTTTCTTTTAACGGCTTCTGCAGCTGCAACAATTTGTTGCTTCATCGCTTTTTCTGTATTCATTTTAAAGATGTGTTATTGATGATGTCAGTTTTTGCAATGAAGCCTAGTATAAACAAATACTCATTATATTTACTCGAAAACTACAAAAGTGTCAAACTTTTTTCTGTAACACCCCTTATTTTTTTCGCAGTCTTTGTTAATAACTAAATAACTAAAAGGAGTTTGCCAAATATTTGCACACATTTCTCTAAACTGCTTCCAGTATTAACATGTTCATCATACACGAGACGAAGATTGTGATCGTATTGTTTAAATAGAATAATAAGGTTTGCATTATCTCTAATTAAGTGCTTAGGGATTTTAGTATAGGTCTGATTAACGTAAAAACAATCTATTTTGCTATGTCGACCCATAGAAAAATAATCTCTGACGTTGTTTTGTTTTTCGCATGCGATGTCATCAAGTATAATTATAGAATTTGGTTTTGCTTCTGAAGGGCTTAAAACTAACTCATTTCACTGTATTTTTCAAAATGGATTTCTGGAACTTCAGATAACACATTCTCTAAAAATATATATTTCGGCTGAAATAATGTTTTCGAGTAGATATAGACGTTTTGAAACACTAATCCCTTTTTATGAAGGAGGAGACCTGTCACCTAATTCGTTTTGCCGCAATTCGATGGACCGCAGATAAGGCATCAAATTGAATTCGGTAAAAGTTTACCATGTTTCGAGTAAATATTCTTACGACCTGAACAAATGTTTTCTAACTGTAATGTTTGTAGTTGTTTGACAAACTTCATTTTAATTATTAAAACTTTTAAGTGTGTCTCTCGTCTGCATGGGCCGACCAACTTTTACGTTATAAGGTTTGAAACAGGTAATTTTATTTATAATGTGATCTCCAAAATGATCTCCGTGACCTCCTGTTTTGTGTGAGTTCCAGAAGACGTGTTTTGAAACACCAAAACGGATTTGAACAAAACTGATATGGGGCTTTCAGAACAGTTTGTGTTTTGAAAGTCGACAAACGAAACAGCGAAAATCGATAAACGAAACAGCGAAACTGTTATGGGGCTTTCAGAACAGTTTGTGTTCTGAAAAGCGGCAAACGAAACAGCGAAACTGATATGGGGCTTTCAGAACAGTTTGTGTTCTGAAAATCGACAAACGATAAACCCTATTGGGGTTTTCAGAGCCGAAACTGTTCTGAAAACCCCAATAATACACTACTAGCAAGTTTTATGGGATCCCTTTCAAACCCTAAGTTTTATCCCAATCCCTAAATCGGACTTTCATGGCCATATTATTTATGTTCATACTAATCGGAAGTCTTAGGCCGTCATGGTTGCATTAACATTCGAAAGTTTTTTAGCCATAGTGCCGAATATTCGACTCACAACCTGGACGGGCTGTCACAAAACGAAACTTGGATCTGAGATAATTTGGTGCAGTAGGATCAAATAAGACAGAGAAGAGTATATAATACAAAAAAAGTGTGGGTCGTACGAAATACATTTTCAACATCTTTTTTATTACTTTTTGGGGAAAGTTTAAAATGCAGTAATATATAACTTTTTATTAATCTTTTTTTTCCGAAAATTTATTGAATTCTGAAATTTATTTAAGACGTAATCAGAAAAATGAAATTTCTGAAATTACATTGCGTAGCCCTAAGTGATAAAACATTTTACACGTTGATTGAATTGTGTGAGTGGCCCTAATAACATATAGGTACACGGAGAATTTGTTTTTTGTAATAATTATGAAAAAATAGATGAAGATTACTACATTTAATTTGTAATATTGACACGCTATAGGAATATTTTAAGAACTTAAAATCCCGAAAACATATTTCTCAAAGCGTGTAGCCATTTTTCACATACGGACGTTGCAATATTCAGTACACTGCTGTGTAGTAATTAGGGTATTCTAATTTTGTCAAAAATTCCGGATGTCGATGGAAACAGCACAGAAAGTCTCATATTAGGTAAGCAAATTTTAATACCTCATTTAACTTAAGCTTTTCGATGGCATTCTTCAATCGGGTAAGCTTCCGGAAAAAATGTGTCATTGAAGCATACATAATACCTACTCCTTCACAAAAAAGGCGATTCGTGCAATATTAGCAATTATAGACCAATGAGTTTAATCTCCCGCGTCTATTAAATGGTTATTAAAGTTATAGTACATCGCATTACTGGACAGCTCGATAATCACAAGCCGCCCAAACAGGCAGACTTTCGCTCCGAATTTCCAACTAGAGGTCATCTTCATAGGCTTAATCTATATATATAAAAGGCAAAGGTGATTGATCGATGGATCAACGCACAGGCCAAACCGCTGGTCCTAGAGACTTGAAATTTTGCACATAGATACCTTATACAGTGTAGGCATCCACTAAGGAAGGATTTTTGCAAATTCTACCCCTAAAGGAGTAAAATAGGGGATGAAAGTTTGTATGAAACTTTTTATTCCTTGGATGTATTTGCATGAAATTTCGTATGAATTGAGTACGGCAAAAATAATGAGTTACGTATTTCAGCGTTTTCCGAAATTCAACCCTTAAGTGGGAAAAATTGGGGATGAAAGTTTAAAAATAAACGCACAAACCCTTAGGGTTAGAAGCTTAAAATTTTGCACACGTATTCCTCTTATGACGTAAGCATCCACTAAGCAAGAATATTTCAAAATTCAACTTCTAAAAGGGTGAAATAGGGGATGAAACTTTTTAAATTAACACATAGGCCAAACCCTTAAGGCTAGAAACTTAAAATTTCGTGCACGTATTCTTCTTACGACCTAGGCATCCATTAAGCAAGAATTTTTCATAATTCAACCCCCAAAAGGGTGAAATAGGGGATGAAAGTTTAAAATAAACGGACAGGCCAAACCCGTAGGGCTAGAAACTTAAAATTTTGCACACGTATTCCTCTTATGACGTAAGCATCCACTAAGCAAGAATTTTTCAAAATTCAACTTCTAAAAAGGTGAAATAGGGGATGAAAGTTTTAAATAAGCACATAGGCCAAACCCTTAAGGCTCGAAACATAAAATTTCGCACACTTATTCTTCTTATGACCTAGGCATCTATTAAGCAAGAATTTTTCAAAATTCAACCCCGCAAAAGGGTAAAATAGGGGATGAAAGTTTTAAATAAACGCACAGGCCAAACCCTTAGGGCTAGAAACTTAAAATTTTGCACACGTATTGCTTTTATAACATAGGCATCCGCTAAGGAAGGATTTTTGGAAATTCCACCCCTAAAAGTGAAGTGGCAAGGTTATCCGAGTAAATTTAATTCTTGGATTCTTGCATCAAACTTAGAAAAAATATGAGTGAAGGAAGTTTTTATATAACTTTGTTAAGCAATAGCTCGACGGCTTATTATACTGATAATACAACAGCCCATTTCATGACCAAACTACCTAAGACCGTTAAATTAGAAGGAGAATGGGTTGTTGGTTTAGTGGAATTTCAATACCCACGTTCCATGTACAATGTTCAAGATCAAGAAAATATCATCTATATAAAAAAGAAAGTACGATTACCTAATGACAAGTTTGACAAAATCATAGATATAAAAACTCACATACCCGCTACTACATATGATAGCGTTGACACTTTCCTTGACGCGTTTAATGAAAACCCGCAATTAAAAAATAAGGTGAAATTTAGGTGTGATAAAATATCAAAAATGGTGGCTATAACTGCAACTGAAGATATAACATCTATCATAACATCACCGATACTGAGTTTGCAGTTAGGTTTCAAACCACGATCTAATTTAAAACAAATTTCAATTGGGAAAAATCCAGTAAATTTGTATTTAGGGTTACCATCACAAATATTTGTGTATACCGATATCATTGAACCGCAAGTAGTGGGGGATGTTATAACATCATTGTTGAGAATAATTCCATTGGATCCAACTCAGTTCGTTTATGGAGCTTACAAAATGCATGTCTTCTCACCTGCTCATTATGTACCTGTTTTACGTAGAGAGTTCGATACGATTGAAATAGATATAAGAACGACTACCGGGGCCAGAGTACCATTTCAATTTGGATCTTCTTGTGTGAAGCTACATTTTCAACGAATAAAATGACTCACAAACGATCGTCTGCCTCTTGTCCATATGAACATTATTATTTACATCAAGCTGGCTCTGGTGTAGGAATTGTCTATAAAGGTGTTCCATTTCAACGAGGTCATGGGATTGGAAGCTTTTCGGGTGGGCTATTTAGGTCTGTGATTCCTTTGTTATCCAGTGGTTTTAGGGCTGTAGGGAAAGAAACATTAGATGCGGGGATCGGCCTGCTGTCTGATATGGTAAATTCACGTCCTATGGAGAGTTCGATTAAGTCTCGATGCAAAGATGCAAGTGCTAACTTAAAAAGAAAAGCTGATGAAAAAATTGATTCTCTAATGTCAGGATCTGGGTATAAAATGTCAACTAAAAGACGAGAACGACTCATTCCGTTAAAAGCATCACGAGGAAGAGGAAGTAAAAAAATTAAAAAGTATAACGTCGAAGATATATTTTCATATTAAATAATGTCATTCTTACATAATCATTCATGTGAATGTGCAAAATCTGAGTTAGATATATTTGCCCTGCCGTCAACTCAAACCAGTATTGAAAGTGGACAGTGGGTTCATTACAAACCAATTTCATCTTTAAACGACGACGGCCCTATAGAATTTCAAGTTCCCGGATCAGGTGATGACTATATTGACTTGTCACATACGTTACTGCATGTCAATGCGAAAGTATTGAATCAGGATGGCACCAATTTAAAAGCAGATGTCCAAGTTTCGCCTGTTAACAATTGGATGCATTCCCTTTTCAACCAACTCGACATATATTTAAATCAAAAACTCATATCACCTCCGAACAACACATATGCCTATCGTGCTTATTTGGAGAATCTTCTTAACTATGGTCCAGCAGCCAAAGAATCTCATCTAACTTGTGGATTGTGGTACGAAGATACTGCACATCATATGGATGCCGTTGACGCAACGAACAAAGGGTTTCACAAAAGAATGGAATTTGTCAAAGAGAGTAGACAAGTTGAAATGATTGGTCACTTGCATGGTGACATGTTTAACCAAGAGAAATTTTTAATAAATGGCGTAGAAATGCGTGTTAAGTTAGTGCGCTCAAAAGAAACATTTAATCTTATTTGTCATCAAGATAAAAAACTTAAAGTACAAATAATGGATGCTAGTCTTATTATAAGAAGAGCAAGAGTCAACCCTAGCGTTTTGTTAGCCCATCAAAAAGTACTAGCGTCAACAACTGCAAAGTATCCTATAACAAGAGCGGAAGTTAAGGTTCTGACAATACCGGCGGGTGTGCAAGGTAAAACATTAGATAATATATTCCTTGGACAAGTTCCTAAAAGATGTATTGTCGGTTTTGTCTTAAATTCAGCGTTTAACGGTAATTTAGCATTGAATCCTTTCAATTTTCAACATTTTAATATGAATTCATTCAGTTTGTATGTAGACGGTCATGAAATACCTTCTAGAACATTACAACCATCATTTAGCTCTGGTTTAATAGCATCACCATATCACACTTTATTTTCTGGGACTGGTATTCATTTTCACAACGAAGGTAACGCAATAAGTAGAACAGACTACGGAGACGGATATTGTTTGCTATGTTTTGATTTGACTCCTGATTTATCTGCTAGTTCAACGTCACATTGGAATCTCGTCAGACATGGAAGTGTACGGTTAGAAGTTCGCTTTGATTCGTCTCTTAGTCAAACTGTTAACTGTATTGTATACGCAGAATTTGATAATGTAATTGAAATAAACAAGAATCGTGACGTAACTGTGGATTATAACAGTTAATAAATACTTTATTTTTAAAAAGGATACATCATTTGATCTTAAACGTTGTTAACAGAATCATTAATAAGCAGCTAAATTTATATTTATCATGGATACAAATGAAATACAGCTCTGTATGAATAAAATAAGTTCCAGTTTTAAATCAAATGTTTTTGCTGCAAACCGATTGCCTATTTGGGTTAATTTACCTGCTTTTATTATAAGCAATTTAGATCCCGACTCAAAACCGGGGTCTCACTGGATAGCTATACACATTGATATTAATGGCATTGGTGAATATTTTGACTCATTTGGTCGAAAACCTACAGGTAGTCATAAGCTATTTTTGAAAAGAAATTCCAGGAGATGGGTTTATAACCACAACTCATTTCAAAATCCTTTTACCTCGGTCTGCGGGGAATATTGTTTAGTCTATCTGTATTTTAAGATTAAAGGAAAAACTATGTGTGACTTGGTAAATTTGTTTACTGAGAGTTCTCTATGTAACGATCTAATTGTAAGAAATATGTTTAAGTCTATTTTTTTGAAATAAACAATTAAATATAAAACAAACTCTTTTATTGTTCTAAGTTAAGTCTACATTTTCGTCAAGGGAAGTGTATTTGTCGATAAAACATAAAAATGAACACATGATATTCATTAAAACTATATTCAAAGTCAAGGCTATGGTCTATTTATACTATGAACATCGGCGCTTGGAACTTGTGTTACTTATCTAATATGAAAGACAATGACTCTTTGTCGGAAAAAAATAACTACAAAGGAAGCTTAGAATACAAAAGGTGTTCGCTATACAAAGAAAAATGTTCGGTACGAGTTATAAAGCAAAGTTAACAAACAAAACGCACACAATCGAGTAAAAAAAGATAAAAGGAACAAATTAAGATCTTAAAACTACTTTTACACTTATTTTGTATTGTCTATAACGTAATTTACACAATCACTTTTGTCCGCTAACTGTTTGGTGATTTGGTAAATCACATCCCTCGTAGATTCGACGTGAGCGTCCTCTTCGGAGTGAGCGTAGTATTTAACACGCACTTCCGCATGCTTCCAATGCTCCGTTGGCGGAATATTTTTTATTTTCCGCGCATCATACACCTCAATTTTTATGAGATGTGAGGCGTATGATGCATCGTCTTTGTTGGACTTTATAAAAGCCACGCCTTCCGCAGTGGCTTGGCTGACGCTCGACGACTTTACTGCAACTTTCCTTTTCTTCCGTTTTTCAAAGAAGCCATCTATGCTGTTATTAGGCCTCTTGTTAGTGTTAGCAATAGCTTTTTTGACTTTATAGGCCAACGTTCCTTCTTCATCACTTGCTTCGTCGTCGGGATAGTAATAATTTTTAAATGTGTTTTCCTGTAACAATATAAAAACATTCTTCAAACGGTCCTTCAAAGTAGATTTACATGGTAAACACAAAAATAGATGAAGGTTATGTTACAATCAATCAAAATCTGAAATAAGTGGGCACACATAAAATTATGACTACATACTTACATCCATTTCAGCAACGAAACACTGCTTTCAGCAACCTTGCACTAAACTTCACGACTCACGACTCTCTTACTCGAAGACCTTGCTCGGAGAATTTTTGGGGCGCAATGAAGTCGAGATGTGATGGCGCGCTTTTATACCCAGCGCAATCCCTACAAGTTGGGACACGTATTTTTTGAAAGAAGGGCTTCGCTTAGTGAACAGGTATAAACTCGTATTCTCCAGACGCGGTGTGTTGAATAACAAAAGACAGCGGCGGTTCTTTTGATACAAAGACAACAATAAAGCAATTATACGATGCCGCCCGCGTTCTTGAGGTCCTTTATGCGTAGTGCAATTTAACAAGTTTAAACCAGTATCTTCAAAGCCATACACTCGAAAAAACATAACGCTCCTCTTATTGACGACAGCCAGGTAAATAAACCGTTCGCCTAGTGAACACGTTCAAACTAGCTGTTTTTTCAAAAAGCTCTCTTTGCATAGTGTATTGATGTTAAGTAATTGAATAATAAAAGACCGTGGTGCGTTTGATACAAAGAAAACAATAAAACTACTGAAACCGTTTACTGTATTATGTAAACTCTCTATCTATATATATTCATAATATAAACTTAAGCTATATAATATGTCCACAAAATGTAGAATAGTACCTACTGTGTAAGCGAAACACAAGGCTGCGTTCTTCATATCCTTTATACATAGGGCACTCCTACAAGTTTTGACTAGTATTTAAATAATCGAATTGCGTAACAAACACGTTAAAACTAGTTTTTCTAAGGAGTACTTAGTAAGATTAGAAGTAAAAAGCAATAAAGCAACAAAATTCTTGTTTTTAACTGAAACCATTTACTATTTAGCGTAACAATATTCTCCAAAACGTCGGTTAGGTTAGGTTAGATTTATGATAGTCCTGAAAGTTATGGCTGCAGAATAAAATAAGTAGTTTGCAAAATAAGAATATGTCAAAAGGTATGTCTACGAAACATCGAGTTACGAATCAAAAGTACAAACCAAGTACCATATAGCGTGACAATATTCTCCAAAACGTAGGTTAGGTTAGATTTAAGATAGTCCTGAAAGTTAGGGCTTACGAATTTCTCCAAAACGTAGGTTAGGTTAGGAGGTTAGGTATGAATTTCTCCAAAATGTAGGTTAGGTTAGGTTAGATTTATGATAATCCTAAAAGTTATGAGTTACGAATAAAAGTGTACTGCGAATAATGCGATAGGATATTTATGTGCTGATAGAATAATTAATTGAAAGTGGACTTACGAAAAGACATGGTATTTTATTTGTACGGAGCGTGGCGGGCGATCAGGTACCCAGGAAAAAAAAAGTCGGCACCGAATCCCCAAGTGGGCGCAGGTAAAAAGCTGAACCTAACAAAGGGTGGGTCCATAACAAAGGAAAGGGTCTATCCTTTTATGAGTATGTGATTAAGTGTTGGTATTATGTTGCAATGGAAGTACATATATACGTGAAGGAGTGGGCGGAGCGTGATGAGACCCCGTCCAATCGCTTTAAATGGGGTGTTGACCTTTTTTTTTTTTTTTTTTTTTTTTTTTTTTTTTTTTTTTTTTTTTTTTTTTTTTTTTTAGAAATCGTTGCCCCCCAAGCCGCCATTTTGAGCGCCAAAAAAAGTGATCCAGAACCGGCGAATCCCTACTACTCAAATTACCTAATCCTATAGAAGACTTAACACAGCAACACGATTTTTTGGAACAGAATACTATAAAACAATTACTCAATTAATAATAACTTGTGGAATTTAGATGACCAGCAGTATTTCGATAATGAAACCCCTAATTCGTTGATAGAAAGTGATGCCAGCTTTATTGAAAACAGTTACAGTGAGGATACAGATAACCGATTGACAGAATTATTGCCAATGCGCCCGGAAAATGATTACTTTAGTCTTATGAGTGGAAATCAAGTTCAACAAAGATCTGAAACATATATTGAAGGAGTTGACAATTTGTCAAGTACTTGTTCAGGAGTTGACAGTTTGTCAAGTACTTGTTCAACATCTTTAAACAACAAACAGCAACGTTCACCAATTACTATCCCAGAGACTCCTGACAATTCCGCAACAGATATCGGCTGTTCTTCATTGGACAATAATATATCAATCAAAAAATCAAGAAATGATTCTGTTAAGTATCTTAAACTATCAGCTAACGCAAATATTGAAAAAAAAACAAATGTAAATATCCTGTTAAACTAACTTTGCGCAAAAAAAGTTGTCGCCGTGATTGTGCAAAATTTTCGGAAAAAGACCGCAAAGAAATTTAGAAAACTTACTGGGATTCACCAAACGATATTCGTTTACAGTGGCTAGGACGTAACATTCACTTACAACCAATTTTTCAACGACCTACTGGTAGACAAAGTAGAAGGAACACAACAAGAATTTCCTTTTTGGAGAATTCAAGTGGTCATTCATTAACAGTATGCAAACAATTTTTTCTTTATACGCTAGGACACGAAAACGATTCTAAAATTACTACCGTCGCAGAAAAGATAAAGGAATGTCCGATTAATATTTTTGACAAACGAGGACGTAACATAAAACCAAAATTTGACATCAAATTAATTGAAGAACATGTAATGCGTTCCAAACCATGCATTGCCCATTACCGTCGTCATAACTCTCCAATGGCATGCTATCTTAATCAAGACATTACGCTTGTACAACTTCATAAAGATTTTACAGATCAATTTCCTGGCTCAAAATGTTGTTAAGAAGTATATCGCAGAGCTTTAAAGAATATGAATATATTTTCACTACATAGACCTCAAAGTGTTAATAAGTGTTTTGATTGTGAAATGTTTAACAAAGAAAAAAACGAGAGTAAAGAACCTAGGACCATTATATCACTAAAATCGATGTGTGAGATAAATATTCATGAAAATAAAGCAAAACAAGCAAATTTTGAGTATAAAGAAGACGCCAACAAAGAATCACAACCAAATACTAAAATATATTCCATGGACCTAGAAAAGTCTTTGCTCATACCAATTATACCAGACGATAAAGATTGTTTTCTCAAACATTGTCGGAAATGTTGTCACTGTACTCGAAGAAACAAACCGCGAAGGACGTTGTTGCCGGCTTTTATCAAATTAAAAAAAAAAACTCGTTGCTGGACAGCTAGCGCTCCAGGAAGTGGCATACGAATTCCATTGCTGGACAGAAATTAACTTTTCAAAAAGTTATAGAAACTATGGAAAAATCTCATTCAGCCAAAGCCAGATACCAGGATTCAGTAATTTTGTTCGAAATTTAATATTTTTAATCATGTCTCAAATAGCTTTCGCGTATTAAAAACAAACAAGTACTTTTTAATATAAAAAAATAAGCGGGAACACGTAAATAAGAAACGAGTTTAGATTTATTACTGACAATTAAGATAAATTAAATGAAAATAATGTGTTCTACTGAGTAAACCATGAATAATGATTAATTGCACATTACGGGAAGAAATTATGCAAATAAAAGCGAAGCATAAATACCTGTGACAAAGTTATAGTTGCGAAAATCTAAATATAAATTTGAAGACAAAAGAAGATGAGAACTGTATAAAATGGAGGATAGAGGGAAGAAGTACAAATATCTAATACTTAAATTTTATAAAACTATTACATATTTATCTACATTTTAATCGGAACAACCCAAAAAATAATATTTTATTCAAATCACTGTCGCAGAACGTACTTAGTGACCAGAAGGCGTGCAGTATTGACTAGTTGGAAATTCATATGTTTGTACGTGCTAAATAAAAATCTTTATAAATAATTTTTATTTTATTTCCTCCGAATGTTTGAGAAAAGTACTATATCTGCCTCGGCTGGAATGGCAATTGCTGGCTTCGTACTTTTAAAAACCCTCGCCGTTGGCTCGGGTTTTTAAACTAACTCGGCCAGCAATTGCTTACTTCCCAGGCCTAGGCATTAATCTACTATTTTTCACTAGTCGTCTATTTGTGTTTAACCTTACATTTGCAGGTTTAAAAAAAAAGATTCCCTGACGCCGGCTAAATGTAAATTCTTTATTGTACAAAAAACATAAATTACAAAAAGAGATACAGTGATGTACTAAGGCGAACTTATCCCTTTAAGGGATCTCTTCCAGTTAACCTTTGAATGTGTGAAAGTAGTATCATAGTAGGGACAGACAAAGAGCAAGAGCTAAGTAAAAAAAAAGTAATGATAAATTAACATATCTTCTTCTTCAGCCTGTATCCACCCAATGCTGAGTGTAGGCTTCTTCCATTTCACGCCATTCCTTCCGATGTTGAGCTTTCCTCATCCATCCCTTACCAGCAACCACAACCGTCTGACCATCTCAATGGTTGTCTGTCCACATTCCTCCGACCAGTCCTGGGTCTCCACTCGAGTACTTTTACGCCCCACCTGTTGTCCTGTCGTTGGCATATGTGGCCTGCCCACTTCCATTTCCTTCGAGCCATAACCGTGGCTATCAGTGTCTGTTCGCTATTCGGTCGACTAGGACGTGCATCAAGCGATAATACTCTGCGTCTAAGCAACCGGTTTAGATTGTTTACCCGAGCGGCGCGCGTTTATCAGTTTAGTGCAACACAATAGCGCATCGACTTAGAATGAACCTTATTGATAATGGATAGAAGGGTCAATTTAGATTACGTCGCTGCATACATTGATAATATCAGTGAAGAGGTAGATTCAAGTGAAGTCAACACACAAGAAATTATGGAGTTAGATGAGAGCTGCAACACAATACAGCATAATGAGGATAATACACGCAAGAGGAGCTTACACTTTGAAGACTGGCAAGAGGTGAAGAGGAAATCTAGAAAAGCAAATACGAACGGAGGCAGTAACAGCCCGCGTAATGATGTCCAGCCAGCCCTATCCTTTCAAGTGTCAACAACATGTAAAACGGCCTTTCCCAAACAATTTGCATTAGCGAAGCTGTTGCAACAACACGGCATATTAGGCGTCGTGAAAGTAAAATATGTAAATCCATTTAAATTGCTATTAAATTTTGAAAATGAAGTTAACGCCCAAAAATTTATTACCAACGAAGAATTGACAAAATTAGAATGGAAAAGACAAAATACATCGGAAGTTGGGCAATCATTTGGGATAGTGAAAGACATAGACCTAGATCTTACTGAGGACGTACTAAAACAAAATATTACAAGTGAGTACGAAGTAACCTCGGCCAAACGACTTAATCGACGATGCCCAGATGGGTGGACAGCAAGTGAGTCTGTTAGGATCGGATTTAAGGGAAACCTAGTGCCGCCTTACATTTATTTATGTGGGCTAAGGATTAAAGTGAATCCATATGTTTTTCCGGTCACCCAATGTTCACGATGCTGGAGATACGGTCACACAGCAAAAATGTGTCCTGCAAATACGGCAATTTGCCCAAAATGCGGTCAAAGACATCCAAACTGTGAAACTACGACGTTTTCATGTGTCAATTGTAAGGGTAAACACATGGCTTTATCGAAAGAATGCCCGGCCTATACAAAAGAAAAACGCATCAGAGAATTGATGACCGAATTCCATTGCACGTATCAAAAAGCACTCACTATATACGTCCCACCATCACCTACACCTGACACTCACTCATCGGGGCTCAACAGTATGAATGTAGTCTATCAGGCTCCCGGCGGTGCAGCTGCCGTCGGCAGTTCACTGAATGCCACACGGGAACGTGCGTCGTATAATGATGTAACCCGTTACACTCGAGGAGTAATAATACAAAGTAAAGAAAACGAAACAAACGATAGCTCAGGAAAAAGTAAAAAGAAGCAACAAATGAAAAAAATACGTCCATCATCCTCTAACACCACACATGCAGGCCCATCGAACGACTCAACAGCCGGCAATAATCGGGAGGAAAACGAATCACAAGCCAGCGACGACGGCATAGAACGAGACGACGTGGAGATTTTGTGTTTCACAGAGTTGTTGGAACGACTAAGAGAACTTATTTTCCTTAAAAATATTAATTTTTACGAAAAGGTTCAAGTAGCTATAAATATGATAAAAAGCTGGTGTCTAACATCGATGGTCAAATTATTATCTGAACTGCCATTGCTGAAAAATATTTTTAAAACATTTAATGGATAACAGTCGAAAACAAAAAACTATTCACTTAAATATATTTCAATGGAACTCACGTAGCATTAAGCCTAAACTAATAGCATTTGAAAATTTATTAAGCCAGGAAAAGATCCACATAGCTGCCATAAGTGAGACCTGGCTTGAGTCTGATAGGCATCTAAATGTAAAGGACTACAATGTATTCCGCCATGATAGACAGTTGCCCTATGGAGGTGTAGCCATATTAATACACAAATCGATTCAGGCTCAAGCATGTGTCGCGCCCACATACCTTAACCCAGGTATTGAAACGGTTCATGTCAAAATATTTAATTGTGCTCATCTTGAGCATTTGATTTCTGTGTATTGTCCATCTAGTGTGCACACAAATCAAAATGATTGGGATTCCTTATTTTCAATCGTAAATCGTAAAGCAGTGATCCTTGGAGACTTTAACGGACATCATTCGAGTTGGTCAAGTAAAACAGATAACAGAGGTAATCAGATTTATGATTCACTACTAGATAACGACTTCGTCTTCTTAAATAATGGAAACCCAACGCGACTCCAGCTGGTTGATGGAACTTTGCGACTTTCATCTCCGGACCTATCTTTGGCCTCAATAGAAATTGCGTCACAGTTCAACTGGTCAGTTATGAAAGAAACTTTGGGGAGCGACCACCACATAATCAAAATATCGACTGCACTTAAAACAGATGTTAATCTACTAGAAAAAAGGAACTTTAAAAAAGCAAATTGGGAATCATATAAAGTATATTTGGAAGACCTATTGTCCGAACTAGTGCTTTCAGCAGAGCCCCAAGAAGCATATGACTGCTTTGTCGATTGTCTTAATAAGGCGGCACAAGAGCACATTCCTATTGTAAAAATTTGTCGCAATCCGAGTAGTAAATTTACATCCAAGCCTTACTGGAACCCGGAACTTTCGAGATCAGTGGCACTCCGCCGGAAGGCCCTGGCACAGTTCAGACGAAACCCTACACCAAATAACTTAACGATACTTCAGGACATGATAAGGGAGTCACAGAGACTAATCAGAAAAGCTAGGAACGAATCGTGGCGGTCATTTTGCTCCAGCCTTGACGAATCCACATCCGCGAGTGCTGTATGGCAGCGGATGCGATGGTTGAAGGGATACAAGTCTCCCAAACAACATATAGACATTAACGCAGCCTCTAATTCGTTACATAGTTTGTCTCCAGATTCTGTAACGCCGCCTGAGCCCAAGCTAACGTCTCAAAACAATAAACTTGAAGTAGACATTACAATATCGGAAGTTAATAAGTGCATTAAGCTAAAAGACACCGCTCCCGGGAGTGACGACATATCTTATTCAATGATAAAGAATCTCCCAAAAATCGGCAAACAGTGTTTAATAAAACTATATAATTCCTTTTTAAATACCAGTTTCGTTCCTATACAGTGGCGAGATACTAAAGTCATTGCGATTCCAAAACGAGGAAGTGAGCCTCAATCAGAAACTGCGCTGCGTCCGATATCCATGCTGTCGTGCTTATCCAAAATCTTTCATTCTATTCTACAAAGGAGACTCGAGTGGTTTTTTGAGACCAATCAGCTTTTCTCTGACAGAACACTTGGGTTTAGGCGGTGCAGATCATGTCTGGATAATCTGGGTCAATTAGTTACAAGCGTGCATAAAGGATTTCTGGATAATGAAGTAACGGTCGGCTGTTTCATTGACATAAATAACGCTTATAACAATGTGGATATAACAAGTCTAGTGACGGGATTAGATCAAGCCGGCGTTGGCCGTAAGATATGTAAATATCTGTGGGAGTACCTAAGAGAAAGACATCTTCAGATTAATATTAATGATGCTCAAATTGTACGATATACTGGTCGCGGTCTGGCACAGGGCGACCCTCTGTCGCCACTGCTTTTTAACGTAGCGACGATTAAGGTATGTAACATTGTGGACGGTATTAGCATCTCACAGTATGCTGACGACTTTGCTATATATGTATCCAACCAAAACATTCATATTTCAGAAGCGAAATTACAAGCAGCACTTAACTCGTTAATACTTACTCTGGATGACATAGGCCTAGAATTATCACCAGCAAAGAGTAAGGTGTGCATATTTCAGAAAGGCCATAAAAGGTTATCTGTAACACTTAAAATTAACAACAACACTCTACAAGTAGTTCCAAATGTAAAATACTTGGGCCTGTGGTTGGACAAGTCCCTAAGATGGTCTAAACATATTAACGAACTATCCGAAAAGGTCTCTAAATTTGTCAATATTCTTAAGGTGCTCTCTGGACCTGGCTGGGGGGTTCATCCAAAGCATTTAAGACGTATTTACATGGCAGTAATCAGAAGCCGAATGGACTATGCGGGATTTTTGTTTGACGACAGTGCTCAATGCCATACAAATAAACTGGAAAAAATCCAAAATCAAGCCATGCGTGCTATTGGTGGCTTCATAAAGACTACTCCAATCCATGTGATGCAGAGCGAGTTATGCCTTCCGCCTTTAACTATCAGAAGACGCTACTTAGCGGGAAAGTTTTGGTTTAAGTGCAGGTCCCTTAGTTGTAACAAAATAATGATATCATTACTAGATTATACATGTCAGAATTCTACGTGTTGGAGGAGAAGTAATGAGCCACTGCTGTGGACCATACACAAGCTTTTTAAGGATGTCCCAGTACATTGCAGCCCAAAACTAGAAATGTTCTCTCTTGACTGGTGGATGAGCTACATTGACATTTCAGATACAATATTTGTTAATATAGAAGACATTAAAAACGCAAAGAAGCATTACAACGCTCACACTCTAAGAGAAAAATGCACCCAATATCTGAACAACAAGTACCACGAATACTACAAAATGTTCACGGATGGATCAAAGGAGAACATCTGCATTGGAGCTGCCTTTTTTGACCCCCAGGCCGATGTAGGAATACGTTTGAAAATTGAGTCCGAAATTACGATAATGTCAGCGGAACTTCAAGCCATCGTCGAAGCACTAGCATATGCAGAATCCATTGAAGAATCTAAAATAGTTATTTTATCGGATTCTAAGAGCTCCTTACAACATATAGCTCGGTGTACCTCGACTTTTCGAGGAACACCGATTGCTTATATAATTTTGGATCTCATTTGGAAATGTACGGCTGCCAACAAATATATCAAGATACAATGGATTCCCTCGCACATAGGTATTGAAGGCAACGAAGTGGCGGATAGACTAGCAAAAGAAGCATCTCAGGAAGGAACCACGATCAACATTTTACCGTATTACTCAGATGCGTTGGGCAAGGTCAAAAGGCACTGCAATGAATTATGGAAGGAATTCTTTGACAAAAGGTCCCAAGAAAAAGGTATATGGTACAGAACCATACAGCCTGAGCCGTTTCAGTCTCCCTGGATCAGTACTTGCACACTAAATCGGCAAGATCTGGTAGTGGCGATGAGACTCCGCTCCGGACACGTCCCTACGAATAAATTTAAATTTTTGATGGGTAAAACTAATTCACCGAACTGCCATGACTGTGGCGTTGTAGAGGACGTGCAGCACGTGCTGGCGGAGTGTGTTCGGGGCCGATCTCATCGCTATACCTACGACATGGGATATTGTAACGCAGTGTTAACCGATCCGTCATCAGATCAAGCCAGAGCTTTGTACAGAATATACAAACTGTGTATTTAGTTTAAGATTGACCAAAACTGTGTCTCAAGACGTATGGAGCGACTTGATCGTTGTACGACCAAGCTCCTTAAAATAAGATTTAAAAAAAAAAAAAAAAAAACCGTGGCTATGTCAGTCAGTCTAGTTTTCCTGCGGATCTCTGTATTTATAACTCTATCGCACAGGGAAATCTCCAACACGACCCGTTCCATGGCTCTCTGGGTAACTTGCATTCTCGAGACAACTTGCCTCGTGAGTTTCCAGGTTTCAGCCCCATATACCATCACAGGCAGTACACATTGCTCGAAGGTCCGACGTTTTAAATTTAGTGGTACGTCTCCCTTGAAAATGCAAGACAATTTACCAAAAGCTGCCCAATCCAACTGGATACGACGCTTTATTTCCTTGTTTTGCCCTGTCCTCACCAGACTCAAGGTCTGCCCGAGGTAGATGTACTCGTCCACCTTTTCTATTTTCTGACCCCATATCAACATGTAGTTTGCACTGCTGTTATTGCACATCATCCTTGTTTTGCTGGTGTTCATTTTCAGGCCAACGTTGAGGGACACGTCGTACAGCTCTTTGACCATTATTTCCAGGTCTTCCACACTTTCGGCGAATACTATGATGTCGTCAGCAAAACGAAGGTGAGTCAGGTGGTCCCCATTAATGTTCAAGCCTCTATTTCTCCAGTCCAGAAGCTTAAAGATATCTTTCAAGCAAGAAGTAAATAGCTTTGGGGATATAGTATCTCCCTGTCTCACGCCTCTTTCAACCCGAACTTGCTCAGTGAGTTCATGCAGTTTCACTTGCATTGTGGAGCCACGATAAATATTTTTAATGGCTTCGACGTATCTTGTGTCTATTTGGCTTCTTTCTAGTGAGTGTATAACGGCCCAATGTTCAATTGTGTCGAATGCCTTCTCGTAGTCTATGAACGCTACCGCAAGGGGGCGATTGTATTCATTTCACTTCTCCACCATTTGTCGCACCGTATAGATATGGTCGATGGTTGAAAAGCCACTCCTAAATCCCGCTTGCTCCACTGGTTGAGCCGAATCCAGTCTATTTGTTAGTCTCAAAGTAATCACTTTAGTAAACAGTTTGTAGATGTGACTCAACAAAGATATGGGCCGGTAGTTCGGAAGTTTAGATATATCGCCTTTCTTGTGCAAAAGTATCACTATTGCGTTCTTCCATGCTTCAGGGGCCACACCCTCGAATAACACCTTATTGAAAAGCAGTTGAAGATGTTTAAGCATGTGATTCCCTCCGCAGCTCAGACACTCGTACGTGACTTTGTCCTCCCCCGGGGATTTTCCTGACTTCATAAGCCTCAGTGCGTACTTGATCTCATATAGACTTATTTCCGGTAGATCCTCTGTTCTGTGTCTTCTCAAAGGGACCCTTGGGTCTTGGTGACTTGTCTCTGGCTCTGGGGTCAAGGATTTATATAATTAACAGTTGAACTTTTCCACTACCTCAAGTATTTTGACGCGGTCTGATGTTACCACATTTTCTTCATGAACCAGTTTAAGTATTTGTGGACTACCTCTCTTTAGTTGTTTACGGAATATTTTTGGCCCTCAATGGTTTTCAATAGTTTCTAGGATCATTCTATGTTTCCTTTGCCTCAACTGCTTGCGTATAAGGTGCTTAATACGAGTGTTTATTTTATTGATTCCTTCCTCATCAGGCATTTTCAAGATTTCCATTCGTTTTTGTACCAAATCCTCGATGTCAGTAGAGAATTATTTTACATTTGACTTTGGACTTATTTCCTCACAGCATCCCGGATCGAGCGTACTATTTCCTGGTTAATACGGTTCACATCCCAGTCATTAGATACATTCAGTTTCTGTGCTACTATTTCCTGGAAACACGCCTTCTGCCTAACAATTATCTGGTGGTCGTGTGGTTTTCGGGTAGTTACCACAAGGCGTCTGCGCTCTAGTTTCAGGTTTAAAGCCCTACGGGCCCTTAGGATTCGGTGATCACTTCCGGCACTTACCATATTAATAACATCAACATCCTCAACGATAATTCTTTTGCTAACTCAATATGTAACCTATTTGGTTTTTTGTTTTGCTATCTGGACTCCTCCACGTCTCCTCTTTTTTAGGAAAGAAAGTGTTCATGGCATATAACCTTTGCTGTGCAAGGTAGTTTGCCAAAATATGACCTCTAGGGTTTCTGTGACGTAGTCCAAACTTCCCCACGAACTCTTCGTCCTCCACGCTTTTACCGAGTTTTGCGTTGAAATTGGTCTTAGGCACCAATGTGTAGAAGCAAGGGTTGTCATTCAATGCCATGTTAAGGTCATCATAAATGTTGTGTAACTCTTCCTCATCCTGTGCAGATGTAAGTGCGTACACCTGTACAACTTTCAGTGAATAGCGACTGTTGAGTTTATAAATTGCATAAATAACCCGAGGGGATATTCCGACAATATTTCGAAGTTTTTGTGACAAGGACGTATTAATAACGAACCCAACCCCCCCCCCCCCCCCGCGACTCATCCTCATAACCTTTGTGATACAGAAGCTGACCAGATGAAAGCTTAGTGAGTTTTTCGCCACGTCGCCTCGTCTCACTCAGACCGTTGCTGGTAATCCGACCGCTGTCGTAGCTGGGCCGAGCAAGACTGCTGGGGACTGAGGGCCTTCTTTTATGTTGTCTATTCCTGGAAGGTAATTAGCCTATTGAAACACCACGCGGGCCAGTGCGTGTTGGTGAGTTCACTGTTTTTGGGGTATTTAGATCCCAGGGCCTGTGATAGTCCCTCCGGTGGCCCGGAGTTGGCAGGTTATTTAACCGCCGCCTGATGCTCGGCGTTTGCTGCTCGTTTGGCACCACCCGGGGAGCACGTGTAGGGTAACTAGGGTAAAACCTACGGACGCGAGCAACTCCACTCTCCAATTAACATATAATATAAACTAATAAATACAATACATATACCTAATAGATAAAATATCGATATACTAAATACAATACATATAAACTAGTTATAAATAAATAATCAAAAGTCAGAGGAGTTATAAGGAATGAATTTAAGGACATGGTGTAAGCCACATCTTCTTCAAGTTCTCCTTAAGAGAAACCACGGATGGCGACTGCCTGACAGAGGTTGGTAACCGATTCCACAGCCTTGCAGAGTATACTGAAAAGATTTAGAGTAAGATTTGGAAGAGTTAGAAGGACATGCTAAGAGGAGATTGGCACTCGACCGCAAGCGATGCTGGCTGCCGGTAGCCAGGTAGCTAAAATGTTCGGAAAGATTTAGAGGAGCGGAAGGATTGAAAAGGATGTTGAATAGCAATGACAGGATGTGGATGTTCCTAAGATCTCTGATAGGTAACCATTTGAGCTGCGCACGGAAGTCAGACACATGGTCATACTTACGGAGCCCGAAAATGTACCAAATGCACACATTCTGAAGGCGATCCAGCTTGTTAAGCAGTCCCTCAGTGAGATCCAGGTAAGCGATATCACCATAGTCGAGAAGTGGAAGTAAGAGAGATTGGGCTAGGGTGACCTTAGTTTGAAGGAGAAGGAAATTCTGCAAGCGCCTGAGTGAGTGCAGTGAGGCAAAGAGTTTCCGGCTGACTTAAGTCACATGGGCTGACCACGAAAGAGTCAGTCCATGACAATTCCCAGATTCTTAACAGTAGGAAAAAAAAGAATGACTGTCCCATCAAAATACAAATTAGGGGCTATCATGTTAGAAAGCTGGGATATGAAATATGGACTCCCAACAATAATCGCTTGCGTCTTCTTAGCCTTACTTACCTTAAGACCTAAATTACCCGCCCAATCGCGAATGGAGACAAGGTCAAGGTCATGTATTGTTTGGCATGAAGCAACGTCAAGAAGAGATGCTTAAAATATTGTAGATGCTATTTACAAATTATTGTTATCAGAAAGAGACGGCAATCATTTTGTGTTTTGGGCAGATAATTGTACGTCCCAGAATAAAAATTGATTCCTTTTTACAGCCCTTGCAACCATTGTCAACTGTCTCGAAATAGAGTCAATAACTATTAAATATCTTACAAAAGGGCACACACACACATGTTAGCAGATGGAGTTCATGATAACATAGAAAGTAACATAAAAAAACTAAAATGTATTTATGATTCTGAAGATTTTTAAAAGTGTGTGTGTACAAGTCGAAAGTACATACAGTAGTAGAAGTGACGAAAGAAGATGTTTTTGAGGAGAACAAAAAGAAGATAAATATTAGACACAATGACAAAAATGACGATTTACGGTTTTTTTTACTAAAAGATATAGTGGAAGTAAAGTTTTTTAAGGGCGAAAAAATATTATACTATAAAAAAAATTCAAGATATGTATAAAACGATAGATTTCTTACAGAACAAGTACTCTGTGCACGAATTGCCGAAAAAAACAAACATGCAGCTGCTAGAGGAATACAAAAAAAGTGAAGAAAAATGAAATCATGCTTAAATTGGTACCACTCATGCCAAAAAATCGGCAACAATTCTGGACGGAGTTAGAAGAAAATGCAAATTCATGTGACTTAATTGATTCTGGAGAAGCAGTTATATTAGAAAATTAGTACACACGATACATAACTTGTTAATATATAGATTTATTTCGGTATTTATTATTTATTGTTCCTAATAAAATTTATCTAACGTCACTGTAATTAGTAACTTACTTGTGTTTTATAAATTTAATTGAGGTAACCGTACAATTTAAAACACTAAAAACAAGCATCTTAAGTTGCTTGTTATTCCATAGAAGGCTTCCTACCATATCAATGTTTAATTCTAAGCAAATAACTCTTTCCCAATTAAAATTAATGTAGCGACCTGAACGAAAAAAAAACTGAGTCAAACGTTTAATTCTTGTGTTTTTGATAATACACAATCTTTGAGTAAAGTATATTGTTAAATTGGGCGAAAAAGAAAGAAAAAGTTTTTTTGCTCTCCTGTCAAATTTGTCAAATCTGAGTTACTTGATTCTAGTTTAGGGCAGCCGGGCTGTTCAATAAGTTTTCTTCATGAAATCCTCCTTTCCACGAAGAAATCATTTAGACAAGAGAAATGCGGCTGCGCCTCGCCATCTCCGAAATAAAAGACGTCGCAACTAAGACTTTTGTCCCAGACCTCTACTCTGCGTTGGCGAGCCATACAACCACGCAATGCATCCCACTATTCGAAAGCTGAAATTATGAATAAAGTCAGAGAGCAGATATTCCTGGAGGTGCAGAAAATCGAACTGAAATTTATGAAAAGGAATTCAGCATCTGTTTGTCATCCTTTCCTGAAAACTAAATTTATTAATCTAAGGTATAATACCTCAGAACAAGGACAGACATAGAAGGATAACTAAAATAAAAAGTTTCATTTGTATAGCTGAACTATATACTATTATTGGGGATTCAGTGTGCCAAAAAGAGACGGTTATAGGTGATAAAATAACATGGTTGTACACTGTTGCATATAGAAACTTCGTTAATGTATAGATATGTTGTATAGACCAGAGACTACATAAATTTAAAACAGGGTTGCGCATACAATTACATTGATATCGATATATTTTCAAGTTTTACAAGAATGTATTGAAAAATATGATGGCATTATTTGAAAAATCTCTACCTATATTAAATACGTATCTAGAGTTTTTTCTAAGAAATAGAAAAAGCATGAATGGATTCAAATTCAGGGGCTAGTACACTAGTTTTTATCGCTAAAGGGAAGGATATTTTTTGTGCGTGTACGTAATTGAGATATACATAAATGTCATTGTGTTCGTCTTCGAAGGGACTACTAAGATATTGTGCAGAATTAGGGATTCAGATAAATTCGATTAGTAGTTTAACATTAAAATATAATACATTGGTGAATTAAACCTGAATTAAGAAATATTTCACTTTTCTACAAAAAAAACATAACTACATTGGGAGAAAAACACGGCTTTCGAACACGGCCAGGCTTTCCGTGGCCGTGTAAACGGCTCACTCAGCCGGGTTTGGTAGCCGTGTGAAAAGCCGTGTACACGGCTCCAAGTTTTCCATGGCTGCGTTTACCGTGCAAACGATTAACGCAGCCGGTAAAGACGGCTCTGCGTACCGTGTTTCAAAAAATTTCAGCCGTGTGAAAACCGTAGCCGAGCAGAAATACACGGCTACGTTTTGGCACGGTTGTTGAAGCAGTGTAGACTCAACAAACATAGCTGTCAGAGCAGTTTTAGACACGGTACAGCTGGCCGTGTGCTTATTAAAATTGGCTGCGTTGACCATGTCAAAAATGTAACTGGTGAACACGGCTGTCGGAGCCGTTCTATACATGGTACAGCGAGCCGTGTACTTATCAAAAACTTGGCTGCGTTGACCATGTCAATATGTAACTGGCAAACACGGCTGTCGGAGTCGTTTTAGATACGGTACAGCGGGCCGTGTGCTTATCGAACTTGGTTGCGTTGACCGTGTCATAAATGAAGCTCTCAAACATGGCTATCGCAGCCGTTCTAGACACGGTACTGCGAGCCGTCTTCTCATGAAAACTTGGCTGCGTTGGCCGTGTCATAATTTAAACTTTTAAACACGGCTGTCACAGCCGTTCTAGACGCGGTACAGCGAGCCGTCTTCTCATGAAAACTTGACTGCGTTGGTCGTGTCATAAATTCAAGTCTCAAACACGACTGCCGCAGCCGTTCCAGACACGGTACAGCGAGCGGCTTCTCATCAAAACATGGCTGCGTTGGCCGTGTCATAAATTAAAGTTTCAAACACGGCTGTCGCAATCATTTTAGACACGGTACAGTGACCCGTTTTTTCATGAAAACTTGGCTGCGTTGGACGTGACATAAATTAAAGTCTCAAACACGGCTACCGTAGCCGTTCTAGACACGGTACAACAAGCCGTCTTCTCATAAACACTTGACTGCGTTAGCCACGTCATAAAGTCACAAACACGGCTGTCGCAACCGTTTCAGAAACGGTACGGCGAGCAGTGTTTTCATGAAAACTTGGCTGCGTTGACCATGTCAATTTGTAACTGGCGAACACGGCTGTCGGAGCCGTTCTAGATACGGGACAGCGGGCCGTGTGCTTATCGAACTTGGCTGCGTTGACCATGACATAAATGAAGCTCTCAAACATGGCTATCGCAGCCGTTCTAGACACGATACAGCGAGCCGTCTTCTCATCAAAACTTGGCTGTGTTGACCGTGTCATAAATTAAACTTTTGACACGGCTGTTGCAGCCCTTCTAGATACGGTACAGCGAGCCGTCTTCTCATGAAAACTTGGCTGCGTTGGTCGTGTCATAGATTCAAGTCTCAAACACGGCTGCCGCTGCCGTTCTAAATACGGTACAGCGAGCCGTCTTCTCATAAAAACTTGGGTGCGATGGTCGTATCATAAATTCAAGTCTCAAACACGGCTGTTGCAGCCGTTCTAGACCCAGTACAGCGGGCCGTGTGCTTAAACTTGGCTGTTTCAGCCGTGTCATAAATTCAACTCGTAAATATAGCTGTCGTAGCTTTTCTAGACACGATACTTAGCGGACTGCGTTCTTATCAAAACTGGGACCATTATCAATTAAAAACTGCGCGAATTTTGAATTTCCCGCCAAGCTAGGAGGCTGGTGAATAACCTTCAACAGCCCTCTATACGACATACGTTACACGTGTTATAATTTGACACGTACTTTTAACATCTTAGTATGAAAAACTTTACAATTTTGTCAAATTGTAGCTTTTGTGGTATAGGGCAAAGAAGATAAACAGCATAGAATGCCAACTCCTTGGTTTTAGAATATAGAGCTAAAAACTATCGCTAGATGACGTTACTTGTCTCACATGAACTAAACATTTGTTGATATCGACTAAATAATGTGTTTTAATGCTCTGATTCATCATATTTGTTTATTTTAAGGGTAAAACTACAAAATTTCATAACATCGCATGTGTAAGACCCAAATTGATTTACTTGACGTTTAGGTAAGCTGGAGGAGCATGCAGTTGTACTCAAGTCCGATAGATGGCGTGCAAATAAACATTGCACTAAACAAAATTCGTAGACTATGAGAAAAAACTTATTAGCGATAAAAAGTTTAATACATAAATAAAATAATAATATCAATGAGTTAATTAATTGAACAAAATATTGTCATAATCAATAGTAAACGCCTAAAGTTATCATTTTAGCAATGTCATGACATCATACGGCTAGTATGAATAAGACGACCAATTTCAACGCATGCAGCAAGTGCGCCATAGCGCAGGGGAATAATGGGTTGACTTTAGGATCGACTGTTCTTGGTTCGATTCCGGAGTAGGGACTTTTTTACTTTTTCCATTTATTTACTTTCTTAGAATGTTAAGTAAATTGTTTAAATGAAGATGTTGCTTTAGAAGTAGGTCATTCTGATTTTAGGCGCAAGTTGAGAGTTACCGTGTGTACGTGCGAGAAGTGGTGACAAATATACCCACTGAGATTAAATTGTGGTGAACGAGAAACAATTTTTATAGATTTAAGGACATTATTTCGGATATAATTACCGCCATTATTTAACCTTTTAAAGTGATATGTGTCGAAGGGGTAAGTGGAACGCTTTTATGAACTTTGTTTTTTCTGTCGTCATATAGACAATACATTTCTATTTTTCTCATGCGTACGACACTTTAAATTAACAAACGGATATTCAAATGAAATCACCGACCGACGTAAACAGAAAAACCTACTTAGAACAAAACTTAATAATTTATTATTTTATGTCGTTAGATGTTGCAGTAAGGTTGTAAATACAATAACTATAATATGAAAATCAATAATGCGAATTCATGACATTGGCGTCAACCTGGGCCCAATTTCATAAACGTGACAGGCGTCAGGTGACAGTGACCATTCGCTGTACATTACTGTGTCGACAAGTAACGCTACAGACTTACAGACGTAATATCATCGTGGGCAAGCAATGTATAACAAATTGTCACTGTCACCTGTCGCGTTTATAATATTGGGCCCTGTATTCGAATGTCGAGCCATTTATCGGATGCCATAAATGTTATTTAGTATGATTCTGGTATGATACTATGCATTAAGTAATTATGATATCGTTGTGTATGAAAAGAAAAAAGATGCTTATTTCGAAAGCTATTTTACTACTTTCTTCCTTTACATAGCGATTAAGACGAAGTTATCCGAATAAAATAAAAATATTCCGACGAATTGAGAACCTCCTCCTTTTTTTTTTAAGTCAGTAAAAAAAAAACACGGCGACTCACAGTGTGATTTATATAAACCCTGATTTTGTTTCATCTCTTGTTTTTAAATATACTATAGTGTAACCACAACCGAAGCCAGTTGCTGGTTACAGTACGAATTAGCCCGCTCGAACGAGGTAGTATCACGCTCCTACAGAGGCTACAGAATACCGACAGAAGGAGTTGTGGTAGAACCACGCTGTCTACGGTAGCCAGTTGCTGGTTACGAAACGAATAGACCGGCTCGACCGGGGTAGTACTAAACTCTTATAGAAAACCAGTGTGAGGTAGTGGCTACAATGTTAGAACTACACTGAAGCCAGTTGCTGGTTACGGGACGAATGGATCGGCTCGACTAGGGTAGCACCACACTCTTACATAATACCGGCGTGAGGTAGTAGCTATAGTGTTAGAGCCACACTGAAGCCAGTTGCTGGTTATGGGACGAATGGTTCAGCTCGACTAGGGTAGCACCACACTCTTATAGAATACCGACGTGAGGTAGTAGCTATAGTGTTAGAGGCACACTGGAGCCAGTTGCTGGTTATGGGACGAATGGGCCCGAATGTCACCATTTCAGTCGAGCCGGCCCATTCGAACTGTACGTGACTGGTAACTGGCTACAGTGTGGATTTACCACTGTAGCTGCTCCTTTACACTGGTATTAAAACAGTGTGGTACTACCCTGGTCGAGCCAGCCTATTTATTCTGCCACCAACAACTGGCTACAGTGTGGATCTACCACTGTTGCAACTACTTCACGCCGGTATTGTAACAGTGTGGTACTACCCCGGTCGGGCCAGCCTATTCATTCTGCCACCAACAACTGGCTACAGTGTGGATCTACCACTATTGCTACTACTTCACGCCGGTATTGTAAGTGTGGTACTACCCCGGTCAGGCCAGCCTATTCATTCTGCCACCAACAACTGGCTACAGTGTGGATCTACCACTATTGCTACTACTTCACGCCGGTATTATAACAGTGTGGTACTACCCCGGTCGGGCCAGCCTATTCATTCTGCCACCAGCAACTGGCTACAGTGTGGATCTACCACTATTGCTACTACTTCACGCCGGTATTGTAAGTGTGGTACTACCCCGGTCAGGCCAGCCTATTCATTCTGCCACTAACAACTGGCTACAGTGTGGATCTACTACTATTGCTACTACTTCACGCCGGTATTATAACACCGGGGTAGTACTACCCCGGTCGGGCCAGCCTATTCATTCTGCCACCAGCAACTGGCTACATTGTGGATCTACCACTATTGCTACTACTTCACGCCGGTATTGTAAGTATGGTACTACCCCGGTCGGGCCAGCCTATTCATTCTGCCACCAACAACTGGCTACAGTGTGGATCTACCACTATTGCTACTACTTCACGCCGGTATTGTAAGTGTGGTACTACCCCGGTTGGGCCAGCCTATTCATTCTGCCACCAACAACTGGCTACAGTGTGGATCTACCACTATTGCTACTACTTCACGCCGGTATTGTAAGTGTGGTACTACCCCGGTCAGGCCAGCCTATTCATTCTGCCACCAACAACTGGATACAGTGTAGATCTACCACTATAGCTACTACTTCACGCCAGTATTCAGTAAGAGGGTGGTGCTACCCCGGTCGAACCGACCCATTCGTTCCGTAACCAGCGACTGGCTTCAGTGTGGCTCTAACACTATAGCTACTACCTCACGCCGGTATTCTGTAAGAGTGTGGTGCTACCCTAGTCGAGCTAAACCATTCGTCCCATAACCAGCAACTGGCTTCAGTGTGGCTCTAACACTATAGCTACTACCTCACGCCGGTATTCTGTAAGAGTGTGGTGCTACCCTAGTCGAGCCGATCCATTCGTCCCGTAACCAGCAACTGGCTTCAATGTAGTTTTTAATAGGTACGTGTGAGCAAACGAAGCTCCCGCTGCTCACTCGTTGTCTATTTAAAGATATTTTAAACAAATTCTGTAAGTAAAACAAGGGCATACAAAGTAGGCCCCGTAAGAATATCTATTTGCTGAAATGCTCACTATAGTGCGGAAACTATAACGTAAAACGAGTTACTGTCTGCATAACCGAAACCCTATTAATGTTGGTTGCCCAACGTGGGTACTTATGTGATGCAACGACGAAAATGTGAAAACATTGAGAGTTCCCTATACCTCAGAGGTATAAATATAATCAGTTATGCAACCACAAAGGCGTAGAAAGTCCTTGAGTTCCCTATAAACTGGTAATGATGCCTGTTTATACAATTGACAATAAACACATTGTCTAGAGGTCCGATTTTATGTATAAGTGCCAACTTGTTCATTTTGTTTTTATTTTAAGGAAAAAACAATCAAATCAATTAAGCATTATAACACCCGTACCGCCATCTAGGGCCGCTAATGGACGCCCTCGGCGTAGAGCAGTCTTGCCTGCTCGTTTTAGATTAGATGCTTAGACATAGTTTCTATACCTGTGCTGCCATCTAACAATTCTGTATGTTACTTCTATCTCTTTCCCCTTATGATTCTCGTTTATTGTTTATGTTGGTAATGCTGTAAGATTAATAGTTCAATAGGTCAGTTTCTTCTTCCTGTCTTCCCGTTAGATTTGTTTACACTTCCGCCCACTCTTTTAGTTAATAGAAATTAAGATGGCTACCGAGCTACCATGTACAAGCGTAGGCGTGTGCTGTAACTTTTGTTTGAACTGTAATGTTGCTTACATAGAAATGTTTACGTGCCTAACGTTTGAATAAACAAATTGTCGTGCCAAGAAGTGTATAATTATTCCGGCGAAGAGACCACCTACCCCTGAGAAGATCTCCTACAGCATCGTATTTTTACGTCGGGCATTTCTCGACGTAAAAATACGTGAGTGATCCGTTTTATCAATAAATCAATCAATTTACTTTAATAGATTGTGTAATCAGAGATCCAATAGCTGGAAAATACGCTCTGTGATTTGGTCACTATAGAAAGGTGACATAAGAGGCCAGCTTTCCGCGCGCAAGCCTGAGCGCCTTGCATGCCGCTGCGGCCCAGTACAAGCGCAAAGCGAGCGTTTCACTGCGCATGACGCATACGTATGCGCCATGGTGTAGCGAATTCTGTTCTATTCTATTCTATTCTCTTCTATTCTATTCCTGAAGAATTGTTTAATGAGAACACATGTAAGAAAAATAAAATAAATGGGTTTTTTTGCATGAAATGGCACTCCAAACATTTATTCTGTAATATCTCGAAAAGAAAGGTGCTGAAATTTTTGATACGTTTCGTATGAAACAATAACATAAAACTGTTTCGAAAATAATAACTTTATTATTATAAAAATCATATTGTGTGGCTTTAAAACCTGCGCGCAGGGTATGCGCCATGCGCAGGAGAGGTACGTTGGGAAATCCGACGCATTTGAAAAAGGTCGTTAGTTCTCGCATCGACAAAGAGGAATGCGTTTTACGTCCTACCATTACAGTCTATTTTAACCAATCACATGGTGTGGGATGGTAAGGATGAGTTTATGCTCTGGAATGAATCAAGCAAGCAAATGTTTTCGGTAAATATTTTTACTTATAATTTTATCTTGTCAAAATATTAAATATGTTAGTATGTAATTTATTAATATTTCGAATGCCGCAGTTTTAATAGTTAATATGTATAATATTAAATTAAACGTAGGCACATTTATTTCAATTCGTTACTATTATACCGACGTTATGACGTCGGCACGCAGCAAAAAAACTATTGTTTCGGTCAATTACTACCTGGGCGCGGATGCTTCCGTACCGAAAGCTCGTCTTATCTATTATATTGTTCAGTTTGACCATAATTCGGTGGCAAAGGTGACGGAAAAAACAAAATACGTTATTTATGACTTTTGTCACTAAGACCCGTAGGATTAAGTCTTTGTATAGATTGTGTAGGATAAAAAATAGGGATGAAGTCTAAAAAATCTAATTGCATTTAAAACGGCTCTATAGGTTGTGCAACTTTATTAAATTGTTTTAAAAACTAACTGTTGCCCGCGAAGTATTAGAAATGTTAGAAAACTTAAAAAATGATTAATGCAACTGGTAAAGTCGTTCTAAAGTTATAGCGTACCCAAGGGAAATAATTATAAATAACGTCATCATGTCCCTATTACGCTTATAACACGAACAAAATTTAAATGCTGTTAAAAAATAATGATTATTGTAATCGAAATTATTTATTTTTTAAATTTTTTCGTTTTTTTTTTTGTATTTGTTTTACGTTCAAATTAAATTTAAAATGCTATATAATGAATGACAACACGAAGAAAAATTAGGGTAATGGCAGGGTTCGAACCATGGCGCATTAGCGGTAATGTGGCGGAAACTGGAATACGCAAGGCACGGAATGCTGATGTTGCAGGTTCGAACCCTGCCATTACCCTAATTTTTCTTTGTGTTGTCATTCATTATATAGCATTTTAAATTTAATTTGAATGTAAAAAATAATGATCTAAAGTTTTTTTTTCATTAACACTAAAATGTCTTTGAACCTTAAAGAGGAATTGATCTCCCCTAATCAAATCCTTGAAATAACATATGTACAAACTGGAACAAATTACCTTGTTACTCCGCGAAACCAGTGCCGGGCTCGTGCAAAATAGCTGCGTCTGTGCAACACATATATGTTCATGCAAAAACCCACCCTCCTCCGCTTCCACACGAAACAACATATATCACACAGACTCAACTACACACCACCACTACTAAACACTAAAACTACACGATCGACGCGCGTTTCGCCTCTATACGAGGCATCATCAAGATCAAAGAAACAGTACGACCGTTGGCTACTTGAACGAATGGCGTACTGACAAACTAAAACATTTTTCTTTAATCCCGCCTACCGCCAACATTTTTGCACAACTACCCTTATTATTTTCCTCAAAGCCTACCCTCAAAATTTAAAAATAAAACAAAAGTACCCCCGTATATTATCACAAACTACCCACATAATTTATCTCAATCTCAGCTACCCCCATTGTTAAAGACAGAATTTAAGCATACCCGCAATAAAGGAGAAGAAGGAAAATTAACCTCTTCATTGACAATGGATCCCGCGTTGTTGTACCTAACTATTTCCAAATGCTCCAAAACATTCAGACGAAATCCCTTTTTGCAAAAGTGTAATATTTCATAAGAATGAGCATCTGATAATGTATGATCTGTGTCTATCAAATGTTTTGCAAAATTGGACTTCTCTGCGTGCTTATGCCTATAAGATGAAACATGCTCCTTATATCTAATATTAAAACTACGACCGGTTTGTCCTATATAAACGCTACTACAATCGTCACAAGTGAGCTTATATACTCCTGATCTACTCCCTCTTTCTACTTTATCCTTACCATTACATAGTCTAGAATACAAAGAATTATTAGTCTTAAAAGCTACATTTATTTCCTTTGATTTTAAAATATTATAAATTTTATCTGACAAAGGGCCAACGTAATTAATACTTGCTTTATATTTGTTAGTATGTTCAGTAGACGGGCCGCTATATAACATGCTATCAGCTATACGCCTCTGTTTCTTTTTAACCAGACTATTTACCATTGTCTCAGTGTAGCCATTTGAATTTGCAATCATGTGTATGGTCTTCAACTCTAAATCAAAATCTTCCCTAGAAAGAGGTACTGTTAACAATCTATGTATGTAACAATGGAAAGCAGCCAGTTTATGTTGCCAAGGTTTATGTTGTTAAGACGCAGCCATTTTGCACGAGCCCGGCACTGGTTTCGCGGAGTAGCAAGGTAATTTGTTCCAGTTTGTTGATATGGACCTCCGCAAAGTAACGCCTGAATCTATTAATTATTTAATAACATATGTATTAAAAGTAATCGTTACAAAAAATATTTGTGCTTGGTTTATTCAAAATGTAGTATCAACACAGCCATTGAGCGAAACGAACCCGCCCTGCTGAATGCGCATAAGCTGCGCACCGTTTTAGTCGCTCTTTTCTCTTGTACTGCGCCGTAGCGAGTTGCATAGCGCCGAGGCACAGCCACAGTATATAAATATATCAGTACCGAAACTAGGCCTGTTTGTGGAGTTAGATACCTACGCTCCAATAGAGCGTTAGGGTTGTCCCCTTATTTTTTATGAAATTGTTTTTTTTGTTATCTCAACTAGTAAGGCCTTTTATGCGAAAACTAGATACTCTTCATAAGAAGGTACATTAGGGGTGTCGCTCTTAACTTTTGTAAAATTTTAAAGTTTTTTTAATTAAAACGTTTATTTGGGTTTTACTTAGGTATAATAATTAACTAGATTACAAATAGAATTGGGTAGTTAAAAAAAAAAATTATAAAAAAATCAAAATTAGAAGATTTTAAGATGGCGGCTATATTTTCTCATTCTGTTAACGGATTTGTTGTCGGAGACCACAAAGTTCCTTAGACATGGATTTTGAAAGCAATCGGTCGAATAACTAAAAATTTCAAGATGGCGGCTATATTTTCTCATTCTGTTAACGGATTTGTTGTCAGCGACCACAAAGTTCCTAAGATATCGATTTTGAAAGCAATCGGTTGAATAACTAAAAATTTCAAGATGGCGGCTACTTTTATTTATTTTCTTAATGGATTTGTTGTTAGAGACGACAAAGTTCCATAGATATCGATTTTCAAAGCAATCGGTCAAGTAACTAAACATTTCAAGATGGCGGCTATATTTTCTCATTCTGTTAACGGATTTGTTGTCGGAGACCACAAAGTTCCTTAGATATCGATTTTGAAAGCAATCGGTCGAATAACTAAATATTTCAAGATGGCGGCTATATTTTCTCATTCTGTCAACGGATTTGCTGTCGGAGACCACAAAGTTTCTTAAAATATGGAGAACAAAAAATGCCAACTACAACTTTTTTCGTGAACCTGTTACCGGGACCCAACAACAGAGCAGTGAAAGAATTAAAATATATTTACCATCAAGCTAACACTATTGAAGATCCCAAAAAAAGGAAAACATTGGTACAATGCCAAAGATGCCAACAATATGGCCACACTAAAAATTATTGTATGCGTCCCTACCGCTGTGTCAAATGTGCCAAATCTCATAAAACATCGGAATGTCCGAAAAGCGATCGTACTACACCAGCTCAGTGTGCTCTTTGCGACGGACCACATCCAGCTAATTATACAGGATGCAAAGTATATAAGGAAATTCTTGCTAGAAAGACAAACAACCAAGTCCTGCAGAACAAAACCATCCAGCATCAAACGTCATACCGACCTCAAAGAACGCTCCCCACAATATTCTCAAAAAATAGTAATGAAGAGACAAGACCAGACACACAAACATATGCTGAGGCACTAAAAAAGTCTAATAATACTGAAGCTGCAGAAAAATAACCGCAACTGAACTTTACAATAGAAGAGCTTCTTGTAAAACAGGCAGAGAAGTTTGATCTAATCATCCAACAAATGAGTACCTTATTTAGTCTCATCGCAAAACTCGTTGATAAACTGTCTGTGTGATGGCAATGGCACTCAGAGTATCGACCTGGAACACAAATGGATTAGCACCCAATAAGCTGGAAGTGGAGGCTTTATTGAAAATGCAGCAACTAGACGTTCTCCTCATTTCAGAAGCTCATTGCACTAGCTCAACCAACATAAAATTCAAAAATTATCAAACTTATGTTACCCTCCACCCTGACGGCACCGGGCATGCTGGAACAGCTGTAATCATTAAAACGACAGTTAAACACCACCTCCTACCTGTGTACAAAACGCCCCACATACAAGCTACTACAGTCGCCGTGGGAGATAACTTTGGGCACATAAATCTTAGTGCAGTTTACTGCCCACCAAGACACAAGGTCACCGAAACAATGTTTACCCAATTTCTGCAAACTCTTGGAAATAAATACATAGCTGGCGGAGATTGGAATTCTAAACACACGTTCTGGGGATTACGTTTGATAACGACTCGAGGAAGGCAACTTAAAGCCACAATTGACAATAATAATTTTCTCATAGCAACGTCAACAGAACGAACATATTGGCCAGCAGATCCCAATAAACTCCCAGATTTGCTGGATTTTTTCATCGTGAAGGGATTGTGTGCAGGACATACAGTGTTAATCGTGATATTCGGGACAGACATAGTTAATAGTAATTTATAGTGATAGTACATAGTAATAATAATTACTTATAACACATAGTTACTTACCGATAGATAGTTAATTTATAGATATTTTGTATCGAAACAGTCCGTAGGAACATTACGTTCATAATAGTTCATAGTTTATAGTACCTACCTTTGTAATTTATAGCATACGTAATGTTTCCCGATGTAAAAACGGACGTGCATTCGCCGCGCCATTCGTTAGCCGACTGGCGAACGCGGGGAGCCCGAACATATTTATATCACAGCGGTGGGGGGATGCGGTAACAAAACCAGCGCGAACTCGCGAGCGCTCCCAGACAGAAAACGGACGGCGCGACGAATGCAATCGACATTGTTTTCAGCATGAAAGACAATTATCTACCGATTCTTACAGTTTCAGACAGATTGTAACTTTGTTTTTATCATTTTCTTAAATAAAGGCTTTCCAAGTGGGCGGGGCCAGAACGTTCGAGCCGAAGGGGCGTGGCCGGAAAGTTCTAGAATAGAGGCGTAACCTTTCGGTCGAATATTCTAGACTGAAATAGTGGGGATAGATTCTAGTATAAAAGCCGCGCAGGTTGCACGCAGCGGCATTCCAGTTCAGCATTCCAGTTCAGTTCCGAAGAACAAACAAATAAGAAAGAAGAAACAGTAAACTAAAGGAAAACAGTAAGAAAGGAAGCAACAGTGAATAATAGTAAAACAGTACCCGCTCACAATGAAAAAGTGTTTGAACAGTATAGTGCGTTTTATTGGTGTTAAGGCGACAATCCAGTGAATACAATTCTGGTGTAACCGTCCGGAATAGATTGGATAGGCACTATCTTAAGACTGAATCATGCTATGATAGCTCGTCAGACCAAACACCAGTTTTACATACTGTCACCAACTTGCTGATAAACTCTGACATCCATGAGACTCTCTGTAACAAAAACACTGACTGGGATTCGTTCAGGGACTTCATAACTGCAAATATTGAATTGAAAATCGCCTTGAAATCGTCTGATGACATCGACTTAGCGACAAAATACTTTACTTCGCTTTTTCAAGAAGCTTTTTGGCTAAACACACCTACTAAACCTGATGATAAAAGGGCAAGTGATGACTACCCATTGACAATTAAGGCCAAAATCCTTGAACAACGTAGACTGCGCAGAATTTGGCACCAATCTAGACACGCGGTGGAAAAGTTTGCACTGAACATAGCTGCAACAGACCTCCGAATCCAGATCCATCAATGGCGGGATGTCACGCTACAGTCAAGATTGGAATCCCTAACTGCAACATACGCGACAAACTACTCGCTATGGAAATTTACAAAATCATACAACAGACCCCAGGAAGCAAAGCCGCCTATTAGAATCCATCCAGTAGGTTGGAACACCACAAGAAAAAGTAGATGCCTTCGTCAACCATCTCTCCAACGTGTTTACCCCAAACGACGCTTATGACGGTAACGCGGACTCAGAAACAGATAAAACACTGGCTCAAGATTTACAACTTTCTTTTCCACCAAAACCAGTCACTCTTCAAGAAGTCTGCAAAATAATAAAAGATCTTAAAGACAAAAAAGCACCTGGATTCGACCTGATTACAAAGGAAATACTCAAGGAGCTCCCGAAAAAAAGCACTTACATTCTTAACAACGCTATTTAAAGAAAGAAAGAAAGAAAGGAAAAATATTTATTGTCTTGTACAACTTCTTAAAACCTAGATAAAAGCGCTGATTTTCAGTTTATTCCTGTTTTTTTTGCTAGTATAGAACATGCATGTGAATCGATTGTGCGGCAAGAAAAAAAAGAGAGAATAAAAGAATAAACAAAGTAAAAAAAAAAAATATATACATGTGAAAACTTAAAATACAAAATATCACATTAATGGAAAAGGACAAAACAAAACAAACCATCTACTTAAATACCAATCTAGCAAAATCCCTAAAAACCGGATAGGGGGAGTCAGCAAAACGAAACGTAATGAAACGTTAGTGCAAATCGCAAAAACCCTTCCGCATTTGGCATGAATGTCGTTAATGAATAAAGCGGCCAAATAAGTTAGTAAAAAATTTCTTCTTCAGATTTATCCTAAAAGTACTAACAGCCATTTCCTTTCGTAGAGGTGGCGGGAGGGTATTCCATATTTTAGCCGCCTTATACGTGAAACCTCCTCTGAAACCAGCTGACGAATGCTTAGGTATCCACAGCGTGTTCTCACGAATGGCTCGCACCGTGGCACCCCTCTCATGCGTCCATCTAAGCTTTCGTGACAGGTACTCTGGTATTTTCCCAAAAAGTAACTTTTGTATTAAGCAGGTTAAGTGCATCTCTCTTCTCGTAGCCATTTTGAGGATCTTTCCTTGAACGAGATATGGTGTTACATGTGAGCGCCTGGGTATTACAAAGCAAAACCGCTCACAGGCGTTTTGGACTCTCTGGATCGCATTTTGCGTTTTCTTGTAAATTCTTTCCCCATACACCACGTCGCAGTAATTAAACAAAGAAAGAACGAGCGATTCTGTGAGCATTACTCTAACCTCCTCAGTCAAAAAATCGCGTATACCATACAAAAGCTTTAGTCTGTAGAAGGCATTTCGAATTGTTAAATTTACATGCTCTTCTTACCTAAGTTCACTATCCATGATTAGTCCCAGGTTTCTTGCCGATTGCACTCTGCTGATATGGTTATTATTTATTTGAATGATAGGATCAGCCTGGGTTATACGCTTCACTTGAAACTTTGAACCCAAAACCAAATATTTTGACTTAGTAGGATTCAGTGTTAGGTTATTCCTCTGGGCCCATGCGTATACGTTATTTAAATCGTCACTTATTATTTGCGTTGCAGTTCTGGTATCTTTTGGATTGAACGAGAAATATAATTGCGTGTCATCCGCATACAGGTGCACCTTACATTGTTGTATTACTTTTGGGAGATCTGCCGTATATATGATGAAAAGGAGTGGTGACAAAATGGAACCCTGTGGTACTCCCCTTTTCAGTGTTTTTATTTGCGAATGGCCGATACTGCCCTCCTCGTCTTCCGTTACAACCATTTGTGTACGGTTTGAAAGGTATGAAGCAAACCACTGGCAGGCATCATCGCCAAGTCTGTAGTAGGCGAGCTTGGCTAAAAGCAACGGAACACTCAGACAGTCAAATGCTTGTGTGAAGTCCAGCAGCACCAGAACACTGCCCATACCCTGATCTGTGGCAGAGATAATATCATCTGCCACGTGAGCAAGAGCAGTCGCCGTGCCGTAACCAAACCACCACGAAATCCCGACTGAATATCCGGTAGTATCTTTTGTTTTTCAATATAATCAGCCAATTGCGAATGTATGACACGTTCAATAACCTTCGACAATTTTTAACATGAAACTACCGTGAGACTCAGACATATTAATAAAACGTATATGAATATATATGTATTTATCGCTAAATAATTGACGAGTTCGAAAAAAGCTCAAAGTATCCATGTCAACCTCAGAATCTCCAGGCACATCAAGGAATGCATCGTTTATTTGATTTGGGTCACGCAGATCGTATGGTATATCAGGCTTGCTAGCACTATCAAGAAGGGATGTACACCTTAAATTTGACCACTCTGTTTTAGGGTTATTCTTATGTTGCTTCACATAATAGGTAAAATATGCCACCTTTTCTCGTCTGATTGCTGATATCACTAGATTACGCAAAGAACGATAATAGACTCGATGCCTTTCCAGGCCAGACCTATTTGCTCTTGCTAAAGCCATATCACGTTTCCTCATCATAAGTTTAACTGTGTCAGTGATCCATGGGTGCGGTCTATCCTTTACCCGCACTCGACGCAATGGAGCATGTGCATTAAACAGCCTGTTTATCAACAAATTGAATCTGGAGACCATCTCATTTACACATGCGGTTTCCGTCACATATTGCCACGATATCTGCCTTAGGTCGACAGCGAATTTTTCATTATCAATGCGGCCCATAGACCGCGTCCATATATATCTAGGTGGAGGTTTCGGTCTCCGAATGTTAAAACTTGCAACTATCAATGCATGATCACTCAAGGAAGAGTTATGAAAAACCTCGACCTTTTTGCATAGATCTGGACTATCTGTAATTACTAAATCTATAAGTGAAGATGATGAATCAGTTATTCTTGTAGGCTCTGTAACCATCTGTTTTAGATTGAATTGAAACAAAAAGTCACCAAAATGTTTTACCGGTTTCTTTTCCGTCGGTAGGAGATCCAGATTATAATCTGTAAGTACGCATATATGGTTACAATGAGTAAAAGAACTTATAGACTCACCCAAGGCATCCATCGCATCCTATTTAATGGAATTCTCAGAGTACAGTACTTCCCACAACTCTGGAAAGTATCTCAAGTGCTAATGATATAATACATAAACCAGGAAAACCAGCAAACGAGGTCACATCATACAGGCCCATCAGCCTGTTGCCTGTCTTATCAAAGGTATTCGAAAAAACACTGTTGCGAAGATTACTGCCTATACTAAATGAAAGCAACATCATACCAGACCATCAATTTGGCTTCCGGCAAAAACACTCCACAGTAGAGCAGGTGCACAGAGTATGTGAAAGAATAAGAAAAACCCTTGAAGACAAAGAGTACTGCGCCTCAGTCTTCCTTGATATCCAGCAGGCGTTTGATAAGGTGTGGCACAAAGGCCTCCTTCACAAAATCAAAAACTGTCTTCTTCATAGCTTCTACCTCTTAATGGCATCTTACCTTACCGAAAGACTGTTTCAAGTAAAGGAATCTGGAGCAACATCATCACTTTGCGAGGCCAAAGCAGGCATCCCACAAGGCTCAATACTCCCCAGTGCTATATACCATATACACAGCAGATCTCCCTCTGTCAGAGGACATAACTGTCGCGACATATGCTGATGATACAGCTATACTTGTGTCAAACAAGGATCCTACTAGAGCTTCAAGCACAGTACAAAGAGGCCTCGATGAGGTGACGTCATGGCTCCGGAGATGGAGAATTAAAGCTAGCACGACAAAATCAGTACAATTTACATTTACTCTCAGAAAAGGCAATTGCCCGCCAGTTACGCTAGAGAACATTGATCTACCACATAGGGATGCTGTGAAATGAGTCAGATTATGAACTCGGTTACCGCTGGGTTTACGTCGCGGTTACGACCCTGTCGCTGTCAGGCGAGGGTGTATTTTGGGAGATTACTGGCTGCTATCAAACTGGACAGTTATTCTGAAACTACCTGGGACTCCCTCCAAATTTGAAGTGTAAACATCGTCTCCTTATATTTTAATTGAAAAAATACGAAGAAGTTCATATTACTCCGGAAAAACACTAAATGTCTATACAGTGGCTCAAAAACAATATGTGATAATGTTATCTCACAATAGTTTTGACGGATTACAAAATAAATTTACTTACTCTGATTCGTGACTTCTAATGCTAATCAAAACAGTCTCAACATCAATATTACAGTGAAATATAAACAAGTGACTACAGTGAAATACTTAAAATCAGTGAATTTCCATCGCGTGCAGTAACTTACGAAACACTATTATCGAAAACATATGTGCATTGTGATCATGGATTGATACTTTCGTTTAATATTTTTATGTGGGTAATCATACATTACGAATTATGTACGCACTATTATAGCCACTGTTTGTACTGACTTATACGATTAATTTGACCGCCCTGTAACTGTTCAATCTGGCGACTTGGTTCATGCAGCGGACTAAAAACGGCGGCCTAGTGTCGTGAGTTCGAACCCGGAAAGTCACTTTTTGCTTTTTTTTTTTTTTGTTATTATTATTATTAGTTTTCTTATTATTTCGCTTTTTGACCCAAACAATGGAAAAGGAAAAACTGACATTGAGGAAAATAACACGAGCACAGAAACTTGTGTTAAGTAATAACAAACCACATACGACTCATAGTGACGATGAAGGATTGCACGACCATATAAAATGTTTAAAAACTATAAGTGATAAAGATCAATTAATATTAAAGTTAAAGAATGATATGAAGAATATACAAGTGAGATGTGAACATAGCCAAGATGATGTGACAAAATTAAATGACGAAAATGAGTCTCTAAAAAATCTTCTAAGGGAAAAAGAACAGATATGTAATGGGCTTAAGATTCAAATAAACAAGATGACTCTAGATAACAGCGACCTGACAACACAAATCGGTCACATGGAAACTGACAACATAGAGATACTTACACCATTGAAATCAAAGATACTTAAAAGTGAACTAGAAAAGAAAAATTTAGCTGTCAGAATAGAATAATTAGAAGAAGAAAACCATGAACTTTGTAAGGAAATTAAGATATTAAAAAACCTACCACCATGTGAACCTCTCTCGAGCATGAACATGTTTGAAGAAGAGAACAAGAATCTTAAACGCAAGGCAAAAAATTTACTTCGTCGTCTTAATACAATAACTCGTAACTACGATAAATTACAGAAAGAAGTTGAAGCGCTAAAAAAGAATGTTAGTATTATACGTCAAATGCATCGCAACTTAAAACAACTACATCAGAATTTAAAGGAAATGGGCGACACGCTCATCAATATTAAGCAAGAGAAAGATCAGATCCCTTTGCAAATACCAGTAAAGAATAAAAATATGGCTGTGAATTCATTAGATGACCATGCTTTTACCGGAAACGTGAGCCATGTTTCTACTCAACTGGTAAATTCGTCTACTGAAAAAGAAGAACTACAATTATTAAAACCTAGGCTTCTCATTGTATCGGACCTGCATGGCACAGAGCTGTCATACATACATTATTTCTAAAATAAGGAAACATGATTATGATGTCTACACGGATGTGATATATAATGGTACGACTGATCGTATATTGATGGATATAAAAGGTAAAACTAAAGACTTCACCAAAAAAGACTGCGTGGTACTAATGTGTGGCGGTAGTGACTTTGGTATTAATAGTGTGACCAGTGTAATAAATCATTTTAATGAGGCGATCTGTGCATTGGCTCACTGTAATATTATTATTTGTACTATACCAATTACTGTTAATGTTAACCCTAATAAGATCCAGTTCAATAAGTTTGTACAAAAAATAAACAATGAAATTCCTAAATTTGTAAGCAGAAATTGTAATCTATATGTCGCATGTATTGATGACCGCTTACAAGACGTAGACTACAAATCTGATGGATATAAATTAAATTTAAAAGGCAAATATAAGGTTGCATTTTCCATTAACGCTAGTCTTAAAGTTATAAACGAAAAATTCTATAATAGTCTATCTTTTTTATGAATAGTAACATTAACGACCAATCTATAACGTCTCAAGATGAATCAAACGATTCAGTGGTTCTTATGCACTTAAATATTAATCGATTGCGTAATAAACTCTTAAGTCTAGAAGCATACATCGAATGTGAAGTTAACCTTAAACCAAATGTTATTGCAATCACTGAAACATGGTTGGAGCCAGATGAGTTTAAATTTATTAACTTACCCGGTTATACCGTTACGGCTGAAACCACTCGAACTGAGAGCAGAGGTGGAGGTGCACTTTTGTTTGTTAAAAATCAAATACTACAGCATTGTGAAATTTTAATCGTTTCTTCCTATAATATTGAAAAATCATGTGAAATTGCTGGGATAAGTATTGATTTGGGCAAACGCAAGTTGTATATTTTTGTCATATATAGATGCCCGCAAGCTAATATTAATTCATTTTTGAACATCTTGGATAGATTCTTGAGTAGTTCGAAACATCAAAACATTATGCTATGTGGCGACTTTAATATTAATATATCAGATAGAAAAGCACAAAATACCAAAAATCTCCTACAAGTTCTACTTGAACATAATTTAAAACCTACAATTCTTGGGCCTACAAGAAATACACGTAAAACTGCAACGACAATAGATAACATTTTTACTGACAATGAAAATTACACAAATGCTTCAATTTTGCCATGTTCGTTTTCCGACCACGATGCCCAAATAATTTCATTGAAGTACAACTCAAACCATGTAAATAAAATACAAAAAATTATCAAAAAAAGACTATATTGCAGATAAGCTAACTTACAATTCAGTAATTCCATACGTATGATAAACTGGGGGGAACTATTTTGTGGCATGGATTGTCATCAACAACTAGTGACTTTCTATGATGTAGTGTATAAATTGATAAATGACCATTTTCCAATTAAAACTTTTTACATTAAGAGTACTAGAAATACATGGATTACTAGAGGCATAAAAAAAAGTTGTAGAAATAAAAAGAAGATGTTTATGGATCTTAGAAATAAAGTAGACGGAAAATTGGAAACGCATTTAAAATTACATCAAAGTGTACTTAAAAAAACACTAGTAACGGCAAAAAAACTTCACATTAGGAATACTATACGAAACGCTAAATGTAAATCGAAAGCAGTGTGGCAATTAGTGAAAGAAAATACTGGTAAGGCAAATACACGTAAAATAGCTAAATGGAACATTAATAACGGCAATGACACTGTAATTGATCCTAAAACAATATCGAACCTGTTTAATAACTATTTTCTTAAAGTCGGTAAAAAATCGGGAACAGGCAGCATAAATCTGGATTTCAAAGCTCTTCTAGCAAAAAAACATCTTAACAATAGTAAATCCATGTTTATGAATCCAATCTTCGAACATGAAATCATTGGAATTGTTAAAAGGTTTAAAAACAGTAATTCATGCGGACCTGACGATATACACACTTCGCTATTAAAAAACAACATTGATGTTCTATGTATCCCATTATGCTATATTTTTAATGAACATATTAAAGTAGGCATTTTTCCTGAAAAACTAAAACATGCAAAAGTGATACCTGTACATAAAAAAGGCGCTACCGCTGAAATAAACAACTACAGGCCGATTTCATTACTATCTGTAATTGCAAAAACGTTTGAAAAATGTATAGCTGACCGGATAGAAAAACATTTTAGTGATAACTGTTACTTTTCAGAGAAGCAATATGGATTTCGTAAAAAAAGGGATACGATATCAGCAATAACTGGACTCGTTTCAGAGATCATGAACAATCTCAATCAAAATTTTAAATCCGCGGGTATATTTTGTGATTTAAGCAAAGCTTTTGATTGTGTTGACCACGAAATTCTTCTAGGCAAATTGGAATATTATGGCTTGCGTGGCCCGGTATTAGACTTGATCTCGTCATATCTTACAAATCGTAGGCAATTCGTTGAAATTAGATATACTGATCATTTAGGTAATGAACAAACATGTAAATCTGAAGAACGCCTTATTGAACGCGGTGTTCCACAAGGATCTGTCCTTGGACCATTGCTGTTTATAATTTTTATTAACGACTTGCCAGATGCTATAACCTGTGGAAACTCATATCTGTATGCCGATGACACTAGTTTGATTTTTGGAGCTGATAGTCATGAAAACCTAGTAAATTTTACATCTGTTGCATGGAAAACCCTTTCCGAATGGTTTGATGCAAATGGTCTAAAATTAAATTGTGATAAAAGTTTTTATATGATTTTTAAACGTGCTGTAAATTCTAATAATTGTATCCTGGATCTACCTATTAAACAAACGGATTCTATACGCTTTTTGGGAATAGAACTGGATCCCTACCTTAAATTCCATAATCATATAGACACTATTACGAAAAGACTAGCCAGTGCCTGCTATTCTTTGAAAACCATGTCAAAAATAAGCGACGAACACACTCTGAAAACGGTATATTATGCAAACGTTGAGAGTCTGATTCGATATGGTATTGAGGTTTGGGGTAACAGTACTTCTGTCAACAAAATTCTGCTTATGCAGAAAAAATGTATTAGGATAATAGAGGGATATTTTCCGGAAACTCATAGGCATCTCTTTATTAAAAATAACATTTTTACAGTGATTGATCTGTACATTCATAAAATCTGCCTTTATGTGTTCAAAATTCAGTAAATTCCGAAGATACCCCTCGCGGCGAACCTTGGATCTGTCACTACCTAAGTCGCACTTTGTTTATTATAAAAAATGTATTAACTATGCACCGCTTAAAATTTACAATCATCTTAATGTTGAAATTAGAAATTCTGGTACAGTTAATGAATTTGCTCATAAACTTAAATCATATTTACAATTAAGGCCGTTCTATAATCTTGACGAATACTTTGCCAAAATATTTGACTGATTGTTTCATAAATTAATTGATATTATTGCTTAGAATGTAGGTACTTGAAACTGAATTTAAAATCATTGACATTTATTATACGAAATTGACTTTTAATCATTTAGTTAAAATTTTACTTAGAATAGATATGACATCAAATGAATGAAACATGTTTTTATAATTCTTATTATTGTTATTATTTATTAATTTAATTATTTAGGTGTGACTGGAGGATTATTTATGTTTAATTGTTCATTGATAATTGTGTATTATAATGTATTGCATGGATATTCTTTAAAGCAATAAATGAATGAATACTGAATACTGAATACTGAAATACTTAGGTCTTCACCTCGATCGCCGATTGACTTGGAAAGACCATGTCAAAGCTAAACGAGACGAACTGAAAATCAGATACAAAAACCTGTATTGGTTAACTGGCAGGAACAGCAAGCTTTCAACAGACAACAAGCTACTTATATACAAATCCATCCTTAAACCGATCTGGGTGTATGGTATTCCACTGTGGGGGAGTGCCAGCAATTCAAATGTATCCATCCTTCAAAGAATGCAAAATATTATCCTACGCTCACTGGCCAACGTGCCATGGTACATTATTAATAACGAGATTCACCAACAACTCCAGATGAACACCGTGAAGGAAGAAATTAGCGCTCACTCTTACACATACCAAAAAAGGCTAGAAAGACACCCGAACGATCTGGCAGCCAGACTAACAACTCGCAGCTACGAAAAGCGCCTTAAAAGAAAGGATATATTTAACACAATGAGTAACAAATGAAGAGGAGATATTCTCAATGGAGAATACACTCTACCTGACATGAAATCTCATAACACGTCTGCTCATAGTCTGAAACTGATTGCAGATTATAAAAAAAAAAAAGATATCGATTTTGAAAGCAATCGGTCGAATAACTAAAAATTTCAAGATGTCGGCCATATTTTCTCATTCTGTAAACGGATTTTTTGTCCGAAACCACAAAGTTCCTTAGATATCGATTTTGAAAGCAATCGGTCTAATAGCTAAAAAGTTCAAAATGGCGGCTGCTTTCTCTTATTTTCTTAACGGATTCGTTATCAAAGACTACATAGATCCCCTGATATCGATTTTGAAAGCAATCGGTGCGTCATTTGATAATACATCCTACTCAATAACAGTAGGTACATTATTGATACAAGCTTCATAACGATGAAAGTTCCGTATAATTTTAATATCATGTTTCACCATTAAAACGCTCGAAAAAAATATTACGGCGATTAGGTACCTCACAAGAAGAGCCAAAGGTGTTATTAACAATAAATAGTAAAAAAACACCTAAAAACACGCTTTACCAATTGTACCTATAACGGACCAATAGGACTCGGAAATTCAAACCAAATTAACCCAAACATCGTCATGTAAACATCATACATATACATGACAAGTTTCGTGATATTACAAGGATTAGAAGTGGGCGAAATTCGGCTTCTTAGATTTTATAAATATTACATCTCGATCTAATAAAAACGTGTTAAGAAAATAACTACCTATTATTTAATAATTATAAATCATTGTTACCGTTAAACATCAGCAGGGAGTCTAAAAAATGAAAGCTCTGGCTTTGAAAAAGTCGAGTTTAAACAGCCATATACAACGCAATACTTTCCTGGCATCTTTAATAAGCTCGAGGACTGTCTGGGGCGCAGGCGCACGCGACGCGATAAACAAACACATACCGCGTCTACCCGTCTCGACGCGGCAGCCGCGACTGACGGCCGCCTTAGCAGCCTTAGCGGCCGTGTTGAGCGTGCGTCTGTGTGCGTGCGTCGGTTCCGAGCGTTTGTACGTAGATTCCTTACTGGTTATATCTATACTGTGGCACAGCGCTACGATCGTAAAAATGCCATGTCGCATGAGCTGTGTCATGCGCAGGTGAGGTTCGCTACACCATGGCGCATACGTATGCGTCATGCGCAGTGAAAGGGTTAAAATGCATTTAAGTTGAAACAAGGAAAAAAAAACTAAGTATAACATTTCTATAGGCGTATCGGAAATATATTATATTGTTATTTCTAATGCAAGGTAATGTCAATTTAAATAAAAAATGACAAAAATAATACAACAATAATAAAAAAAAATGAACAAGTGAACAAAATGGAAACAAGATCCAATAAAACCGTGATAAACAAATGTGGAAATGAATTTCACAACAAATGCGTTCTATTAGAGACAAAGTTTCTGACAATTATGATACAAAGGTAACTTCTAAACGAAATAGTGCGAAAACAAAAGTGGAAGTAAATTCCATAGCAATAACCTTGCACGCTGTCTCGCTAGAGACAAATTATCAGTACCCTTACCATGAGGTTACAGTGACTACACTCGCTAGCGACGGCGTAAATAATTTGTATGAAGAATTGCACAGAGCTTCTAGCGGTCACTTTTAGAACTAAAGATCGTTAGTATGAATCCAATTATAAATTAATCATCGAAAGCTAAGTGCTAGCGAAGTAGCGATTAATGTTTTGTAACTGCTAGCGTCAAACATCGGTACCTACCATGAGGCATAAGGTTGACAGAAGATGTCAGCGAAAATGCCTTATCGAATATAGCCCCATTATTCATAAAAAGTTAACAATATTTTTAAGCTAACAAATGTTTTGTCCCTTTCATTTGAGGGCAAACGTCACAATGACAGATAAAGACAAAATATGTTGACTAACAAACTCTTACGAAGCGTTTATGAATAAGGGGGTTATTCTTTAACTTGCAAATTACAACGTGTTTAATCACAGTCAACGGTTGCAACGTGATAGGAGGTTTAAGACAGTCAATAAACCAATACCTCCATACAAAGTTTCACCCCCGGGCCCCGTTTCCCACTCCTAAAATTCGAAAGTCGTAAAAACCTGAAATACATAATTATCTATCTATGATTAGTATTAAAAATTCAAAATTTCAAGTTCATACTAAAAATCCGATACCTCCATACAAACTTTTACTCCCCATTTCCCCCTAGAATATGAAAATCGAAAAACTCTGTGACACGACATTATTTAATTATGATAAGTAGCTGTATGTCAAATTTTCAAGTTCCTATTTAAAAAAATCCAATACATCCTTAAAACTTTCACTCCCACTTCTCCCACTTTACATTTAAAAATCAAACAATCCTGAAACACGTTAAAATTTATTTATGCTCAGTAACTCTAATTCAAATTTTCATGTTTTTAAGTTCAATCAACAAAGCCTTTCATACAAAGTTCAACCCCCACTCCCCGTTTTCCCGCTTAAGGTAAAAAATACCAAAACTGCTTTCTTAGTGGATGCCGACGTTATAAAATGAACCTTTATTCCAAATTTCAGCTTTCTTGATTCAATAGTTTCGGTTGTACGATGATCGCAAATCAGACAGGACATGTTTGCGCGTGGCAGACAAACAGACAGACGGATAGACGGGTGGCAATAGAGGCTTATTAATAACACGTTACCACGTTCATTATTGTTACTTCAATACAAAAAAATTGTGAACGAACAACACCAATACAACATTTCATTCCCCTTTTCAGCCCCTTAAGGGTTGTAATTCCAATAACACCCGATATACATGTTGCGTTATAAGCCTAATTAATAAATGTAATGATTTTTGCTGTAAAAATGAAGGCATTTCCATACACAGCTTTACCCCCTTTTCACCCCTTCAGGGGTGGAATTATCAAAAACACTGAGACCCGTATAAGTTATTTTTTTTACGTAAGCCTAACAACAAAATTTCAAGATCCTAACTTCAAAACTGACGGACTTTCATACAAACTTTCATCCCCTAATTTACCCCCTTAGGTGTGGAATTTCCAAAAATCCTTTCTTAGTGGATGCCTACACTATAGAAGGTATCTATGTGCAAATTTTCAAGTCTCTAGCGCCAGCGGTTTGGGCTGTGCGCTGATATATCAGTCAGTCAGTCAGGACTTTGAATTTTATATATATAGATAGCCGCAGATTATTGTAAACGGTCATAAAAGTCCAACTAATAATATGGAAAAACGACGATGCCAGACTAAAAAAGAGGCACTAGTTTGGTCTGTACGGTTGGACATATTATAATGTATATTTATATGGACTAAAATAAATTGGACTGAGCACTGACCACAAACTACTAAGAATGGAAAAATCAAAACTCTGTACGCGAATAGAATGTTGGGTATTACTATGGCAGGTGTATAATTATAGAGTGGTATACTACTCTGAGAAACAGTACAGCCGATTCATTGCCCGGGTATGGTAGAAAAGCTTACGTTAAAATCATGATTTTGGGAAATAAAGTGATACTTAAGCTTATAAATTTGATTCTAACGCACAAACTGTTATGAATACAAAATCACGAGATATACACGTGGAAAATTGAACTAAATTAGGCGGTGTATTATTGAACAGAAAACATTTGCAATTTTCCTACTAATGTATTTAAATAAGCTAAAGGCTACCAGAAATACCGGAAAGCTTAAAGTTCCAGCTTACAAACTAACTATAACCAATAAATCATTCATGGGAAATTCTAATATTTCAACAAAATTCTGACTTTCAACAGAAATGAAGTCACAGACTACTAAAAAATACTACGTATAATGAAGTCCATAAAATATTAATTTCTCGAGCGTATTATATAATTAATGATAATCATCTCGGACACAGAGATATTTCGAATTGATTCCGGCTCGCATTGGTGATTTCTGGCTTCAAATGATGTATACCTACTGTGTTCAATATGTAGGATGTAAGAAATAACATTGTAATTTTGTTTTATTTGAAAACAATACCTCGATGAGTTTCTTGCCGGCTCTTCTCATCAGAGGTTTTTTCCGAACCGGTGGTAAATATTCTGACATCCAAAGTTAAGTGCTTCCTGTACGCCTAATTTGAATAAAGTATTTTGATTTTAGACTTTTTGAGTTTGGAAAAAATCTGTCAAAAAAAATAATTAAAAAAAAACAAAATAAAGTAGAGATTGGGAATAACTATTACTTTTGAGTAGTATCAAATTATTACATTATGTATTAAAATAATCTTGGTATATTTAAACAGATTATAGTTAGTACTATGGTATATTGTTATATTATGTTTTAGTGAATAGATTAAATACCAAAGTAATTATTGACACGATATACGTTTAAGTTGTCATTACAGAACATAATATACTTAGATGCATAAACTAGGATACAAAATGCAGCCTGTAAATAAGGCAAATGATAAGGACGTTCGAATGTACTTAGATTGTGAATTATCTGATATAGTTGTTGCAAGATGTGTTATCTTCTTTAAAGTTTATATTTCGAGAATGTATTACATATATGTACAGTTTGATAAGATGTTAATGGATAAAAATGATTTAAACACTATTAGCAGTAGTCTGACTTTCAATACTACCTGTCTACAATCCCGGAACTTTTCCGGGATCCCGGGACTATCTATAGACAATCCCGAAATCCCGGAATTGCAAAAAAGAGCCGGGATCGAATTCTTTACGTGTCATTGATATACTTACATACATATATATATGGGCAAAGCACCGGGTTTAAACCCGGTGCTTGGGTAAAAACCCAATAAACACCCGTAAACACCCGTAAACACCCAAAAAATTGGGTGTTTACTTAATCTGTGAAAATACTTAAGCAATATTAGAAACAAGGTTCAAAATGTATTTTTATTAATTCCAATGATCAATTCTACATTGATATACGTAACATATATATATAGATAGACTATGAATTCTACGCGCACGGTCGTATTGTTTAAGATCCCATTGATGCGTTTTGCGCGATAGGTATATATATCGCACAGACGCAGCTGTTTTGCACATGCACAACACTGGTTTCGCGGAGTAGCAAGGTAATTTGTTCCAGTTTGTTGTAGAGTGATAATGATAATGCAATAGGTAAGTAAAACCCTGTGGGGTACCTAGATACAGTTCCCGGCAAACAACTTGAGCTCTGATGCCTCTGTCTGACCTTGCCTGCATAGTAGCCGTTTCTAGTACAAATGGGTATGCGCAAGTCGCAAACATAACCCCTTTACCTACTCTATTTATGCTCAAGTTGTTTGCCTGTAACGGCTGCAACTATGCCTAGGTAGCCGGTAGGTACGTTTCTTGTTTCTGATCGGATTATGAGAAGAACTGAAAAGTCGTATTCCCACACTTCTACACTAATATAATAAAGGGATAAACTTTGTTTGTTTGTTTATTTGTATGTAGAGGTAATCTCTGGAAGTATCGAAGTCATTTAAATAATCTTTTACTAGGTAATAGAAAAGCTACACTATCCATGACCCCTGGCAGACATAGGCTACTTTTCTACGTGAACGAAGTCGCGAGCATCCGCTAGTATGATATAAGTAGGTACTTACTGATAAACATTTTTGAAACAGGTAATCTTTAGTCAAGTTACCTTAACTACACATACCTACGTGAATATCGTAACATCTACCATCTATTTAGAAACGATGGATAGTCACGATTTTCGATTGATCGTAAAGACGAATCCTACCGTACACATGAGTATACAATATTATACAATACAACCATGGGGCCATTGACACGTGTTTGGAGTACTTACTTATGGGTAAATTACCCAGCCGCCGCCGCTGTCGCTAGGCGGATATGAGTCATGTAAAGTCAGTGAGCGACGATTTGACAGACTAGCTTAAATTAAATAGAGATAACAAAATTTCTACAGGCAATAAAAATAAACAATACATGGCATAAACAATTGTTTTATAGCTGTGTACTAAGAATATATTAAATTAGAAATTAACCCAAGTCTATTTATGTCTATGTATGTGAAAGCGCGTTGTCGCCCGGCTGTTGCTAAGCGCTTGCGCTGAGGCTGTACGACATCGGTTACACGCTCATTCTGTCCACAGTTCAGTCCATCATTCTGGTCAAAATGACGAGAGAATTATCGTGTAACCTGTCTCGTGCCGTGTCAGTCTGAACTGATCGTAACCGTGTCCATTTGTCATCATTCTGGCATCAGTCAAAACTATACCGGAATGATGGACTAAACTGACGCCAGAATTAGCGTGTAACCGAAGTCTGGTTTGAACTTGTCGCTGCGCTAGGCAGGTAGGGGTATATATACACATACGTATACAGCGACTGTCATTGGAACTTGTGGACCTCGTCAAAAAACTGCCATAGTATTCATCTTCATTTAGTAGATCAAATTCATCTAATAAGAGACAACACCAATACTATGGCAGTTTTTTGACGAGGTCCACAAGTTCCAATGACAGTCGCTGTATACGTATGTGTATATATACCCCTACCTGCCTAGCGCAGCGACAAGTTCAAACCAGACTTCGGTTACACGCTAATTCTGGCGTCAGTTTAGTCCATCATTCCGGTATAGTTTTGACTGATGCCAGAATGATGACAAATGGACACGGTTACGATCAGTTCAGACTGACACGGCACGAGACAGGTTACACGATAATTCTCTCGTCATTTTGACCAGAATGATGGACTGAACTGTGGACAGAATGAGCGTGTAACCGATGTCGTACAGCCTCAGCGCAAGCGCTTAGCAACAGCCGGGCGACAACGCGCTTTCACATACATAGACATAAATAGACTTGGGTTAATTTCTAATTTAATATATTCTTAGTACACAGCTATAAAACAATTGTTTATGCCATGTATTGTTTATTTTTATTGCCTGTAGAAATTTTGTTATCTCTATTTAATTTAAGCTAGTCTGTCAAATCGTCGCTCACTGACTTTACATGACTCATATCCGCCTAGCGACAGCGGCGGCGGCTGGGTAATTTACCCATAAGTAAGTACTCCAAACACGTGTCAATGGCCCCATGGTTGTATTGTATAATATTGTATACTCATGTGTACGGTAGGATTCGTCTTTACGATCAATCGAAAATCGTGACTATCCATCGTTTCTAAATAGATGGTAGATGTTACGATATTCACGTAGGTATGTGTAGTTAAGGTAACTTGACTAAAGATTACCTGTTTCAAAAATGTTTATCAGTAAGTACCTACTTATATCATACTAGCGGATGCTCGCGACTTCGTTCACGTAGAATAAGTAGCCTATGTCTGCCAGGGGTCATGGATAGTGTAGCTTTTCTATTACCTAGTAAAAGATTATTTAAATGACTTCGATACTTCCAGAGATTACCTCTACATACAAATAAACAAACAAACAAAGTTTATCCCTTTATTATATTAGTGTAGAAGTGTGGGAATACGACTTTTCAGTTCTTCTCATAATCCGATCAGAAACAAGAAACGTACCTACCGGCTACCTAGGCATAGTTGCAGCCGTTACAGGCAAACAACTTGAGCATAAATAGAGTAGGTAAAGGGGTTATGTTTGCGACTTGCGCATACCCATTTGTACTAGAAACGGCTACTATGCAGGCAAGGTCAGACAGAGGCATCAGAGCTCAAGTTGTTTGCCGGGAACTGTATCTAGGTACCCCACAGGGTTTTACTTACCTATTGCATTATCATTATCACTCTACAACAAACTGGAACAAATTACCTTGCTACTCCGCGAAACCAGTGTTGTGCATGTGCAAAACAGCTGCGTCTGTGCGATATATATACCTATCGCGCAAAACGCATCAATGGGATCTTAAACAATACGACCGTGCGCGTAGAATTCATAGTCTATCTATATATATATGTTACGTATATCAATGTAGAATTGATCATTGGAATTAATAAAAATACATTTTGAACCTTGTTTCTAATATTGCTTAAGTATTTTCACAGATTAAGTAAACACCCAATTTTTTGGGTGTTTACGGGTGTTTACGGGTGTTTATTGGGTTTTTACCCAAGCACCGGGTTTAAACCCGGTGCTTTGCCCATATATATATGTATGTAAGTATATCAATGACACGTAAAGAATTCGATCCCGGCTCTTTTTTGCAATTCCGGGATTTCGGGATTGTCTATAGATAGTCCCGGGATCCCGGAAAAGTTCCGGGATTGTAGACAGGTAGTATTGAAAGTCAGACTACTGCTAATAGTGTTTAAATCATTTTTATCCATTAACATCTTATCAAACTGTACATATATGTAATACATTCTCGAAATATAAACTTTAAAGAAGATAACACATCTTGCAACAACTATATCAGATAATTCACAATCTAAGTACATTCGAACGTCCTTATCATTTGCCTTATTTACAGGCTGCATTTTGTATCCTAGTTTATGCATCTAAGTATATTATGTTCTGTAATGACAACTTAAACGTATATCGTGTCAATAATTACTTTGGTATTTAATCTATTCACTAAAACATAATATATCAATATACCATAGTACTAACTATAATCTGTTTAAATATACCAAGATTATTTTAATACATAATGTAATAATTTGATACTACTCAAAAGTAATAGTTATTCCCAATCTCTACTTTATTTTGTTTTTTTTTAATTATTTTTTTTGACAGATTTTTTCCAAACTCAAAAAGTCTAAAATCAAAATACTTTATTCAAATTAGGCGTACAGGAAGCACTTAACTTTGGATGTCAGAATATTTACCACCGGTTCGGAAAAAACCTCTGATGAGAAGAGCCGGCAAGAAACTCATCGAGGTATTGTTTTCAAATAAAACAAAATTACAATGTTATTTCTTACATCCTACATATTGAACACAGTAGGTATACATCATTTGAAGCCAGAAATCACCAATGCGAGCCGGAATCAATTCGAAATATCTCTGTGTCCGAGATGATTATCATTAATTATATAATACGCTCGAGAAATTAATATTTTATGGACTTCATTATACGTAGTATTTTTTAGTAGTCTGTGACTTCATTTCTGTTGAAAGTCAGAATTTTGTTGAAATATTAGAATTTCCCATGAATGATTTATTGGTTATAGTTAGTTTGTAAGCTGGAACTTTAAGCTTTCCGGTATTTCTGGTAGCCTTTAGCTTATTTAAATACATTAGTAGGAAAATTGCAAATGTTTTCTGTTCAATAATACACCGCCTAATTTAGTTCAATTTTCCACGTGTATATCTCGTGATTTTGTATTCATAACGGTTTGTGCGTTAGAATCAAATTTATAAGCTTAAGTATCACTTTATTTCCCAAAATCATGATTTTAACGTAAGCTTTTCTACCATACCCGGGCAATGAATCGGCTGTACTGTTTGTCAGAGTAGTATACCACTCTATAATTATACACCTGCCATAGTAATACCCAACATTCTATTCGCGTACAGAGTTTTGATTTTTCCATTCTTAGTAGTTTGTGGTCAGTGCTCAGTCCAATTTATTTTAGTCCATATAAATATACATTATAATATGTCCAACCGTACAGACCAAACTAGTGCCTCTTTTTTAGTCTGGCATTGTCGTTTTTCCATATTATTAGTTGGACTTTTAACGAATGATTAATTTAGAGTTGCTAAACTATCGATAGTTTGCCTATCGATAGTTGACCTTGAAAAATAGTCACAATATCGATAGGCCTTTCGATAATATACTTACCATACTTACCTACTATTAGACGATAAATATACTATTGACGTGTTAATTCAACAAACAATCGATAATATCGATACTATTGGTTATAAAATATTAATACTATCGATAAGTACTATCAAAAAACAATACTTACTATCGATATAAGAGATAAATAGTACTGATGCCTATCGATAGTATTCGATTGTATATAATCACTATCGATACTATCGATATTGTGACGAAACAATCAACAATACTAGGTATCGATAGTTCGATATATTGCTGCAAGTGCTGCAACGCTAGATTAATTAACATATGGATTTCGGAGTGTTCGGAGAGCTAGTGTGGAACTTCTCGGAGAAATATTGACTAAAAGGTTTGTTTACATTGTCCACAAGTTTTCTTGGCGATCACTGTATTTAGTCTGTTTCTAGGCCAGGCAAAAAAAAAATTTTTTTCGCTACTTTAAATTTATACCTTATCTCATTCGAACTAACACTATTTTAGATTGACAAAAGATGACTGTAACACTGATAGTAATTAATCAGAACTCAACGTTGAACTTACCAGATAAAGTCTAAAATTGTCTGTAAACTCTTTTTCGCCTGCCCGAGAAACAGACTATAGTCGTGCACGTCCGGCAGTTGAATAGGTGTTTAGAAATAACCCTCCTTTCTGGCGGACTGCATGAAAGTTGCTAGTAAGCCTACTATATACTGGGTTCCTAATAGTTTAACTACGGGACCCGACAACAAATGGACAGTTACTCAGGGACTCAATTACTTGAGTATCGGTAAAAATATATTGATATATTTATCGATATTTATTCCAGATATTTTCTGTTACTAACTTTACGTTTTTGTGTGGATGACTTATTTCATTAAAAATAAAAACAAAACGATTTTTTAAAAGTGGGATTCGAACTCTGAATCCTAGAGCTGGTACCAAGCTGCTACGCGACGTTGTCAGATTGCACAACACGTGCGATCTGACAACGTCGCGTACATGTCGCGTATCGACGGCGCATGAAATAAAACTTATAAAAGTTGTCCTGACTGACCGACCGGCTAAAACTGTTCAGCCTAGAAAGTTAAAATTTTGAACATTATAAGGTTGGCATATTCTAAGATTTTTTTAATGGAAATTTTAAGTTTAAGGGGTAAAGTGGACGGGGAACTTTGTATCAAAGTCTTTGTTCATTGAAATTAGAAAAAAAACGAAAATTCGAATTACTGCTACTGAGCATGAATAAATAATGACGTGTTTCAGACTTTTTGTATCTTGACATTTTTAAAGGGAGGAAACGGAGGGTGACGTTTTTTCTAGGAACTTGAAAATTGGAATTCTAGCTACTCATTATCAATAAGTAGTGATGCGTTTCTGTTCTTCTTAGATTTTTGCATTTTAAGGGGTGAAACAGGGAGGTGAAAGTTTTTATAGGGATATCGGTTTTTTCTAAAATAAGATCTTGAAAATATGAATTGTAGCTACTGAGCGTAAAAAGATAATACAACGAAATTCAGAAATTTTAGATTTTCATATTGTGATCGTAACTTACTTTTAAACAATACCACACTTACAATACCGGCGTGAAGTAGTGGCAATAGTGGTAGATCTACACTGTAGCCAGTTGTTGGTGGCAGAATGAATAAGCTGGCCCAACCGGGGTAGTACCACACTTACAATACTGGCGTGAAGTAGTAACAATAGTGCTAGATCCACACTGTAGCCAGTTGTTGGTGGCAGAATGAATAGGCTGGCCCGACCGGGGTAGTACCACACTTACAATACCACATTTACAATACCGGCGTGAAGTAGTAGCAATAGTGGTAGATCCACACTGTAGCCAGTTGCTGGTGGCAGAATGAATAGGCTGGCCCGACCGGGGTAGTACCACACTGTTACAATACCGGCGTGAAGTAGTAGCAATAGCGGTAGATCCACACTGTAGCCAGTTGTTGGTGGCAGAATGAATAGGCTGGCCCGACCGGGGTAGTACCACATTGTTACAATACCGGCGTGAAGTAGTTGCAATAGTGGTAGATCCACACTGTAGCCAGTTGTTGGTGGCAGAATGAGTAGGCTGGCTCGACCAGGGTAGTACCACACTGTTTTAATACCAGTGTAAAGGAGCAGCTACAGTGGTAAATCCACACTGTAGCCAGTTACTAGTCACATACAGTTCGAATGGGCCGGCTCGACTGAGATAGTGACATTCGGGCCCATTCGTCCCATAACCAGCAACTGGCTCCAGTGTGCCTCTAACACTATAGCTACTACCTCACGCCGGTATTCTGTAAGAGTGTAGTGCTACCCTAGTCGAGCTGAACCATTCGTCCCATAACCAGCAACTGGCTTGAGTGTGGTGTAAAACCCACTACCCGGCTCTAATTAAAATATTATAATAGAGTCGATGTGCGTTACGTACGAAACTGATATAAATTAATACCTGAGATATTTGGCCATAATTAAATAAATGTGATCGTCTAGTTTAAATTGAAGGACCCTTTTTTCGTTGTGTAATTTATTTATACCGTAAATATTTATTTTGAATAAACTTCGTTCTATAAGATTAAATAGCACGTGAAAATTATAATTACCTACTCAATTGATCCTAGTAGTATGAAAGACGCTACACGTACGGTCTAAGAGAAACCCTGAGTTCCCTAACAACTCCCCTACCGGTCGGCCTGGTACAGTCAAAGATCAGTTTGCGTATTCAGCGAGAGTTTAAAATAAACCTTTACAAAGTGTAAAGTTAAACCCAAACTGAAGTTTGCCTTTGGATGGGGTCTGGCCAAGACAACAATAATCCTACAACATGTAGTCCAAACCATCACGCATTCCAAGCACACAAACATCATATCATTCTGTGGAGGTGGGGAATTTAAATGCTCCCCTACCGAGGGGCCCGCTTTCCCGCGTACGTCGTTAGGGTCATCCCTGCATCACCGCCTAAGTATGTGATATACCATAGACAGGACAACAGAAACTGGAGCATGCAACTCTAATGAACCGTCCGTCAATGATAATAAGTCGATGTTCCATTGACCGTCCGTGGCACCGTGCGTGTCGGCGCTTCGTTCGAATTCAACAGACCTGACCGATAACCACGACTGACGATCGGAGCAAAAGATAAGATATAAAAGTTGGATTTTGATGAGGGAGAACACACTCTTACTTCATCTATACTAAATAAATCGCCACCCTGGATACAGTCAAAGCGCCCGAAATATCGAAACCTCTAAACGACAATTAAGAATTTAGTGACAAATCGAAATTAATAAAACTGCAGAACGTAATAATAAATAGAGCTTGAGAAATATCCCTAATTTAAATCTAAAACTTAGCTGCCGATTTCTGATGATTGCGCAAACAGGTTTCCTCGCGTTGGCCGCCCGACAACTCACTCACACACACACTCTGACTAAATTAGTACAACGTAGACTAGCTGTCCGACACAAAACTGATTGGAAAAATGCTAACACTCCCGCGCAACCTAATGAAGTTACCGCGACCACGTCCTAAAATCTTCTGCCCCGAGATACTAGCGTAAGCGTCCATCCCCTAAGCATATTCCTTGCTTGGACCACCCCCGCACACCCCTGGGCTTTGTTCCTTCCGCACTACCTAACCTTCAATTGCCCATTGACCATCAGTTCAAATTTCTAACTAATTTCGACATGGCTGTCCACATCTGCGTGCAATCTTTCCTTTGTTTCTGTCGGCGCTTTCTAGCGATAATTTTTAACGTTTCCGACAGTAAAGCAATACAAATTTGGTGCCCTTTGTTTGATTTTAAGGAACTATCGCAATAAATATTGTCTAGTTATTTTAAAGGGTCGTAAAAGTTTCAGTTCATTCACTAAAATTGTTTAATGACTGCACGTGCACGTAGCTACAAAATGTGGGAAAGTACGAAACAATATTTTGTTATGCGCCGAGCAAGACCATAGAATACCACGATATTAAATAAACTTAATATAAATATATCTTACATACTAATCTATTATAACGTCCGTTACAGTGGCTCTAACACTATAGCTACTACCTCACGCCGGTATTATGTAAGAGTGTGGTGCTACCCTAGTCGAGCCGATCCATTCGTCCCGTAACCAGCAACTGGCTTCAGTGTAGTTCTAACATTGTAGCTACTACCTCACACTGGTTTTCTGTAAGAGTTTAGTACTACCCTGGTCGAGCCGGTCTATTCGTTTCGTAACCAGCAACTGGCTACCGTAGACAGCGTGGTTCTACCACAACTCCTTCTGTCGGTATGTAGCCTCTGTAGGAGCGTGATACTACCTCGTTCGAGCCGGTCCATTCGTACTATAACCAGCAACTGGCTTCGGTTGTGGTTATACTATAGTATATTTAAAAACAAGAGATGAAACAAAATCAGGGTTTATATATATCACACTGTGAGTCGCCGTGTTTTTTTTTTACTGACTTTAAAAAAGGAGGAGGTTCTCAATTCGTCGGAATATTTTTATTTTATTCGGATAACTTCGTCTTAATCGCTATGTAAAGGAAGAAAGTAGTAAAATAGAATTTAAAATGCTATATAATGAATGACAACACAAAGAAAAATTAGGGTAATGGCAGGGTTCGAACCTGCAACATCAACATTCCGTGCCTTGCGTATTCCAGTTTCCGCCACATTACCGCTGCCATACCCTGCGAATTTTTCAATGAGTTTCGTCTTTACAGTTATTACATTATTGATATTTTTTCCTTGGGAAAACTACCCTCGGTGTCATCAATGAGAAACTTAATCAAGTTATCTCATTCTACTTGGTTATTTATGAATGCCCGTTAGCTGACGAGAGATGACGCCATTTGTTGTTAAATTATTGTAATCGAAATTATTTATTTTTAAATTTTTTAGATTTTTCTTTTTGTATTTTTTTCTTAATTTTAAATTAAATTTAAAATGCTATATAATGAATGACAACACAAAGAAAAATTAGGGTAATGGCAGGGTTCGAACCTGCAACATCAGCATTCCGTGCCTTGCGTATTCCAGTTTCCGCAACATTACCGCTGCCATACCCTGCGAATTTTTCAATGTGTTTCGTCTTTACGGTCATCACATTATTGATATTTTTTCTTTGGGAAAACTACCCTCGGTGTCATGTATGAGTAACTTAATCAAGTTATCTCATTCAACTTGGTCATTTATGAATGCCCGTTAGCTGACGAGAGATGACGCCATTTGTTGTTAAATAATTGCAATCGAAATTATTTATTTTGAAATTTTTTAGATTTTTCTTTTTGTATTTTTTTTTTACATTTAAATTAAATTTAAAATGCTATATAATGAATGCTGTATAACTTGATTAGGTTTCTCATAGATGACACCGAGGGTAGTTTTCCCAAGGAAAAGATATCAATAATGTAATGACCGTAAAGACGAAACACATTGAAAAATTCGCAGGGTATGGCAGCGGTAATGTGGCGGAAACTGGAATACGCAAGGCACGGAATGCTGATGTTGCAGGTTCTGGCAGGGTTCGAACCTGCTGAAACTTAATCAAGTTATACAGCATTCATTATATAGCATTTTAAATTTAATTTGAACGTAAAAAAAATACAAAAAGAAAAATCGAAAAAAATTAAAAATAAATAATTTCGATTACAATAATTTAACAACAAATGGCGTCATCTCTCGTCAGCTAACGGGCATTCATAAATGACCAAGTTGAATGAGATAACTTGATTAAGTTTCTCATACAGCATGTAACAAAAACCCTGTACGTCCGATTAAGGGGATGTATATTAAAATGTGGAGATACCATTTAAATTGTTTAAAAATAAATATTTCCAATAAATAAGAAGTTACATAAGGAAAACCATTTAACACTTAATGCTTAAGAAAGTGTTTACAACCCCTGACGTAGAATTACTACACGCGCAAAGCTAGGTCAAAGGTCAAAGCGACCCCGCGCGGCGGGTGGGCGGGGCTCTTTCCTTTGACAAATGCCGACCGCCGCGCGCGCCGATCCTTTTTTGGTAATACTTTTTAGTTCAGTCACCCGCAAACTTTGCTTCCGGTCGCATGTGCTAAATTTTCACACGCGTCACTTTACGTGTGTTATTTTATTTTGTGTTGGTGAAAATGTTGTATTCCAATCAAGAGTAATTTAACATGCTAATGTGCGTGGGAAGAAACGACTGTAATTATGCTGACGCTTGTAGAGAGTACGAGGCGCGGTTCGCAGCTAGAGTTTTGTTTAGTCAGAAAGTTTTTAGCAAAGTCGAGCGAAACGCGGAGTTTTTTAAATGTGTTCTGTTCTGTGTTTAACTACGAGTGCTTGTTTCATCGGACGGGGGTTTTCAATTTCAACTGCCGCAATGAGCACGTATGGTCAATTGAAAACTCATACGCTAACAAACCAAGTCAATTTCAATACCGTTGGCGAACACGTGTGAACCGGAATCGTAAATGACCAAGTATCACGACATTAAATCCAACGCAATTGTATTGCAGTGTATCCATGCTGACTTGATCAAACGCTGTCGACGGTGTGTGGAAGTCGCTGGCGGTCACGTTGAGCAAGATTTTCGTCGCGGTCGTAGTAAACAAGATGTGTACGTAATAATAAGTTAAGGTGTTAGCATCGACACATTTTTAAAAGCTCTTTTAAGTGCTATAAAATAGCTCTTATCAGAGCTGAAACATTTCATTGTTTCACAAGATGTCAATCAAACATACTTGTAAAACAGCTGATCGGTCGATCGCTGTTTTAATGTTGTGCGGACGTCGGATGCTTCGCCCCAAACCCCACCTCCCCTCCCGCAGGCTGTGTGAATGAAAAGTCAGCAGGGCAGTTGCCAGGGCTGCAAAACCTTTTCTAAACCGTTATGCTTATAATTTTTTTTGATGATAATTTCTTAATGTTCTTATTTAATTGAAATAAATACATATTCGGTATCACGACTTGATATTGATATACGCCTTTAATGGACGTACATGGTTTTTGTTACATGCTGTAGATGACACCGAGGATAGTTTTCCAAAGAAAAAAATCTATAATGTTATGACCGTAAAGACGAGACACTTTGAAAAATTCGCAGGGTATGGCAGCGGTAATGTTGCGGAAACTGGAATACGCAAGGCACGGAATGCTGATGTTGCAGGTTCGAACCCTGCCATTACTCTAATTTTTCTTTGTGTTGTCATTCATTATATAGCATTTTAAATTTAATTTGAATGTAAAAAAAAAATACAAAAAGAAAAATCTAAAAAATTTAGAAATAAATAATTTCGATTACAATAATTTAACAACAAATGGCGTCATCTCTCGTCAGCTAACGGGCATTCATAAATGACCAAGTTGAATGAGATAACTTGATTAAGTTTCTCATAGATGACACCGAGGGTAGTTTTCCCAAAGAAAAAATATCAATAATGTAATGACCGTAAAGACGAAACACATTGAAAAATTCGCAGGGTATGGCAGCGGTAATGTGGCGGAAACTGGAATACGCAAGGCACGGAATGCTGATGTTGCAGGTTCGAACCCTGCCATTACCCTAATTTTTCTTTGTGTTGTCATTCATTATATAGCATTTTAAATTTAATTTGAATGTCAAAAAAAATACAAAAAGAAAAATCGAAAAAATTTAAAAATAAATAATTTCAATTACAATAGCAAAATAGCTTTCGAAATAAGCATCTTTTTTCTTTTCATACACAATGATATCATAATTACTTAATGCATAGTATTATACCAGAATCATACTAAATAACATTTATGGCATCCGATAAATGGCTCGACATGCGAATACAGGGCCCAATATTATAAACACGACAGGTGACAGTGACAATTCGTTATACATTGCTTGCCCACGATGATATTAAGTCTGTATGTCTGTAGCGTTACTTGTCGACACAGTAATGTACAGCGAATGGTCACTGTCATCTGTCGCCTGTCACGTTTATGAAATTGGGCCCAGGTTGACGCCAATGTCATGAATTCGCATTATTGATTTTCATATTATAGTTATTGGATTTACAACCTTACTGCTACATCTAACGACATAAAATAAAAATTTATTAAGTTTTGTTCTAAGTAGGTTTTTCTGTTTACGTCGGTTGGTGATTTAATTTGAATATACGTTTGTTAATTTAAAGTGTCGTACGCATGGGAAAAATAGAAATGTATTGTCTATATGACGACAGAAAAAAACAAAGTTCATAAAAGCGTTCCACTTACCCCTTCGACACAAATCACTTTAAAAGATTAAATAATGACGTTAATTATATCCGAAATAATGTCCTTAAATCTATCAAAATTGTTTCTCGTTCACCACAATTTAATCTCAGTGGGTATATTTGTCACCACTTCTCGCACGTACACACGGTAACTCTTAACTTGCGCCTAAAATCAGAATGACCTACTTCTAAAGCAACATCTTCATTTAAACAATTTACTTAACATTCTGAAAAAGTAAATAAATGGAAAAAGTAAAAAAGTCCCTACTCCGGAATCGAACCAGGAACAGTCGATCCTAAAGTCAACCCATTATTCCCCTGCGCTATGGCGCACTTGCTGCATGCGTTGAAATTGGTCGTCTTATTCATACTAGCCGTATGATGTCATGACATTGCTAAAATGATAACTTTAGGCGTTTACTATTGATCATGACAATATTTTGTTCATTGAATTAACTTATTGATATTATTATTTTATTTATGTATTAATTATTTTATCGCTAATAAGTTTTACTCATAGTCTACTTATTTCTTTTAGTGCAATGTTTATATGCATGGCATCTATCGGACTTGGGTGCAACTGCATGCTCCTCCGGCTTACCTAAATGTGCTAGGTGATTATTGAACCAAAAGTGAAAAATAGCAGAATATCAATTTGGGTCTTACACATGCGATGTTATGAATTTTTATAGTTTTACTCTTAAAAAAAACAAATATGATGAATCCGAGCATTAAAACACATTATTTAATCGATATCATCAAATGTTTAGTTCATGTGAGACAGGTAAACGCCTAAGGTTATCATTTTAGCAATGTCATGACATCATTCGGCTAGTATGAATAAGGCGACCAATTTCAATACGCGCAGCAAGTGCGCCATAGCGCAGGGGAATAACGGATAGATTTGAGGATCGACTGTTCATGGTTCGATTCCGGAGTAGGGACATTTACTTTTTTATTTATTTACTTTCTCAGAATGTTAAGTAAATTGTTTTTAAATGAAGATGTTGCTTTAGAAGTAGGTCATTCCGATTTTGGGCGCAAGTTGAGAGTTACCGTGTGTACGTGCGAGAAGTGGTGACAAATATACCCACTGAGATTAAATTGTGATGAACGAGAAACAATTTGTATAGATTTAAGGACATTATTTCGGATATAATTACAGCCATTATTTTGTAACCCCTAGGTCAGCCAGGTAGGGTTGAGCATGAGACAACCTCGGGGTAGGTAGGGCCTGAGTACAAGTCTCTCCGGGTAGAGTATTGGGCGCCTTTAGTTGGAGAGCCTTGTCACAAACAGGAACGATTCATCATCATTAAAACAACAAAATAGTTCTCAGAAGCAGTTTGTTTCACTTATCAGTTGTACACACACATAACAAGTTGGTAAGGTACAGTGGGTGATAGATGAAGCTGAAAGCTTATGGGCTAGCACAAAAGTATGTGCACGCGCAAACCAAAAGGTGGTGACAATAATCTCACTTCAGAATGTGCGAGCATTCTGAAATGCCATCACTATACACAAACAATGTGATTAGTGCAATAGAAATATCAACTTTATAAGTGATTGCCAGGATAGGGGCATGAATAGCTTTACTTCAGACTGTGCGAGCAATCTGAAGCAAGACCAACGTACACAAGATATTATTCATACACAGTTGTACATGAATGTACCTGAATTCACACAGAAACACCAGAGCAGCGGAAAGATAGGTACTTAATGTTAAAAGCTTTAAAGTCAGCACAGGTACAAGTGCTGCGCCAACTCGTAGGGTCAAAGTATAATTTTGTTTCAGTATGTGCGAGCAACTGAAACAAAATTTTTGCACGCAAGGTGGGCGTCCCCAACCTGAGCACAAACCACACACTCTTCCTAGCGCAGAGGCAGCTTAAATCATAATTGGGCAAGGCCAGGGTAGCGTTAAAGTAGTCCAGCGTTGAAATAAGAAAAGAAAAGGAAGGAAATTGTAACGTCACGCGGACACCGGCCACGCCCTAGCAGGCCGCAGCAAGCACAAGCAGCACCGCAGACTGACGACAGCAATCTCCAACCACACCTCTACCCGAAGGGTTAAACCGCCAGCTCAAATATAGGGTAACCTCAAAACCCTGAAACAAGAAAGTTCCAGATTAATCATTTCGCCAGTAATGGGATGATGCCACTGTAGCCCTACAGTTTATAAACGTTGTAAACTTACCATTAAATGGGTTTACAGGTTAAAAGAAAACCGCATGGTTTTCACTCCGCTTACTTGTACATGTCCGGCAGTTCTACCGCTGAAACAAACATTTAAATTAGTTAAATAAAGATTAAAAGTAGCTCTTGAAGGTAAGCAGGTTAAGAGGTGGTCCTTTTACGTGGGGATACCATCACACGGGTCTGTTGCTGTAACAATAGTAAAAAGAAAATTATAACACTATTCGAGATTCGTAAGAAAGGCACGTCCAGTCATTATACTCACGAGAAGGGAGGCTGAGAAGAGTCCTAGAAGGTTTTCGTAAATGAACCGCTTTCAATTGGGCGCGGCCATCGCGTGGGGTGCGAGGTCAGTGGTTGCGAGAAAGAAATGTTATTTTTCACCCATCCATGAAATACTTCAACGGACAGTGACATGAAATACTTTAACTGTACCAATAATAATAAAAATACCAATAATACTAACTAATACTTAGCTGATAAACTTATCTGCATTCAAGTGATATCTCGCTGAGCTTCCACAGCACTTTCTTCTACTCCATTTTCCTGAGGATAATTTTGCTTGAAACATTATTTTCTTTGCTCATTTAGCTTTCCTTGGCAGTTTACAAATCGAATGAGCCGGATAGGCTAACAGCTGGCCCAACTCCGCAAATAATGCCGCTTCATTAGACCTCCTATCCCTCGGGATAACACTTGCTGAACTCTAGGGTTGCCAAAGGAAAAAACCTCTCGACGATATCTATGTACTTTCAAGATTAAATGTTCTAAACAATCAATGTGTTTTAAACAATTGCAGTGTCGGCACCTTAATTGCGAAAGGCAAAAATGCTTAAAAAATTAAAAATACAGACCAGACAAATCCGTAAGTATATGAAAAACAAATTTAGTATTAGAACAAAATATCATTTCAATTAACGCAATTAGACTAAAGACTTTTGAAAATGACATTTGCTTTTGCATTTGCAGCATAAACCTTTTTTCCAATCAAAAATTAACAAACAAGAAATTCGCCTAGTCGTCTATGTAAGTATAAGTTACTCTAGGTTTATTATATCGGCTTGTATTTGAAATTCCGTCTACCCATTAAAGGAGTTGGTATTTAAACCGCCCTGGAGCGCGGCGACGACCTCCTGATACTCTGCGAGTAGGAGGAAAATTTGGTCTCCCCTGGCACCGCGAAGCCTCTCCTCCAGCACTGCAAGCTGCTCGCGGATTGCGATAGCTTTGCATACTAAAGGGTAAGCCGTGGCGTCAAAGGAGGGACGGAAAGAGGCGAGGGGGGCCGTCGCCGCAGTCCGGGGGGAAGTGGAGAATGAGTGAGCGGGGTTTTAAAATTTCAGCCCAGGGTCGGGGTGCAGGACCCGCTGGGCGCGGTAATGATGGCACAGCCGTTTTTGGTGGGGAAGTAGCAACGGTTGCGTGGGGAGGTGGATTACTGTTAAGTGGGGGGAAAGAGTTTTTGTTCATAGTCAGGGGGGGGGGGCGGTCTTAGAATGCCACGGACGAGCCCTCTGAGTCACCCGCGGGGCCCTGGGGCAACCACGATAGTTCGCGGTGTGCCCCACCTCCCCGCAGAGGACACAGCCAGGCGGTTCCGTGTCGTTCTTTGATCTGGTGCAGTCGCGCGTTGCATGATCGCCTAGGCATTTCACGCAACGCGGCCTAGCGTGACAGTTTCTTTGGCCGTGTCCGTAAGTTTGACAATTGAAGCACTGGGTCACTGTGCTTTTTTTGAGGGGGTCTCAACCCTGATGCCGGTGAGGTGGCAAACAAATCCGCTAGAGGGCGCATACGAAGTAAACACATATTAAGGTGCTACAGTGAATTTATTTAATTTAAAAATAGCTAACTTAGTGTTATTAGTTTCAAGGCTATTTATTTACAATTAAATGCAAATTGTTATGATAAAAAATGTGATCGGACTAGTGTACAGTGCCTGTGACTTTATAAAAACAACTTCTAAACACCGAATAGTTGTCACTCAACTTGAACATTTGATTTGTGTCACACAAAATTGTGTTAAATGTACTCTATATGCCGAAGTTTTAGCGTGGAACAATAATAAGTGAAACAACAATAGTGTATAAGACTTGATAATAACGTAAATCAATAACTGTCGTCTTATGGAACCAGTGCTTTGCTTACCCCAATCTGTTTATCGGTTTGCGGAAGTGTTCATTCGAACTGCTCACACCAATTTATTTCTATTTAAATGAGCTAGGACATTCATAAAACTGTTTGAGACACCAATAATTATATATCGAACTACTAATTCACCACTAATTAAGTTGCTACCGTTATTCATGGAACGAGAAAACGGCTGCTTCATCGCTGTCAAAGTAAATTTTTAAATATAGCGCCATCTGTGACCCTGTGGCCGAACTGTCAACATAATGCAATAAGTTATTGATCTGGACGTGATTGATCTTGCATATAGCTCCAACCCAGGCGGGGCACACTTAAAACTTCATGAAATTTGACAGTTAGCAGCGTCTCCTCGCGGATGGCGAGCGATTACAAAATTAAAAAAAACTATCTGTCACTGCTAGTCACTCGTGTCGGAGGCGGCCATTGTCAACTCTGGCTTTCGTTTACTTGGACGTTGATACGCTTTTGGTTATCTCTTTTTGTTTACTCATCAAGGTTTTGTTCTAGCAAATGTTATGAAAACTTACATAACGATACCTTTAGGCTCAATTGGCGTAAAGGACAAAATGCCGAAAATGAGTTATGTATACAGTTTTGTTCTTAATTTCGAGCTCTATCGAACTGTATACTCAGAATTTCGATATCTTGTAAAATTTTACCTTTACAACCCACTTTTTTTTATAGCTCAGCACCAAAATATCTTTGTTTAATGGGTGTAAATTTCAAACTATAAAAAACTTAAAGTCGCAGTGAACGTAAAAGACCAGACACTAAGCCTAATTAAATTACACAAAGATAATGTATCTAGCAAAAGTTCTGATTTTTTGTTAGTAGTTGTTACAATGGATGTCAAATTACCAGTGGTCGAGGACTTGAGCAATGAATATTTGGCACATTAAAATCTCCGATACGCAGAAATTCATGACTTTTATTCTGAAACAATATTACAGCTACTACTGACTTCATCTGCGCCGAGCAAGCAACTTTTAAATCTCAAATCTCGGAACAAAATGAAATCATCAAAAAGTTGGAGAGCGAAAATTGCAAACTCCAGTCTAGCATTCGCAGTCTCACAAATCGTCTAACAACCACGGAAAACATATCACGCAGTTACAATTTAGAAATGCAAGCTGTCCCTGAAAATCGTAATGAAAACGTGGTTCAGCTATTTCTGAAGCTTTGTTCTACCATCGGCGTAAACCTAGAAGATAGCAATATAATTGCATGCCGAAGAGTTGCAAAAATGGACCCCAAGACTAGTAGACCGCGAAACATACTAGTCACACTCTCCTCCCCACGGCTTCGTGATACTGTGCTATCGATGTCAAGAAGATTTAATAAAGCTAATAAAAATAATCCTAATAGACCACTCAACTGCACACACCTCGGTCTAGCCGGCGAGGATGCTAGAATCTACGTCATGGAGCATCTATCCCCAGAATGTAAACAGTTGCATGCTGAGACCAGGAAAGAAGCTAAGGCCAGGAATTACGAAATTGTTTAGGTGAAGTATGGTAAAATATATGTACGCAAGAACGATGATAGTGACCCAATATTAATTAAAGATGAAAAATGTTTTTCTAAAATGATTTATTATTAGTCAAATTGTTCATTAATTTTTTTAGATTTTATTCAGTAATTTTTTAAATATCCAACATGTTTATCTACTATCAAAATGTAAACAGAATTAGAAGTAAGTTAAATGAAATATATTTAAATGTTCTCAATTCCAACTATGATGTCATTTGCCTGACTGAGACTAATTTGAACGCAGGTGTCTTTGATTCTGAGTTCTTGGACTCCAGGTATACCGTGTTTCGCAGAGACCGCTGCTCCTCAACCATCAGTCAGACCGATGGGGGCGGGGTGGCCGTGGCTGTTAGGAGGCACCTTACTGTGAATCGTTTGTCGTCATGGGAGAGTGAGATTGAGGATATCTGGCTTAGTGTAAGGACTGCTAAATATGTAGCCTTAATTATTTGTGTCTGTTATTTACCCCCAGGTTTAGAAATAGATAAGTTGAAATCTACGCCATTCGTTCAAGTAGCGAACGGTCGTACTGTTCGATCTTGATGATGCCTCGTATAGAGGCGAAACGCGCGTCGATCGTGTAGTTTTAGTGTTTAGTGGTGGTGGTGTGTAGTTGAGTCTGTGTGATATATGTTGTTTCGTGTGGACGCGGAGGAGGGTGGGTTTTTGCATGAACATATATGTGTCGCACAGGCGCAGCTATTTTGTACGAGTCCGGCACTGGTTTCGCGGAGTAGCAAGGTAATTTGTTCCAGTTTGTTAAGTTGAAATCTTATTATTTGAATTTCCAAAGAAGAGTGCTTGAAATGAATAAAAGTCATGAATTTCTGCGTATCGGAGATTTTAATGTGCCAAATATTCATTGCTCAAGTCCTCGACCACTGGTAATTTGACATCCATTGTAACAACTACTAACAAAAAATCAGAACTTTTGCTAGATACATTATCTTTGTGTAATTTAATTCAGTGCAACAGTATACCGAATAAAAATAATAGATTTCTTGACCCTGTGTTATCCACGGTTGTGGGTATTAGTGTTAGTGAGACAAATCCCTTGAGTCGAATAGACGATCATCACCCTCCGCTACTCATAGATATTGGTGCCTTTGACTGCAATACCACTCTCATTGCACCCAACCTTCAAAATAGACCTAATTATAATAAATGTGACTATGATGAGATCCGTAAGGAGCTGGGTGCTGTTGACTGGATGGAGCTTTTATGTAGCGTTGAGGTGAATGTTGCTGTTGAGCTATTTTACAATAAATTAAATTATATTATCAAGAAACACACCCCCATGAAGAGTGTGAGATCAAGAAGATCTCCTCACTGGTTTAGTCCTGTTTTGATTCGCTCATTGAAAAATAAACAGAAATACCATAAACGGTATAAGAGATACGGCAATCCTCTTGATTATGACTCATTTCATGGCTTAAGACTTAAATGCAAAAATCTAATAGATAAATGCTATAACGTATACATAAATTCAGTACAAGATTCTATTAAGCACAATATTAAGCACTTTTGGAGATATGTTAATGATAAAAAAAAGGTTCTAACCCAGTTCCAATTACGATGAAATATGGCAGCTCGGTGTCGTCTAATGTGTATGAGGTTTGCGATATGTTCTCTTGTTACTTTAGTTCTGTCTTTGAAAAATTTGTAGATTCTGACTCATATATATCAACCATACCCAGCCATAGTTATAGTTTCTGTGACACTCACGTGTGCATTGATTGTATAAGAACTAAAATAAAATCCCTTGACCTGATGGGATACCTCCAGCGTTCATTAAAACATGCGGCGACGAGCTTTGCTCGCCTCTCCACAACGTATTTAACGGGTCTATCCAGTCAGGTGTTTTTCCTGCTGTTTGGAAAACTGCTCACATTATTCCAATACACAAGTCGGGTGAGAGAGAGCAGTGTAAAAATTTTAGGCCAATCAGCATTCTGTCAGCTTTTGCCAAGCTTTTCCAAGCGGTTGTATTTGAGAGCTTTTATTCCCATTTTAAAATGTTTATCTCTCCCAATCAGCATGACTTTGTTGCGAATAGATCTACGGTAAGCAACCTATTGGAATATAAAAATTACCTCTGTAGTGCTTTTGCGAAAATAATGCAAGTCGACTCGATTTATACCGATTTTTCCAAGGCTTTCGACAAGGTTAGTCACTCCACCCTAATCAAAAAATTGGAGGGGTACGGTATTCATGGAAACCTGCTGAGATGGATAGGGTCATATTGAAACAATAGGAGTCATCTGGTTACTTTGAAGGGACATCTTTCCGCACCGGTTGTTGTAACTTCTGGAGTTCCCCAAGGCTCTCATTTTGGTCCCCTCCTATTTGTGATGTTTATTAATGACCTGGTGGGGCAACTCACATGTCCCTGTTTGTTGTATGCCGATGATCTTAACATCTACACCCTGATTGGGGATTCTAGTGATTGCTTGTCTCTGCAGCAGGATTTGCATCGAGTGGCGGAGTGGTGTGATGCTAACCAGATGTATCTGAATGTTGATAAGTGCGGCGTTATTTCATTCACCAATTCTAAGCATAAAATAACTTATAACTACTCGTTAAACGGAAGCACACTTAGTCGTAAATTAATAATTCGAGATCTTGGAGTGCTTTTTGATGAAAAGCTCACCTTTAATGCTCATTATGATCACATTATTTCTAAGTGTACCCAGCTTCTTGGCTTTATATCTCGCTCAGCAAGAAGCTTTAAGACTCCTCACGCTTACAAATATTTGTATTACTCTTTAGTCAGGAGTACCCTTCGGTGATCTGGTCACCATACTATGAAGTGCATAGCGAAAGAATTGAAAGGGTGCAGAAGAATTTTTTACGCATTTTAAGCTATAGATTCCAGCTTGGTCGAAAGTTTAGGTCGTACGCCAGTCGTCTTAAGCATTTTGGATTGCCGTCATTGGCTGCTCGACGTAAATGTAGTGAACTTTTATATCTGTATAAAATTGTACACTCCCACATACATTGTCCTTCACTATTGTCATCGATAAACCTCATTACTCGACTTAAAGCATGAAACCCTTCACCTAAAATATTTCTACTGCAAATTTATAAAAATAATACCTCGTTCTACAATCCCATAACCAGAATGTGTCGACTTTATAACGATACTGTAACTGAGCATTCTTCTTTGGACATATTTAAATGCAAACTGCCAGTGTTTAAAAAAGTTGTCCATAATATCATTGTAAAAATAAATAATTAACACATAATTGTATGCTTACCGTTCCACTTAAGTTACTACTAACTGTACAGTCGCCCTCGAATAGGGAAACTGTTTTAGCGAAACGGTAATACGAAAGAAAGAATAGGAGCCCTATGGCCAGTGAAAGTAAACGACAATGCAAGCAGACTCACCCAATTTCGGCCTGTCCTGCAGCCCAGTCGGTACCGACGGTCTTTCTCTGGCGAGCTGATGCAGCTTAGGGTCTTCCACGAGGAGTCTATATGGTCTGAGTGGCTTCGAGACGCCAATTAATTAATATTTTTTGCACGACACAGGGCTTACACAGCTTGAAGCGAGCAGCCATACATTTTATCTACCTTCAACTGGCATTATAAAAAATACATCTTCGACAACAGTCTACCCTACCATAATTGTCACTAAAGACGCGTTCAGAAATGACGAAAAGTAATCAAAAAATAAATATACATATAATTAAATTAAGTTTATAGATGTACGGATGCAACACTAACATTAATAATATAGCTTTAGTTTTGTTACTTTAATACTAGTTCCTAGATGTTTAGATGTAAACCTAATAAATGTAGCCCCTCTAACGTTAAGATTAACAAGATAAATGTCAACCTTCCTGTGCACACATAGTTTAGAGTTATAGTCCAGCTTTACATTTGTACCTCTTTATTATGCCAAGTAATTGACTGTAACTTGTTTTGTGAGCCTTAATAAATAAATAAAAAATAAATAAAACAGATTTTATGTTGAAAATTGCCTTGCCGGCGTCCGAGAGCTCACTGACCACAAGAAACAGGTCGAGGTTACCCGCTGACCTGTTGCGTAGTCGGTGAACCTCGTTGACGGGGAGACCCTGCTCAAGAAGGTCCTTTTTAATGAGGGAGGTATCCACCTCTTTGAGGATACCTCTGATAACTGCACGGAGGACACGGTCCTCAGGGGGGGCCCATGAGTGGTAGTAAATGCCCCTGGTGTCCACGAGCCACCAAGAGCGACGTAAGGGCGCGGTATTCTACGCTGGATGGGACGTGAATTTCGATACCATCCTTTTTGTTCTCGGCGCGGTTGAAGTTAATTCTCCGGTCATTCATGAGTTTGGAAACCTCGTCCCATTTAGACTTTTAACGGATTACTATGGGGAGGGGGGGGGTTTGCGTTTGGGGTAGGAGGGGGATGAGGGGGTTGACTCACCGGTTGGAGGGATGTCCGACACCGACGCGTGCGGCTGTAGCTGAGTTGGTCCTTTTAGGGACTCTTCCGGGGGCTGAGACACAACGGTGGAAGTACTCGGTCTCTTTTGTTTCCTAGTTACCGTGGTCCAGGTTGCGTTGTTGTCACCGGTTTCTTCTTGGTTCCTGTTAGAGATGTCCGTTATGTCCATGAGACTTAGGTCCGGATTTGAACTCTCGGACGCCTTCAGTTCCGGTCTCAGGATCCCGCCCCTGTTCGGGGAGAACGACCTACTGCGTACTCCTTTCGCAGTGTCTTTGGGGGAGCGCGATCTCGAGCGGGGCACCTTCTGGGTCGCCGAGGTTGACGGTCTTGGGGTTGTCGGCCGCAAGTGCCTCCGACGAGAGAGCTGATTTGCTTCCTCATCATCCGGTCTTGTCTCCTTATCTACCTCTTTCTGTGAAGTAGAGGGATCCGGGCTGGTTAGTTCTACTTTGTGAGGATGCGAGTAAATGACACAACCTTCGTAGTTGGAACTTAGGTTTATTCTCTAATAATAGGGCGATACATGCTTATATATAGCTTAACATACGGTAGTGTGTGTGAGTAGTATAGCTCACACTACACCTCCCCCTTTATAAAAAAAAATGAAGTTAACATTTTTTTTTCTATAATCAATAAGTACGATTTTAATAATTTTAGAAATTGTGTATAAGAGAAAAAAAACGTTCATTGTTATAATTAGCCAAAAACTCATTAAAAATATTTTGAATGATACATAAAATTTCAAAGTTTTAATTATCTGTCAATCTCATTTGCTACAACGGAAAAGAAATCCTATATTATCTAGATTTTTTCTCGTTTCAGTAAAAATTTTCTTATACAAAAGTTACAACTTATACTAAATAGATATATTTTTTGTATCGTTCAAAACCATGATAATAATATGCATCTAAGGTATAGATAGATTACATGGGGAAAAATATATATGTGGAACTTAACATTCTAATATTTTCTTAACCTTTTCTTAAAATTAAAACAGTTTATTATTTAAAACTAAAATGACCGATATAATTTTCAGTCGTGTCAAAACTTTTTTTTTGCACATTTTGAATAAAGAAATATTTAATAATAAGTCATACTATAAATTATAACCTCTGTCATCTTATCCTTTCCATATCGTCTGATATATTTTGTCTTCTTATCGTTTCTTTTCTTTTATTTGTGTACAATATACATGTATAACGCGTACTTTTCTATGTCGTAAACCTAGGTGCATGCAACATGTCAACGTATTTATAACTTGCAAGTCTTTTATGTATTTGACGTCATTAACTTCATAGAATATACTTCTTTTAAAAAATAATTGAGCTCTTCTGGCATTACTGATAATGCTATTTTATTCAATGCAAGGTACACAACACAATTTTATCACTGGTCGGCCGACCCATTTAATTAATTTATTTATTGAAAATGAATGAAAATGTAAATGAAAAATTTATTTTGCAAGTAGGCCATATAGGCTCTTTTACATGTCTGAATCTACTAGCGCTTCGGAAAATGGAAGAATCTGCTGAGAAGAAACGCCGCAAGAAACTCAGCAGTTTATCTTTTTTTTTCTTCTCTTTTCAAAACAAGATTACAGAGCAATATACACAATCATAACAATAGTTCACATAAAGTGTGAGAAAAAAAAAAAAGATAATAAATAGCACAGCAAGCTTTAAGCATATTGAACAAACTGGCACTAGTACAGATTGACCAAGAGATGTATAGGGTCCCCAGGTCAAAGAAATTAGAATCGGGATGTATGTGGTCCCTGATCAAATACTTAGTCTAAATAACTTAGAGATGTATAGTCTCTAAGGGTCAAAACAAATTAATTACCTTAATCTATGCTTAGCAGAGGTGTAAAACGCCTCCACGGTCAAATTGTACAATATTACTTGGAGATGTATAGTCTCCGAATGTCAAAAGAATATAAGAATAAAAATATTCATGTCAAAAAAAAAAAATGGCGAAAATCCAACAAAATCAGTAATATAACAATAACAACTCAATATATATCTATATTTAGTTATATATATAAATATAAATAAATAGACAACACGATGAAGTCTCCCACATCAAACCGCATTTAAGTACCTACATTTTAGGCTTTTTGAAAATTACATTAGTCTTTGCAGCATGAATAGTCCGGACCCCACAAACAGCACCCGATCACGAGTATGACGCGTATCTCAGCCATCGTCTCCCTCAACCATAATGCAGGGAAGGTGGCGACCCGATCAACGACGACGCAATGCCCTTTAAGCGAGCATGACATACTCAAGCTGTACGACTACAAAAGAGAAATTGAATACGGCTCGTCTGGCGAGAAACATCACAATGTGCTCCAATTTAAAAATTACACTATAATAGGATGTCATACATAATTAATAGGAATAAAATTAAGTGATAAAAAAAAAGATTAATGCTTAGAAATGTCACAAACATACAATTATTTATTAAAGTCAAAGATATTTAAATTAAATAGTGAACAGCCGATATTTAAATTAAATATTCACGCCTTTAGAACTGGCCAAGTCAAATCGTCGCATATATATTCGTCGACTTTGTAATAAGCTTTTTTCAATAGCGTGTTTTTAATATACCTCTTGAATGCATTTAGAGGTAATTCCCATACATCCACAGGCACTTTATTATAGAACCTCACGCAGTTCCCTAGAAAGGATTTGCTAACTTTTTTTAAACGGAATTTGGGTACATAAAGCTTATTTTTATTTCGTGTGTTGAAATGATGGACATCACACAGTTTCTTGAAGGAATTAAAGTTCCTATGCGTATATACAATTACATCATATATATATTGTGAAGCTACTGTAAGGATGTCTATTTCTTTAAAGCGTTCTCTCAGTGAATCACGAGAGCCAAGGTTGTAGATGGACCGAACTGCCCTCTTCTGCAGAACAAAAATGGTTTCAATGTCGGCTGCCTTACCCCAAATCAGAATGCCATAGGACATAAGGCTGTGAAAATAACTGAAATAAACGAGACGCGCAGTTTCTACGCTGGTGTACTGTCTGATTCTTCGTACGGCATATGCTGCAGAACTCAATTTATCAGCAAGATTCGAAATATGTGGACTCCATTGTAAATTTCGATCCAAAGTAAGTCCAAGGAAAACAGTTTCGTCTACTAAGTCTAGTCTCTCTCCATTTAAAGTAATCATTGTATCAACTTGTCTTACATTTGGTAGTGAAAATTTAACACATTTAGTTTTTGCAGCGTTCAGCAGAAGGTTGTTAGCTGTGAACCATTTTAAAACATCTATTAGAGTCTCATTGATGTGACTGTGGTCTTTTTGTTGCCTGTTAACTTTAAAAATTAGCGAGGTGTCATCAGCAAATAGAACTATGTCACATTTATTTCGTACTAGGCTAGGTAGGTCGTTTATATAGACCAGAAAGAGAAACGGTCCCGAAATCGATCCCTGTGGCACTCCAAGCTTCACCGGTGCTCCACGTGACTGCACTCTATTTACGACCACCTTCTGGATTCTCTGGCTAAGATAGGAAAAAACAAGATTCAGTGCCTCAGCTGAGAGCCCGTAGTGCCGTAGCTTGCGCAGGAGTGTCTCATGTTCCACACAATCAAACGCTTTGGAGAGATCGCAGAAGATGCCTATTGCATCCTGCGAATGTTCCCATGCATCGTAAATATGCTTCATGAGTGTTGCAGCTGCATATGTGGTCGAACGCCCTCTTGTAAATCCGAATTGCTTGCTATGTAGTAATTTATTAATGTTAAAATGATGAAGCATTTGGTTGAGCATGATCTTCTCAAACACTTTACTTAGCACTGGAAGTATAGAAATCGGTCGAAAATTTCCAGGGTCGGATTTGCTGCCAGATTTAAATAAAGGAATAACCTTACTATACTTCATAAGGTCGGGAAACATACACTCGTCTACGCAGTTATTAAATGTAATGGCCAGATACGGTGCCACAATATAAATGACAGATTGGATAACTTTAACGGAAGTACCCCAAAGATCCTCAGTATTCTTAAGCTTCAAGGATTTAAATGTTTTGATGATCTCGTGTGGGTCGGTATAATGAAAATCAAAGTTTAGATTTCTTACATTAGCAACCTCGTTTAAGTAAGAACCAGCCCTCACACTACATGAATTCAGGCCACGAGTAGTAGTTGAAGCTATGTTCGAGAAAAAAAATTCAAAAGTGTCCGCCACATCTAAATCTGACGTCAGTATCTTATTGTTAAGTTTGAGTTTAAAATGGCCATCACGGGGCTTTGATTTACCTGTCTCTGAATTGATAACATTCCAAACTGCCTTGACTTTATTATCAGCAGATTTAACTTTATTACTTATATAGTCTGCCTTGGCGGCAGAACAAACCTTTTTAAATAATTTAGAATATTTTTTTACATAATCAATGAAACTAGCATCTTGGCTGTAGCTCTTCATTTCATACAACTCGTACAGTTTGGTCCTACTCTTATGTATTCCAACTGTGGCCCAATCACTAAATTTTGGTTTGTTTGAGCCGTTCTTGACAGTCTTTAATTTGAAAATGTTTTCAAACTCATTATTTATAACACTAGTTAAATCCTTATATAATATGTTGGGATCACTCGTCCCTATGGTAGGCACAGGAACTTTACAGAGAATATTCTGTTTGAACTTTTCTATTCGACCTATAGTTATAGGCCTGTAGGTTAATTCTAGTTTAGGATTCTGATTGGTGATTTTAAAAGTAGCCATCTGGCCACTGTGATCCGAGTTAAAACATTTAAATATTGCCACTTCCGTAGTTTCACTCATGCAGAAAATATTGTCTAAACATGTCGCCGTGCTGGCGGTCACTCTAGTGGGCTCATTAAACAGATGAAACAAGTTAAAAGATTTAAATAGGTTCAATAGTCTGACCGAGTTTGTATTTGTTGAGTCTAGTAAGTTAACATTGAAGTCGCCACATACCATGATGAATTTACTACTTTCAAAAATCTGTTTCAGGGCATCTTCCATTACGGCTTCAAACTGGCTAAAGTCTGAAGACGGTGGCCTGTATACGCACAGTATAATGTGGTTTTCTAATTCCACACATGAAATTTCGATAACTCGCTCAATAGAAAGCTGAACTATATTTTTACGTTCTTTACATTTAAAGTCGTTTTTTAAAATAATCATGGAGCCTCCGTGAATTGCCGACTTTCTAGTGAAGGAGCTACCGATTTTGTAATTATTAAAGTTCAATAATAATTCATGTCGTTTCAGCCAGTGTTCAGTAATGCACATTACATCTACATTAAAAGCATCTAAGAATAAACCAATTTCTATTATTTTGCTGGAAAAGCCTTGTATATTTTGATGAACCAAAATAAGGTTACGTTGCTTTTCCGCTGTCTCACGCATTAGTTTAAAGCCGGCTGGCGGGCCGCGGGGGAGGCCGCGCGCTCGGCGGCTCCGGCCCCGCCGCCGCTGTCTGCTGCGTGCAAGTGCCCAGGTTCAATATCGTATGCTAGCAGCTTCGCTGTTGCTATTTTACATTTTTTGGGTAAATAACATTTGTCTCTATTTAACTGAAAACGTTTTACAAATTTGTTGCTGTCAAAAAATGTATAAGTACTATTAAAACATGTCAAATTATACAGCATAGCATTCAAATTTGAAATTTTGATGTTTTGCTCATAGGATACAGAACCCGAATACGGGAGCGCACATAAAATTATTTTATGAATACCGCGTTGCTCGACTATTGACAGTGCTCGTAGTAAGCATTCAAAGTGAGGTTTCGACAAGTCTAGACTATTACCTAACATAATAATTAGCGTCGTGGCCGTGTTAAAATTGTCCTTTGACAGTCGGTCGGCGAACTGCTGAAGACTCGCACCGCGGAGGCATTGATTTACGACCCTCTGCCTCAAAAGCTGGCCCAGCACGGATCCAAATCCCACGCCAATCTCGTCGGAGTAGATGACAGTAGTGGCTGTGGGAGCCGCCGCAGGTGCCGTCGCTGGATTCGTTGTAGCGAGCGGGGCGCCGGGCGCTGGGCGCGCCGGGGATGCTGCGGGTGCCGGGGCTGCGGGCGCCGCACGCGGGGCCGCCGGGGCCATCGGGGCTGCGGGCGCGGCCGTAGGAGGGCGCGCGGGGGCGGGGTGCTGCGCCGGCGTGGAGGTCTCGACTGGCACGGCGCTGCGACTCTCAGCGAGCGAGGTTTCATGCGAACAAATACAAATATGATTATTCAAGAGAGAATCGAAGCGTTCTTCATTATAGCGACACATATCGACGAGCTGCGTCGCGGCGCTCACGTGTTCGCTGATCTCCCGCTTGCTACTTTTATACTTGGCATTGATATCTCTGAGCGCCTCTTCTAGTCTACTGATTTTGGACTGCAAGGTCTGTGTCGTACTATTATATAAATAATTACTAGCTTCTAATTTACTGCTACTTAATTTTAATTTGTGAACTAAATTACGACGTTCTTTTATTAATTGTACATTTTTTTGTAGACTGTACTTAGAATTTGTAAGCTTTTGAGTACGCCTCATAAACTTCTTTATTTTAATATATTTTTTAAATTTATTATTACTTACAAAATAGCAAGATGCAGTTGAGTCATCTTTTGTCAAGTCGACAGTGGTTAGGATAGAATCCGAATGGGATGTTGTCAGGGACCCGATGCTGGTACTATTTTCCAACATGTCTTCGTACAAGCTTTTACCCATCAGCTCTTCATACAAGCTATCAGTCTCAGCAGTTCGATGACGCTCACATTCACTTTGAAGGTCATTTATGTCTCTGTGGGCCTCATTCAGCTCCCGCTCCAGGTCATATATGCGGTTTAAAGCTGCTTCGTGACTAGCTGTACATTCTTTGAAGGATTCCATTCCAGCTTGCATATGCAGTAGCTGGTCAACAGTATCCTTATGCTGGGTGTCAAGCTCTGCCAGTTGGTTTTTGAACTCGGTGTTCTTTTTCACCACTTTTGCCACTTCCTCCTCGCTGTCTTCTCTTTCCTTCATAAGCTGGTCACACAAGTTCTTGGAGACTTTTAACTCCTTGAGGGCTGCTCTTAGTTGCATTTCCTGCTGGCGCGCCACGGCCTTGCAGGTGAGCACACTGGAACTCATTTCGGCTGCAGTTACTATGATGCACTGGAAACCAATAAATGGTCGAGTTAATTGAGGTAGGATTATGGAAAAAGTACAAAAATACACAAATATTTATGTTTTAGTTGAATTTGTAAATTAGAGTTTCAATCCCTGTAACAACTTTTATCTTATTATAAACTTAGTTTCCACTATAATCAAATTAAATGTTAAATTGAACAATGGTCATAAAAAAGCCTTATAAAAATAGAATTAGGCCAGTAATACAAATATCAGTTATTCTTTAGCTTATAGCCAGATAGAACACTGGTCAAAGCACAAAATTAAAATTTAAATTCTGTTCACTCAGTTAGTCAAGTATAAGTATATTATACAACTGGCAGTTGACCCGCAACCTACAGTAACAACACAGTTCTTTTACTTGCCACAGCACAACTGAACACTGAATAAAGATGGAAAATAGCGAGGTCAAAAGGTCACCTATAAATAAGGCAAGAGAAAAAAAAAAATAATAAAAAAGAAAAGAAAAATTTAAATAGGTAACAAATTTAACTAACAAAATACAATGCTGAGAGAATGACAAAAGGGCAAATAAACAGTAAGGGGGAAAAAAATGTTTTATATTTAAGTATAAGATATAAATAAAAGTTTAAAGGATAGTAGCATTAGTAAGAATAGTATTTATAATAAGAAGTAATGCCCAGTGTAAAACAGCTGGCCGGGTCAATGACATCTAATGTGAGGTTAAGATTTCAAAATTGTATCAATTTGTTAAGGCCTTGTATGTGATTAAGGGGCTAAAATGCATACAGTTTCATACGAGTGTGCACTGACAATACTACTTTATGTATAATACAAAACAATACTTCCCTTTTTCACGATGTAAATTTGAATATGGTCCGTTGCGATGACGTTTCACCAATAGTGTATATTTTCTTCAGAAATAACACTATTTGATTCTGACCACTTTACGCAAACACTAAGTGGTATCATTTACACAGTTTCTAGTTATTTGAACTACTTAATACTAATTATTACTAATTAAATAATTTAATAAATTAGCTGCCCAGATTTTGACGACTGGACGAGGCAGTGTTGCCAGCAGAAAAAAAAAATATATCGTGTATCCTAAATATATTATTTAGGATACAAGGATATTTTCATTTCGTGCGCGCACATACATAAATACCATTTATAATATTATACATTCAGGCAGTTCTTTTAACACTTCCTTACATTGAGCATACCGTGTGTCCAAGCCTCTTCACGATTGATACTTGACCGAATCATGATCAGAGAGCAAGGATTCCGTGCCTGCCTTGTATCCTGGTGTACCTTGCCTCAGTTACCTCTTCGTTCAACAGCGCATCTCGGGCTACTGTTGATGACGAATGGTTTTTTGTAAACTTAACCTAGTGTCATTTTCCATCATAAAAACCCCAGTCACAGTCACTATCAAAATCCTATCACTATTCAAACATAACGAAAGCCTCGGCTGATAAGTATCTTAATAACTCTTAGGTGATCAGTCTAATTGCTCGTTAAAAAACTTATCTGCTTTAGCTTTCCTATACACATAGCAAACTGCACGTACATACCACTTCAAAATCTTACTTAACAGAAAACCCAATCATTTGGTAACTCCTTACATAAATGCATATCTTCCAAGGCAAATCCTTGCTGTAAACAATACCTTCCAAAATTATCAAAAAAAAAAAAACCTATTGGCTGTCCTTGAGCCATAGCCCATAATGTAAAACCACTCTTATTTTTATACCTTTGTCATGTCCTTGTTCGTACTCTATGTAAGTCAAATCCGATTCTAATTACCTTAATTAGAGCTTAAAACAAGTACAAAAATTATAAGATGATAAAAAAAGTACTCGAAAACATAAAAAATATCTGTAACGCTTAATCTATAAATAGTGTGCATGGTGCTTACTGCTGCATCTTGCAATTCGAGCCGTAATAACAGACGCTGCATACCAAACCATTTTGGTGACCGATGAAATCACTCAACGCTAAGAAATTTGATTACGAGGTACTTAAAGTATTAAATATTGATTTATAAATAGTTAAAAATCCAGATAATGTTTTTTTGTAACAAAAAGATTTTTTTTTGTTTAATGATTTATAGGTATGTATGGTATGGTATATAGCCTGTTTTTTTTTAAAGAAAATAGACGCAAAACCCATTCTTATACATACGTAGACTAAAGTCTTACATACATACACCTCTTCAGCAAGCGGCAAGATTAAATCTTCCTTAATACGCTAATAATAATTTATCTTTATAACATTGTGGTAGACATACTACCCAGCCAATCAGCATTATCTTACTTGAAAATTTTAATATCGTTAATAACTTATACAAAATCTTGCGTTCATCATTTAACACGTAAAATCTATGAATTTGGGTATGTAAGTATGTTAATATATTTTATTTTATAAAAACACAATTGCTGAAATTATTAAAAAAATGAAAATACGAGTAAAATGCATTATTTTTCAGAACCTGCTGTTTCCTCTCTCTCTTCGTACGAACTTTTTCAACTGGTAGTCGTCCAAACCGCTCGTTACTCCATCCTCTAGACTCCTACTTCTTCCGGCAGCTATGCAAATTCCTTCGTTCTTCTAAAACAATATCTCCTTGCGTACAATTCTTCTTCATCATACATTTTCTTAACTTAAGTTCTTCCAGCTCCCGACACTCGGTCTTCTTATGTAAAATATCTCTCTACAAAATTCATTCCCTTTTTTTCCATTGTCTAATTGTTTAACAATTAAAAAAAAACTTCCGGTCAGTCTATTGGCACTCGTGTTTTCAATTGCTCCAAAAAAAAAAGTTTTATTTAATTATACTGTTCGTTTCATTTTTGTATTAAAATAAAATTGTATTTAAAAAAATATTAACTTTGTCCGTCACTTCACTGATATTGTTTACCGATAGTTATTTCACTTTCTACTGCACATAAGTCTTTTATTTAAATTTTTAGGTTCTTCTCAAATTATTTCAAGGCTGGCGCGGCGCGCCGCCAGTGCCGCCCGAAGGCAGCACTGGCAGGATCGCCATGTGAGGATGCGAGTAAATGACACAACCTTCGTATTTGGAACTTAGGTTTATTCTCTAATAATAGGGCGATACATGCTTAGTAGTGTATTATTGGGGGTTCTGGCTCACTGTTTATTTGCGTTTGGTAAAGTGTAGTTGTGGTATAAAATGTATGGCGTAATGTAGTATTCGACCGCACAGATGGCCATTAGGGTGGTGAAATTTTTGTGCGTTGTTTTAGTAGTGTGGTCTCTGTGCGGGTATGTGTATGTATGGTATGCGGGGTCTGTGGAGCGTGGTGTTGGTTAGTGTTGGAGTCCAGTGTGAGCGGAGCTCTGATGTAGTAGGTGGTGGTGAGTGATGGGGGTTCAGGTGATGTTGGTGGTAGGGGTCATAGTAGGATGACGATGGTCGGTGAGCGGGTCCAGCTCTAGCGGAGCTCCGAGGCCGTTGTTGGCGGTAGCGGGTGGGGGTTCAGTAGATTTTGGTGTTAGTAATCGCGCGCGTCATCCGGTTTGCGGTCGCGTGCGCCTGCGGTTGATAACGAATTTGGCGAGGTCGGTGGCACCGGGCTTTTACTATGACCTATTTGAAGACGGCGGCGGCGGCCTCGGTGGTCCTAGCATCGGGCTTTTACTATGACCTATTTGAAGACGGCGGCGGCGGCCATCGGGCATTTCCTGTAACCAATTTGGCGACGGCGGCGGCGGCGTCGACGGCCATCGGGCATTTCCTGTAACCAGTTTGGCGACAGCGGCCTCGACGGCCATCGGGCATCGCTAGCGCTGGTGTTTATCGCGTCTGCGGTGAAGTCGCTATCGTGGTTCCCCGGAAATGGTTGGACAGAAACTATAGAGAGAAATTAATAATAATAACGCGCTCCGCTTTGCTGTAAGGCTGTGTATTTTGTCTACTACTATCGAGTACAGCTCCGGTGGTGACGTCACCCGCCCCTCGCACTCGGTGGGCCGCAATTTTGCGTCAGAACCTACAGTTTACATCTAAGAAGCCTTGTGAAGATGTAATTTTGTGAAAAACAAGAGTAAAGGCAGTTCGTAGTATCTGTGAGTTTCATTTCTTTAATACTTCAGAAGTAAATAGGTGTAGCATATAAATTAAGCTGTAGCGAAGGTGGTGGTGTAAGCTTATGTCTCTCTCTCTCTTTCTTTTATATCTTTGTTGAAGCCTGTAAAATATTTTCATCATTTTATGTAGCATTTGAGACACCCTCGCAAAATGATGCGAATCGGAGATCGAAGGCGCAGGCGCAGCACTAGTTACGCGCTTGATCGATTTGGTCACATCCCTATTGGAAGAATTATTGTCAAATGCCCGCCATCCGAAAAGCATCGTTTTCATTTGCTTCCGCGCCGCTTTATTATAATTTAACCCTGTACAGTGAATGTGAAGGATTTCCCGAGCAGCTGAAATTGGTGAGTGGCTATCATTTGTTTTTCATAAGATTTTGATGTATTTTTGGGTATTTTTACGCTCCCGCCGCCATCTCTGTTATACGAAGAAATAGAAGAACGATTTAAATTTTTACAGTCCACTAAATTATACTTTCGCCCCATCATTTCTGGTCCTACGAGCCGCACGTTGTTTTATGCAGGTAACAGCTTAGTTCCCGTAAATACATATATTAAGGTTATGCATAAGGTGAGAGATGTGCCTCCGCCATTTTTTCCGTATTAAACTTCAATGTCTGCTTAAACTACGATTCTTTTCGCACCTATAGGCCATTGAGGCTTGGGTTTTACCGCTATTAGATTATTTTACATCCCATTTATCTACCTATTGAAATTGCATTTGGGATAGGATTCTTGTTTTACATGCAGTAGCTAAGGAATTCTTGTGTACGATACGAATTTTATACTCCACCATTGTGCTCAGCAGCGCTTCGCACGATCTCGCTTACACCTTAGGTCATTTCGTTTTTTTTACCTATTCATTAATAGTCACCCGCATTTTTGTAAAAAAAAAATAAAATAAAAATAGTTTTGGGTTATTTCTGGTTTCTGGAGTATTCTTGACAAATGGCTGACAAAGACGAAATAAAACTTTTAATAAGTAAACGCGATTCGTACTTCGCACGTATACAAACTATTTACGCATCAATACCAAAATCAAACCTCGAGCAAAAATCTTTATTTTTATTGCAGGCTGGCAGTATAAGCAGTTTGCGCGTAGAATTTATTAGGATAATCGATGCAATTAATTTAAAGTCATTAAAGGTCGACCCAAATTATGTACCCAGTTTTGAACCACTGTGGGCATTTGACGACATTTACTACGCTGTAAAGAATGCTTTTGACAAATTGTCTGACATTACCAGCTCGGAGAACAAATCAACATCGGGATCTATTAAACTACCGCGTATTGAAATTTCGGATTTCGATGGAGACATTCAAAAATTTCCCTTGTTCATCGAGTCGTTTCGAACAATTATTCATTATAACACGTCGCTGACAGATTCCGAACGCGTTCAGTATTTACTGTCTAAATTAAAGGGTAAGGCTCAGAGTATCTGCATAGGCATAACGCCTACCGCGGATAACTATAAAATATTATACGACGCATTGGTGGCTAAGTATGAGGATTCACGTGCGGTTGCAGTTTCTTATTTCGAAACAATTTTACATTTAAAACCTTTGATTAATGGCAAGACCACGCCGACCAATTTGGAGCAATTTATTGATCAGTTTTCGACCTCAGTTGCAGCGCTAAAACAGCTGAAAATAATCGATTTATCGGAGTTTATTTTTGTTCATCTGGGTTTACGAAAATTAGATTCGGAAACTGCAAGAGCGTTTGAAATGTCATTAGATAAAAAGAATTCTTTTCCGAAGTATGACGAGTTTGTTACTTTTATCCGCGAACAAGCCAAGATTTTGCAACGCACTATGCCCGCGTCCCCTACCATTCGCCCGGGTCGCGTGCTTACGAGCGAAACGGTCACTTCGCCTCGCCCGCATCACACGTTTCTCGTCAACAATACGAGCCCCGCGTGTGGGTATTGCGGTAGTAATAGACATTTGAATTCATACCAATGCGAACCATTTGCAAGGTTATCGCCGTTTGAAAAGTATAATATAATTAAAAGGTGCAATGGTTGTGTGAATTGTTTAAGTGTCCGACATACTCTTGTGTCATGCAAATCAACCTCAAGTTGTAGATACTGTAATAAACCGCATCACAGTCAGTTGTGTCGTCTGGCGCCTAATACTTCCAGTCAAACAAACAATCAAATTCCTCATAATGGGCAAAAACAATCGCGATCAAGTGCGCCACCGCTCGCCCCGCCCCGCGCGGCCTCCGCGCAACCCGCCGCGTCGCCGCGCGCGCCGCCGATGCCCGACCAGCGCAATAACAGCAACAACACTTCCGCCGGCGCATCCTTATTTTCGGGTGCGGCTACTAGTCAACAAGATTCATGCAAAACGGTTTTGCTCGGAACGGCATTTGTACCGGTGTTGGACGTTCTCGGTAAACGACACGATATAAGAGTATTAATTGACATGGGGTCCCAGAATCACTTCGTAACGTCACGGTGTTTGCGCACGTTGGGTATAAGGATTTCTCCTGATAATAAAAATACGGTAGTGCATGGAATAGGAGAAAGCACGCAATACATTAAGGGTGTTTCCAATTTAACTTTGCTTTCAAAATTTGATGTGAATTTCACTTTTGATTTGCAGGCATTAGTAATTGACAAAATTTCAGGTAATTTACCGGAAGGTCAAATTAATACCGCGTCTCTAGATTACTTACAAGGTGTTTCTCTTAGTGACGAAAATTGGCATTTGCCTGGCAGAATTGACCTTCTTTTAGGTGCCGAAAATTTCGTTAAATGTGTTTTAAAAAATGATCGCATACTTGGACCACCCGGACTTCCGGATGCAATTGACACTGTATTTGGATATATCGTTTCGGGTTCCGCACTAACGGCTAACCCTAAAATGTCCTCGGTAAAAAATTTCTTCGTCACAACTGAAAAGGTTGATTTTCTTCTCTCGAAATTTTGGGAAGTTGAAGAGGTTCCCTCTCGCAAACATGTGTCTGCTGATGACTTAAAATGTGAGGAGATTTATGCAAAAAAAACGACGCGTGACCATCAGGGTCGTTACATTGTGCCCTTGCCGTTTCGTTACGATCCAAAAAACTTAGGCGATTCGTTAACAACAGCGATGCGTAGGTACAATTCCTTAGAAAGGCGTTTCAGAACCGATCAAGTGCTTCATAAGCAATATGATGATATTATCCGCGATTATTTGAGTAAAGACTACATATCTTTAGTTTCTGAGTTAAACTCTAATGCAAACTCCTACATTATACCTCATCACCCGGTCGTTCGCGACGATAAGTTAACAACCAAGGTTCGTCTTGTACTTGACGCAAGTGCTGCTACTTCGACCAATTTATCCTTAAATGATTGCTTGTTTGCCGGGCAGAACTTGCAATCTGATTTGCTTACAATAATATTTCACTTCCGATTATTTCCAATCGCCATAACGGCAGATATCCGACAAATGTATCTACGCATATTAGTTTCGCCTGAATTTCACCGCTACCTCCGCATCCTATACCGCTTCTCAGACGAACTTGAACCGCATATTTACGAATTTAACCGCGTTTGTTTTGGCCTAAAATGCAGTCCTTATCTGGCAATGCGCACTATTAAAAAATTAGTTGAAGACGAAGGCTCGGCTTATCCGGATGCATCCGCGATCATTTCCCGTAACTTATACATGGATGATCTAGGCACTTCCGTTATAAATGAACATACTGCTATTAATCTGGCACGCGATTTAATAGCTATTTTTCTGAAAGCGGATATGGAATTAGTGAAATTTTCTAGCAATTCGAGCAATTTGCTTGAACAGTTGCCAGAGGAACATCGTTTGTCAGCATCCGTGGACATCACAGGTAATGATGAGTTAAAAATTTTGGGTCTACGTTGGAGCCCTTTAGATGATCAGTTTGCTATAACAGTCAAGTTGGAACCTAGTAATATAGTTACGAAACGAACTATGCTATCAACCATAGCCAAACTGTGGGACTTAGTAGGCATTGCTGCGCCTATAATTTTGTACGCTAAATTGTTAATCAAATCTCTTTGGTTGATTAAACTGGATTGGGATGAAAGACCGCCCCCGCACATTTGTTCAAAATGGTTGAGTTTTAAAGCCGAACTTCCACTGTTGGAACAACTTAAAATCCCGCGACATCTTGGTATCAACTCTGACGACTGCGAATTGATTCTGGTGGGATTTGCGGATGCAAGTACCTCTGCTTATGGAGCCGTCGTATATTTATGCGTGACGCATCCTGCCTTTTCAAACAATAAGGTCAATATTGTTTGTGCCAAGTCCAAGGTTGCTCCTATAAAGACGCTCACCCTGGCACGCCTAGAATTATGCGCTGCTTTATTATTGGCGAAACTTTTGCGTTATGTTTCCAACAGTTTGTCGGACAAGTGCGTAATTTCTAAAATCTATGCCTTTACGGACTCCAGTGTAACGCTGCATTGGATCCATTCATCACCGCACCGCTTTAATGTTTTCGTGAGCAATCGCATTGCCCAAATTAACGATTATCTGCCTGCATCTAATTTTTTTCATGTATCGGGTAAGGAAAATCCATGTGACTGTTTGTCACGTGGTTTAACTCCTAGCCAATTGCTGAGCCATCCGTTATGGCTTCATGGCCCTTCTTGGACCAAACAACCGCTCTCTAAGTGGCCTCTTGACCACTTCCAGTTTGGGGATGACACAGCACTTCCTGAGGTCAAGACGCAAAGTTTCTTAATAACTAAATCAACGGAGTTTAAGACACCCTTTTTAAGTGAGCTCGCAACGCGTTTCTCTTCTTGGAGAAAACTTCTCCGCGTGGTAGTGTACATATTTCGGTTCACGAAAAAACTTCCGCGTTCAAACCACATCACACCTTCCGATTTGGAAATAGTCGAAACTGCTATTCTTACCGCTGTTCAGTCAGTCCACTTTGAAAATGAAGTCAATGCTATTTCCAACGGTACCTTGCCGTCGAAACAGTTACGCCCTTTGTGTCCATTCTTATATAATGGTTTGTTGCGTGTGGGTGGACGATTGAATAAGTCAGATCTGGAATACTCGGCTAAGCACCCGGTTTTGATGCCCAACAAAGATCACGTTACAAATTTACTAATCGATGCGTATCACCTTAAATATTTACATCCTGGACCCAATTTATTAATGTCATTGTTGCGCCAGAGGTATTGGATACTTTCGTGCCGTAAAATCGTTCGTAAACGTTTTCGTATGTGTATTCGCTGTTTTAAGGTAAACCCAAAAACTGATTCCCCTTTAATGGCCGATTTGCCGTCTTGTCGCGTAACTGAAGCTAAACCATTCTTGCATACAGGTGTTGATTACGCTGGTCCAATACCTATTCTTATCAGCCGTTACAGAGGTGCTAGGCACCAAAAGGCCTACATCTGTCTATTCATCTGCCTTGCTACACGTTGCACTCATATTGAGCTCGCTGTCGACCTTAGTACTTCAGCCTTCCTTAATGCTTTTAAACGTTTCATTTCGCGTCGAGGCACGTGTTCAACGATGTACTCTGACCATGGTACTAATTGTATAGGAGCAAAATCTTATTTCGATGAAATTGCAGAGCTGGTTAACGCGGAGGGGTTTAAAACTGCTTTTGTTTCTGAAGCTTTAAATCATGGGGTGACTTTTAAATTCAACCCCCCTAGCGCTCCCCATTTTGGAGGTTCGTGGGAAGCTAACATTCGCAGCATTAAGCTACATTTAAAGCGTGTTATAGGTGACCAAACTCTAACCTACGAGGAGTTGCTTACCCTTGTTACCCAGATCGAAGCGTTGCTAAATTCGCGTCCTCTGACTCTTCTTAATTCAGATCCATCTGAACCCACCGCTTTGACACAGTCACATTTTTTGACCCTTGGTCCATTGAATTCATTTCATAACGCTGACGTTACTTCTTTACCTCTTAATCTAGTAAAACGTAAGTACTTGCTCGACAAAATTATTCAATCATTTTGGAAGCGGTGGAAAACTGAATATCTGCATACTTTACAAGCTAGACAAAAATGGAATACTCCAACCAACCCAATCAAAAAGGGCACAATAGTTTTGGTAAATAACGATAACGTTCCTCCTCTGAAATGGCCATTGGGTGTAATCGAAGAGGTCTTCCCCGGGAAAGACGGTATTATCCGCGTTGTATCGGTACGCACGAACTCTGGCACGTATCAACGACCAGTAGTTAAGGTTTCTCCTTTACCGCTTCAATAAACTTTCTTTTCTAAATGGTATCACCACTGGTGTCCCAAGTGGTACCTATAATCTCTTTAGTGACTTAATTTTCTTTCGGTTTGTTCACTTTCTTTTAGTTTATTTTTATCTAATTCCTTACTTTGTTCTTATCGCATTTTTTATTAGAAGAACAAGAACTCATTGTCCTTCTAGGCGGGGGGGATGTTGGAGCCTGTAAAATATTTTCATAATTTTATGTAGCATTTGAGACACCCTCGCAAAATGATGCGAATCGGAGATCGAAGGCGCAGGCGCAGCACTAGTTACGCGCTTGATCGATTTGGTCACATCCCTATTGGAAGAATTATTGTCAAATGCCCGCCATCCGAAAAGCATCGTTTTCATTTGCTTCCGCGCCGCTTTATTATAATTTAACCCTGTACAGTGAATGTGAAGGATTTCCCGAGCAGCTGAAATTGGTGAGTGGCTATCATTTGTTTTTCATAAGATTTTGATGTATTTTTGGGTATTTTTACGCTCCCGCCGCCATCTCTGTTATACGGAGAAATAGAAGAACGATTTAAATTTTTACAGTCCACTAAATTGTACTTTCGCCCCATCAATCTTTATATTTAATTTTGTTACAAGGTACCTGTGTAATGCTTTTAGATTAAAAATAAATAAATGATTAATATTTTTGTTTTGTTTAATTAAATAAAACACCCAATTTTTTACTTAGTGTTTATTAATATATCTTATCATCTAACAAAGTTTCAAACAACATTATTTTTATCTATCCAACTTTTTTCATTCATACCTAACCATTTTACATACACCCTATCTCCCTTACGCTTCAAAACCTTTTCCACGAGATAGATGTCAGGATGGTGGACTTTTTGCAGTTCCTCTTCATAGAAACAGCCCAAGATAGGTTCCTGCTTCACATCTCGCATCTTGGATTGGTAGTTTGCACCTTGTTGACTTGAAAAACTTTTGCAGTCCAGTTGCCGCTGTAGCCCTTTGCGAATGCTGATTTGTACTTGCTAATTCACACATAGTCACCAACCTTGAACTTGCCGTGAGGTTTGATTTTGATATGGTTATAGACCTTATGCAGGAGCTCTTTAGAGTTGGTTTCATTCACATTTGCTGGTGACATACCTATAGTACGATGAATTTTATTATTGTAACGTTCCTCAATGTCTCTTATCAGCCTTCGAGTCCAGTTGTATGAACCGTTCAAGCTAAATTGTTGCCATAGCCAATGCTTTAGAGTTCTAATTAAATTCAAACAGTGAGTGACGCCCTATATTAACATAGGTGTTAACAATCAGCCCTTTTAACCGCTTTAACCTGAGCTGTTAACTGTTTGAGACTGATTTGCTAACTGTTTGAAAGAGAAATCAGCCCGGCTTTAAACTGAGCTGTTAATTGTTTGAAGGCTGATCTGCTAGCTGTTTGAAAGTGGAATCAGCCCCGCTTTAAACTGAGCTGTTAAAACTGTTTGAAGGCTGATCTGTTAGCTGTATGGAAGAGGGATTAGCCCCGCTTTAAACTGAGCTGTTAACTGTTTGAAGGCTGATCTGCTAGCTGTTTGAAAGAGGGATCAGCCCTGTTAACCGCTTTAAACTGAGCTGTTAGCTGTTTAAGGCTGATCAGTTAACTGTCTGAAGGAGGAGCGACTGTTTTTTAAACTAATCTATTAGCTGTAGTACGAAATAAGTTTAAATTGCCATTGGTGGTGGTGGTAGGTATGGGTCAGTAGCGTGGGGTCGGAATATAGGGTAGTAAACCCGGAGCAAAAAAACGTGGGTTAGAAATATGAGTTACTCAACTCCGAGCCAAAAAAAGTAAGTTTTACCTCGTAGCTTCTGTTCTTTGAAAAACGGTGCAGTTGGGGAAGCGAAGCGTGCTTGTCTCTATGTCTATGGTAAGCCCAAATCCTCACAGTTAGTGTTAACAACGTACCTAATTACCGCGATTATCTGAATTGTGAGTTTCATCATGACCGCGAAAGGCCAACTCCTGCTTGCTTAAAAGATCGACCGCGTCAATCAAACGTTTCATTAAATTTCGATTACACTCTACTGTCCTATTATGAGCATTAAAGTTATTGCCACAAAAAGTCTAAATTCTAGTATTGCCAAATTCATGTAATAATATACAAGTGCGTAAGTGTTTCTCACTTTGAACGTCTTTCCGAGCTGAATTAGTCAGATTATTAATATCTAATTAGCAGTTTCGATTCTACACACTACTCTAATCAGAAAACAACAGACATGGAAAACAAAATAATTTGATCAGCTTGCAGCTCCCAGTTAGCCAATTATACTTTTCGTATAATGAGCTGCGAAAATGTTTGAAAAACCCGTCCCTTCGTTTAAAATTAATTTTTAAGACCGGACGAGCGCGACCCAAACCTATAACATGTTTCTTATTTTCAAAGGACAACTTTTAAAATTGACTTGCTTTATTGAGCAAGTAGTCAGTAAGACAACAATCAATTTGCACTAAAGCAGCCATTTATACCCACTTAATTTGTTGTGCCCAATGAAATCAGACTACCTATTATGAATGAGTTTTTAAAACAAAAATATGAACTTAACAAACCTGAAAATAGATCAGCCACACAAAATCACGGTTGCACAAAACTATAATAAGATTAACTTTCACTGGTTTTCCTTAAAAATTGCGAAATTATTCAATAATTCCAAAAAAACAAAAGTGATTCAGAAAATCAGTACTTTCGTTCGTAATGCGAACGCAGCGCGTCTGTTTATGTGGGAAAACAACGAATTTCCACGAATTTCAAACTTCCAATTTCTAAATAGTAGTGTTGCCATTCTAATCATGTGCGTTAATATTAGTCTAGAGTTAACATGGGTTATTTATACTGAATCTGCAAGGAAATGTTGACTTCTTTGATTGATGATATTAAATATACCTTAATAACATTTAGATAAAGTAAATACGACCACCTTATTTTTGAATTCGATATTATTTAAAATAAAAATTTCCCTTTTCATCATTTACTATGACAAGAATTACGATAACTTAAAATGAAACTGCAGACTTATTCTGTTGACGATAAGATTTACTTTACTACGACACTAGTTTCGACCCGGCATCACGCTAGGACAATAAGGGCTTGAAAAAGAAGTAAACCTTACGCTTAGCACATAAAGTCTGATTTCAAACGTAATAACCCGCTGCATCGTGGCCGTACCGAAGACCATAATTTCTTGGAAGCGCGTTGAAAGTGTGCGTCATTTGGTTAATGAATATGCGCCTGTGTGCGTGCCCAACTCCCAAATTTTCGAGCGCATTACCGGACAAATACAATGAAATAAATTAGTGAATCGATTGCGTTTCGATAATGCATTGGTGTTAGGAAAAAAAGTAGATTTTTGTTATAGGCGAGTGAAGTTATAGTACAACGGATAACTTAGAGTTGCGTTTGGTTTTGGGTTCTAATGACCGTTCTGGGCTTAGGGAGGCTACGAGGAATCGGCTTCTATGGGAAATTCGCCACTGGTATGGGTTAAGGGTAATAAAGTAAAACAGGTTGATTGAAAATCATGACTTATTATAAATAACTTACTCTATACTATTTTTATAAAATTCATTTAAATGTAAGCCTATAATGCTATTTTTATTCTAGCGTACACAAGTTTTATAAAATATAGGTAAGTACTTATAATGCTATACATATTCAGATTATAGTCTATATAAAATAATATTTTTTCAATCGATTTATGCCCCACGCTAGAGTTTCATACCGACTGTTCGGTTTAGTAAATCTCTTATCATCATAGTTATTTAATGCTACCTTATTCAACTGTATGCAGAGTAATGATTAACATAGGTGTTAACAATCAGCCCTTTTGACCGCTTTAAACTGAGCTGTTAACTGTTTGAAGGCTGATCTGCTAGCTGTTTGAAAGAGGAATCAGCCCCGCTTTAAACTGAGCTGTTAACTGATTGAGACTGATCTGCTAGCTGTTTGAAAGAGGAATCAGCCCCGCTTTAAACTGAGCTGTTAGCTGTTTGAAGGCTGATCTGTTAGCTGTTTGAAGGAGGAGCGACTGTTTTTTAAACTAATCTATTAGCTGTAGTGCGAAATAAGTTTAAATTGTCAGTGGTGGTAGTAGGTAGCTATGGGTTAAGGGTTAAGGGATAAAGTAAAACAGGATGATTGAAAATCATGATTTATTATAAATAACTTACTCTATACTATTTTTATAAAATTCATTTAAATGTAAGCCTTATATGCTATACTTATTCTAGCGTACGCATGTTTTATAAAATATAGGTACTATACTTATAATGCTATACATATTCAGATAATAGTCTATATAAAATAATATTTTTTTCAATCGATTTATGCCCCCACGCTAGAGTTTCATACCGACTGTTCGGTTTAGTAAATCTCTTATCGTCATAGTTATTTAATGCTACCTTATTCAACGTCTGTGAGTAAAGCTCATGTCCTCTACTACGAATCGTGCACATCATACGATGTTGTGTAATATTATTATTATTATTATCTACACACTTCAAAAAGTCGTTATGGGATATCTTATTTTTCACTACATTCCTTTTCACACGCTTAATTTTCTTAATCTCATCATCATTTTCCTTCCTTATATAATAACATTTTGATCTAATCTATATAAAATCTGTGATAATAGTATAAGAAGTCTCATCTTTGAACATACCTACCACCTTTTTATTTACTCGAGGTAAACCACATACATTATTCTCAGGGAAGAGCGATGTATCAAGCCTCCAACTCTGGTTTGATATCAGCATAAAAATCATCTGTTGTAATATTATAGATAAATGGATCAGTATCTAAATTTTCATAGTTTGGCTATATTAGATGAAAATTTAAGTGTTATACAGATGAACCGTAATAATGTTAAATATGATAAGCCTATATATGTGGGTTTTGCTATGTTAGAGCTCAGCAAAACTTTAATGTATAATTTTCATTATAACTTTATGTTACATAATTATTTTTGAAAATGGGAAGGGATTTAGCGCGTCTTGGGTTCACAGGTACAGAGTTCCATAAAAGAGTTGCTCGGAAGGTAAAAGAATTGGTATAGAATTTAGAGGAACAGGGCGGAACGAAGAGAAGGAGATTCTGAGAAGTTCGCAGAGAAATGGGTTAAAACGTTCTGTATAAGAGGATGTAATAAAAGAAAATAATATTTACTTTCCTATTCATAGTTTATATTTTAAATCCCTACACTCTCATACAGGTAGCACTTATGAATGTCATAAAATTTATCGTCGGTTCAGAAAATCTTCTGTTATGACATTATATTTCGGAATCATTGAATCATCGATGCTATCGACCCAAGATCCAAGATATAGTAATTGATTTTATAATGCACCTGAGATTTTTAAATGTCACTATCAATTGATATCATTATTCCATTAGTCTGGGGTGTGAAGGTTGAGATGGAGGAGTATTTATATAAAAATTATAAATCATCAGAGTAAACATCGCAAGACTGAGGGGATGAGGTGTTGTATTAACAACACGCACGCCATAGCTACCCTCTATGATTATTTCATCTGGTTTCGTTTAAATGACGATTATCGGGACGAGGCAGATGAAAATTAAAGTATTTCAGATATTTGTTCGTGGAATGATGCACTATATGCCATTGTTGATAGGTTGTAAAGAAAAAAAGAGGAAATTTTATATTCAGATTAGGCTTACAGGTAGCACTTATGATCATCATAAAATTTCAACGAGGTTAATCAGCCGTCTAAATTTTCATAGTTTGGCTATAATAGATGAAAATTTAAGTGTTATACAGATGAACCGTAATAATGTTAAATATGATAAGCCTATATATGTGGGTTTTGCTGTGTTAGAGCTCAGCAAAACTTTAATGTATAATTTTCATTATAACTTTATGTTACCTAAATATGGGAGAAATGCAAGGTAGTTATATACAGATACTGATCCATTTATCTATAATATTACAACAGATGATTTTTATGCTGATATCAAACCAGAGTTGGAGGCTTGATACATCGCTCTTCCCTGAGAATAATGTATGTGGTTTACCTCGAGTAAATAAAAAGGTGGTAGGTATGTTCAAAGATGAGAGTTCTAATACTATTATCACAGATTTTATAGAGATTAGATCAAACGGGAAAGAAAGAAGGGACAGCAGTTTAACGTCTTTTTGTCGCAGTTAGTTCGCAACCAAATTACTAAACACAAGAGAAAAATATTCATTTGTGACGATTGTTTGTTACCTTTTGAGAAAAAAGAAAAAATGCTGAAGCATTCTCAGGTGTATTATAAAATCAATGACTATATCTTGGACAGGGATGTTTGGAAATGATTCCCGATTTGTATTAGCGGTTCCAAATATTGTACACCTACTGTATTAAATTGTTAAATTTTTAAATATTTTAAGATGTAAAATAACATTGTAATTTAGATTTATTTAAAAAGAATAACAACTCGCTGAGTTTATTGCCGGAATCTTCTCATCAGAGGATTTTCTGAACTGACGATAAATTTTATGAGATTCATAAGTGCTACCTGTAAGCCTAATCTAAATAAAAAAAATCCTCTTTTTTACAGCCTATCAACAATGACATATATTGCATCATTCCACGGACAAATATCTCAAATACCAAACATATCCATAGACAATTTTACAAACACAGACGTAAAAGCCTATTTCCTTAGTCACACTCATACGGACCACACTGTGGGCTTGTATCACCCCCTCCATACCTCCTAGAGCAGCAGCAGCAGTAGTAGTAGGATAACAACATCGGACTTAGCTCAGGAATTAGTAGAATTGTATTATTCTCGTTCCCGTAGCTATGGAATGCGTATTGTTAATACAGCACCTCATCCCCTCAGTCCTCAGATGCTTCCTCTGATAATCAGCAATCTTTCAAATTAAATCCTCCTCTTTCGCCAGCCTCCGGTCTTTGATAGCATCTGTAAATAAACGATTGAAATGCGCATTATTTACCCAGATCATAGCATAAGTTTATTCGTAGCCACTAACAATATTCTGTAAGTAAACTGTTGCTTACACCATATGAATCTTTGTTGTTCAAATAGATAAATTAATAATAATAACGCGCTCTGCTTTGTTGTGAGGCTGGTCCCACGAACCTACTCATTTTACCTACTATTATTGAGTACAGCTCCGGCAGCGATATCTTTTCCATTGTTTTAGAATAGAATAAACTACATGATGATTATAAAATAGATGGTAAAATTTATAAAGTTTACAATTATAAAATAGGTACTTACATTATATTAACTCGATCGGTATCGCTCTATACACATTTTCATCTGACTCGCCTCCGATGATCGGTATTTAATCGAAACCAGATGTAATAATCATAGAGGGTAGCTATGGTATGCGTATTGTTAATACAGCACCTCATCCCCTCAGTCCTCAGATGCTTCCTCTGATGATCAGCAATCTTTCAAATTAAATCCTTTTTCGCCAGCCCCCGGTCTTTGATAGCATCTGTAAATAAACGATTGAAATACGCATTAGTTACCCAGATCATAGCATAAGTTTATTCGTAGCCACTAACAATATTCTGTAAGTAAACTGTTGCTTACACTATATGAATCTTTGTTGTTCAAAATAGATAAATTAATAATAACGCGCTCCGCTTTGCTGTGAGGCTAGTCCCACGAACCTACGTATTTTACCTACTATTATTGAGTACAGCCTCGGTGGAGATATCTTTTCCATTGTTTTAGAATAGAATAAACTATATGATGATTATATAAAATAGATGGTAAAATTTATAAAGTTTATGATTATAAAATAGGTACTTACATTATATTAACTCGATCGGTATCACTCTATACACAAAAACTATATTTGCTTAAAACATTAGTTTTATTTGTCATTAAAAAACTTCTTCAAACTATCCAAGATATAGTCATTAATTTTATAATGCACCTAAGAAATCGATGCTGTTGACCCGAAATAACTTCTTAATTTCCAAACACTCCTACTCCTCTATCTCCACCTCCACCCCTCAAGGCTAATGGAATAATTATATCATATGATAGCGACATTTGAAAAAAATATATAAACGTGTGTACTCAAACGTGGAGCAGGGTGAGAATGAAAAACAGTAAAGAACTACTCATAATGAAACAACGGTACGGATATGATAACGGGATGGTATATGAGCAAATAGGGTTGCCTAAAAATAAGTAAGGATTTTAATAGCTCATATATACATAATCTCATCTGCCTATTACATTTTCACGTTAATACCGTAGAAGCGATTTACATGGGGATAGATGGAGACCTGAAGAAGGTTACTTTCAATCGTAGAAAATTCATAAGTTCCTGTGGAAACTGATATAACCCCACACAGACGCAGCTGTGGGTAGAAGCTAGTAAATTATAGTTCCATGAGATCATAGTAGCAGACCTCGAAGAGCTGCTGCTTATGATGGTGCAGGCTTTTAATAGCTGAACAGGATCTTACTAACCGGATAATAGATTAAACCGAGCTGTTATAAAAATGGGGTCTGTTTACTGATGGTGGTTGTAAACTGAGGATTGTGTATCATACATTGATTGCTGCTGCTGCTGGTAGAGCGTTATATACTGCTGTCTACGATAGAGCTGCATCAGCCAGACACCATGTTCAAATTACTTATCAACTGTCTCTACCTCCTACTACCATCAGCTCTCAGTAGTTGTTCGTTTGTACTACCACCTCGAAGTAAGGTGTTCACGTAGTAGAAAGAGGGTATATACACATAAGCGGGTATTACCAACCCTAACATGCATTATCAACACACCATCCGCAGTGGTCAACCGTCAAATTTTATCTTCTCACTAACAGCGGAAAACAACTAATGAAACGTTGATAAGTCTGTAACTAGACCTATTAAAGCTGAATTTAAGAAAAAGCTCGTGATATAGGTAATGGTAAAGGGCTAGGGGGAATAAAGTAAAACAGGGTGATTGAAAATCATGATTTATTATAAATAGTTTACTCTATACTATATTACATTATATAGAGAGTGACCAATGAGGAAGTCTAACGGCGTGTCGGAAAGAAACGAGAACTCTTGCAGACCATCAAAAAGAGAAAGGTTGCATACTTGGGTCACGTACTTCGGCACAATAGGTATGGACTATTGCAGCTGATAATGACGGGTAAAGTCGCCGGAAGGAGAAAAGTTGGTCAGCGTAAGAAATCTTGGCTCCGTAACATCCGGGAGTGGACGGGGATTGCGAGTGCCGCTGAACTGTTCCGACTTGCCAAGGATAAAGAAAAGTACACTGAGCTGACGGCCAACCTCCACTAGTTGGAGAGGCACCAAAAGAAGAAGAAGAAGATACTATATTTATAAAATTAATTTATATGTATGCCTTATATGCATAGATATGGATATGAAGAATTGCCTTTAATTAATATGGATGAAAGATTTGAGGTATGGCGAAATCAATAAATTTGCTAATAGGTTTTATATTATTATTACCTAATACTAAAGTAAAGAGGGAATTTGTAGGAAAGTGTGGTTTTACTACAGATAAAAGATAAAATAATGGATACGGTTGCTGCGAATATATTATACATAGTTTGATAGTATGCTTATATTCCTGTATACAAATACAATACAATACAATATGCCTTATTGAATACCACATTACAATTTGACAGAATGACAGATAAAGCTTAATATAGGTATCCAAAAGGCAGTCTTATCGCTTGAGAGCGATCTCTTCCAGACAACCTTTGGATAGAGATAGAAATTAAAAACTAAGATAACAAGATGGTAGGTGGTGTAGAAATAAAACAGGGAAACTAGATCATATAAAATAATAATATACTTACATAATATATATGTCGCAGCAGGATGGCGAGCGGGGCTGAAGTGGGCGTATCTTGTTATCAGCATTCGACATTGTGGTTAACCTCAAGCAGCAATAAAAGACTTAAGATTCTGGTCATGGCTCACTATATTGATTACAATAACTTTATAACGAAATTCAATTGGGTATGACCGAACAGACACGTCCGCTTGACACGAGCTTTCGAACAAGAATGCCTCTGTGCTTCAACGGCTGGGTCCAAGCCTGACCGATTGTGACGTCACGCTTGCGTTCGGTTGCGTTCAGAAACCGGACTCGATTCTCCGACACGGCCATCTCTAAAGTGTCACACGTCCTCGTGTGCGTTATCTGTAAAGACAATATTAACACAGTATTTGTGTTCGGCTATTCTGACTATGACAACTCAAGACTCGCGACATAGCCTATTGACACTCTCTACTCAAGGATTTTTTCACTTTAATTACGACACAAGAAATCAATACACATCATTACAATGTTATGATTTGATAACTACAGTAATCATAACATTTTAATCAGTCTGACTAACATCTATTAGCACCGCACCAACGGCTCATCTCATTTTCGCACCAACGAAAATGGATTCCTTAAAAGCATGCTGTCACACCAACGACGTCTCTCGTTAACGCACCAACGTTACGATATAGAGGACATGCCGCTGCACCTACGGCTATGAGTACTTAGCAATCAATTATAACGAAAACGTATTGTAAGGCGCTACGACGCCTGTTCCCAAATGTTAGGTCGCACCAACGCATTTGGGACTATTCTGAGGCGCTACAACGCCTGTTCCTATTTGTTAGGTCGCAACAACGCCTTTGGAACTATTCTGAGGCGCTACAACGCCTGTTCCTACTTGTTAGGTCGCAACAACGCCTTTGCAGCTGTTCTGAGGCGCTACAACGCCTGTTGCTATGTTATGGCGCTACAACGCCTTTGCTATCGCTCGGTCACTCCTAACCAATGAAAATTTCAGTACGCCTCAAATCAAATCAGTCAAACTTATCGACTACATTGTACTTTCACACATATCGCGTTTATGTAGAGTGTCTCCTTTCGAGCACATAAACTAACACACATAACACCACCATCCAGTATTATGTATCCTGTAAGTGCCTCCATCAGGCACAAATAATACCCGCACACATACAACAACTCCATCGAGCATTGTATGTTACCACCATCCCTCGAGTGTTGCCAAATTAATTACACAATTTGTCACAAAATTTAGCAATTCATCACGTAAGTGATTAACCAACTCTTCTACAATTATTTGAACTTCGGGCATCTTTTGCAACCTATCACGCTCAAGGTACGCGCATCCTTCTCTTGAAACGTAAGGTCTGTAACAAGTAACGGTTCTCGTCTAACAGTTCATTTAATTATGGTCCTCTGTATTTTGAGTCAAGTTTGATTGGTCGCGTTTCTCATTTTGCAACAAAATAAAGTTATTTTACGAAAATACAATCACGTAATTCATTTCATTGTCAGTATTAACAAATAGAACAAATTGGCTTCAACAACTAGTGATTTTTATAAATTAAAGCGTAAGGAGTGTTACTATTCTTGACATACCCCATACCATATTCTTGCTACCCCCATAACCTCCATCCGGCTAGTCGGTAATTGGTACACGCATGGGCTCCATCTGCCCGGTAGGTTAATGCTACCCCATGGGCTCCCCCAGCAGGTAAATAAACGGGGCTCTGTGCAATCTCTAAAATTAGGTACACAAATTATCACGGATAACTCTACTTCTGTTAAGACTACTTGATAGTGTCTCTATTATCATCGTCAGATTTCAGTGAATAAAGTAAGTCATCGACTGCCAAACAAAACTCTAAATAACAACGCAAGCCAAAGCATTGTCGAACTTAAAAATGGTTTAGTTGAGCAATGCTTAACTTTCCCTCCAGTTGCCTGCATCCGACAACTGCTTATCCTGCATAAATAGACTACTTCCATCTGGTATGCATTCATTCTACACGAACCCATCGAACCCCCCCTAACCAAACGCACGCTACGTGAGTAGCCCCTGTGACCGCACAGCTACGGAAAATTAGGCCCGATTTCATGCCTACGTCTACAAGTGACGGAAGGTGTATGCAGCCTGAGCTGTTTGGCTCAGCTCTTAGCTTAGCTAAGTGTCTTTACACCTACACTAGAATGACAATCATCAACACAAAATAACTTAAAATGACCTCTGCTTGACAATTCTGACTAAAACTTGTAAAAGGTCCAACCACATCAAAATTGTTTAAATTACTTTGATCATCGTTAAAGCTTTCGACGTCATTGTCTTAGTCCTCGTTGCGTAAATAGCCACTGTGAATAATTTTCTTAAACGATCGTGAAAGTATTGTCGTTCTGACCTTGCTTAAATAATACGCAACTCGTGCTACGTAACATTGTACGTTCAGATGTAACCTTACTCTGTACTCAATTAGCCTCATATTCAACACCATATATTTGGCTCTATATTAAGCTCTACATTTGGCTCTACATTTAGCTCTACATTTATCTCTACATTCAGCTCTACATTTAGCTCTACATTTGGCTCTCCATTTGGCTCTACATTTGACTCTACATTGGTCTCTACATTGGAGTTCAAGTTGAACTCTACGTTTATTACGTTTCCGAATGTCACGTTAAGCACTATACGACGTTCACGGCCAACTACCATGCCGTCCTGCTATAAATAGCCATAGGACAACACGCGGCAATATTGCCTAACTAAAGCACGCACGGGTTTATCAATAAAGTGTTTTAAATAGTTTAACAAGTGAAACGCGCTCCGTTGGTTACTGCGCGTGAGCCCAAATGAATGTGCAGCAGGCTCAGTGCCGGCGCTGCAGTTGAATGAAACATAGTGATGGTATACAACACTCAATCTGGTCTAGTAAGTATATAGCGTGATCGATGGTCTAAAGAGAACTCATATGCGTACACCACTCATTTAGTCGTCGTAACAGTATAATTGCGCTAGCAATTTTGTTTCCTTTTCGGGTCACGTGATGAGAATTGATCACACCGCCCATAAATGTACTAAGGTGAAATATTTTATCTCGATGAAGTGAACAGTTTAGACTAGGCACCCGAGTCATAACTCAATACAAATTACGCACACATGTTCATGTAGCGAGCGTCATTATTAACCATTTTTAAAATCTTGAAACGATCTGTTTTTTTCTTTTATTACAGCTATGGAACTGTTCTGAAGTAAGCTATTTTCAGAAACTTATAGCACATTTTACACAAACAATTTGCTACAGCACGTGTAACAATAGCTAGAGAACTATCTAGTAGCTACAGCAAAGGTAATCATAAGTTTGAGTTCATGTACTCATTAAACACAACCAATAAAAAAACAAAATTAATAAAACCATGAAAAGTTTACTTCTTTTGTCTGGCTATCTGTGTAGCCCAAATAACCGTCACTGTGATTACTCAGCGTACAACCATCCCCGTGGTTCCATGTACGTGTTAGATCCTTTCTATGAGAAAATAAAACTGTGACTCCACACGATATCTATTCACGTAAAACATACTAAATCAGTTAAAGCAATTATCAGATCGTATGTTATCAGAAAGCTACAAGTAACCGATTTAACGAAAACTTGTCCCTCGGACATTACTCTTAGCTACCTTCTTTCTCGATAGCAACATTCAAAACGAGAATCTCCAAAATGAAAACGACTCACCGAGTGTCTCAAAATCCTTTATGAAGGCGGGGCTCCAACCATGCAGACTAGGGCCAAGGGTATCCGTAGATGAAGAACCGGGTCCACCACGTGGTCGCTTCGTCGTTCAGCTTCGTATGGAGTGTCCGCGTATTCGGGACACACGAACGTATCAAAATGCTTTGCGTAATGATCAACACAATAAGAGTTGATATCTGTCTTCTTCGAAGGCTGTCGAGATTACTCACAAGGCTTACATTTTATTGTGCTTAGTCCAATCACAGCACAAAAATAGCTTTTAACTGGAGCCAGTGCAGTCAAATCATTTTAATCACTTTTGTGTCAGTTCTTTTATGCAACCAACAATGAAACTACCCTCGTAATAAAAGACACAGCCAGTCTCAATCTACCCATTTTATTTTTCAAGCAGACGGTACTTCAGTTCTTTCCTTTTTGTTGACATGTGCTTTGATAGTGACTATTAGTTGTAATTAGCCATGTGCCAACGTAAACACGCGCCTTGCTTACTTAGATCAATCTCAGGTAAATGAACGAGGTTTTATAATGTCGTGGTACCTTCATGGCTTCGATTATCTCCAAAACCAAATTTGGTTATGTTACTCCAACAAAATATGTCACGATGACGATTGCTTCATGTGGGTCGTGCTGGTAACCATCCCACTTCTGATGTCGCAGCAGGATGGCGAGCGGGGCTGAAGTGGGCGTATCTTGTTATCAGCATTCGACATTGTGGTTAACCTCAAGCAGCAATAAAAGACTTAAGATTCTGGTCATGGCTCACTATATTGATTACAACAACTTTATAACGAAATTCAATTGGGTATGACCGAACAGACACGTCCGCTCGACACGAGCTTTCGAACAAGAATGCCTCTGTGCTTCAACGGCTGGGTCCAAGCCTGACCGATTGTGACGTCACGCTTGCGTTCGGTTGCGTTCAGAAACCGGACTCGATTCTCCGACATCTATATATATAAAATTCAAAGTCCTGACTGACTGACTGATATATCAGCGCACAGCCCAAACCGCTGGACCTAGAGACTTGAAATTTTGTACATAGATACCTTATATAGTGTAGGCATCCACTAAGAAAGGATTTTTGGAAATAACACCTCTAAGGGGGTAAATTGGGGGATGAAAGTTTGTATGAAAGTCCGTCAGTTTCGAAGTTAGGATCTTGAAATTTTGTTGTTAGGCTGACGTAAAAAAATAATTTATACGGGTCTCAGTGTTTTTGATAATTCCACCCCTGAAGGGGTGAAAAGGGGGATAAAGTTGTGTATGGAAAGGCCTTCGTTTTCACAGCAAAAATCACTATATTTCTTATTTAGGCTTATAACGCGACGTGTATATCGGGTGTTATTGGAATTACAACCTTTAAGGGGGTGAAAAGGGGGATGAAATTTTGTATTTGAGTTGTTCGTTCACAATTTTTTTGTATTTGTATTGAAGTAAAAATAACGTACGTGGTAATGTTTTTTTTTATGAAGTCGGAAGGAAAACAAGCAAGTGGGTCACGTGATGGTAAGTGATCACCACCGCCTATAGACACCCGCAACACCCAAGAGATTGCAGATGCGTTGCCAACCCAGAGGGCTAAGATGGAATACCTCTTGTGCCAGTAATTACACCGGCTGTCTTGCTCTCCACGCCGGAACACAGCAGTGCAACCACTGCTGCTTAGCGGCAAGGTTAGTGAGCAAGATGGTGGTAGCGATCCGGACGGACCTTGCACAAGGTCCTACCATCCGCTGTGTTATTACTAAGCCTCTATTGCCACCCGTCTATCCGTCTGTCTGTCTGCCACGCGCAAACGTGTCCTGACTGATTTGCGATCATCGTCCAACCGAAACTATTGAAACAAGAAAGCTAAATTTTGGAATATCGGTTATTTTATAACGTAGGCATCCGCGAAGAAACCATTTTTGGTATTTTTTACCTTCAGGGGGAAAACGGGGAGTGAAGGTTGAACTTCGTATGAAAGTCTTTGTTGTTTGAAGTTATAAACATGAAAATTTGAATTAGAACTACTGATCATAAATATTATAACGTGTTTCAGGATTTTTTCATTTTTACATTTAAAGTGGGAGAAGGGGGGTGAAAGTTTGTAAGGACGTATTGGTTTTTTTTTAATAGGAGCTTGTAATTTTGAAATACAGCTACTAATCGTAAATAAATAATGACGTGGCACATGGTTTTTGAATTTTCAAATTTGTAGGGGGGAAACGGGGAGTAAAAGTTTGTATGGAAATATCGGGTTTTTAATAGGAACTTGAAAATTTGATTTTAGATACTTATCATAAAAAAATAATTATGTGTGTCAGTGTTTTACGACTATTGCATTATAGGGGTGGGAAACGGGGGTGAAACTTTGTATGGAGGGGAGGTATCCTTTTATTCAAAAATAGGAACTTCAAAATGTTCGTTTGTTTAAGGCTGTTTGGATTTGGATGCGCGGTGAAAATATGAGAGGGAGTGAGAGCACTTATAAGTTTTTGATTTAAAAAAAGAATTGTCATTTGTTTTCTGTAGGCCACGCGTGCGAAGCCGCGGGCAGAAGCTAGTATACATATATACAAATAACATAAAATAAGTACATACTATACATACAGCCAGATGATTATAGACATAGAACGTAAAATTAATTTCTTTGGCATAAGTAACTAAGGTAGGGACAAGTAGTGCTCTTTAAGGAGATTTTTGAAAATGGGAAGGGATTTAGCGCGTCTTGGGTTCACAGGTACAGAGTTCCATAAAAGAGTTGCTCGGAAGGTAAAAGAATTGGTATAGAATTTAGAGGAACAGGGCGGAACAAAGAGAAGGAGATTCTGAGAAGTTCGCAGAGAAATGGGTTAAAACGTTCTGTATAAGAGGACTAGCTTGTGCCCGCGGCTTCGCCCGCGTGGCCTACAGGAAACTAATGAGATATTTTTCTTTACGAACAAATATTATAAGCACTTTCACCCTCTCTCAAATTCCCCCCCCCCCCCCCGTTTTGCCCACTTCAAATTTGAAAATTCTAAAAGATTGAGATACGTCCTTATTTATTTATGATGAGTGTAGCTACAATTCCAAACTTTCAACGCCACGCCCCGCCCCCCCCCGCCCGTTTCCCTCCTCCTTAAAATCTCAAGATCCAAAACGCTGAGAAAAACAATTCCAATTTCCAAGTTCTCATCGTTAAAAAAACCACCACCCATGTAAACTTTCTTCCCGGTTTTTCCCCTTGAATCTAAAAGCCCTGGAACACATCATTATTTATTTGTGCTCTGTAGCTCTAATTAAAAATTTAAAGTTCCTTTTTATAAAATATACTCTAACTTTCACTCCCCCCCTCCCCATTTCCCCACCTGAAAATATGAAATCTAAAGTCTCTGAAACACCTCATTATTTCTTTCTCATGATGAGAGGCAAGAATTCTAATGTTTATGTTTATGTCTTTAAATAATCGATGCATCGATAAAAACTTTCACTCCTCGTTTCTCTCCCTTAAAATGTATAAATCGAAACTCCTTGAAACACTTCATTATTTACTTGTGCTCAGTAGCTGTAATTGCAATTTTGAATTTCCTACCTTTAAAAATCCGTTGCCCAGAAAGTAATTTTCACTCTCCGTTTCTCCCCCTATGTGAAAATCTAAAATCCCAGTAACACGTCACTATTAATTTATGTTTTTTTTTTTTTTTTAATTATTAGATATACCTTAGTCGATACATCTTGGAAATACAATCTAGTCTTAAGACTAATAAATATTTTAAATTTGACCTAATCTACTAATTGACCTATGGCTAAGAATGTGTCCATTAACACGTTTCTTATTGTCTCTATTAAGGGGAATACACTTTGGTAATGTGTTTTCGTCAAATAAGCACTCACTACACTCATTATTACACTATAACTACACTAAAATAACTCAAATGGTTTTTTCCTTTTCAGTCTTCTCTCTATATCCGTGTGATCGAGGAGCTGGATGGCCTCGACGTTCACATGGTGATGAAGCCTGTGTTCGTGGGCTTCGGCATATTTGACGATGTTGATGACAGATTCCACTTTGAGGTCACGGTGGAGGTCGTCATTTCTTATGTACCAGGGTGCTTTTACGATACTTCTGAGTACTTTATTCTGGAAGCGTTGAATTATTTGGATATTGTTTTGTCTGGTACAGCCCCACAGCTGGATACCATAAGTCCATATTGGCATTAGGACTTGTTTGTACAGCAGTATTTTGTTGTGTACCGACAACGCCGAGTGTCTCCCGAGCAGCCAATACATCTTTTTATAGCGAAGTTCTAGTTCATCGCGTTTTTTTTTGACATGAGCTTTCCAGCGGAGCTTAACGTCAAGTGTCATGCCCAAATATTTGGCTGTGTTTTCGTACGGTATAGCATTATTATTAATGTATACCGGGTGGTATGAGCTTTTTTTGTTGGTGAAATCTATATGAATTGACTTTGATTCATTAAGTTTTATTCGTCATTTCTTTGTCCAATCATAGACAACGTTAATGGCTGATTGGACCTTTTCCACTGCTTCTTCATGAGTGGCTCCTGTAGCCATGATAGCTGTGTCATCTGCAAAAGTTGCAATGGTGGTGTTTTCTAACTCTGGAATATCACATGTATATAATAGGTACAGGACCGGCCCTAAAACACTTCCTTGCGGTACTCCAGCTTTAATCTTCTTAATTTCGGAATATGCCTCATCTTGTCTAATACGAAACGTCCGGTTTGCTAGATAAGACTGTAATATGTCTGTAAATTGTTCCGGAAGCATTTTCTTTAATTTATAAATGAAGCCATCATGCCACACCTTATCAAATGCTTGCGCTACATCCAAAAAAAACCGTAGAACAAACTTTTTTCTCTTCTAATGTTCTTTCTATTATATTAGTAATTCGATGCACTTGGTCTATCGTAGAATGTTTTTCTCTGAAACCGAATTGGTAATCAGGGATTAAGTTTTTATCTTCTAATACGGGCTTTATTCTCTTTATAAGAAGCTTTTCAAATAATTTTGATAGAATTGGTAACAAAGAGATGGGTCTGTACGACGTCACTTCATGTGCTGGTTTTCCAGGTTTTGGAATCATGATAACTTCAGCGAATTTCCACACGTCTGGGACATGTTTCAGTCTAAACGTAGCGTTGACAAGTGTGGTTATCTTAACAATTGCTTTACGAGGCAGGTTCTGTAGTACTTCCCCGGTTATAAGGTCAAAGCCAGGGGTTTTCTTTAAGCGCAGGCGTTTTATTTCACTGGATACTTCTTGTGGTGTCACAAGTTTAATTTCTAATTTACCTTGCATTATCGTTTCATCTATCGAAGTATCAGGCGTATTAACTTCGTGTGGCTGGAAAATTCTTTCGAGATGTTGTGCAAAACTTGCTGCTTTCTGAACACTATTTACAGCCCATTCACCATTATCTAATTTGATAGGTGGAACTTGCGTAATTGGTCTTTTTAAATTTTTTGTGACTTTCCACAATGAATAGTCCGTGAAACGATCATTTGTCAGTTGACGAAGATTAGCAGTCATGGATTCATCTTGGAAGGTTTTAATTTTTCTATTCAATTTCTTTGAGAGGTTATTCAGTAATGTCTTATCCTCGGGATATCTTGTTTGTTGCCATTTTCTTCTCTGTTTCCGCTTTTCAGCGACCAAATTTTTGATTTCTAGGGGGTATTGATTTCCTGTAACCCTTCCCTTGGGTATAGATGTATTATCCCAAGCACACTTTTGGATGTTAGCAATAAATTTATCTACATCCAGATCTAGCTGTTCAGTAGTTTTAAGAGGAACCTTCAGGTTAATTATGTCAGCTAAATCTAGCTTAAAGCTTTCCCAGTCTGTGTTCTTATTTACTAAAGTTGGATTGGTTTCTTTTAACATAATTTTCTCACTTAGAATTAATATTATGGGTGAATGGTCCGAATTCATGTCGTACCCTTCCTCAATTTGAATTAATTCGGTACCTATGTTTTTACATATAAAGAAGTCAATCAAATCAGGGACTTTTTTGGTATCGGTAGGCCAGTAGGTCGGCTTTCCCGTTGACACAACGTCACATTTTGATTCTTTGATGGCATATAACAATTCTCTGCCTTTAGTGGTAGTAAGCCTAGAGCCCCAGTGGGTGTTCTTGGCATTAAAGTCACCTCCTAGAATAAACCTGTTCCCAAGTTGCTCTAAGAAGGTCGTGTACTGCTCCGCTTTCAATGCATATTTTGGAGGGCAGTAAATGGCTGATATAGTAACAGGGTATCGTTTTGTTTTGACACACACAGCTACAATTTGTTTATCGTGGTCTTCAACTTTGAATTCTTCATAATGAGCAATACTGTCCTTTATTATTACTGTACTACCTCCTCTGGCTGTATTATCGGGATGTAGAGCATGATACACTTTGTAGTCTTTAATTTTGAAAAAGGATTCTCTAGTAAAATGTGACTCAGATATTAAGCACACATCAATTTTATTTATAAATAGGACAGCCTGTAGTTCGTTTTGATGACGAAGGAGTCCATTAGCGTTCCATGCCATAATTATGAGAGACTTGAACATTACGGACATTTTGAGGTTGACGGCTTACAGCTATATTCCAGTTGCTTTAGTCTGTCGTCGAATGACGTCATAAAGTTTAAGATTTTTTCTATTTTATCTTCCAAGTTGTTTTTTTGAAAAGAAGGCTTTGGCTGAGCTAAAGGCTGTACTCCTTTAGTTATTTGAGCGTAAGACACGTTTTTGGTTGAGATACTTTGATTAGCGCTACTCTTTGTCTGAACTGGTAACTTGTCCTTAGTTTTACTGTTTTTTAATGATTGTAGTTCTTTTGCTACTATACAACCCCTGTAATTGGCAGGGTGTGGTTCACCGCAATGAACGCATTTTGGTTTTGCTTCTGGTGTTTTATTGCAATCTCTTGTCAGATGTTTGCCTATACATTTTACACATCTTGGTTCTTTAGAACAATATTTTTGTGTGTGGCCATATGCTTGGCAGCGCTTGCACTGCGGAATAAGATTCGACGATTTGACGGGCTGAATATCTACCTTACATCCTAATATCGATTTAATACTGTAGATATTCTTTATATCTTCATCCTTTTGGAATGAGAGCATGAACATATTTAGAGGTTCTTTTGTCCTCCAACTAAGCTTGTTAACGGCTTCTTGTATTTTATATCCCTTAGATATAAGGTCTTCCACTATCCTAGGGGGATCACACGAAGAGGGTAGGTTTTTTGCCATTACTCTAATGGGTCGGTCTTGTTTATTCTCATATGTGTGAGACAAGCAGTTGTTTTGACGGAGAATTTTGGACATATCTCTATACGCGTCCTCATTGATAGGATTTACCTTAACTCGGTCACCTTTCATCATTTTAGTGTTGAAAGACTCTTTTGGGAGGTTCGTTAACAGAAGATCGTAGAATTTCTGATAATCCTTTATATTTTCCACTATAATAGGTGGTGGCAATGGTGTCTTTTTGACCGTAGGTTTTTTATTGTTGGGTATTCCTTGCTCGGGGGGTGAGACTGACGTATTAAGCTTCCTTTTCTTTCTGCTCTTTTGGCGTACCCACCCGGTCTCTTTAGCTAATTCTTCTTCATCCGTCTCATATTCAATTTTTTCAGGAGGATTTTCTTTGGCCGCTGTTTTAATTTCAGGCGCAATTTTTTCCAGTTGCTCCTGAGCATTTTTCAGCTGTTGATGAAGTTGATCTATTTGTCCTTGAAGGTTTGTAACCACATGCTGTAGTTTTTCACGTTCGGCTTTCTCTTCCGAGTAATGCTTGAATAACAGACGTTCTGTTTCTGTTGTAATAGTTATATTTTGGGAACCCATTATTACTTTTAAGTAATAGCTTCGCCTTAACAAAATTAACACTTATAGTCTCGATTCACTGCATCGGTAAAACTAGGTCATCGCGGCGACCGTGAAACTCACGTACGACGCGATAAAGTGCGATGCTGCGTCAGCGCTTTACTCACGCGCACGAACTAGGGCGCATGCAAGCAAGAGACGCAACCGTTCTTCGCGGAAGATTAAAACGCACTGATTAATTTATGATGGATAAAATTAAAAAATCAAGTTCCTATTTTTAAAAAAAGACATCTCCAAATAAACTTTTTCCTCATGTTTCTCCCCCTTAAAATGCAGAAATCCAAAAACACTTTATTATTTATTTATGATAGCTTATGTCCGCGGCTTCGCTCGCGTAGCCTACAAGAATCAAATGACATATTTTTCTTTACAAACATACATTATAAGCGCTTTCACCCTGTCTCAAATTTTCACCCTCCATTTTTTCCTCTTCAAATGTGAAAATCCAAAAATCCTGAGTTACGTCATTATTTATTTATGCAGCTGTAATACAATTCTTGAAGTTCCTATTAAAAAAAAACGATACCTACTTACAAACTTTTACCCCCGTTTCACCCCCTTCAAATTTCAACTGAGGCAGCAGACCTGCAGCCTGTTACGGTTGTAGTAGGAGTGTGCTGGTCCGACCGGGGTAGTATTTCAATCTCACAGAATGCCGAAGTGAAGTACAATTACTTGACTGAAAGATCCAGGAGGCCCACAGGGAGGGGGGACCTAAAGGTGGGCAACGGATCAGCGTTCCCCTTGAAAACGTTAGTTTCCGAGGGCGGCCTGACTATCAGGTACTCATATGCTCGTTTTTCTCCGTATTCCATAAAAAAGATCAAAACTGTATGTGTATAGCTATTAAGCTATACACATACAGTTTTGATCTTTTTTACTACATATTAATGTAGTAATTTTTCTTTAACCACATAATCCTTTTTTATAATATTTTTTTTGCAACAGCACTTACATGCACCAAATTCCAGAGCACATAATCGTGTAGTGTAGGGTATCTAAATCTACATATAGGCATCCAAAAGAGTCGAAGTACATACCTATTAATATTGATATCAAAAGTTGGTGAAACGCGTCATTGCTTATTTATTATGAATAGCAACAATTCCAAATTCAAAGTTCTCATCATTAAACAAACCACCTCCCCTATATAAATTTTCTTCCCCGTTTTCCCCTTTTTCACCATCCGTTTCTCCCCCTATGTGAAGATCCAAAACCCCAGTATAGCACGTCACTATTTATTTATGATAAGTAAAATTGAAACTTTCAAGTTCCTATAAAAAAAAGATGCCTCCAAATAAACTTTCACCTTCTGTTTCATCCCCTTAAAATGCAAAAATCCAAAACACTTCATTATTTATCTATGAAAGTAGCTAAACTTTAAAATTTTAAGTTCTTATCTTTAAAATAAACTGCACCCATACAAACTTTCATCCTCCCACTACCTCTCCCCCCCCCCCCCCCTTAAAAAGTAAAAATCCAAAAAACCATGAAATACAATTTAATTCATCTATACTCGGTAGCTCTAATTCAAATTTAATTATTATGTTTCTAACTTCGAAGAACAAAGATTTCATACAAAGTTCGACCCCCCACCCAGTTCCCCCCCTTTAAAATCAAAATTTCCGAAAGTCCTTTCTTATCGGATGCCTACGTTATAAAACAAAACTTTATTCTAAATTTCAGTTTTCTAGCTTCAGTAGTTCAGTAGTTCGGGTCGATCTTGATGATGCCTCGTATAGAGGCGAAACGCGTGCCAATCGTGTAGTTTTAGTGTTTAGTGGTGGTGGTGTGTAGTTGAGTCTGTGGGATATATGTTGTTTCGTGTTGAAGCGGAGGAGGGTGGGTTTTTGCATGAACACGTATGTGTCGCACAGACGCAGCTATTTTGCACGAGACGTAATTTGTTCCAGTTTGTTGATATGGACCTCCGCAAAGTAACGCCTGAATCTATTAATTATTCAGTAGTTTGGGCTGGGCGATGATCGCCAATCTGTCAGGACATGTTTGGGCATGGCAGACAGACGGACAGACGCACAGACGGGCGGCAGTAGAGGCTTAGTAATTAACACGATACTCGTGTACATTATTTTTACTTTGAATACAAAATTTAGTGAATAAACAACTTAAATACAAAATTTCATCCCCCTTTTTACCCCCATGAGGGTTGAAATTCCAACAAAACTGATATCCGTTGCGTTACTTTCCAACCATAAGCCTAAGTAATAAATTAAGTGATTTTTACTTAGAAAATGAAGGACTTTCCATACACAACTTCATCCCCCTTTTCACCCCTTTAGGGTTAGAATTATCAAAAACGCTGAAACAGGTATAGACTAATTTTCAATCATCAGCCTAAACACAAAATTTGATAATCGTAACTTCATAACTGACGGACTTTCATACAAACTTTCATCCCCTATTTTACCCCTTTAGGGGTGGAATTTCCAAAAATCCTTCCTTAGTGAATGCCTACACTGTATAAGGTATCTATGTTCAAAATTTCAAGTCTCTAGATCAAGCGGTTTAGGCTGTGCGTTGATATATCACCCAGTCAGTCAGTCAGTCAGTCAGTCAGTTTATCATTTTATATTTAAGAGAAGAAGAGGATGTAATAAAATAAAATAATATTTACTTTCCTATTCATAGTTTATATTTTAAATCCCTACACTCTCATACAGGTAGCACTTTTGAATGTCATAAAATTTATCGTCGGTTCAGAAAATCTTCTGTTATGACATTATATTTCGGAATCATTGAATCATCGATGCTATCGACCCAAGATCCAAGATATAGTAATTGATTTTATAATGCACCTGAGATTTTTAAATGTCACTATCAATTGATATCATTATTCCATTAGTCTGGGGTGTGAAGGTTGAGATGGAGGAGTATTTATATAAAAATTATAAATCATCAGAGTAAACATCGCAAGACTGAGGGGATGAGGTGTTGTATTAACAACACGCACGCCATAGCTACCCTCTATGATTATTTCATCTGGTTTCGTTTAAATGACGATTATCGGGACGAGGCAGATGAAAATTAAAGTATTTCAGATATTTGTTCGTGGAATGATGCACTATATGCCATTGTTGATAGGTTGAAAAGAAAAAAAGAGGAAATTTTATTTTCAGATTAGGCTTACAGGTAGCACTTATGATCATCATAAAATTTCAACGAGGTTAATCAGCCGTCTAAATTTTCATAGCTTGGCTATAATAGATGAAAATTTAAGTGTTATACAGATGAACCGTAATAATGTTAAATATGATAAGCCTATATATGTGGGTTTTGCTGTGTTAGAGCTCAGCAAAACTTTAATGTATAATTTTCATTATAACTTTATGTTACCTAAATATGTGAGAAATGCAAGGTAGTTATATACAGATACTGATCCATTTATCTATAATATTACAACAGATGATTTTTATGCTGATATCAAACCAGAGTTGGAGGCTTGATACATCGCTCTTCCCTGAGAATAATGTATGTGGTTTACCTCGAGTAAATAAAAAGGTGGTAGGTATGTTCAAAGATGAGAGTTCTAATACTATTATCACAGATTTTATAGAGATTAGATCAAAAATCTTCAAATGTGAAAATCCAAAAATCCTGAGTTACGTCATTATTTATTTATGCAGCTGTAATACAATTCTTGAAGTTCCTATTAAAAAAAAACGATACCTACTTACAAACTTTTACCCCCGTTTCACCCCCTTCAAATTTCAACTGAGGCAGCAGACCTGCAGCCTGTTACGGTTGTAGTAGGAGTGTGCTGGTCCGACCGGGGTAGTATTTCAATCTCACAGAATGCCGAAGTGAAGTACAATTACTTGACTGAAAGATCCAGGAGGCCCACAGGGAGGGGGGGACCTAAAGGTGGGCAACGGATCAGCGTTCCCCTTGAAAACGTTAGTTTCCGAGGGCGGCCTGACTATCAGGTACTCATATGCTCGTTTTTCTCCGTATTCCATAAAAAAGATCAAAACTGTATGTGTATAGCTATTAAGCTATACACATACAGTTTTGATCTTTTTTACTACATATTAATGTAGTAATTTTTCTTTAACCACATAATCCTTTTTTATAATATTTTTTTTGCAACAGCACTTACATGCACCAAATTCCAGAGCACATAATCGTGTAGTGTAGGGTATCTAAATCTACATATAGGCATCCAAAAGAGTCGAAGTACATACCTATTAATATTGATATCAAAAGTTGGTGAAACGCGTCATTGCTTATTTATTATGAATAGCAACAATTCCAAATTCAAAGTTCTCATCATTAAACAAACCACCTCCCCTATATAAATTTTCTTCCCCGTTTTCCCCTTTTTCACCATCCGTTTCTCCCCCTATGTGAAGATCCAAAACCCCAGTATAGCACGTCACTATTTATTTATGATAAGTAAAATTGAAACTTTCAAGTTCCTATAAAAAAAAGATGCCTCCAAATAAACTTTCACCTTCTGTTTCATCCCCTTAAAATGCAAAAATCCAAAACACTTCATTATTTATCTATGAAAGTAGCTAAACTTTAAAATTTTAAGTTCTTATCTTTAAAATAAACTGCACCCATACAAACTTTCATCCTCCCACTACCTCTCCCCCCCCCCCCCTTAAAAAGTAAAAATCCAAAAACCATGAAATACAATTTAATTCATCTATACTCGGTAGCTCTAATTCAAATTTAATTATTATGTTTCTAACTTCGAAGAACAAAGATTTCATACAAAGTTCGACCCCCCACCCAGTTCCCCCCCTTTAAAATCAAAATTTCCGAAAGTCCTTTCTTATCGGATGCCTACGTTATAAAACAAAACTTTATTCTAAATTTCAGTTTTCTAGCTTCAGTAGTTCAGTAGTTCGGGTCGATCTTGATGATGCCTCGTATAGAGGCGAAACGCGCGCCAATCGTGTAGTTTTAGTGTTTAGTGGTGGTGGTGTGTAGTTGAGTCTGTGGGATATATGTTGTTTCGTGTTGAAGCGGAGGAGGGTGGGTTTTTGCATGAACATGTATGTGTCGCACAGACGCAGCTATTTTGCACGAGACGTAATTTGTTCCAGTTTGTTGATATGGACCTCCGCAAAGTAACGCCTGAATCTATTAATTATTCAGTAGTTTGGGCTGGGCGATGATCGCCAATCTGTCAGGACATGTTTGGGCATGGCAGACAGACGGACAGACGCACAGACGGGCGGCAGTAGAGGCTTAGTAATTAACACGATACTCGTGTACATTATTTTTACTTTGAATACAAAATTTAGTGAATAAACAACTTAAATACAAAATTTCATCCCCCTTTTTACCCCCATGAGGGTTGAAATTCCAACAAAACTGATATCCGTTGCGTTACTTTCCAACCATAAGCCTAAGTAATAAATTAAGTGATTTTTACTTAGAAAATGAAGGACTTTCCATACACAACTTCATCCCCCTTTTCACCCCTTTAGGGTTAGAATTATCAAAAACGCTGAAACAGGTATAGACTAATTTTCAATCATCAGCCTAAACACAAAATTTGATAATCGTAACTTCATAACTGACGGACTTTCATACAAACTTTCATCCCCTATTTTACCCCTTTAGGGGTGGAATTTCCAAAAATCCTTCCTTAGTGAATGCCTACACTGTATAAGGTATCTATGTTCAAAATTTCAAGTCTCTAGGTCAAGCGGTTTAGGCTGTGCGTTGATATATCACCCAGTCAGTCAGTCAGTCAGTCAGTCAGTTTATCATTTTATATTTAAGAGAAGAAGAGGATGTAATAAAATAAAATAATATTTACTTTCCTATTCATAGTTTATATTTTAAATCCCTACACTCTCATACAGGTAGCACTTTTGAATGTCATAAAATTTATCGTCGGTTCAGAAAATCTTCTGTTATGACATTATATTTCGGAATCATTGAATCATCGATGCTATCGACCCAAGATCCAAGATATAGTAATTGATTTTATAATGCACCTGAGATTTTTAAATGTCACTATCAATTGATATCATTATTCCATTAGTCTGGGGTGTGAAGGTTGAGATGGAGGAGTATTTATATAAAAATTATAAATCATCAGAGTAAACATCGCAAGACTGAGGGGATGAGGTGTTGTATTAACAACACGCACGCCATAGCTACCCTCTATGATTATTTCATCTGGTTTCGTTTAAATGACGATTATCGGGACGAGGCAGATGAAAATTAAAGTATTTCAGATATTTGTTCGTGGAATGATGCACTATATGCCATTGTTGATAGGTTAAAAAAAAAAAAAGGAGGTAATTTTATTTTCAGATTAGGCTTACAGGTAGCACTTATGATCAACATAAAATTTCAACGAGGTTAATCAGCCGTCTAAATTTTCATAGCTTGGCTATAATAGATGAAAATTTAAGTGTTATACAGATGAACCGTAATAATGTTAAATATGATAAGCCTATATATGTGGGTTTTGCTGTGTTAGAGCTCAGCAAAACTTTAATGTATAATTTTCATTATAACTTTATGTTACCTAAATATGTGAGAAATGCAAGGTAGTTATATACAGATACTGATCCATTTATCTATAATATTACAACAGATGATTTTTATGCTGATATCAAACCAGAGTTGGAGGCTTGATACATCGCTCTTCCCTGAGAATAATGTATGTGGTTTACCTCGAGTAAATAAAAAGGTGGTAGGTATGTTCAAAGATGAGAGTTCTAATACTATTATCACAGATTTTATAGAGATTAGATCAAAAATGTTATTATATAAGGAAGGAAAATGATGATGAGATTAAGAAAATTAAGCGTGTGAAAAGGAATGTAGTGAAAAATAAGATATCCCATAACGACTTTTTGAAGTGTATAGATAATAATAATAATAATAATATTACACAACATCGTATGAAGTGCACGATTCGTAATAGAGGACATGAGCTTTACTCACAGACGTTGAATAAGGTAGCATTAAATAACTATGACGATAAGAGTTTTACTAAACCGAACAGTCGGTATGAAACTCTAGCGTGGGGGCATAAATCGATTGAAAAAAATATTATTTAATATAGACTATTATCTGAATATGTATAGCATTACTTAATCATTAATTTATTTTTAATCTAAAAGCATTACATAGGTACCTTGTAACAAAATTAAATATAAAGATATAAAAGAAAGATAGAGACATAAGCTTACACCACCACCTTCACTACAGCTTAATTTATATGCTACTCCTATTTACTTCTGAAGTATTAAAGAAATGAAACTCACAGAGACTATGAACTGCTTTTACTTTTGTTTGTCACAAAATTACATCTAAATATATATATATATATATATATATATATAAAGGCTTCTTAGATGTAAACTGTAGGTTCTGGCGCAAAATTGCGGCCCAGCTGAGCTGTACTCGATAGTAGTAGACAAAATACACAGCCTTACAGCAAAGCGGAGCGCGTTATTATTATTAATTTCTCTCTATAGTTTCTGTCCAACCATTTCCGGGGAACCACGATAGCGACTTCACCGCAGACGCGATAAACACCAGCGCTAGCGATGCCCGATGGCCGTCGAGGCCGCCGTCGCCAAACTGGTTACAGGAAATGCCCGATGGCCGTCGACGCCGCCGCCGTCGCCAAATTGGTTACAGGAAAAATAATCTTCACTTCACCGCGCAGACGCGATAAACACCAGCGCTAGCGATGCCCGATGGCCGCCGAGACCGCCGTCGCCAAATAGGTTATAGGAAAAATAATCTTCACTTCAGCGCAGACGCGATAAACACCAGCGCTAGCGATGCCCGATGGCCGCCGCCGCTGCCGAGGCTGCCGCCGCCGTCTTCAAATAGGTCATAGTAAAAGCCCGGTGCCACCGACCTCGCCAAATTCGTTATCAACCGCAGGCGCACGCGACCGCAAACCGGATGACGCGCGCGATTACTAACACCAAAATCTACTGAACCCCCCATCCGCTACCGCCAACAACCGCCTCGGGGCTCCGCTAGAGCTGGACCCGCTCACCGACCATCGCTATCCTACTATGACCCCTACCACCAACATCACCTGAACCCCCATCACTCATCACCACCTACTACATCAGAGCTCCGCTCACACTGGACTCCAACACTAACCAACACCACGCTCCACAGACCCTGCATACCATACATACACATACCCACACAGAGACCACACTACTAAAACAACGCACAAAAATTTCACCACCCTAATGGCCATCTGTGCGGTCGAATACTACTTTACGCCATACATTTTATACCACAAATACACTTTACCAAACGCAAATAAACAGTGATCCAGAACCCCCAATAATACACTACTATGCTTATATATAGGTTAACATACGGTAGTGTGTGTGAGTAGTATAGCTCACACTACAACTTTCCTGGACATGACTTCTTTGAGAACTACCGTAATGCCACTAAAATGAGGCATTTTCTCCTCAATCAGTTCGAGGAAGGCATAAATTTCCTCCAATGTTCCGGTGGAGGGCTCGCCCATTGTGAACCTAGGCTTGGTGTTCCTAGTATATTTTAATACTTCGTGTCAATTTCACTTTTACGGCATTTCTGCCAATCACGGACACAATAATCACAACAACACAAAAAAGTCAAAAATTTGCGGGTACTCGCACAAAGAAAGGTTTCTTACTACCCACATGTACGAAAACATTCAGGGCGGGAGCACACACACGAATCGCGTGGTGCTCGACCGTGACACTGACTGTAAACACAGGCTAGGAGCGCGGGGGCAGCACTCGTTATATAATCTTAAGAGTATATACAGTGAGCGGCGCACTTCCGACGTGTGCACTCTATAAGGGTTGGTGAAAAAAGAAAAAGAAAAGGGCATGGCACTCTGTAGCGAACGAAGCTTTTATAGCGTGCAAAGAGAGTTAGATTAGCGCCGTCTTGCTCGCTCATCCCTCCCACTGCGCATCCATCGCCCTGCTCTGCGACGCTAGCGACAAGGCCGCAGGCGCAGTAATGCAACAATTTGTTAACAACAAATGGGAGCCTCTAGGATATTTTTCTAAGATATTTTCAAGTACACAAGAAAAATACAGTACATTCGATCGGGAGCTCCTATCGATATATATGGCAGTTAAGCACTTCAGGAAAATGTTCGAGGGGCGTCACTTAACCATCTACACTGACCATAAGCCATTAACGTACGCCCTCATGAAGACAACATCTGACACCGAAACTCCACGGCGAACGCGACAACTTTTGTTCATAAGCGAATTCACTAATGATATTCGCCACATCAGCGGGCAAGACAACGTTGTAGCGGACACGCTGTCACGTATCGAGGCCATTACCATCCCCTCCCCCATCGACTATGCCAGTCTCATAGATGCTCAACAAAACGATAAGAGCATGGGAAGACTGTTTTTGAAGAAAAACATTCAAATTAAAAAAGTAAATACGCCACATTCAAACTGCAAGATTTACTGCGAAATATAGAATGGAAATGCAAGACCATACTTACCGTAAGACTTTCGTCGCACGGCGTTCGAAGCTGTACACAATATAAGTCATCCTGGAATAAGAACAACACGAAAATTAATTAAAGAAAAATATTTCTGGCCTTCAATGAACATCGACGTCGGCAGATAGGCGAAAACATGTGCTTCGTGTCAACAGCCTAAAATTCAACGCCACTCATCTAGCAGCATTGCCACCTTCGCTGCGACCGGGCGATTTGAACACATCCACACTGATATCGTCGGCCCGCTATCGGCTACTGTGTAGTGGTAAGTCATTCTCGTATTAACAAACTGGAACAAATTACCTTGCTACTCCGCGAAACCAGTGCCGGGCTCGTGCAAAATAGCTGCGTCTGTGCGACACATATATGTTCATGCAAAAACCCACCCTCCTCCGCTTCCACACGAAACAACATATATCACACAGACTCAACTACACACCACCACCACTAAACACTAAAACTACACGATCGACGCGCGTTTTGCCTCTATACGAGGCATCATCAAGATCAAAGAAACAGTACGACCGTTCGCTACTTGAACGAATGGCGTACTGACAAACTAAAACATTTTTAATTAATAGATTCAGGCGTTACTTTGCGGAGGTTCATATCAAAATAATAAATAATAATATTGTCCTTTCGCAAAAAGGGATTTCGTCTGAATGTTTTGGAGCATTTGGAAATAGTTAGGTACAACAACGCGGGATCCATTGTCAATGAACAGGTTAATTTTCCTTCTTCTCCTTTATTGCGGGTATGCTTAAATTCTGTCTTTAACAATGGGGGTAGCTGAGATTGAGATAAATTATGTGGGTAGTTTGTGATAATATACGGGGGTACTTTTGTTTTATTTTTAAATTTTGAGGGTAGACTTTGAGAAAAATAATAAGGGTAGTTGTGCAAAAATGTTGGCGGTAGGCGGGATTAAAGAAAAATGTTTTAGTTTGTCAGTGCGCCATTCGTTCAAGTAGCGAACGGTCGTACTGTTTCTTTGATCTTGATGATGCCTCGTATAGAGGCGAAACGCGCGTCGATCGTGTAGTTTTAGTGTTTAGTGGTGGTGGTGTGTAGTTGAGTCTGTGTGATATATGTTGTTTCGTGTGGAAGCGGAGGAGGGTGGGTTTTTGCATGAACATATATGTGTCGCACAGACGCAGCTATTTTGCACGAGCCCGGCACTGGTTTCGCGGAGTAGCAAGGTAATTTGTTCCAGTTTGTTAAAACATTTTTCTTTAATCCCGCCTACCGCCAACATTTTTGCACAACTACCCTTATTATTTTTCTCAAAGCCTACCCTCAAAATTTAAAAACAAAACAAAAGTACCCCCGTATATTATCACAAACTACCCACATAATTTATCTCAATCTCAGCTACCCCCATTGTTAAAGACAGAATGTAAGCACACCCGCAACAAAGGAGAAGAAGGAAAATTAACCTGTTCATTGACAATGGATCCCGCGTTGTTGTACCTAACTATTTCCAAATGCTCCAAAACATTCAGACGAAATCCCTTTTTGCAAAAGTGTAATATTTCATAAGAATGAGCATCTGATAATGTATGATCTGTGTCTATCAAATGTTTTGCAAAATTGGACTTCTCTGCGTGCTTATGCCTATAAGATGAAACATGCTCCTTATATCTAATATTAAAACTACGACCGGTTTGTCCTATATAAACGCTACTACAATCGTCACAAGTGAGCTTATATACTCCTGATCTACTCCCTCTTTCTACTTTATCCTTACCATTACATAGTCTAGAATACAAAGAATTATTAGTCTTAAAAGCAACATTTATTTCCTTTGATTTTAAAATATTATAAATTTTATCTGACAAAGGGCCAACGTAATTAATACTTGCTTTATATTTGTTAGTATGTTCAGTAGACGGGCCGCTATATAACATGCTATCAGCTATACGCCTCTGTTTCTTTTTAACCAGACTATTTACCATTGTCTCAGTGTAGCCATTTGAATTTGCAATCATGTGTATGGTCTTCAACTCTAAATCAAAATCTTCCCTAGAAAGAGGTACTGTTAACAATCTATGTATGTAACAATGGAAAGCAGCCAGTTTATGTTGCCAAGGGTGATTAGAAGAAGCTGGAATAACTGTATCGGTCTGCGTAGGCTTACGATAAATGTGGAACTGATGCTTATTATTTACCTTAGTTAAGTTGAAGTATATTTAACGTTAACGTTAAATATACTTCAAAATCATTTGGAAAGACAGCGACTACATCCGGGAGAGGTTTGTGAGCTAATAGATTTAACAACTATCTGTATGAAACAAAATTATTTTAGGTTTAATGGACAATATTATTTACAAGGTGATGGGTTGGCTATGGGTTCTCCTCTCAGTCCGCTAATGGCAGATATTTTTATGGATAGTTTTGAGACTCAGTACATAGTGGGAAATACAAATTTGTTATATTATTATAGGTATGTAGATGATTTGATTTTATGCTGGAGGGGTAGTATGAGACAATTGGATTTATTTGTGAGTAGTCTTAATAACAAACATCCGAAAATAAAATTTAAGAAGGAATTAGAACAGAATAATTCACTTAACTTCTTAGACTTGACTATAACTAAGGTAAATAATAAGCATCAGTTCCACATTTATCGTAAGCCTACGCAGACCGATACAGTTATTCCAGCTTCTTCTAATCACCCTTGGCAACATAAACTGGCTGCTTTCCATTGTTACATACATAGATTGTTAACAGTACCTCTTTCTAGGGAAGATTTTGATTTAGAGTTGAAGACCATACACATGATTGCAAATTCAAATGGCTACACTGAGACAATGGTAAATAGTCTGGTTAAAAAGAAACAGAGGCGTATAGCTGATAGCATGTTATATAGCGGCCCGTCTACTGAACATACTAACAAATATAAAGCAAGTATTAATTACGTTGGCCCTTTGTCAGATAAAATTTATAATATTTTAAAATCAAAGGAAATAAATGTTGCTTTTAAGACTAATAATTCTTTGTATTCTAGACTATGTAATGGTAAGGATAAAGTAGAAAGAGGGAGTAGATCAGGAGTATATAAGCTCACTTGTGACGATTGTAGTAGCGTTTATATAGGACAAACCGGTCGTAGTTTTAATATTAGATATAAGGAGCATGTTTCATCTTATAGGCATAAGCACGCAGAGAAGTCCAATTTTGCAAAACATTTGATAGACACAGATCATACATTATCAGATGCTCATTCTTATGAAATATTACACTTTTGCAAAAAGGGATTTCGTCTGAATGTTTTGGAGCATTTGGAAATAGTTAGGTACAACAACGCGGGATCCATTGTCAATGAACAGGTTAATTTTCCTTCTTCTCCTTTGTTGCGGGTGTGCTTACATTCTGTCTTTAACAATGGGGGTAGCTGAGATTGAGATAAATTATGTGGGTAGTTTGTGATAATATACGGGGGTACTTTTGTTTTGTTTTTAAATTTTGAGGGTAGGCTTTGAGAAAAATAATAAGGGTAGTTGTGCAAAAATGTTGGCGGTAGGCGGGATTAAAGAAAAATGTTTTAGTTTGTCAGTACGCCATTCGTTCAAGTAGCGAACGGTCGTACTGTTTCTTTGATCTTGATGATGCCTCGTATAGAGGCGAAACGCGCGTCGATCGTGTAGTTTTAGTGTTTAGTGGTGGTGGTGTGTAGTTGAGTCTGTGTGATATATGTTGTTTCGTGTGGAAGCGGAGGAGGGTGGGTTTTTGCATGAACATATATGTGTCGCACAGACGCAGCTATTTTGCACGAGCCCGGCACTGGTTTCGCGGAGTAGCAAGGTAATTTGTTCCAGTTTGTTAATATGGACCTCCGCAAAGTAACGCCTGAATCTATTAATCATTCTCGTATTGTATACTCAACCTTATGTACTCTTTATAATCGCATTTACTTGTCAATATAATCCAGTTCGATCCTAACATTTGTTTAATTTGCATCTCTTTCAACGCTCTCCGTACATGGCGACCTTGCCAGGCGCCGCCTGTCCACGCGTCGGGCGAATTTGAAACCGTTGCCCATGTATAGGGTAAAGTGTGCGGTTGGATTCGTAGAACACTAGCTAAGTGACAATGATTGAAGTTCAGTTTTGCAGTGTAAAAGAGATAGACGTGTCGACCAATACATTAGAAACATGGGAAAACAACAGTCCAAATCGCAAGAAACAATAGTGGTGCAGAACGCCGCCGGTGGGAACAATAACTCTTCCGTGGAAGAATTGAAGTTTCACTTCACAACTACCAACATATTATTGTCCATAATCGTGTTGGTTATCCTTTTGGGTGTTACCCGGTCAGGTACAGAAGTTCGCCCTAGGGGATTTTCGAGTGAAACAAGAATAAATTTATAACAATAGGTTTTTATTGATTAAATAAAAGCTCCCTAGGACGACTAGAGACTCTAGGTCGTAAGTTCGTAATTCTTGTGCCTAATTCCTAACTTGAGTCAATTAACGTGATCGCTCGCACTCCCCTGGCCGTGACCCGACGTGGAGCAGCGTAGGCTTGAGGTTCGGCAGGTCTTCGTAGGCTGCAGGGCGTAGAAGGCTCGGCAAGGGTACGGTTGTCCAAGTAACCGGCTGGTAGCAGCTCGGTCAGGGTACAGTGTCCAAGTAACCGGCAAGAGGTGCCCTGCAGGTGGCTCGAGGATATGCGAAGCTTGGGGAACGTGAGCCCGTAGGTAGTTAAGTAGTCCGAAGGTAATTGGGTAGCCCGTAGGTAGTTGGGTAGCCCGTAGGAAGTTTGGTAACCCGTAGGTAGTTTGGTAACCCGTAGGTAGTTTGGTAACCCGTAGGTAGTTGCCCTGTAAAGATTTAGTGCTTTACAGGCTGGCCACTAGCGGGAACTGATGCCATACTGAAGCTCGAGGAGACGAGAGTCCAACCAGGGAGCTAGAGCTCGCCAAGTTGTGGTGTGGCATCAGTTCGAAAGGTTTACAGGTGGCAAGGTAAGGAAGAAAAGCTAAGTTACATTTAGAAAGAAAGAAATAGTGAAGTTAAAACTCAGTGACGGTTACGGTTTGAAATTACAAGGTGCGACCGTTGAGCAAGTAGATTTAAATTAATAATTATAACAAAGACTTAGAAATTTACAGAAAGAAGTTAAATAAACGGTCGCAGGATTTAAGTTAGAACAAATTAAGATAGAAATAAATTAAATACAATCTGAAAGAAACACATACACGAAAAATACAATTTTATAAGCACAATTTAGAACAGTTATTAGCAGAGAGAGAGCTTACCAGTTGGGCAGAGGTTTCACCGTTTAGAGGTGGTTGTAGTGAAGTATAAAATATGAGCTCTCTGAGAGCTGCAGGGGCTTTTATAGCCCATTTCCTGAGCTTCCCTTCCAGAGGAAAGGGGTCGTAACTAATTCAAACAAACCCCGCCCCTAACGATTCTAAATGTTGCCAGCGCTTATTTATACCGATTGGTAAAGTAAACGCTGGCTTTAGCAGCGCCCTCTAGTGTGGCTCGAAGTGATATAGCACAGCGTAACAGTTCCCCTTTTCCCCGGTAAAGAAAATTAAAACTCATTTTAATTTTCGCTAAAGGTCTTACGACGTCGCAGCATTCATCAATCGCCTTTCTTACTATCCACATATATACATCATTCTTTCAGAGTAGGTCCGGCTATAGGGCTAGTCTGACCTTCGCGTCTGGTAGCAGAAGGCGCGGGGCGTGCTCGTAATATATTTAATTTGTCGCGAAAGTCCAAGGATTACCATCCGTCCTTGATAGGTTAACATCCAGATAGGATATGGCTTTTATTTAACGGGTTCCAAGACCGCCCGATGCCTGGATGCTAACATTAGGGCGTTTTTAAGAGCAGGCGCGACCCTACTGGTATTTAGGCTTTTAATTTTAACTATTTGCGACTATTTTTAATATGAGCAACGATCTGTGGTACTATGTTTTACTTATGTGTTGTGTTGCAATATTAACGTGCAGCATAGGTTAAACTGGCGGTTTAACGCAGTTTATTATTTTATAATTGGGTTGTTCTTCTCGAGCGTTTGAACCGCTACCCCTCTGTCACGCCATAACTGGCTCCATGGAAGACAAATAACGGAAAATTCTGATAAATGTAGTTGCTGATTTCGTTGCAGATCTCTCATCAAAAGTTGATTTAATATACACTACGAGTATTTTGTGAATAAACCCGTGACAGAGGGGTAGCGGTTGAAACGCTCGAGAAGAACTACCCAATTACGTATTGCGGAGAATGCGCGCGCGCATTTGCTGCACGAATGAATTAACTTAACATGGCGCGCGTGCAACTCGCTCGAACGCATCGGCCGACTGAACTATCGAGGTCACTGGGTCATGGCAGGAGACGGCCAGCGTGTTACGTAATTAATAAGAATGCTAACGCTTAAGAATTAATGCGACAGGGTTGTAGAACCTCGCCGTAGAAACTTGAATTTTGATTTGTATTTAATTGTAATCATTTAGGATTGTTTTTACGTTAATTAAAAGTACTCAATTTGCATGACCGTTCTTCATTATGTCGTAGGGTTACTATCCGCCCTACGTAGGAAACAACATACTAAGTAGAAAGCATGCCGTTAGGGTAGGTGAATTTAGGCTTATTTAACCAGTCTTCAGAACCGCTGGAGTAAAAGGCTTTAGTTTTTAACATAATGGAGTTTTGGTGCATTAAATATTTATTAAATAATCAAATTGAGTGGTAGTAGTTAGTTAGATTAAAAAAAATCGATTTATTAAAATAGTTAAGAGTATTTTTAGGTTTTATAAAAAGTTAAAGTTGATATTACATAGTATTGAAGTTATTTTTAGTTGATGTTTTAATTTTTTTTAAACGTTAAAATTGTGGGCTAGTTGTTAGGGTAAGAAATGTAGATTAATTAAAATAGTCACGAGTATAAAGTATTTTCTAAGTTTAAGGGAATATCTCCAAGTATTGAAGTTAGTCATTTTTCTTTTTAGTTATGAGAGTTTATAGTTGCTATAGGCAGGAATCGTTTATTTTTTAACTTGCATTTTATAGAACAATATTTTTTGCAAGGACAAGTGCGAGTATTTAATATTGTTAACTTCCATGACAAACAGCAGTTAATTTACCCACAGAAGTTAAGTTGTATACTTAAAGTCCGAGTTATCGGCGCGACTTTAAGATTTACCCGCTTTAAAGAATTACTAGCGATAGCGTATAGTGATCCTTAGGCGCGCGCGATAAGGTCTTCGCACAATAGAAGAGTGCCTATGGCCGGAATGCAGGTGGTTGTTGAACACTTATGTGTTCAGTTAAAATAGTTAGTGAGACGCGCTCACAAGGAAGGTGATAACTTAGTATGTAGAACTCTCTCTGCTAACACTGGATGCTAGACCGTATGAGTACAATATGAAAGTGAAGTATAATTACAGAGTTACAATGTACTGGATTGGATATCGCAGTAATAGTGCAGTGTTATAAATAAAAGTGAAGTTACGTTAACGAAGTTAAAATTTTAAAAAAAAATTTAAAAGTGAAGCTACTAGATGTTAATAAAATTTAGTGGTTTTGCCGAATAAATTCAAACTAATTTTGATGAAATGTCGATATTCAGTGGTTGTTGTTTCTAGATAGAAGAGTAATTTTCAAGCAAATTGTAGTGTTAATAGCCGCGTTTTACCTACCAATAAAACGCATATTAATTTACTTACCTTATTCGAAGCTTATTAATTGAGATAGGCACGACGTTCGCCGCCTTAATACGTCTATCTCTTTCTATCAAATAGCCCTATCTTGCTCTTTCCCCCACCACCTGGCAGTGTATTTCGTCTTTGATGAATTTCCATTTTTAGTTTCTCATTGCATCGAAATTAATATCACCAGGCAGAGTTTACTCATAAGCTTCGAATAAGGTAAGTAAATTAATATGCGTTTTATTGGTAGGTAAAACGCGGCTATTAATTTGACTTGACCGTTATTCGAAGCTTATTAATTGAGATGTGTTTGTTATCGCCTGGTGGGGGTAGAAAGTGTAAAGGATGCCAATGTGACACTATATAATAAGTATAGTAAGGTAATATTTAGCAAATAAGATAAATGCATGTTCTACGATATTTTTGTTTATTGATAGACAATAATATCAGCTTAGCTTTGCAACTTAAATAAGTAGTTTCCTGTTCTCAATATACATTTTTATTTATTCTGTAACACATATAGCTATATAATAGATTTTTATTGATTTCCTAGGAAAAAATGACCAAATTATGATTATCAGGCTGATCTAATTAACTGAATTGAACAAGCCTGCAATGTTGGAAAAATTACTAGAGGAAGCAGGCATTACCTCACGCCTGTAAAATCGGGTAAAGGTATTCTCTGAACGCCAATTTCCACGTGATAAAATGTCTTCTACGGGGAAATTATCCACCCAACTTTTAGAAGCAACAGCCGAGCGGATGCTGCCAGGGGCTGCTGCAATGTCTGCTTCCTTGAAAAGGGTTTTGATCCATCCTGAAATAATTGTTCTGGATGCCGTTTTAGTTTCGCCTCTTAGAGTGATAAATAAGCTATTTACTTTCGCTAAATTACGCCTATCTTTTAATAAAGCTATTACATGTTTGATCCAGAAGACCGGATTTAAATTTTGACATGTTGAATTAGACAATAACTTCCAACCTGACTGTCGGTAGTTAGCAGAGTCCGTCTTGGAACCAAATACTGGCCATAGCACAATAGAATCATCTGATTCAACACAGTGCTCATTATCAATATTTAATAGAGTCAAATCATGCAGTCTTCGGCCAGAGCAAAGAAGAAGTAATACCGCAGTAAGCCTACATGTCTCGAAGGCACTGTCCAGTTTCACTTTACTTTTGATTAAATGATTAATAAGACAATCAACATTCCAAATTGGAGGTTTCTGAACATTGGGTTTTTGCAGTGCAATTGATTTCAGCACCTGTCTTACAAGAACATGAGAGCTCAATCGATCTGAGCACTCAGCATTACATAAGGTTGATACGACCGATTTATAAAGCAGTATAGTTTTGTATGAGAGCTTATAGATTAAATGAAGGTCTGACAAATATTTTGCCACATCAGAACCAGATGGCTTAGCAATGTCGACATTATGTTGAAGTGCCCAAGACATCCACTTTCTCCAAGCTATGTTATAGGTTTTCTGTGTGGAGGCGCGCCAAGATTGCTTAAGAAGCTTTAATTGATCTGAATTCCAATTAGTTAAGTGTTCTGACCACCCCCACACTTCCAGACCTCCAGTACCATTTCCTGCACATTCGGTGGTGGTAAGCCCGTCGTTACGTCGATCAGAAACTTGTCCAGGGAATGCAGCGTGAATGGGGCTGCCAGACTTCGAGCTTTGATGTCCGCTCGCCAAAACACGCGGTTCCATCGGGGTACTACCAAAAGGTATATGCCTGTCGCCTGATTGAGATGCGCTAACACTTTGGGGATCAGGTATGGGGGTGGAAACACCCACGCTAGTTCGAGTGTCCAAATCTGAGAGAATGCGTCGTGAAATAAAGCTGTTCGGTCGTTCTGGTCTAATGACACATAGTTCAGAACTACATGTGCCCTCTGAGAGGCAAACAAATCTATCAGTGGGACACCCCACTTCAAGAATACCTTCTCCGTACACCCGGACAGAAGATGCCACTCCGGGGGTAGGCGTAGTCTCGAAAGATGATCCGCGTGACCGTTGTACCTGCCCGGAATATGGAACAAACTGAGATGTATTTGATAACGCTCTAGAATACGAAATGCTTGGTATGTTAATTCCAGGAGTGGGTTTGACTTCGTTCCACCTTGATTGCGTAGGTACGCTATTACGGTTTTGTTGTCGCATTGTACGAGCACTGTCGAGTGACTCAGGTATTGGTAATGATTTTGTAGTACTTTCAAAATCGCCAGCATTTCTTTCTGGTTGCAGTGTAGATTTTGTTCCCAATTGTCCAATATCCCGACAGAGCTAGAGCGTCTAATTGGGCTCCCCAAGCAAGGTCCGATGCGTCCGTCGTTAGGAAATGCTCTGGCGGCGGTAGATGAATTGGGGATGGGCAATGACAATTGTGTAGCCACCAAATCAGATTTTCTTTGGCACTGTTCGGTATCACATAGGTCTTTCCTGAAAACCTCGGTATTGTATTGAGAAGATTTAAAAGCGCACGATAGTTCAATCTTCCTTGCGGAACCGCGAAGCTCGCAAAATTGAGAACTCCCACCAACCTTTCTAGGTCCTTGCGATTGGTTCTCATGGAAAGTAGCATCTGTCGTATCTTTTTCAATACGACTGGAATCTTCCCCTTTGGCAGGCTCTTTTGGTTCTTCCAAGGGTTCCACCAGATGCCCAAGTACACCAATGCCTTTTGGGGAGTCAGAAGAGATTTTTCGTAATTTATTAGCCATCCCAGCATTTCTAGCTTCTTTATCACTAACTTCACATGCCTGCACAAAGTATTCCTGTCTTGATGTGCTATCAAGTAATCGTCGAGATATACGATTACACGTATATGTAAGTCTCTCAGTATTTGCGCCGTCCAATTGGTAAGTGTCGCAAAGATTTTCGGTGCTGTGCTGAGACCGAACGGAAGGCACGTCATTTGTAAGAGTTCTTGGCCGTAGATAAGGCGCAGAAACGGCCTGTGGGATTGGGTTACTGGTAAGTGAAAGTATGCCTGTGACAGGTCTATTTTGCACAGCCAGTCTTGTGGCTGAACAAACTCTGGTACACGGTGGACATTTATTAGGCCGAATTTCTCGGTCATTATGAATTTGTTTAGAGCTTTGAGGTTGAAAATTGGTCGAGCTGAGCCGTCGCTCTTGGGCACTAAAAACATTGTTGATAAGAAGCTGGGAGACGGCTTCACTGCCTCTAGCACGCCTTGTGTTTTCATCTGACTGATAATTTGAGTCATTTCTGCTGAATGCGCACATTCGAGGGAATTTCCAACAAGCTTTGGATAAACAAGAGGCGGTTTTCGCAGAAAAGGTATGCGATATCCTTTTATTATGCGTAATAAATGATTTGGTGCGCTCATTCTCTCCCAAACATCGTAGAATTGTATTAGACGGCCCGCTCTGAAGGTCATGTCAATATTTGCCTCGCTTAGCGTTCTTGTACCCTGCGGGGGATGAGGGTCGCTTACGGCCCTGACGCTGTTGAGGTCTTTGCTGGTGTGGTCTAAATTGTCGATCACGAAACGAGTTGCTGGAGCCAGCTTTGTATCCTTGCGAAGGAAAATTATGATTATAATTACCCCGCGGGGGTGGAGCATGATGCATCGGGGCAGTACCGTGACACGCATGACCATGGTACGCTGGTGCATTGTTTATTGCGTGCGCGTGATTACAGTAACCCTGCGAGGGCACTTTGCGAGACGCTGTTCCCTGCGAGGGAGCGTTTGTTATCTTAGAGCCCTCTGTTTGCGAAACAGGGTGCTTTTGAAGAGGCCAAAAACATTTACGAACGCCGCCGTTATGTTCAACTTTAGCCGAAAAAGCTTCGGCGTTGAATAATGATGAGCTTGACGGCGGTATTTTGCGTATAGCAGCTTTGACCAATGGGTCCTTGACGTTCTTCATTATTCCATTCCGCCTCATATTAATCACCTCTGCTCTGTGACCGCAAACAAGCTGTAACAAATCTTCAGAAACCTTAAACAAATCGCCACCTAGGAAAACATTATTGATTTTGTCTTGGAAGGTTTGAAGTGAAAATTCCCTTTTTGACTTAACAAAGGAAAGTACATCCGCCACCGCGGCGTGGAGGGCCTCCTGTTGTTTTATTATACAGAAGGTCAACGCACCATAAGCCCTGTCCGACTGAACTAAATGAGGGGACACATCGTACTGCTTAACTTCCTCATTTGTCTCCAAGTCAGTGTAGCCTGGTGCACGGCTATACAATTTTTGAGTGTCGGAATAGCAAATATCAGACCATCCCTTATTATCTAAACGCTGTACCTTACACAAGAGTTTTAATTGGTCTTCTGAAGCGTCGGGGATTGTAGGCTCCTTCAACTTAGTTTCAAGACCTAAACTAAAAGGTTTGGAGGGACCTGGTTGTGGTTGTGGTTCAGTTTCGTCATAAAGATTTCGACTGACGTTATCCGAGACAGCAGAGCACGCATCACAGTCTGCGTTACAATAATTATTCGGACTTACTAAGCGTGCGCGCAGCTCGTTTACCTCCTGTGCTAGTTTATGCAGCTTGCGATCGGACTTTCTTCTGCCCCCCCTTTTCCTAGACCGGTGACGGCGCTTGCGCTCCGGGACAGAGCTTGAGTTATCCGAGGAGCTGCTGCTGGTACTGCTGCTATTGGTCGACACGCTGATTGCGCGCTGTCGAGTCTTCGACTTACTACTTTGAGTATCAGGACCCTTGCTTTCTTGCTGTTCATTCTCATTCTCCATATTCTACAAATAATTAAATATAAATATCGAACGGCAAAACCGTTAATCACTTTAAAAAATTTCGTAAAAATAAGAGGGTAGTTTGGAGCAATTAATACGCAAGGTCTCTGTTAATAAATTGTTATTCAACAATACGAAGCATATTCACTTCCAGGTAAAGACCCCACTGTTGGGTAAACATAATTTTTGAACAAAAATTACTTACGTGAATATTTTTTCACACACAACTTACGAATTCTTGAGTTTTTCTATTATCACCTTTTTAACGTTATTTCCAGTTCTTGTTTGAGCGATCCAAGAAAAGGATTTTATAATATTGTAATTGTGTCGTACCTCCTCCGGGAGGGCACGACCGATCGCGGCGGGAAACAAGATGCCAATGAGAAACTAAAAATGGAAATTCATCAAAGACGAAATACACTGCCAGGTGGTGGGGGAAAGAGCAAGATAGGGCTATTTGATAGAAAGAGATAGACGTATTAGGGCGGGGAACGTCGTGCCTATCTCAATTAATAAGCTTCGAATAACGGTCAAGTCAAATTAATTAAAAAAATATAAACCGTCGGTTTTTAAGGATTATTAAATAGTTAGGTACACTTCTGTGCAAGTCGTCTTTTTAGAAGAGCGAAGTTAGCTGTACCGAGTGAGATAGCTGTAAGAGAATCGTTGTAGTTAATTTAGTTAACTACAGCTGATTTTTAGGCGCTTAGTGGCAGTTGAGTTTTTTAAATTCGAACCCGCGGTTAATTGTAGTTGACGGTTACTGAGTAATTTAAATTAACAGTTACGCCCTTAGGATTTAAATTGATCGCGATAGTGCGATAATTTAAATTTAGTATGTACGTTGTGTTGTTAATTAAAATTGTTTTATGTAGAATAGTTAAGACAAATTTGGAGTATTAGCGATAAAAATTTGGAAAAATAGACGTTAAAATTTGAAAAAAAAAACCGTTAGAATTTGAACAACAACCCTGATTTTCGGCAAAAACGCCGTTCATTCGCCTTTTACGAATACCAGGCCGGTTTTGCGGTATTCTTGGCCCGCCACAAAACGGGTGGACAAGTGAATTTAGAATTACTGCGGTATCCAAGACAAGAAGAAAAATTATAGAAAAATCACCAACACCAACAACTTTAGCGTAGCTAGCTGACTCAAGCAAGAACTATAGCACAAGAAAACCCGTTGGCGCCACTGTTACCCGGTCAGGTACAGAAGTTCGCCCTAGGGGATTTTCGAGTGAAACAAGAATAAATTTATAACAATAGGTTTTTATTGATTAAATAAAAGCTCCCTAGGACGACTAGAGACTCTAGGTCGTAAGTTCGTAATTCTTGTGCCTAATTCCTAACTTGAGTCAATTAACGTGATCGCTCGCACTCCCCTGGCCGTGACCCGACGTGGAGCAGCGTAGGCTTGAGGTTCGGCAGGTCTTCGTAGGCTGCAGGGCGTAGAAGGCTCGGCAAGGGTACGGTTGTCCAAGTAACCGGCTGGTAGCAGCTCGGTCAGGGTACAGTGTCCAAGTAACCGGCAAGAGGTGCCCTGCAGGTGGCTCGAGGATATGCGAAGCTTGGGGAACGTGAGCCCGTAGGTAGTTAAGTAGTCCGAAGGTAATTGGGTAGCCCGTAGGTAGTTGGGTAGCCCGTAGGAAGTTTGGTAACCCGTAGGTAGTTTGGTAACCCGTAGGTAGTTTGGTAACCCGTAGGTAGTTGCCCTGTAAAGATTTAGTGCTTTACAGGCTGGCCACTAGCGGGAACTGATGCCATACTGAAGCTCGAGGAGACGAGAGTCCAACCAGGGAGCTAGAGCTCGCCAAGTTGTGGTGTGGCATCAGTTCGAAAGGTTTACAGGTGGCAAGGTAAGGAAGAAAAGCTAAGTTACATTTAGAAAGAAAGAAATAGTGAAGTTAAAACTCAGTGACGGTTACGGGTTGAAATTACAAGGTGCGACCGTTGAGCAAGTAGATTTAAATTAATAATTATAACAAAGACTTAGAAATTTACAGAAAGAAGTTAAATAAACGGTCGCAGGATTTAAGTTAGAACAAATTAAGATAGAAATAAATTAAATACAATCTGAAAGAAACACATACACGAAAAATACAATTTTATAAGAACAATTTAGAACAGTTATTAGCAGAGAGAGAGCTTACCAGTTGGGCAGAGGTTTCACCGTTTAGAGGTGGTTGTAGTGAAGTATAAAATATGAGCTCTCTGAGAGCTGCAGGGGCTTTTATAGCCCATTTCCTGAGCTTCCCTTCCAGAGGAAAGGGGTCGTAACTAATTCAAACAAACCCCGCCCCTAACGATTCTAAATGTGGCCAGCGCTTATTTATACCGATTGGTAAAGTAAACGCTGGCTTTAGCAGCGCCCTCTAGTGTGGCTCGAAGTGATATAGCACAGCGTAACATGGGTTTACTCTATATCATCTACAACATATATAAGAGATGTCACCTTGAATGGATAACTCGGGAAATCCACTGTAATACGTTACGGAGGTCAATATTCCGCGGATCTCGATCAAACGCCACCGGTAGCGAAGGCGGTCAGCCAAAGCTATATCCAAGAGTTCCGGAGGCAGTCTAAGTTTGCCTTGATAACATAACATTTTTAACAAACAAAATTACGTTTCGAAGACATTACATGGTATTCTTCAGGACCCTTGTCCAGACTTATTCGCAAGTAACTCGAGCGCATAAATCATCAAAATGATACGACACACTACCACACTAGTGCGGGACATTTAGCGCCGTTTCATAAGTGGTCAAAGAATGGCGCCTACCGTTTAGCAGTTAATGAACTGTGAAGAGATCCTGGTATAGAAGTGAATTAGTCATTAGGGCTCCGATCAAAAAAAAAAGTGGTATTGTGTTTAGTGTGGCAGTGCAACAATCGTGAGTAAAAATTAATTAATTAATATATCCAGTTAAAAAAAGGAAAAAAAACGCGTGGCAATATTATGATTGGACTAAAAATTAACGCTTATATTCATAACACAATATTTAATTTTAATACATAGGTGCATTATTTAAGTCTTAAGTATCGTTCATATATTCATGGCAGATATCTTAGAATCATTATATAACGAGTTAAAGGACGTTCGAACGTACCTAATAAAGATTGGGCCATCGAAAAGGACAGGCTCCATTTTAAAGACAAAGGCAAATGAAGCGAATATAATATATGAGCGATATACTTTAAGTTTGTCAGGTATAGACGATAATATTAAGTCAGGTAACATAGATGTTAAAGACTTACCGACACTAGAAAAATATCATGATTTTTTTTAGCATTGTATGATGAAATATTAAATTTATGTAAAAACATTAACGAGAACCAAGATAGCCTGTTAAAACTAACCATGTCGACTTTCGATTTAAAAACGGCCCTGAGCCTTTTGCCAAATATGACAGATGAGGAAACTGTTACCAAGCAACTCATAGATAACATCGAATATTACGATTCGATTCTCACGCAGCCAATTTGTAAACAAAATGTAGTTAACTTCGTTTTGGAGAGTAGGCTGTCGCAAGCTGCTAAATTAAAATGAAAAACCTCTTATGACAGTGTACAAGCATTATTAAAAGACATGCGTTCGGAATTGTTGCCAAAAAAGGCAGCCACTGCTATTCAGAGTAGAATGCACATCATTAGACAAAATGAATTGTCAGTTGCGGATTACGGAAAAGAATTAACGGACTTATTTGTTGACCTTACGGTGTCGCAAGCCGACGGAAATAAACAATGCTATGAAATTTTAAAGCCTATTAATGAAAAATATGCAATCAAACGATTTGCCGACGGCTTGCGGAATCGTAGGCTAAGTACTATAATATCGGCAAGAAATTACAGTTCACTCAAGGACGCTATACAAGGTGCTCAAGATGAAAAAGTGTCCTCGGCATCGACATCGGGAGAAGTATTAGGTATGTTTAGACATAGCTATTATTATTCAAACAGGGGTAACAGGAACGGCCACAGAGGAGCCCGAGGAAGTTACAGCCGATTCTCCTCCAGATCCAGAGCCCGAGGCTACCAGTACGGCAATCAAAATCGTGACTGGCAGCAGCAATCCACCTCAAGAGGCCATGACATGCGAGGAAGCCCGATCAGAGGTACGTTTTATAATACCAGACCTGAACAAGGGATACGCCCTCAACGTGACATTCATATTATGACCGAACCAGAAGACATGGCCCAAAATATGGCAGAGAACATCGTCCCCGAAAGCTCGAATCAGTTTTTTCGAGACTAAAACAAGACATCAATTACTCGTTAATGATAGCAACTGTTTCGTGAAAATTTCATTATACTCATTCCTAGTACATTCTGGAGCGTCGTTATCGGCATGCAAATATAGTTATGCAGTTAAACATTAAATTCCAATCCATACAGAGACCATTCTCAAAAATGGATTGGGTGGAAAGGTACAAGCAATGGGATATGTTTACATTAAACTATATTTGGGGGATAGGTATGTTCAACATAAGTTCTACGTATTTAAAACATTACCAATACAGTTAGATGGAATATTAGGACGCGATTTCTTACACAAATATAAAGCTAATTTAGATTTTTATAAGAACAGTTTGACATTGCAAATTAATTCAAATAATAATACAATGAATATTACTTTCCCCATAACGAATAGCTGTAGTACGTTAATAGACATTCCCAAACGGTGCGAATCTATAAAAGTTTTGGAAACGGACTTTAACGAAGACTGTGTGGTATGCGCAGAGATGATACAGGAAGGTGTATACGTAGCAAACTCTATTGTGACACCCATAAACGGGCTGATACCGGTAAAGATATTAAACGTTACTGACAAGGATTATTCGTTAACGAATATAAACCCAAAAATTCATAAACTTAGCAACTACGACATTTGAAATTTTGTTATAGTAACAAAAAACACAGTTAGAGTAAAACAATTATTTACACAGCTAAACCTGAGTCATCTTCATAAAGAAGAAAAATCAACGATCGAAAACATATGTGCCAAATATGCAGACATTTTTCACATATCAGGGGATTCTTTAAAAACAACAGATATATATACGCATAGCATTACCTTAAAACCAAAAACAGCTCCTATTTTTACAAAGCCTTATAGATTACCATTTTCACAAAAGGCAGAAGTTAAACGACAAATAAATAAAATGCTTCAAGAAGGAATAGTTGAACCAAGTAAAAGTGATTGGTCTAGCCCAATATTATTAGTACCTAAAAAGTTACACAAAAACGGTGAGAAACAGTGGCGTTTGGTTATCGACTATCGAAAACTGAATAATTCTATTGAAGACGATAAATTCCCTTTCCCCGACATTACCGAAGTATTAGAATCATTATCTGGCAGTGTTTATTTCACTCATCTAGATTTGTACCAAGGCTATTATAATGTTGAACTTGATAAAGACAGTAGAAAATTAACAGCATTTGCCTCAGGACAGTATCAAATGACAAGAATGCCGATGGGGCTCGAAACCAGTCCCAGTTCGTTCTCACGTATGATGAATATAGCTTTAGCAGGGTTAAACTACGAAAAATGTTTGATTTATCTCGATGACTTAATTATATTCGGTAGAAATTTGGAAAACTATAACAAAAATTTGCAAAGTGTGTTTGAGAGACTAAGAAAAGTTAACTTGAAATTAAATCCAGCAAAATGCGATTTCCTTAAAAAGGAAATACTTTACCTTGGTCACGTAATATCCAATCAAGGAATTTTACCGGATCTAGAAAAAATAAATACCGTAAAGAACTATCCCCGCCCACAAAATACAGATGAAGTTAAGAGATTCGTAGCGTTCGCTAACTATTATAGAAAGTTTGTTCAGAATTTTGCAGCCATAGCGCAACCCTTAAACGCACTAAATAAGAAGAATACACCGTTTATTTGGAATGAACATTGCCAGAAAGCATTTGAAACATTAAAAGAATGTATTACAAGCCCACCAGTTCTTGACTACCCAGACTTCACAGAAGAAAATCAATTTGTAGTGCAAACCGATGCGTCAAACAAGGCAATCGGGGCAATAATATCAAATAAAAACGGTCGTCCAGTAGCTTTTGCTAGTAGGGCCTTAAACCCGGCGGAAAAAAATTACCCGGTTATTGAAAAAGAACTTCTAGCCATAATGTGGGGTGTCAAGTATTTTCGTCCATACTTATACGGGCGTTGTTTTAAAATAAGAACGGACCACAAGCCATTAATTTTGACGGCCGGATAGCCTAGTGGTTAGTGACCCTGACCATGAAGCTTGAGGTACCGGGTTCGATTCCCGGGAGGGGCAAATGTTTGTATGATGAATACGAATGTTTGTGCCCGAGTCGTGGATGTTATATGTATTTAAGTATATATTTATCTAGATAAGTATGTATATCCGTTGTCTAGTACCCATAACACAAGCAGCTTTAGTTGCTTACTTTGGGACTAAGTCAATTGACTTTGGTGTTAACTGTCCCAAGATATTTATTTATTTATTTTTATTTATTTATTAATCTATCTTTTAATCTGAGGGACCCATCGAGTAGATTAATGAAGTTTAGGATGCTATTAGAGGAGTACAATTTTGAAGTAGAATATGTCAAGGGTTCGGACAATGCGGCTGCGGACGCGCTGTCTCGGATTTGTATAACGACAGAACAGTTAAAGGAAATGAATGAGAGTATGAACGTTATTACAAGGGCACAAGCACGTAAATTGGCAGACATGGGTCCGTCAGCAGATATGGTGCACACCAACTTCAGGCCTGACCATTCAAACCAACCACAAGTGATAAGTACACATTTCAGACCATCAGAGTCAGTAGAACTAGTATTTAGTGACACCGAAAATATAAGAAGAATAAGGCAGGAAGGATTAATTAGTAATGAAAGTCATATACTATGTTTCGTTCGGAGTAAACAAACAATTTTTATTAAGTATTTTAACTCCGCATCACAGATGACGCGAGCCGAATTTGTGAGGGAGTTAGACAAGATGTGCACGCAAGAGAATATAAGTGAAGTATGTATAGTAATAAACAAAGATAATCATATTTTTATCAAAAAGTTAGCAGAAGAAATAAAAATAACGCAAAACAGGCGTGGACCAAGGTTATATGTTTTAAATAATGTGCAAAGAGTAGATAATAAAGATGACAGACGTGTTATCATTAATGACTATCACCTCCTGCCTACTAGTGGGCATGCAGGTATGAAGCGAATGGCTAACAATATTAAAAAATATTATTATTGGCCTGGCATAGACAATGACGTCAAAAAATTTGTGAAACGGTGCGTCCAATGCCAACGAAATAAGCATTCATTGCCAATAAGAGAACCTATGTCCGTGACTACCACAGCAAACACAGCTTTTGAAAAAATTTACTTGGATCTAGTAGGACCTCTAGAAATGGATGATAATAGGTACACGTACATTTTGACGGCCCAATGCGAACTTACGAAATATGTTGAAGCGTATCCCTTGCATACGAAGCAAGCGGCTGATGTTGCCAGGGCGTTAGTTAATAATTTTATTCCTAGGTACGGCGTGCCGAGGGCAAAAGCAACAGACAGAGGCCAAGAATTTATGTCGACTATATTCCAGGAGGTATGTAAATTATTAAAAATCAATAAATTATGTTCAACCGTCTACCATCACCAGTCCATTGGCGCACTAGAGGTAACACACAAAATTTTTTAATCCTTTCTCCGAATCCAAACTGACAATCATCCAGAAGCATGGAGTCAGTGGCTTCCTTTCTGGTATTTTTCGTTTAACACAACAGTACACTCCGAAACGAAGTTTACTCCATACGAACTAGTTTTTGGGAAAATATGCACACTTCCCAGTAATATACTAACAAACGTAGACCCGCTCTACATCTATGACAGTTATCCATGTGAACTGAAATATCGTTTACAACTGTCTCAGAAAGAAGCGAGGACAAATCTTATAAGTAGTAAAATTATAAGAAAAAAATGCTATGATAAGTATGTTAACCCTATTATTTATAAAGAAGGTGATCTCGTCTTAGTTAAAAATGAAACAGGCACAAAAATGGATACCTTGTATTCAGACCCGTATAAGGTAGTAAGAGATTTATCACCAAATGTGGAAATAAATAAAGATGGAAAACTTGATATCAAAGTCAAAGTCAAAGTCAAAATATTTTATTCAGATTAGGCTTACAGGTAGCACTTATGAATGTCAAAAAATTTACCACCGGTTCGGAAAAACCTCTGATGAGAAGATACCGCCAAGAAACTCAACGAGGTGTAATTTTTTAAATAAATCAAAATTACAATGTTATTTTACATCTCAAATATTCAAAATTTTTACAATTTAACACAGCAGGTGTACAATCTTTGGAGCCAGGGATATATCGTTCACAAGAACCGAACTAAAAACTTCCACGATTAATATACCTACATTTATATACCGACGAGAAACGTTAGAGTCATGTGGGGTAAAAGTACGCGGCGAATAAGTGTCCGCAGTGAGCATTGTGCGAATGCCACGGATGACAGCAGGTCGAGAACTGTCGCGTTTAGATCGCGTTTGACCACCGAGCGAGAGTACTGCGTCACAGGTTTGCCGCACGATGCTATGGGAACTTACATGACAATACTGTTTTTGCACGGATTCGTTATTTATTTCTTTGAAATTGATTTGCATACTAAAGGCGTATTATTGGTCTGACTGAATAACAAAGTGACTAGGATCGTGACAAAATAAACAATATTTGATGTGAATATACGTATTTTGTCTAAGGTAAGTCATCCTTTGATATTTTATAATTTTTATTTGCTTTCATGGGTTGGGGTAAGTGTCCGGGGGTAAGTGTCCGTATTATTAAAATGCGTATACTTACCCCTTCATGTTTTTTTTGCCTTCTAGACTGAAAATGCCCCGCAAATATATAAGAAAATGTCCTGACCGGAAAATCTGTACACAAGAGCAGATGGATGCAGCCAAAAAGTTGATAGAAGAGGGAAAATCGAAACGAAAAGCCGCAGAAATTGTTGGAATCGATGAGAGTACTTTAAGAAAACGTCTGAAATTAAATTCTACTGCGACATCAATGGGCAGATATAAACCAACTTTTACTCGTGAACAAGAGGTACATTATTATGGTCACTTGATAATTGTATAATGATTTACACAATGAAATTTCTTGTATAACTATCTAAATACAATAATGAAATGGAGTTTTATTTTGTTTTCAGGAAGAAATTTATAACCATTGCAAAGCTAGTGACGAAAGGTTCTACGGTCTGTACCAGTTACGAGAAGGGCACATTCACATGTGATCTTTGTGCAATAGTAAATTAAGTTTAGGTGCGTACACTTTTGTCTGCGTTGCGTACACTTAACCGAAGGCATGCGGACACTTTCCCACCGATACGGGTAAAAACCCGCATTTCCCTTGTTGATTAAATGATTAAGCAAAAGTTATATTTATTGTTAGAATTGAAATTTTATGTTTTGTTTTTCTTCGCAAATGTTTCAAATATTATAATAAAGGTGTTTTTCTTTCCAATTAATAAAATCTTTTATTCTGGAAGCAATTAACTAAAAAATGCGTACGTTTACCCCACATGACTCTATTGTATAAAATTATAGTATAAAATATATACCATGTCATTTATGTTATTGTAAACAGGTTAAAAAAAAAATGAGCCGCTATCGTTTCATTTTTTTTTCCTCGGATGGGAGGTGTAGTGGTAAGTCATTCTCGTATTGTATACTCAACCTTATGTACTCTTTATAATCGCATTTACTTGTCAATATAATCCAGTTCGATCCTAACATTTGTTTAATTTGCATCTCTTTCAACGCTCTCCGTACAACTGTGTGTGGGCATCGCTATTTACTGACAATCATAGACAGAACAACGCGCTGGCCAGAAGCTATTCCGATCAAGGACATCACCGCCAAAACCATATCAAAGAATATCTACGAGGCGTGGATAGTACGTTTCGGTTGCCCAGCCACTATCATCACTGACCAAGGGCGTCAGTTCGAAAGTCAGCTTTTTTATGCGTTAACCAAGCACCTCGGCATCAAAAGAGTGCGCACCACGTCATATCATCCCGAGAGCAATGGCATTATTGAGCGTTGGCACAAAACCCTGAACGCGGCACTCATGGCCCGGCTAGACGGCAGTGACAAGCGGCTGGACGAGCTCCCTACCATGCTCCTCGGGTTGCGCGCGGCGTTGCGGACCGATACTGGAGTTAGCGCAGCGCAACTACGGCTGCTCGCTTCGTTTACCGGGCGACTTTATTGCGTCACCCATAACAACAGAAACCCCTTTAAATTACGATTACGTCTCCCGATTGCGCCAAATTATCAATAAATACAGACCTGCACAGAAAGTGCACAGTAATAACAAGAACCCATTCGTCCATCCCGACCTGAAAATATGCAGCAGCGTATTTTTACGTGAAGACGCTGTACGGAAGCCGTTGCAAGCCCCTTATAAAGGGCCTTATCAAGTGCTAAAGGGCAGCGAGAAAGTTTACACAATTCAATTGCCCGGGCGCATCATTAATGTATCAATTGATCGACATAAACCTGTCTACACATTGAACATCAATACTCCAGAAGCGCCAGAGGCACGCAGAACCAGATCTGGCAGAGTGGTACGGCCACCCATACGCTTCGCTTGAGGGGGAGCACTGTAGCAGCAGCATAACATATGTGGAGTGAGATGTTACCAGGACGGCGGCCCGCGACAATTGAAGGCATCGCTCGGCGACCGCAGCGTTATATTTATAATAAAATTGCGAGACAGCTACATATGTCTATCTCGCTCGGTCATCTTAAATGCTGTACTCCGTTAATGAGGCACTAGTTAGAGGTAACCCAGTGTATTTATAATTAGCCCAAAAATTACAATAAAGGCACATCATACATTCTGAAATCGAGTTTCTCTCTAGCGCTCTCACGAAGATCCTAAAATAATTTGTATTAGTACTGCTGTGCGCATTTTAGTATGAATGTGATTTTTAACGACTGAAATTATGTCTTGTGTCAAGTTTATTGCAGAAATATGGACTAAGTTCTCTGAAAGGTATCAAATGGCGTTGTAATTTTAGGCTTAGTCCTGGATGGGCCATCTGAAATATTTATAATAATTTTTTGTTTATATCTGTTCAAAGGATCGTCTGAAATAGGTATTTCTAGGATCGGGTTTTCAACGCTAGTTTGTGCTGCAGCCGTAAGAAGGTTATTCTGTAAGTCGTTGTCACTCGGCGTGTCCTTGAAAGGGGATGGGCTATACAGGGGTTTTTGGCTAGGCGCCGTGTCAGTTGAGGACTGGCTGATAATAGATCTGTCATCAGGTGCTGTAATGTTTGATGTAGACGACCGTCGTGAAAGAGAACTACCGTTTATATTAACTACCATGGAAGCTACCTCTTGATTATGTATTTCGATTCGAGATAGGGCGTCTGCGTTTGTGTTACTTTTGCCCTTTTTGTAAATTGTGGTGTAATCATATTCTAACAACTTAAGTCTCCATCTGGTGAGATGAGAATTAGGTTCCTTGAGATTTAATAGCCACTGGAGTGGTTTGTGGTCCGTAAAAATTTTAAACTTTCGGCCGAAAAGGTAGGGTCTGAAGTATTTTGTAGCCCAAACTATTGCCAAAAGTTCTTTTTCGATGGTCGAAAAGTTTATTTCTCTTTCATTGAGTGTTCGAGAGGCGTAGGCTATTGGTCTATCACCACCTATTGGTCCTTGGGAAATTATTGCTCCAATTGCTAGATTTGAGGCGTCCGTAGTCAAAATAAATTCTTTAGTGAAGTCTGGGTATTGTAGAATGGCATCATTAGTTAAGAATGTCTTGCAATGTTCGAAACACTCGACATATTCAGGACCAGCTTTTGCCCGCGGCTTCGCACGCGTTAAATTCGTAGTAATACAATTCCCCTTTCCCTATACTATGAAGATTTCCTGCAATCTTTGGAATATCTAAATTCATATACTACATTTTTACCTTTCTTTTTCTTATTTTTTTTACTTATTTATTTTTTGCATTTTTACTTATTTCGAGGGTTGCCTGGTGAAACCCGATAAGTGACAAAAACTGAGATTTTAAGCTAAAAGTCATTTTCGAGGTCGCTCTACCTAATGGTAATCACAGATACCCAGATTTAACGCGTATCACGAAAATATGCCGAGTTATAACCCAATAAGTGCTTAACTTCAACTTTTATAGTTGAAGTATGTACAATTTAACACGGCCACAACGCTAATTTATATGTTAGGTAATAAATAAATAAATTTTATTTCATTTCACAGAAAGATTCTTAAAATGTAAACATACAGTAAGGTTGGGACCTCCTAGTAAGTTATAAACTTGTGTCAGGAGACCCCGCTCTTCTTAAGCTAGAACATTTTCCAGGAATTATGGATGTACAAATAAAGTTTTTTAGTACATAAACTAATCCTAAATTAAATTGGCCTGTGTGTGTGTATGTGTATATATGTGTGTGTATGTGTGTGTAAATGAATGTGTATGTGTAAATTCAGTGTATAAAGTCATTACAATATGATTGCCTTAAGATTAAAAACACTATTGCTGATATTTCGCAGCATCTGAAGGTGAAATAAGGTCTTCTGTTTTATTGTAGTCTAGTTGAAGGAGCCAGTTTGTCAAGATTACTTTACATTCGAATAGTTTTAGTGGATAAAAATTAAGTTTTTTAATTAACTTGTTATATAGCAGCGCAGAGAGTGCGTCATATTGTATTCTAGCGAATGCGAATTTGCATGGGGGCAGAGGTGCCACAGTTTTTATACAGCGGATTAAATACTAGGTTTTTGTGGAGTCTCAATACAATTGATAAAATATAGAGTTTGCGCATACTAAGTAGATTACAGAGATTGTAAAGTTCAGTAGTAGGATACCTGTAATGTTTTAAGTACATTGTTTTCAGTAGGTATCTTTGAGCCCTTTCCAGCTCCAAGAATTTAGTTTTGTTTGCTCCGCCCCACACTGGCATACAGTAAGTCATGATGGACTGCGCAAGTGCCACATAAATCTTATTCAATAGAGAGGAAGTGGTGACATGACGGAGTGTTTTAAAGATCCAAATTAATTTACGTATACGATTGCCGATAAAATCAAGATGCGGGTACCAGGAGAGGCGCTGGTCAAATATTACACCCAGATATTTAGTGGAGCTTACACGTTCCAGCTGTATGCAATCGCAGGCCGAATTATCAGGAGTAGAGTTACAGTTGTGAAGTTTGAGTTTAAAGGTGTTAGAGGGTTGGCCGCTAATGTTTTTAGAAAAGCATATAAAGTTAGACTCGGCAGTATTGAGGGTTAGTAGGTTGGAGATAAGCCAACTGTTGATGCTGGATAGGCCCCTTTCCGCCTCACCGAGCACAATGTCCCAACTCTTGCCACAAAAGAGGGCCACAGTGTCATCGGCGTACAAGATAACGTGTCCCTGGAGGTTACAAACGTTAGCGAGATCATTGATATAGATGAGGAAAAGAGTTGGACCCAGGATGCTGCGGTACCCCAAAAGAAACTTCAGATTCCGCGCTGAGATAATCTCCAATCCTGACTCTTTGTCTGCGATTCTGTAGGTAATCACAGAAAAGGTTGTTACAACTTTTTTGCTCCTACTCGTATGGTTCAGCGCCGATGCGTCTCTCCAAGTTATTGCTATAAAATTTTATCAGGCGCCCGGCGTTTTTTTGAGGACGCCGCCCGCCATCTTGTTTAGGAATGTCATTCGGAAACAGAGCGCTGTCGCTCACGCATTTGCGTGCTCAAAATTATACAAGTACCTGCTGTTTTGAGCACAGGTGAGTGTTCAACTTAGTGCAATCGATTTTAATTCATAGGCCCGTGTTGTATAAATATGGATTTTGTTACAGGACTTATTTTTTTGACCACTTTTTACCGTGGAACTGTACGGCCGCCGCCGCAGCTTTTGCAGCTGAAATTGGCCCTTCTTCTGGCTGTCGACGTGGTGTTGGGACCCCTCTCGGTGCTTCCCACGTATCCCCAGAGGTAAGCGACGCTCCTTTTCATTTTTTTTTCGCGTTGAAACGGCGTGTCCAGAGCTCTTGTTAAGATTTGTAGTGGTTAGGGCTCCGGCGTGGCCATGTCGCCCATTTATTGTATGGCGGTGCTGATGTACTGGTTATCTTTCCAGAAGGGACGTCGGAGGAGGCGCCCATGTAAGGAAGCGGACGCTGGAGGACCCTGGTACCTTCCGCCGGTGCTGGTGCTTTGTACGACGGCTCCGGAGGCAGGCGGTCCGGTCGCTAGGTGCAGCTTTTCGTACCCAAAGGGAAGTACTTTCTTTCCGAATCTCTAATTTATCCGGACGGGCTCCGGTTACAAGCCTGTGGCGCCCTTTCTGTTTTTTTTTAAACCCAAGAGGAGCTCTTCCTCATTCAATGGTATCACACCTGTCCTGACCATCCCCACGCCCGTACAGCTGAGCTAGCTTTAGATTTTTTAAAACTATACTTAAGGGTAACGTCCTTGAGCCCTGCGGGCTGGTTATGTAATTTTGGACCCGTAGTATAAGATTTTTCTGGCAATAAACTTCCTTAGAGTGACAAAATCTTGTTTAATTTAATTTTACCAAAAATTCGGTAACAGTGACGACCAACGTGGGCAAAGGTGGTCCGGAACCCGTCTATCAGTTGCTATACGGGAAGTGTGTGATACCAAATACTTAAATAAATAACCGGCTAAGCTATTTCATACATAATACAGTGAGCAGGGCATTTTAAAAAACCTATTTGTTAGGTATTCCAAGTTTATTTTGTGTATTTTTACATGCCCTATATCACTTATTTATAATTGTGTACTATTAAAGCCGGCGAAGCATATTTAACATTTATATAACTGAGTTCTGATTCTACCTGGATTTATCTTATACTTTGTAAATCATAGCCACGTTAATAACGCACGGCTCAAAACCCTTACGGCTTGAAGTTAAGACTGGTTATTGCTCGAACGTTATAATTCATTATCTTGGTAATACTTTGGAATTTAATAGTGTGTGTTTATACCCTACTTATTCCGTGGACTTGGGCGTAGCCAGTAAAAAATATCCTAATAATATAATTTAAATCAGTTCAACTAGCATTTAAAAAACTTTTATGTAATAATTGCGTTTCTAAATTTTGTTGTTATTAATCTATTTACTCAGAAATTCTTGACTTCATAGCACGACCACGTTATAATTACGTACATCGTAGCCCTTGCGGCCTTGACATAAGATTGTTTATCGCTTGAGTTGACTAAACTGCTATCGTGGTCGTACTTTCTCGGAGGTTCGCATTTAATCTACCTTGTTGTTTTTATGCATTTATTTTGAGCCGGAATATTATTGATGTTTGATGTTATAAAAACTTTTTAGTTTGCGGACTGTAGCAATTAGTAATATTTTCATGTTGAACACGCTCGTGTTATTGTCGCGAGTAGGTAATACCTACCGGCCGTGTTATATCGCCTAGGTATAATATTACTATTGACGTGTTTACGTATCAAGCTATTTTATATTATAGCCGTGTCACAGAAAATTTTTATGTTATTTAAGGCATTATTTTGTGAAAGCAGCTCACCTGTGCGTACCTAACGTTTATGAATACTAGAATTTAAATTGTTTTTCGGACCCTCGGATTTTGACGTGTATCGTACACTCTTGCGCCTTATTGAACTACTTAATGATTACAGGGGGTTTTCCTCACATTTAAACAAATAAGAAAGTACTACCTGAATTTGTTTTTTTTTACAATACGGACGCGATAGGTATCTTGAGAGCCGTGAACCTTTCTTTATTGTTACAGTGCCGACTTTGTGGCAGTTGTTGTTTGTTGTTTACTTGATTTACTTTCACCATGGAACGACAGATCGCGTACCACTTGCTACGTAAAGATGAACTTCAGTATGAAGCAGAGATTCGCGACGCTAAACCGAAAGACACCGTCGAGGAGCTTCGTATTCAGGTTCGCGATTTAGCCGCGGCAATCCCCGCGGATGATATCGCCGATACTTCCCGCGACGCCGCTTCGGAACTGCGTATGATCGAAACGAAGTTGGACGAGGTTCTTCAGGCGTTGGCCCATGGCCCAAAATTTAAGAGTTTTGTTCGGTTACGGGCCCTAACCCATCATTGTTTTCACCGCTTCGGTCGGGTGGAAGTGTCGAGTGATTTATCGGCCGACGGAGAAGCCCTGGAGGCAAAGTTAAAAAGTTGTTTAGGAAAGGTGGACTCATTGTTTAGTTCTTTTAAAAACTCCTTCGAACAGACGCCTGTTGCCGCGCCGTGTACGACGAGCGCGCCCGCCGCGGAAGTCGCGCCTCCCGCTACCAACCTTGTTTATCAGATCAGCTGTGGTGGCGAGAAATCCGTTGCGCGGCTTAATCACCAGTTCAATGGCTCCACGTGTGTTCGCGCTTATTTGCAGCGCTTGGACGAGTTGTGTCATTCGCGGAATATTACGCATCAGACGCTCTTTCAATCCGCGGTGGAGTTATTTTCAGGTGCAGCTTTGACGTGGTACCGTGGAGTGAGTCCCGGTTTAAGGGACTGGCCCACTTTAAAGGAAAGACTTTTCGAAGAGTTTTCACCTTTAGATTATGACGAACGTCTTTTGAACGAGATTCGTAATCGCACTCAAGGATTTAATGAGTCCGCCTTACTATTCATTTCCGTGATGTTAAATTTTTTCTCTCGGCTGACGCGCGACGTAGATGAGGTAGATAAGCTTCGTATTATCCGGGCCAATTTACGGCCGCAGTATGGCGCGGCACTCGCATTGGTACCTATCGACTCGATTCAAGAATTAAAGAAAAAATGTAAAATTTTAGAACACAGCTTTGCACAGGCGTCCGCATTTCGTGAACCGCCTAAAGCCAGCGACCACACGGTAGCCCCAGATTTAGCTTTTGCGGGTAGGTCTTCGGGACGAGTGGAAGCGGTGGAACCGGTAAATGCGGCAGAGCAGTGCACACAGTTCTTTTGCGTCAGATGTCGAGTGCACGGGCATAGTGTGCGGACGTGTACATCCAAGGCCGTAGTCTGTTATCATTGCGGTGCTAAAAACGTCACTAGTTCCACGTGCCCTAATTGCTCAAAGGGTACACCGCCCAGCCCAAAAAACTAGGGCGCCGCCCGTCCTTTTCAGACCACCATTTCGACATCGACGATTGGCGGGCGTATTTGAAAAAGTTATCCACGTTTATGTTGAATCCCACGGTCGCACTAAACGCTACTGTGACCGTTAGGTATCCTAACGATGGACGGCCTTATTTAAAAGTCGCTATTTATGGTGACGATTATTGGGGATTGCTCGACTCTGGTTCGAGTATTTCCATTCTCGGGGCTTCTGTAGCTCAGAGATTCCTTAATGTGGGTGTGCGTCTTCATGCAGACCCTGTTACCCACATTTCTACTGCAAACGGTGCCCGATCGCGCGTGGAAGGATTTGTTTTCTTACCGATCACGCAAGAGGGGGTAACCAAGGTTATCAAGTTTTATATTATACCTTCAGTCTCGACCCCGGTAATTTTAGGGGTCGATTTTTGGCGAGCTTTCGGCTTGGCGCCGGATGTTATGTCGCGATTTCCTTTGTGTTTTCCTCCCCTCCCCGAGGTGTCGGAGGTAAACCATCTTCGTCCTTTGGTGGATTTGACGCCTGCTCAACGGACAGTGGCGGGGAATGTTATCCGGGCTTTTGAGGATATTTCTTTCGAGAGGAGGGGTCTTGGTCGTACGAGTGTCCTTTCTCATACTATAGATGTGGGAGACACTCCTCCGATCAAGCAACGTTACTTTTACTTATCCCCTGACCGCCTCAAGGAACTCAACCGGCAACTGGACGAGATGTTGGAGTTGGGCGTGGTTGAACCCAGTTCCAGCCCATGGAACAATCCCGTTCTGTTGGCCCCTAAATCTAACGGCGAGTTACGCTTCTGTCTAGATAGTCGTAAGCTTAACGCGGTCAGCAAGGGTGACGCTTACCCTCTCCCTTATATTTCCAGCATATTGGATCAGCTCCGTGAGGCTAGGTTTCTATCCTCTATAGACCTGAAGGCCGCTTTTTGGCAAATCCCTTTGGATTCCGTCGCCTCCAGGGAGAAGACCGCTTTCACCGTGCCCGGCCGCGGTTTATTTCAGTTTGCCGTCATGTGCTTTGGTCTGAAGGGTGCTCCTGCCACCCAACAGCGACTGATGGACCGTCTTTTTGGTCCCGAGTTTGGCAGTAAGGTCTTTGTCTATCTGGACGACATCGTCGTGGCGAGTTCTTCCTTTGAGGAACACATTTTTCTTCTCAAGCAAGTGCTGCAACGTTTGCGGTCTGCTGGTTTAACGATCAACCTCGGTAAGTCCCATTTTTTCCGTCGGGAACTTAAGTACCTAGGCTACGTCGTGGACGAGAAGGGCTTGCACACGGACCCGTCTAAGGTCCAAGCCATTGTCGACTACCCGACGCCGACGAACCGAAAGGAGGTGAAGATGTTCCTCGGTACCGCGACCTACTATCGTCGTTTTATTAAGGACTTTAGCACTCTAGCTAGTCCTTTAAATGCGTTGACCAGCACTCGCAAAGATGCACCTCCCTTCAGGTGGACCGATGAAGCCGAGAAAGCCTTTTCTGACCTTAAGTCGGCCTTAGTGTCTTCACCGGTGTTAGCCTGCCCTGACTTTACGAAGCCTTTCTCTATCCACTGTGATGCCTCCAGCTACGGTATCGCCGGTACGCTGGCGCAGGTTCAGGAGGACGGTCTTGAGCACCCTATAGCGTATGCCAGCCGATCCTTAAATAAGGCCGAGCGCAATTACTCAGCGACCGAGCGGGAAGCGCTAGCGGTTGTCTTTGCCGTCGAGCATTTCCGTGCCTACGTGGAGGGCAACGCCTGTTTTAAAGTCATCACGGACCATTCGAGCCTAAAGTGGTTCTTTAACTTGTCGAACCCTACGGGACGCTTAGCCAGGTGGGGTTGCCGTTTATCTGCCTTCAACTTCGTCATCGAGCACCGTAAAGGTTCAGACAACGTCGTGCCGGACGCCCTGTCTCGGGCCGTTCCCGTAGCTGATACTCAACCTATTCTTAAGGACCCGTGGTATGACCACCTCTTCAATAAGTGTAAGAACTTTCCGCAGTCGTGCCCGAATTATTGCATTCAGGGAACCAAACTATACCGATATTCTAAAAACAAGTTTGGCTTGTCTAACGATAATGACTGGAAGGAGGTTGTACCTTTTAGCGCCCGCCAAGAGTTGATTCGTTCCCAACACTGCAGCGAGCTCTCGCCGCATTTCGGTATATTTAAAACGTATAAACGCTTAGCCCTTCGTTATTATTGGCCTAAACTATACCGGGACGTGGTTGGGTTCGTTAATGAGTGCGACACTTGTTCGGCATACAAACACGCGCAATCGTCGACCCCTGGGCTTATGGGGAATCCGAAAGTCTGTTCTCGCCCTTTCGAAACTATTAGCATCGACCTTGTTGGCCCTCTGCCTCGCTCTCGCGCCGGTTATACGTTTTTGTTGAGCGTACTTTGTTGCTTTAGCAAGTATTGTCTCTTATTCCCCTTGCGTCGAGCGTTGGGCAAGTCGATTGCCTCCCGCTTGGAGGAAGGTGTGTTTTTGGTACACGGTATCCCGCGTACGATAATTCTGGATAACGGAAGCCAGTTCACCGGTAGCGAATTACAGGCCTTGTTTACCAAATACCAAATTCCCCAGGTCCATTTTACGCCGAAATATTGCCCACAGGTAAATTCCGTGGAACGATACCACAGAACACTCGTTACGGCCATGTCCATTTTAGTGGGCGATGACCATCGTACGTGGGATCTTACTTTGCCGAAGGTACAGTTCGCTTTGAACTCTTCCGTTAACGAGACTACGCGGTTTACTCCGTTCTTTCTCATTCACGGTCGAGAAGCGGTACAATGTGGGTCCGCGTTTGGTGAGCCTACCCCATCGACATTCGTTCCTTTGACCCTGGAGTGCGCCTCCCGCGCTGAATATGCCACGAGGTTAGGCGGCTTGTCCGAGATTTTTGTTAAAGTGTCCGATGCTCTGTCTAGGGCTCACGCTAAAAGCAAGGTTTATTATAACAAAACGCGGCGTAACGAAGAGTTTAACCCCGGTGACATTGTTTGGCGGAAAACTTTCCCGTTAAGCGACGCCAGTAAGTTCTTTACGGCAAAACTGGCCCCGCGTTACGTCAAGTGTCGCGTCATCAGCAAACCTAGCCCGCTGGTGTATGAGTTGGTGGACGCTGAATCGGGTAAACCGTTGGGTCGTTGGCATATGCGGAACTTGAAGCGAAATTAGTTTTACACGTTTGTCTTTGTGACATCATATTCGTTAATATTTGTTATTAACGAATGTGAATTTTTCTTGCGGCTGAATAAGCCTTGTTTTCAAAACAGCCACTGAGCGTTGGCTGCGGTTTCCGAATCTTTTATTAAACGAACGTTTTTTTTACACAGATTTATACAAGTTTTTACATTATTTTCTGTATGTACCTATTTATATACATGCATTGTTGAAGCTGGGAGTGTGACGTGTGCTTGACAACAACAGGTGCCCTTTGGGTCCGCGACCCTGATGTTGTGAAGCGGACTTTACCTCCGCTTGTTTAAGGGGAGTTAGGCCGCGATGGTTTATCGTTTTTTTTTGTAGGTTTTGTCGTCGTCGTCTGCACGATACGTTGGAGCCGTGGCCTGCAACCGACGACGATAGACCGTTTAAGCGCGGGACAGTATGTCTCTCTCGCATTTTACCATAGAACTTTTTGCAGGGGGTCGTTGTGTGTGGAGTTATGCCTGAGCCAATCAGCGGAAGGTGCCCCCAGGGGTCCGCGACCCGGCCGCTGCTTGGCCTAGTCATCTCGCACCCGCGAATCCCCAAGCAATTCATACCGGTTAGTTTGTTGTATCTATCTTTAAAAAATACAAACCCCGGACTGTAAGGTTTTTTTATGGATACGCTAATATCTGTCCTGGGCGTTGGATTTTTTTATATGGTTTGATTTCTGGAAGAAGGTTAAAAATAGTATGGTTGTTCGAGTATTTTGTGTCTGGTAAAATCTTTGTTTCTTTTTAGTTTCATCATTTGTAAATTTCATTATTTTGTTCACGACTTGTTATTTCCGTCTGGTGGTCGACCCTATCCAGCGTGAAATAGGCCTACACCGGTGCGGATTGCGACACCTTACTGAAGCCTACACTTTAGTTTATAGAGCGGATGGTGACTCTAAGGCTGCGATATGGGGAAAGGCGCGAGGATTTAACTTGTTGTTAGTTCACTTTTAGTTGCAATAAAGCTTTAAAATTTCAGATCGTTATAAGTTTCGGCAGCTGTATTCTGTGATGTTGGGAGTTGGGATGCAAGTGAAACCAATGAATGCTGAGTAAATACTGGTTTAATATTCTAAGAGCTTACATATATATATCGGTTACCTAATGGGAGATGTGTGAGTGTAGCAGGACTCACACTACACCTCCCTCCTTAAGGAAAAAAAAACTATTATTAGTTTTTTTTTAGCAGAAAGAATTTAGAAAAGTAATTGACTGTTTTACAATTTAAAGATGACTAATAAAGTTAGTCATTAGTTAAAATGATATAATTTAAGTGTATTAAAATTAAAAAAAAAACAAAGAATTTAAATGCCAATTTTAAATGACATGAAACGACAAAAAAAAATTACACATAAGTATTAAATTTTCAATGATTCACAACCAAATATGAATTTTAAATTTACTCTAACTATCTTAACTTAATAAAAGATGGCACGCTTTGCTGACGAGATCAATACATTGCATATAATCGTGTTATGTTAATACCATTATTTAAAAAATAACTGTTTCAAAAAATCATTAAAAAAAAAACAACAGCATTACAAATTGATAATTTTTTGCAAAAAAAAAACAAACCTCCACTAACTTCTCACCATCATTTAGCTTGTCGCTATTACTTACTAGCTCTCTTCGTGGTTTATCTTCAAAACCTTTTCATATGACCTTATGTACGTACTGGTCTTAATATATGTTCTGTGCACATATTTTGATCCTAGTTCTTTAATATTATCTTAATGTAATGACAACAACGCTCGATTTAGCATTGGCTTGCAAGTCTTTTTTCTTTTACTTTAAGTATTTATATCTCAGTGACGTCACTTTTTTAATTCATTATTTATTATTTACCTCCTTAATACTTTTAATTATCGAAGTGTGCAGCTTTGGCATCACTTTATGCAAGGTACACAGCACATTATATTTCGTGGTCGGCCGACCTTAACTTATTCATTTATTTATTTATTTGTTCAGGATACAAGGATTTTTTATTTATTTATTTTCGTGCGCGCACATACATAATCACCATTTATAACATCATACATTCAGGCAGTTCTTTTAACACTTCCTTACATTAAGCATACCGTGTGTCCAAGTCCCTTCACGATTGATACTCGACCGAATCATGATCAGAGAGCAAGGATTCCGTGCCTGCCTTGTATCCTGGTGTACCTTGCCTCATATACCTCTTCGTTCAACAGTGCATCTCGGGCTACTGTTGATAACGAATGGTTTTTGGTAAACTTAACCTAGTGTCATTTTTCCATCGCTTAGATAATTACCATTCATAACTACTATCAAATACTCATACTTAAATGAAAACTTTAGCATTTAAGAATTCCAATAACTCTTAGATGGCCAGTCTAATCGTTCATCGTAAATCTTATTTGCTTTAGCTTTCCCAACCACGTTGCTTAAAGCATTCTTTCAGACTGCACCATTTCCTACTCTATTAAAAAATCTTTTCATTTCCGATCTCTAACTCATATCATTACGTTCAAAACTAATCCTTTATTGACCTTTCCCTATAAAATCTTTAATATTTTTACTCTTCCTAAATTTATCTATCTGACTGTACTATTCAATTTATGCTTTAATTAAAAAAATACCTTGTAATAATAATCTAAAATTGTCGCTGGATGATCAGTCCAGTAACAAAATTAAACTATTTTGTTCCTTCCTTCTTAATGAACTGCAGCATTAAGAAGAAAGATCTATTAAAATGAAAAAAAAATATATTTAATTGTAAAAAAAAACTTTTCCTAAAATAATTTCTACTAACCTTTCTCAATATAGAATTAATGGGAAATATAACTACTTGCACTCCATGGTGAACAAAAGATTTTTAATATATTTTCCAATAAAACTGAACTTTCCGACGTTTCTTTTCCATTAATTCCTACTCTTCCTATAAAACTTGTACTAACCTACGTATTGTCCATAATTATAACGAATTTTCGTTATTTTTGTCATGTCCGTGTCTAATTAATCCTTTCTTATTCTCGAAACCTATTTGAAAAATTGGAACCGGCAAAAATACTCATAAATATTAACAGATCAAAAGTAATGTGTAATAAAAAAGATCAATACCGCAATAATGTAAATATTCTTAAAAGAGTGCACGGTAACTGTCTTACCTTAGGTAATATGAGCTGTAATAACAGACGCGGAATGCCAATCCATAGTTGACTGATGCTGTAGATGACATCATCTAACCTAAACTTAAACAACATGTATCTATTTTAAGAATTCTCTAAATGTAACATTAAAAATGTTCAGTTGATGCAAAAAATGTAAAACTTAATAAATGAAGATAGAGATAAAAGTGATTACTGTTTTTCGAAAAAAAGTCAAAAGATATGAAAAAAAAAAAAACTTTTATGAAATTAAATCATTATCTGGACTTTTTAAATGAATATAGAATTAAGTACTTTAGGTTTATCTATAATAAAACTCTTTATCAACAATAAATTTTGTAGAGCCGGGATAAATGTTACATATCTTGAACTTTTTATTGTAGCAGGATAAAATCTCGTCAACAAGCGGCTAAATCAAATGCTTAAGCATAACCTACGAACTAATTAGGTTACATTATTTAAGACCATTTTATAGAGTACCAAAAAAATAAAATAAAAAATTAACTGCATAAATAACGCACCAAACAAAAAAATATGCTGAATTCCTTTTTTTTTTCGACATCTGGCTAACAGTTGAGTTGTGACCTTGGTTCGGATGTCCTTGCGACACCAACAACTCCCTGCGGCACCGCTTCGGACACGAACACTCGCCCTGCAGCCTGCAGCATCACATCAAACTCCAAATTAAGTCTGCTTTCTTCGTTATTTCTCATTTATTGTCCGTTTCTTTCCTTTTTTTTTCTTCTTCTTCTTCGGTTTATCAATATATTTCTTTTGTAATATTTTACTTCCTTTCAGCAGCGGGTCACGGCGTTATAATTTAGTAAAATGTTTTTCATGATAATTTCTTCCTAATGTTTAGTCCACAATTATTTAATTATTTACTATTTATTTTTACCTTTCACGTTTAGTTCAGTTCTAATTTTCACAAAATTAAATGTTCTTTAAACACTTTATGGCTGGTGCCAAAAAAAAAACAACACCAAGTCCTTGGACTGGAGGCGCGGCGCGCCGCCAGTGCCACACGAAGGCAGCACTGGCAGGGTCGCCATGTGATGTTGGGAGTTGGGATGCAAGTGAAACCAATGAATGCTGAGTAAATACTGGTTTAATATTCTAAGAGCTTACATATATATATCGGTTACCTAATGGGAGATGTGTGAGTGTAGCAGGACTCACACTACAATTCAATTGGTTTGACAGGATCCGTCTACGATTTAAATAAGTCTTTCACTGATGCGGTTCGTGACATTTTCAAAAGCCTACACGGTCCGTTTTTGAGCGGGTAGTGACTCAAATATCTGAGACGGTTCTCCTGGTTCTACTTGAATATAAATTCATACCATTCTATTTCGGATCCCGTCATGGTTTTAAACAAGCCATTCACTAATGCGGTTCGTGACATTTTCAGAAGCCTACACGGTCCGCTGCTGAGCGGGTAGTGACTCAGATACCTACGACGGTGCCCCTGAAATTTGAATTAGTCATTGTTTACACATCATCGCAGATACTCGAAGCTCCCTTACTTAAAAATAGTTAAGTTTGCATGGTAGGTTACTGTTATTGTTATTGTGCTTGCGTCTGGTGGATCGAGTCGTCGGGCCGAGTCGGTGTGTTGGAGGGGTCCCGCACGCTCGACTCGCGCGCCGGGTGTCTCGGCCGACCCGCGAAGCTTAGTGTGTTGTCTTTTTTGTCAACCTAGCGGAGTTTTTTTGTACTTTTGGGTAGTGATAGGAGTGTATCGCTGGAGGCCAGCTGGAATTTTGCTGCTAGTCCCCGCAAAATTCTTGTGGGTGATGGGGCACTGTTACAACTTTTTTTGCTCCTACTCGTATGGTTCAGCGCCGATGCGTCTCTCCAAGTTATTGCTATAAAATTTTATCAGGCGCCCGGCGTTTTTTTGAGGACGCCGCCCGCCATCTTGTTTAGGAATGTCATTCGGAAACAGAGCGCTGTCGCTCACGCATTTGCGTGCTCAAAATTATACAAGTACCTGCTGTTTTGAGCACAGGTGAGTGTTCAACTTAGTGCAATCGATTTTAATTCATAGGCCCGTGTTGTATAAATATGGATTTTGTTACAGGACTTATTTTTTTGACCACTTTTTACCGTGGAACTGTACGGCCGCCGCCGCAGCTTTTGCAGCTGAAATTGTCCCTTCTTCTGGCTGTCGACGTGGTGTTGGGACCCCTCTCGGTGCTTCCCACGTATCGCCAGAGGTAAGCGACGCTCCTTTTCATTTTTTTTTCGCGTTGAAACGGCGTGTCCAGAGCTCTTGTTAAGATTTGTAGTGGTTAGGGCTCCGGCGTGGCCATGTCGCCCATTTATTGTATGGCGGTGCTGATGTACTGGTTATCTTTCCAGAAGGGACGTCGGAGGAGGCGCCCATGTAAGGAAGCGGACGCTGGAGGACCCTGGTACCTTCCGCCGGTGCTGGTGCTTTGTGCGACGGCTCCGGAGGCAGGCGGTCCGGTCGCTAGGTGCAGCTTTTCGTACCCAAAGGGAAGTACTTTCTTTCCGAATCTCTAATTTATCCGGACGGGCTCCGGTTACAAGCCTGTGGCGCCCTTTCTGTTTTTTTTTAAACCCAAGAGGAGCTCTTCCTCATTCAATGGTATCACACCTGTCCTGACCATCCCCACGCCCGTACAGCTGAGCTAGCTTTAGATTTTTTAAAACTATACTTAAGGGTAACGTCCTTGAGCCCTGCGGGCTGGTTATGTAATTTTGGACCCGTAGTATAAGATTTTTCTGGCAATAAACTTCCTTAGAGTGACAAAATCTTGTTTAATTTAATTTTACCAAAAATTCGGTAACAGTGACGACCAACGTGGGCAAAGGTGGTCCGGAACCCGTCTATCAGTTGCTATACGGGAAGTGTGTGATACCAAATACTTAAATAAATAACCGGCTAAGCTATTTCATACATAATACAGTGAGCAGGGCATTTTAAAAAACCTATTTGTTAGGTATTCCAAGTTTATTTTGTGTATTTTTACATGCCCTATATCACTTATTTATAATTGTGTACTATTAAAGCCGGCGAAGCATATTTAACATTTATATAACTGAGTTCTGATTCTACCTGGATTTATCTTATACTTTGTAAATCATAGCCACGTTAATAACGCACGGCTCAAAACCCTTACGGCTTGAAGTTAAGACTGGTTATTGCTCGAACGTTATAATTCATTATCTTGGTAATACTTTGGAATTTAATAGTGTGTGTTTATACCCTACTTATTCCGTGGACTTGGGCGTAGCCAGTAAAAAATATCCTAATAATATAATTTAAATCAGTTCAACTAGCATTTAAAAAACTTTTATGTAATAATTGCGTTTCTAAATTTTGTTGTTATTAATCTATTTACTCAGAAATTCTTGACTTCATAGCACGACCACGTTATAATTACGTACATCGTAGCCCTTGCGGCCTTGACATAAGATTGTTTATCGCTTGAGTTGACTAAACTGCTATCGTGGTCGTACTTTCTCGGAGGTTCGCATTTAATCTACCTTGTTGTTTTTATGCATTTATTTTGAGCCGGAATATTATTGATGTTTGATGTTATAAAAACTTTTTAGTTTGCGGACTGTAGCAATTAGTAATATTTTCATGTTGAACACGCTCGTGTTATTGTCGCGAGTAGGTAATACCTACCGGCCGTGTTATATCGCCTAGGTATAATATTACTATTGACGTGTTTACGTATCAAGCTATTTTATATTATAGCCGTGTCACAGAAAATTTTTATGTTATTTAAGGCATTATTTTGTGAAAGCAGCTCACCTGTGCGTACCTAACGTTTATGAATACTAGAATTTAAATTGTTTTTCGGACCCTCGGATTTTGACGTGTATCGTACACTCTTGCGCCTTATTGACCTACTTAATGATTACAGGGGGTTTTCCTCACATTTAAACAAATAAGAAAGTACTACCTGAATTTGTTTTTTTTTACAATACGGACGCGATAGGTATCTTGAGAGCCGTGAACCTTTCTTTATTGTTACAGTGCCGACTTTGTGGCAGTTGTTGTTTGTTGTTTACTTGATTTACTTTCACCATGGAACGACAGATCGCGTACCACTTGCTACGTAAAGATGAACTTCAGTATGAAGCAGAGATTCGCGACGCTAAACCGAAAGACACCGTCGAGGAGCTTCGTATTCAGGTTCGCGATTTAGCCGCGGCAATCCCCGCGGATGATATCGCCGATACTTCCCGCGACGCCGCTTCGGAACTGCGTATGATCGAAACGAAGTTGGACGAGGTTCTTCAGGCGTTGGCCCATGGCCCAAAATTTAAGAGTTTTGTTCGGTTACGGGCCCTAACCCATCATTGTTTTCACCGCTTCGGTCGGGTGGAAGTGTCGAGTGATTTATCGGCCGACGGAGAAGCCCTGGAGGCAAAGTTAAAAAGTTGTTTAGGAAAGGTGGACTCATTGTTTAGTTCTTTTAAAAACTCCTTCGAACAGACGCCTGTTGCCGCGCCGTGTACGACGAGCGCGCCCGCCGCGGAAGTCGCGCCTCCCGCTACCAACCTTGTTTATCAGATCAGCTGTGGTGGCGAGAAATCCGTTGCGCGGCTTAATCACCAGTTCAATGGCTCCACGTGTGTTCGCGCTTATTTGCAGCGCTTGGACGAGTTGTGTCATTCGCGGAATATTACGCATCAGACGCTCTTTCAATCCGCGGTGGAGTTATTTTCAGGTGCAGCTTTGACGTGGTACCGTGGAGTGAGTCCCGGTTTAAGGGACTGGCCCACTTTAAAGGAAAGACTTTTCGAAGAGTTTTCACCTTTAGATTATGACGAACGTCTTTTGAACGAGATTCGTAATCGCACTCAAGGATTTAATGAGTCCGCCTTACTATTCATTTCCGTGATGTTAAATTTTTTCTCTCGGCTGACGCGCGACGTAGATGAGGTAGATAAGCTTCGTATTATCCGGGCCAATTTACGGCCGCAGTATGGCGCGGCACTCGCATTGGTACCTATCGACTCGATTCAAGAATTAAAGAAAAAATGTAAAATTTTAGAACACAGCTTTGCACAGGCGTCCGCATTTCGTGAACCGCCTAAAGCCAGCGACCACACGGTAGCCCCAGATTTAGCTTTTGCGGGTAGGTCTTCGGGACGAGTGGAAGCGGTGGAACCGGTAAATGCGGCAGAGCAGTGCACACAGTTCTTTTGCGTCAGATGTCGAGTGCACGGGCATAGTGTGCGGACGTGTACATCCAAGGCCGTAGTCTGTTATCATTGCGGTGCTAAAAACGTCACTAGTTCCACGTGCCCTAATTGCTCAAAGGGTACACCGCCCAGCCCAAAAAACTAGGGCGCCGCCCGTCCTTTTCAGACCACCATTTCGACATCGACGATTGGCGGGCGTATTTGAAAAAGTTATCCACGTTTATGTTGAATCCCACGGTCGCACTAAACGCTACTGTGACCGTTAGGTATCCTAACGATGGACGGCCTTATTTAAAAGTCGCTATTTATGGTGACGATTATTGGGGATTGCTCGACTCTGGTTCGAGTATTTCCATTCTCGGGGCTTCTGTAGCTCAGAGATTCCTTAATGTGGGTGTGCGTCTTCATGCAGACCCTGTTACCCACATTTCTACTGCAAACGGTGCCCGATCGCGCGTGGAAGGATTTGTTTTCTTACCGATCACGCAAGAGGGGGTAACCAAGGTTATCAAGTTTTATATTATACCTTCAGTCTCGACCCCGGTAATTTTAGGGGTCGATTTTTGGCGAGCTTTCGGCTTGGCGCCGGATGTTATGTCGCGATTTCCTTTGTGTTTTCCTCCCCTCCCCGAGGTGTCGGAGGTAAACCATCTTCGTCCTTTGGTGGATTTGACGCCTGCTCAACGGACAGTGGCGGGGAATGTTATCCGGGCTTTTGAGGATATTTCTTTCGAGAGGAGGGGTCTTGGTCGTACGAGTGTCCTTTCTCATACTATAGATGTGGGAGACACTCCTCCGATCAAGCAACGTTACTTTTACTTATCCCCTGACCGCCTCAAGGAACTCAACCGGCAACTGGACGAGATGTTGGAGTTGGGCGTGGTTGAACCCAGTTCCAGCCCATGGAACAATCCCGTTCTGTTGGCCCCTAAATCTAACGGCGAGTTACGCTTCTGTCTAGATAGTCGTAAGCTTAACGCGGTCAGCAAGGGTGACGCTTACCCTCTCCCTTATATTTCCAGCATATTGGATCAGCTCCGTGAGGCTAGGTTTCTATCCTCTATAGACCTGAAGGCCGCTTTTTGGCAAATCCCTTTGGATTCCGTCGCCTCCAGGGAGAAGACCGCTTTCACCGTGCCCGGCCGCGGTTTATTTCAGTTTGCCGTCATGTGCTTTGGTCTGAAGGGTGCTCCTGCCACCCAACAGCGACTGATGGACCGTCTTTTTGGTCCCGAGTTTGGCAGTAAGGTCTTTGTCTATCTGGACGACATCGTCGTGGCGAGTTCTTCCTTTGAGGAACACATTTTTCTTCTCAAGCAAGTGCTGCAACGTTTGCGGTCTGCTGGTTTAACGATCAACCTCGGTAAGTCCCATTTTTTCCGTCGGGAACTTAAGTACCTAGGCTACGTCGTGGACGAGAAGGGCTTGCACACGGACCCGTCTAAGGTCCAAGCCATTGTCGACTACCCGACGCCGACGAACCGAAAGGAGGTGAAGATGTTCCTCGGTACCGCGACCTACTATCGTCGTTTTATTAAGGACTTTAGCACTCTAGCTAGTCCTTTAAATGCGTTGACCAGCACTCGCAAAGATGCACCTCCCTTCAGGTGGACCGATGAAGCCGAGAAAGCCTTTTCTGACCTTAAGTCGGCCTTAGTGTCTTCACCGGTGTTAGCCTGCCCTGACTTTACGAAGCCTTTCTCTATCCACTGTGATGCCTCCAGCTACGGTATCGCCGGTACGCTGGCGCAGGTTCAGGAGGACGGTCTTGAGCACCCTATAGCGTATGCCAGCCGATCCTTAAATAAGGCCGAGCGCAATTACTCAGCGACCGAGCGGGAAGCGCTAGCGGTTGTCTTTGCCGTCGAGCATTTCCGTGCCTACGTGGAGGGCAACGCCTGTTTTAAAGTCATCACGGACCATTCGAGCCTAAAGTGGTTCTTTAACTTGTCGAACCCTACGGGACGCTTAGCCAGGTGGGGTTGCCGTTTATCTGCCTTCAACTTCGTCATCGAGCACCGTAAAGGTTCAGACAACGTCGTGCCGGACGCCCTGTCTCGGGCCGTTCCCGTAGCTGATACTCAACCTATTCTTAAGGACCCGTGGTATGACCACCTCTTCAATAAGTGTAAGAACTTTCCGCAGTCGTGCCCGAATTATTGCATTCAGGGAACCAAACTATACCGATATTCTAAAAACAAGTTTGGCTTGTCTAACGATAATGACTGGAAGGAGGTTGTACCTTTTAGCGCCCGCCAAGAGTTGATTCGTTCCCAACACTGCAGCGAGCTCTCGCCGCATTTCGGTATATTTAAAACGTATAAACGCTTAGCCCTTCGTTATTATTGGCCTAAACTATACCGGGACGTGGTTGGGTTCGTTAATGAGTGCGACACTTGTTCGGCATACAAACACGCGCAATCGTCGACCCCTGGGCTTATGGGGAATCCGAAAGTCTGTTCTCGCCCTTTCGAAACTATTAGCATCGACCTTGTTGGCCCTCTGCCTCGCTCTCGCGCCGGTTATACGTTTTTGTTGAGCGTACTTTGTTGCTTTAGCAAGTATTGTCTCTTATTCCCCTTGCGTCGAGCGTTGGGCAAGTCGATTGCCTCCCGCTTGGAGGAAGGTGTGTTTTTGGTACACGGTATCCCGCGTACGATAATTCTGGATAACGGAAGCCAGTTCACCGGTAGCGAATTACAGGCCTTGTTTACCAAATACCAAATTCCCCAGGTCCATTTTACGCCGAAATATTGCCCACAGGTAAATTCCGTGGAACGATACCACAGAACACTCGTTACGGCCATGTCCATTTTAGTGGGCGATGACCATCGTACGTGGGATCTTACTTTGCCGAAGGTACAGTTCGCTTTGAACTCTTCCGTTAACGAGACTACGCGGTTTACTCCGTTCTTTCTCATTCACGGTCGAGAAGCGGTACAATGTGGGTCCGCGTTTGGTGAGCCTACCCCATCGACATTCGTTCCTTTGACCCTGGAGTGCGCCTCCCGCGCTGAATATGCCACGAGGTTAGGCGGCTTGTCCGAGATTTTTGTTAAAGTGTCCGATGCTCTGTCTAGGGCTCACGCTAAAAGCAAGGTTTATTATAACAAAACGCGGCGTAACGAAGAGTTTAACCCCGGTGACATTGTTTGGCGGAAAACTTTCCCGTTAAGCGACGCCAGTAAGTTCTTTACGGCAAAACTGGCCCCGCGTTACGTCAAGTGTCGCGTCATCAGCAAACCTAGCCCGCTGGTGTATGAGTTGGTGGACGCTGAATCGGGTAAACCGTTGGGTCGTTGGCATATGCGGAACTTGAAGCGAAATTAGTTTTACACGTTTGTCTTTGTGACATCATATTCGTTAATATTTGTTATTAACGAATGTGAATTTTTCTTGCGGCTGAATAAGCCTTGTTTTCAAAACAGCCACTGAGCGTTGGCTGCGGTTTCCGAATCTTTTATTAAACGAACGTTTTTTTTACACAGATTTATACAAGTTTTTACATTATTTTCTGTATGTACCTATTTATATACATGCATTGTTGAAGCTGGGAGTGTGACGTGTGCTTGACAACAACAGGTGCCCTTTGGGTCCGCGACCCTGATGTTGTGAAGCGGACTTTACCTCCGCTTGTTTAAGGGGAGTTAGGCCGCGATGGTTTATCGTTTTTTTTTGTAGGTTTTGTCGTCGTCGTCTGCACGATACGTTGGAGCCGTGGCCTGCAACCGACGACGATAGACCGTTTAAGCGCGGGACAGTATGTCTCTCTCGCATTTTACCATAGAACTTTTTGCAGGGGGTCGTTGTGTGTGGAGTTATGCCTGAGCCAATCAGCGGAAGGTGCCCCCAGGGGTCCGCGACCCGGCCGCTGCTTGGCCTAGTCATCTCGCACCCGCGAATCCCCAAGCAATTCATACCGGTTAGTTTGTTGTATCTATCTTTAAAAAATACAAACCCCGGACTGTAAGGTTTTTTTATGGATACGCTAATATCTGTCCTGGGCGTTGGATTTTTTTATATGGTTTGATTTCTGGAAGAAGGTTAAAAATAGTATGGTTGTTCGAGTATTTTGTGTCTGGTAAAATCTTTGTTTCTTTTTAGTTTCATCATTTGTAAATTTCATTATTTTGTTCACGACTTGTTATTTCCGTCTGGTGGTCGACCCTATCCAGCGTGAAATAGGCCTACACCGGTGCGGATTGCGACACCTTACTGAAGCCTACACTTTAGTTTATAGAGCGGATGGTGACTCTAAGGCTGCGATATGGGGAAAGGCGCGAGGATTTAACTTGTTGTTAGTTCACTTTTAGTTGCAATAAAGCTTTAAAATTTCAGATCGTTATAAGTTTCGGCAGCTGTATTCAATTGGTTTGACAGGATCCGTCTACGATTTAAATAAGTCTTTCACTGATGCGGTTCGTGACATTTTCAAAAGCCTACACGGTCCGTTTTTGAGCGGGTAGTGACTCAAATATCTGAGACGGTTCTCCTGGTTCTACTTGAATATAAATTCATACCATTCTATTTCGGATCCCGTCATGGTTTTAAACAAGCCATTCACTAATGCGGTTCGTGACATTTTCAGAAGCCTACACGGTCCGCTGCTGAGCGGGTAGTGACTCAGATACCTACGACGGTGCCCCTGAAATTTGAATTAGTCATTGTTTACACATCATCGCAGATACTCGAAGCTCCCTTACTTAAAAATAGTTAAGTTTGCATGGTAGGTTACTGTTATTGTTATTGTGCTTGCGTCTGGTGGATCGAGTCGTCGGGCCGAGTCGGTGTGTTGGAAGGGTCCCGCACGCTCGACTCGCGCGCCGGGTGTCTCGGCCGACCCGCGAAGCTTAGTGTGTTGTCTTTTTTGTCAACCTAGCGGAGTTTTTTTGTACTTTTGGGTAGTGATAGGAGTGTATCGCTGGAGGCCAGCTGGAATTTTGCTGCTAGTCCCCGCAAAATTCTTGTGGGTGATGGGGCACTGTTACAACTTTTTTTGCTCCTACTCGTATGGTTCAGCGCCGATGCGTCTCTCCAAGTTATTGCTATAAAATTTTATCAGGCGCCCGGCGTTTTTTTGAGGACGCCGCCCGCCATCTTGTTTAGGAATGTCATTCGGAAACAGAGCGCTGTCGCTCACGCATTTGCGTGCTCAAAATTATACAAGTACCTGCTGTTTTGAGCACAGGTGAGTGTTCAACTTAGTGCAATCGATTTTAATTCATAGGCCCGTGTTGTATAAATATGGATTTTGTTACAGGACTTATTTTTTTGACCACTTTTTACCGTGGAACTGTACGGCCGCCGCCGCAGCTTTTGCAGCTGAAATTGTCCCTTCTTCTGGCTGTCGACGTGGTGTTGGGACCCCTCTCGGTGCTTCCCACGTATCGCCAGAGGTAAGCGACGCTCCTTTTCATTTTTTTTTCGCGTTGAAACGGCGTGTCCAGAGCTCTTGTTAAGATTTGTAGTGGTTAGGGCTCCGGCGTGGCCATGTCGCCCATTTATTGTATGGCGGTGCTGATGTACTGGTTATCTTTCCAGAAGGGACGTCGGAGGAGGCGCCCATGTAAGGAAGCGGACGCTGGAGGACCCTGGTACCTTCCGCCGGTGCTGGTGCTTTGTGCGACGGCTCCGGAGGCAGGCGGTCCGGTCGCTAGGTGCAGCTTTTCGTACCCAAAGGGAAGTACTTTCTTTCCGAATCTCTAATTTATCCGGACGGGCTCCGGTTACAAGCCTGTGGCGCCCTTTCTGTTTTTTTTTAAACCCAAGAGGAGCTCTTCCTCATTCAATGGTATCACACCTGTCCTGACCATCCCCACGCCCGTACAGCTGAGCTAGCTTTAGATTTTTTAAAACTATACTTAAGGGTAACGTCCTTGAGCCCTGCGGGCTGGTTATGTAATTTTGGACCCGTAGTATAAGATTTTTCTGGCAATAAACTTCCTTAGAGTGACAAAATCTTGTTTAATTTAATTTTACCAAAAATTCGGTAACAAGGTCAAGCGGTTTTCCTCTGATCCCTATGTGTTCCAGCTTGTATAGAAGTGATGGAAACGACACCGTGTCAAACGCTTTTTTTAGGTCAAGAAAAATTGCAGCACATTTATCACCTTTATCAACTTCATTATTGATCAGTTGGGATAAGCTAAGCACTGCATCCTCCGTGGACAAACCCTGTCTGAAGCCGAATTGCGATTTTGAAAGTAAGTTAAACCTATTCAGGTAACTATTAAGCCTATTGTTTATCAATTTTTCGATTATTTTGGATATTGCTGTTAGAACTGAAATTGGTCTATAACTGTTTGGTTCCGTTTTATTCCCACCCTTGAAGATAGGAGTAACAAGAGATGTTTTTCAAGGCAGTTGGGAATACACCTTGTGCAAAACAAAGATTAGCCAGGTGACTAACGACTGGGGCAATAGAGCTAGCACAAAGTTTTAAGAATTTGGTGGGTACGCAGTCGTAGCCAGGTGCACTGTCTGTCTTAAGGGACATTAAGACCCTAATCACTTCTTCGGGATCCGTGTCGACAAGTACAAAAGAGCAAACTGCTCTGTTACCTAAGGCGGGGTGATAAAACTGATTAGGGGAGTGGTTATTAGATATTTCGGATGCTAAGTTTTTGCCTATGTTCGTAAAGAAGTAATTTGCGTAATCAATAGACTCAATCGGAGTAGATTTGCATTTGAGAAGTTCGGTATCATTGGATTTTTGGGGTTTATAGTTAGTTAATTGCTTAATTGAAGACCATAGTGCCTTTGCATTTCTGGTGCTTTTTTCTAGCATTGCCTGTTCATAATTACGCTTTAGTTTATGTATTAAGTTATTTGTGAAATTACGATATCTTTTAAAGGTGACTCGTAGAACTTCATTATCTGGGTCATCTCGTAGTTGTAGTTGCATTTTGTTCCTGTATCTGATGCATCGTAGTAAGCCAGGAGTTATCCAAGGTTTGATAATTCTACGGCTACTCGGTATTAATTTTCGAATTTTACTGTCATTTATTGAGTCCTTGAGATCACGTATTAGTTGCTCGATAGCAAAGTTAGGATCATTAGAAGATAAAAGTCTATCAAGGTTTTTCTCTAGAATTAAAGCTACTGCTTGTTTATAATTAACAGTTTCAAAAGATTTTGAGGTTTTAGTCTTAACGTGGTTAAACAACAGTAAGGCTGTGGTATTATGATCCGTGATGGATGTGTTCAGGACAGCTGTGTATCAGTGGCGAATTTCCCATAGAAGCCGATTCCTCGTAGCCTCCCTAAGCCCAGAACGGTCATTAGAACCCAAAACCAAACGCAACTCTAAGTTATCCGTTGTACTATAGCTTCACTCGCCTATAACAAAAATCAACTTTTTTTCCTAACACCAATGCATAATCGAAACGCAATCGATTCACTAATTTATTTCATTGTATTTCTCCGGTAATGCGCTCGAAAATTTGGGAGTTGGGCACGCACACAAGCGCATATTCATTAACCAAATGACGCACACTTTCAACGCGCTTCCAAGAAATTATGGTCTTCGGTACGGCCACAATGCAGCGGGTTATTACGTTTGAAATCAGACTTTATGTGCTAAGCGTAAGGTTTACTTCTTTTTCAAGCCCTTAATGTCCTAGCGTGATGCCGGGTCGAAACTAGTGTCGTAGTAAAGTAAATCTTATCGTTAACAGAATAAGTCTGCAGTTTCATTTTAAGTTATCGTAATTCTTGTCATAGTAAATGATGAAAAGGGAAATTTTTATTTTAAATATATCGAATTCAAAAATAAGGTGGTCGTATTTACATTATCTAAATGTTATCTATATATATAAAATTCAAAGTCCTGACTGACTGACTGACTGACTGACTGATATATCAGCGCACAGCCCAAACCGCTGGACCTAGAGACTTGAAATTTTGCACATAGATACCTTATATAGTGTAGGCATCCACTAAGAAAGGATTTTTGGAAATTCCAACCCTAAGGGGGTAAATTAGGGGATGAAAGTTTGTATGAAAGTCCGTCAGTTTTGAAGTTAGGATTTTGAAATTTTGTTGTTAGGCTTACGTAAAAAAATTAATTTATACGGGTCTCAGTGTTTTTGATAATTCCATCCCTGAAGGGGTGAAAAGGGGGATAAAGTTGTGTATGGAAAGGCCTACATTTTCACAGCAAAAATCACTACATTTTATTATTTAGGCTTATAACGCAACGAGTATATCGGGTGTTATTGAAATTACAACCCTTAAGGGGGAAAAGGGGGAAAAGGGGGATAAATTTTTGTATTTGAGTCGTTCATTCACAATTTTTTTGTATTGAAGTAAAATAACGTACGTACGTGGTAACGTGTTATTACTAAGCCTCTATTGCCACCCGTCTGTCTGTCTGTCTGTCTGCCACGCGCAAACATGTCCTGACTGATTTGCGATCATCGTCCAACCGAAACTATTGAATCAAGAAAGCTGAAATTTGGAAAATAGGTTTATTTTATAACGTACGCATCCGCTAAGAAACCATTTTTGGTATTTTTTACCTTTAGGGGGGAAACGGGGGGTGGGGGTTGAACTTTGTCTGAAAGTCTTTGTTGATTGAAGTTATAAACATGAAAATTTAGATTAGAGCTACTGATCATAAATAGCTTATAAGTATTATAACGTATTTCAGTATTTTTGCATTTTTACATTTAAAGGGGAGAAGCGGGGGTGGAAGTTTGTAAGGACGTATTGATTTTTTTTAATAAGAGCTTGTATTTTTGAAATACAGCTACTTATCATAAATAAATAATGACGCGTCACAGGGTTTTTGGATTTTCAAATTTGTAGGGGGAAACGGGGAGTAAAAGTTTGTATGGATCGGGGAGGGTATGGAGGTATCGGGGTTTTAATAGGAACTTGAAATTTTGAATTTTAGTTACATATCATAAATAAATAATTATGTGTTTCAGGGTTTTATGACTATCGAATTTTAGAGGTGGGAAACGGGGGTGAAACTTTGTATGGAGGGGAGGTATCGATTTATTCAAAAATAAGAACTTCAAAATGATTGTTTGTTTTAGGGTATTTGGATTTTTACATTGGAAGGGGGCAAAACGGGCGGTGAAAATATGAGAGGGAGTGAGAGCACTTATAAGTTTTATGATTAAAAATAAAAGGCATTTGTTTTCTGTAGGCCACGCGGGCGAAGCCGCGGGCAGGAGATAGTTATAAATAAATAATGAAATATTTCAGAGATTTTAGATTTTTAATTTGAAAGGGTAAAACGGGGAGGGGGAAGTTTGTATGAAGGTATCGGCGTTTTTTAAAGGTAGAAACTTGAAAATTAGAACTATTGAGCATAAATGAATACCGCCGTATTTAAGGGTATTTGGATTTTCACAATTAAAACGAGAGAAACGGGGTTAAAACTTTGTATGGAGGTATGGAGGCTTTTTCGAAGATATAAACTTGGAAGACTTTAAGGGATGACAGTTAATGTTACAAAAACGAAAGTAATGGTGTAAGAGAAGAATGAAGAGGTTTCTGAATGTGTAATAAAGATTGGTAATGAAAGTGTTGAACAAGTGAAAGAATTTGTGTACTAGGTAGTATGTTTACTGGGGATGGAAAGCACGATGAAGACATTGAAAGGAGAGTGAAAGCGGGAAATTGGGAGCTCTGCGTGCTTTTGTGAGCAGCCAAAATGTCGCATCCAGCAACGTGAACAGCCAAACGTGCCTTTTACGACGTACGGCTGTTCACGATGCTGTGTTAGTTTCCACGTTGATGTATGGAAATGAAAGCTGGGTTTGCGAGAAGAAGCATAGGAGTAGAATAAATGCCGTAGAGATGCGTTCTCTGCGTATTATGAGTGGGATCAAGCTGACTGAGAGAGTGAGAAATGGTGTTATAAGAGAGAGGTGAGGTCTGAAAGAAGATGTAGTGACTAGAATAGAGAAACGAATGTAACGTTGGTTTGGGCATGTTGAACGAATGGATGAAAGGCAATTATGTTAGCAAATTTATGAAGGTGATGTGACTGGGCGAGTTGGTCGAGGGCGTCCTCGACGTACTTTTGTCAACCGAATTTGTGATGTCCTGAAGACAGGTCAAACTAGAAGTACACGGAACCGCCGAGCATGCATGGAGAGAGGAATGTGTGTGGAGGGAGCGATGGAATATGCAAATGACGTTATGTGGTCTCTGCCTACCCCAAAGGGAAACAGGCGTGAGCTTATAATAATAATAATAATAAAAATAAACTTGAAAATTAGAATTGCAGCTGCTCATCATAAATAAATAACAATGTTTCGGGATTTTTGGATTTAGATGTCATTTGTTTTTTGTAGGCCACGCGGGCGAAGCCGCGGGCAGAAGCTAGTTAAGGTATATTTAATATCATCAATCAAAGAAGTAAACATTTTCTTGCAAATTCAGTATAAATAACCCATGTTAACTCTAGACTAATATTAACGCACATGATTAGAATGGCAACACTACTATTTAGAAATTGGAAGTTTGAAATTCGTGGAAATTCGTTGCTTTCCCACATAAACAGACGCGCTGCGTTCGCATTACGAACGAAAGTACTGACTTTCTGAATCACTTTTGTTTTTTTTGGAATTATTGAATAATTTCGCGGTTTTTAAGGAAAACCAGTGAAAGTTAATCTTATTATAGTTTTGTGCAACCGTGATTTTGTGTGGCTGATCTATTTTCAGGTTTGTTTAGTTCATATTTTCGTTTTAAAAACTCATTCATAATAGGTAGTCTGATTTCATTGGGCACAACAAATTAAGTGGGTATAAATGGCTGCTTTAGTGCAAATTGATTGTTGTCTTACTGACTACTTGCTCAATAAAGCAAGTCAATTTTCAAAGTTGTCCTTTGAAAATAAGAAACATGTTATAGGTTTGAGTCGCGCTCGTCCGGTCTTAAAAATTAATTTTAAACGAAGGGACGGGTTTTTCAAGCATTTTCGCAGCTCATTATACGAAAAGTATAATTGGCTAACCGGGAGCTGCAAGCTGATCAAATTATTTTGTTTTCCATGTTTGTTGTTTTCTGATTAGAGTAGTATGTAGAATCGAAACTGCTAATTAGATATTAATAATCTGACTAATTCAGCTCGGAAAGACGTTCAAAGTTAGAAACATATACGCAGTTGTATATTATTACATGAATTTGGCAATACTAGAATTGAGACTTTTTGTGGCAATAACTTTAATGCTCATAAAAGGAAAGTAGAGCGTAATCGAAATTTAATGAAACGTTTGATTGACGCGGTCGATCTTTTAAGCAAGCATGAGTTGGCCTTTCGCGGTCATGATGAAACTCACAATTCAGGTAATCGCGGTAATTACGTTGTTAACACTAACTAACTGTGAGAATTTGGGCTTACCATAGACATAGACACAAGCACGCTTTGCTTCCTTTACTGCACCGGTTTTCAAAGAACAGAAGCTACGAGGTAAAACTTACTTTTTTTGGCTCGGAGTTGAGTAACTCATATTTCTAACCCACGTTTTTTTGCTCCGGGTTTACTACCCTATATTCCGACCCCACGCTACTGCTGTGTATACCTTAGTGGTTTTCTTTTTAATGTTAAGCATAATGTGGTCAAGGTAGTTACCTAGCCTAGTAGGCTTTAGGAGACCAGGGAGGATGCCATGCACACTTAGCATATTTAGATAACTTTCTCTGTTCGAATTTTCATATTGTTGCTCAGAGGAACGAGGTAACAAATTAATATTGATGTCACCTGATATAATAACGGTTTTGCGTAAGTTTGTGCATTTATTTATGTCTCTATGCCTGTGCGTGTTCTATTCATGTGCACTATCTGGGAGAGTCAGTAAAACGCCGTAAATATGTTAATGCGTATAATCACTTATTACTGATACACTGATACATGTGTGCGATCGACCGCGGCTCGGGAGGGACTACTTATACCGACGGGCGACATGCTTCAAGTCGAGAGTGCTAACTCATCAATGTCGTGCCACGTACGCTATAAACACTCCCCTTCCCAAAAATTTTTTTTTTAAATTTTACATCTTAATACTATATCATTTAAACATACGGAACCAAAACATATCAAAACAATTTACCACGGAACGCGAATCGTTCTTTATCTGCCGTGTTTTGCACCTCGTGTCTGCAATACGATCACGCTGCCCTGCCGTGTCATCGCTTTGCGCTCACTTCTTACAAAACAGCGGTGTGACATTACTATTGTTTTTTAAGACTTATACTCTAGCATACTACAATACAATTTAACGTTAACGTGTCAGGAACATCACACTTCACAGTTTGACTTCAGTTCGTAAACGTTTGATGCACTTTTAAATCATGAAATTACAATGTTTGAAGGCTTTTGTTGCTCCTGCACACTTTTCATGGATCTTATTTTCTTGGCAAACCAAGAGTCCATTTTTTTCCGACAACTTACGATTAGGCAATACAGTATAATTACTGCTAATATAACAATCTCACAAATGAACATCACACTGAAACTGTTAATTTGGGATGCTAATCCGGAAATATTCAGAGATGCTTGAGCTGTAACCATTTGGTTATTTTCGGTCTCAGTACTTTTCTTGCTTCCCCAGTTGCCCATGATTCTATGATTTCGTTTCAGTACTTTTATTTGTAGATTCTTTCTTTCTATATTATAATAATACAATTTTGATAGCTTGTCTTTACAATAACGAGTTTAGAAATGATTTGCTTAGATATTCTCAGTGTCATCAAATCGATATGACATACTTATTTCTTTCGCAATTTGTGCAATATATTTTTGTTTACATAGTTGACGTAATTGAAATCAGTAATGCAACTAATACTATACTTAAAATACGATTGCAATCACAGTATACTGTTTGAAAACTGTTTACTGTGTCTGCGACTTATACTATTAAACATTTTATACAATTACGTATCGACAAAACGCTGTGGTGTCTGTACAACGCGGCCACTGCGCGTGGTGCGTTTCACAAGCGGTAGCGGAATGCTGTTTGCGTTTCCGCTTTGAGTAATTTTCTTATTACTATTCTTAACAATGTTAAATCTTACTTTAGGTTTATCTTGAGGAACTGATGTTTCTGGCACTATATTTTGCTCATCGTCATTTACCATATATGCTGGCTTTAATCTATCTAAAGAAATTGTACTCTTTCTAGTTGGTAGTTGTAATGTGAATACTTTATCGCTCCGCTTTAGTACCTTGTACGGTCCCTCATAAGGTGGTTGTAACGATTTTTTTACTAAATCGTTTCTCACAAAAACGTGTGTACATACCTTTAGGTCGTTATGTACGAATGTCTTCTGACTGTTACGATTTGTTATAGGTATAGGTTTTCGGCTATCTATAATTTTCCGTAGATTACTCACGAAACTACTACTACTTCGATGTTATTATTCGTCACGTCATAAAAATCTCCTGGTAGTCGTAAAGTCCTGCCATACGTTAGCACGGCTGCGCTGACGCCTGTGTCGCAGCGCGTTGCCGCTCGCAATCCTAACAAAACTACCGGTAATTCCCGAATCCAATGGCCATGGTTCAGTCTAGCCATTAACGCTACTTTAAGTGACCTGTGCCATCTTTCCACTTTGAATTTGACTGCGGGTGGTAAGGTGTGGTCCTAATCCTGTCTATACCTAATAACTGTGTCAAACTTGCGAAAACCTGACTTTCGAATTGTCTCCCTTGGTCCGTCGTGACTTTGTTTGGACACCCAAAACGTGCAATCCAACCGTTAAAAATATTCGCAGCGACTATCTCTGCCGTGATTTCCTTTACTGGAAATGCCTCCGGCCATCCGGTCTCTCTATCTACTATAGTGACTAAATACCTATAGTTATCTTCCGACGGTGGAAGTGGTCCAACAATATCCACGTGAATGTGACCGAAGCGAGTTGACCTGTCAAATTTTCCTATGTCCGACATTGTATGTCGTTGTACTTTGCATTTTTGACATGATAGACATAACTTTGCCCATTTGCCGACATCTACGTTCATACCTTCCCAGAAGAATCTTTCCTTAATCATTCTACGTGAAGTACGGATTCCTGGGTGACTAATGTCGTGAACACTCTTAAAAGCTAACCGCCTGAATTCCTCTGTTAGGTAAGGTCTCGCATTACTTGTTGCTAGTTCGCATATTATAGGTGTACTGCTACCTGGCAACATAATACTTCGAAACATCAAATTACTACCTACGCGGTTCATCAATTCCTTGAGCTTAGTGTCCGTTGCTTGAGCTTTTGCAAGCTCGCGTAATCAATCATCGTGGGACATGATACGGTTTCTATTCTAGACAAGGCGTCAGCTACAACGTTTTCGTTTCCGCTGATATGTTTAATCTCTGTTGTAAACTCACTTATATATAACAATTGCCTAGTTCGTCTTGGCGTTTCTTTGTCGCTATATAACTTAGTAAAAGAAAACGTCAATGGCTTGTGGTCGGTGTATACAACCAATGGTCGGCCTTCTACCATATTCCTGAAATGCCTAATCGCTTCATAAATGGCGAGTAGTTCTCGATCATACGTGCTATATTTAACCTGTACTGTCGTTAATTTCTTAGAAAAATATGCTAATGGTTTCCAATGTCCGTCCATTTGTTGTAACACTGCGCCAATCCTATCACTGGCAGCGTCAGCCATTATAGCTAGCGGTGCACTTGGTAATGGATACGTCAGGCACGTTGCATTCTGTAAGCTTATTTTGCACGAGAATGCTTGCTCTGCGTTCTCATTCCAAGTAATCTTTGTCTTGTCCCTACGCTTTGACTTATGCAAGTACTTATTAAGTTCTATCTGATATTTAACTGCTTCTGGAATGTGTCGTCTATAGAAATGTATCATTCCAAGAAAACGTCTTAGTTCTTCAACCGTGTTTGGTTTGGGGTAATTACAGATGGTTTCGACTTTCTCATTGAGCGGTCTGATGCCTTCTGTTGATACCTCAAAACCTAGAAAGCTTATGTTTTGTTTACCGAATTCACATTTTGACAAGTTAATCGTTAGTCCAAATTTGTCGAACCTTTCAAACAGCTTTGTCAAATGTAATCTATGCTCATTTTCGTTGTCGCTTGCGATAATTACATCGTTTATGTAGCAAAAAATGTTACCTAAACCTTTTAAAACTGAATGATTCATAAAACGCTGAAAAGATTGTGCTGCGTTCCGTAAACCAAAACTTAATTTCTCGAACTCGAATTAACCGAATGGTGTTATGATCGCTGTCTTTTCTATGTCCTCGGGTGCGACGCTGATACAATGATATGCACGATTAATATCTACTCGTGAAAATATCTTCTTACCTGTAAGTAAATACGTAAAATCGTGTAGGTGTGGAATTGGATATCTGTTAGGTTTCGTCACGGCATTTAACGCTCTGTAATCTCCGCAAGGCCGTAATTGACCGTCCTTTTTCAGCACTACATGCAAAGGACTTGCCCACGGGCTCTTCGAAGGTCTACAGATACCCATTTCCTGCATTATTTTGAATTCTCCCTTTACCTTCTCATACCTCTCGGGTGGCAAAGGTCGTGCGCGAGCGTGCACAGGTGGTCCCGTTGTCTCTATATGATGTACTACGGGATGTTTAGGTGTGTCCTTAAACGACACCGGCTGCGTAATGCTTGAAAATTTCGTAATGACATCATAATATGGGTGATTCCTATCGATAGTCTTAACCGATAAATTATCCTGACAGTCTACTATAGCTGCTATGACATTTAAGTTCGTAATCTGGTCTATAAGCCTGCTTTTACTCAAATCGACTAAAAGTTTGTAGTGCCCTAAAAAATCAGCTCCCAAGATAGGTTGATTTACATTTGCCACCACGAACGTCCAACGAAACGATCGTCTTAAATTTAAATCTAGATCTAATGTCTTAGTGCCGAATGTCTTGATCTCTGTACCATTCGCGGCGTACAGTGAATACCTGAGATTGTCGCTATACGAAACGCTTTTTGGTATCGCTGACCTTGGTAACACAGATACGTTTGCCCCTGTGTCAATCAAGAACTTTAAGCCACTATTACTATCACTTACACAAAGACGGTGATTCACTACGCCAATGGAGATGTCCGTCGTCGTCTCCACTTGGCCTAGTTTTCCTGCTGCGTCTTCCAGCTGCACGGCTGTACGCACTTCTTCGCGTTCTCCTTGAAGCGATAATGGTAGAAACATACCCAGTCAGTGTTAGCTGGTGAGCGTCTGCTTGCTGATGGGGTACCGGTTCTGCTTCTCTGGTTGCGGCTACGGCTTCTACTACGACCAAAACGTGGTCGTTGGTTTCCTCCCATCTTGTCCATCTTCAAATGCAGTTTAGCAATCTCTTTCATCATCATGTCTACTGTGCAAACTGTACCGTTGACTGCTGCCTGCCTGCTGGTGGTTGGTCGACTTCCCATCTCGTCTACAAAAATTGGGCTTAAGCTGTCCATGGCTTTATCCGCCACACTGGCAAGGATGTCCAAGTCTTTGGTTTCCTTTGCTGCCAGCACAGTGCGAACTGCTGCAGGTAAGTGGTCTTGCCATAGCACGAACACGACCTCGTCTTCTAGTTTTCCTTTCGACAACTCTCGCATGCGTCTAAGTAGTTGGGAGGGTCTCTGGTCTCCTAAACTCATCTCCCTAAATAATTTCTGCACCTGCCTTTTCTGCGTCTCCTCATATAGCTCCAACAACCTCTTCTTGAGTGTGCCATACATGTCAGTGCCTGGTGGATTCGAAAGTACGTCCGTCACATGCTTGATAACCTCCTTGCCAAGCTTCGTTACGATCAGGTTGTATTTGTGCAAGTCAGAAAGGTGTTGCGGCGACAATATGGCCTCGACTTGGATGAACCAATCTCGTGCTTGGTCCGTCCAAAAATCGGGAAGTCGCGTTGACAAAGACACGGCTGCCAAATCTGCCCATTCTTGCGGTGTTGCTTTCACCAGCTGTGCTTTGTTCATTGCTCGGTCCTGCGTCCCCAGCCATGATTTTGAGTCCTCCCGATTGCTGATGGTCGCTTGCCGCTGCCGTTGCACTGTTGCCGTCCGCGAAATGTGGATATGCACTTAAAAGTCAATGTCAATGTCGCGAGTCACCACTGTGCGTTTATTTATGTCTCTATGCCTGTGCGTGTTCTATTAATGTTCACTATCTGGGAGAGTCAGTAAAACGCCGTAAATATGTTAATGCGTATAATCACTTATTACTGATACACTGATACATGTGTGCGATCGACCGCGGCTCGGGAGGGACTACTTATACCGACGGGCGACATGCTTCAAGTCGAGAGTGCTAACTCATCAATGTCGTGCCACGTACGCTATAAGTTTAATATTTCCAAGTGTCGATTTAGTGAGTTGATAAAGTTTAGTGCGTTAGGATTAGAGGGAGGACGGTAGATTCCAAGAATGGTAGTATTTACTAGGTCAACTTGTATGCATGATGCATGTTCCAAAGTAATTTCCTTGAAACTAGCATTCAGATAGTTCTTAGCATAAATTACTACACCATCGTTTTGGTTAAGATTATTTAAGGTGTTTTAGGGGATATCTTCTCAAGGTCCTTCATTAAACGACTGCTTCCCGTGTAACTCTATTTATTTCATATTTTATACATGTCGATATGAGCGGCGAGAGACTACTGACGCTCTGGATTGCATAGAGGGCGCATGTTACTCATATCGCAAGCTAAGCAATCCTGTGTCCCTACAGTAGCCCCCCCCCCCCCCTTACAAAAAAAAATGAGGTACAAAAACACAAAACTAACATATACTTACAATAAAAAAGTAAAATAAACACACGAATAGCATTACAACAAAAAAAAACTAACTAACACAAAATTAACACATACTTACAATAAAAAAGTAAAATAAACAGAAGAATAGCAGTACAACAAAAAAATACTAACTAACACACAATTAACACAGGCCTTAACTTAATTAACACTTAAAACCGCTCACCCCTATGACCACCTATGACCACTAATCTATTTCACTTGCTGCTTGGCTGCTGGTGTGCTATGAATCTGGATAGCAGTCGGGGGCAAATCCACGACTGCGTTCCGCAGCCAGGTTTGCATCCGCTGCTTGCACGCCACGCGAACCAGGTGGCACAGAAATATCGCGATGACTATTCCCAGCACTATAAGGCCTATCCCAACGTAATTTAATTTGGCCTCTACTTGTTTGGACATAGTCTCGACTTTTGCGATCGCGACGGTGTTGTGCGACGCCTGCTCTTGGTCTTTGCTCGGGGTGAGACCCATAATTATAACTTAATGGAAAATTTGACCAACTAAAAAAAAATGGAAAAAAAAACGGTGTGAGTTTACGTCAACTCTCAGCAGTAATGACTAGTTACTTACAATTACCTTGTTTATATTAAAAACTTACTCTTGGGTACGTACTTTTTTGCACACTCCGGGATCGAACCGGTGACCCAGTTAGTCATAACAGTATCACAGTAAACATTTTATGTCAATACTGCAACCTGTCTTGTCTAATTACGGTAACCGCTGTTTCGGGGACCGACTAGTTAGTAACTAAAAGTTATATCTAAATATTTCTACATGCCTATCCTTAGGTACTTACTAAGTACAGACGACATAAAAACTTATATTACGTTGCTATCCTATCCGCACTTTCGCGCGACACCATAGTCGTACTGTATTGAGTTACTGGGTACTGTGACTGCAATACCGCACGCCAAGTGATTACATTACAATATTCCGAGCTAACTAATCATCTGTTAGGAATCGTACTGGCCTGTTTATAACGCGGCCACCGCGTGTGGTACGAACCAAAGGCGTTTGTGCGGAAGACGCAGATGGCGATTTTTGCGCATTTGCGTCCTCGTTCGATGTGCTATCTACTACGTTGTTATTGGTCGTGCTACTATCTAACTCTTCCTGTAAAACAAAAGCTGGCTTCAACCTGTCGATTGACACTTCTACTTGCCTGTTGGGCAACTGTAGCTTAAACGTTTTAGTCCGCCTACCTAGAACGCGGTATGGGCCGTTGTAGGTAGGGGTCAATGGTTTCCTTACTAAATCGTTCCTAATGAACACATGTGTACGATTAGCCAATTCCTTGTAAACGAAAATTTTACGCGAATCGCTATGCGCTCGTGGCGCGGCACTATGGGAAAGCCCCATACAAAGCCGTCTCAAAACCTCTTAATATGAAAGTCGATGTGACGGGATATGAATAGTCAATTATAATAGCGTAATAAATGAAGTTTTTATTTGAGTACTTTTATTTTATTTTGAGTGTTTAATATAGACATAATCAGACATTAAACCTAACTCATGTATAATTACTGATTTTGACGCAAGACGTTACTGAGATTCAATGCCAATTTACTCTAACGTTTTTTGTACAAATATATAAGTGTTATACATTTTTGAAATCCTTGTTATCTTCTCTATTTTTCCGCATATAATATTATATGTGTAAGTTTCATATACTAAAATAAATCACTGTAGTTTGAGATGTATGTATGTATGTATGTATGTATGTAAATTCTTTATTGTACAAAAAAAAAACATAAATGACAAAAAGAGATACAGTGATGTACAAAGGCGAACTTATCCCTTTAAGGGATCTCTTCCAGTTAACCTTTGAGCGGATGAAAGGAGTATCATAGCAGGGACAGACAAAGACCAAGAGTTTATCAAAAACAGTGGAGAATTACCATACAATTTACCTATAAACACATTACATACTAATAATAAATATAATACCCAAATAATAATAATAATAAATATAATACTTAAAATACATAAACTTACTTAGATATAAATAAATACTTAGAAGTTAAAGGAGTAGAAGGAAAATAACTTAAGGACATGGTGTTAGCCACATTTTCTTTAAGTTCTCTCTAAAGGAGACCACGGAAGGCGACTGCCTAATGGAGGTTGGTAACCGATTCCACATCCTAGCAGAGTGCACCGAAAAAGATTTGGAGTAAGATTTGGAAGAATTGGAAGGACATGCTAAAAGGAGATTAGCACTCGACCGCAAGCGATGCTGGCTGCCGGCAGCCAGGTAGCTAAAACGATCAGAAAGGTATAGAGGAGCGGAAGGTTTGAAGAGAACGTTGAAAAGCAATGACAGAATGTGGATGTTCCTACGATCTCTAATGGGTAACCATTTGAGCTGCTCGCGGAAGTTAGACACATGGTCATACTTACGAAGCCCGAAAATGTACCGAATGCACACATTCTGAAGGCGGTCGAGCTTGTCAAGTAGTACCTCAGTGAGATCCAGGTAAGCAATATCACCATAATCAAGAAGTGGAAGTAAAAGAGATTGAGCTAGGGTGACCTTAGTCTGAAAGGGAAGGAAATTCTGCAAGCGCCTGAGTGAGTGAAGTGAGGCAAAAAGTTTTCGACTAACCTCAGTTACCTGGGTTGACCAGGAAAACGTCTGGTCCATGATAATTCCCAGATTCCTAACAGTGGAAGAGAGGGGAATGACTGTTCCATCGAAGTACAAATCGGGAACCATAATGCCAGAAATCTGGGAAATAAAATAGGGGCTGCCAACAATAATTGCCTGCGTCTTCTTCGCATTCACTTTGAGACCAAATTTACCTGCCCAGTCGCGTATGGAGGTAAGGTCAGCATTAATGCGACCAATCAACTGAGGCAAATCATCAAAACTAGCGGCCGAGTATATTTGCAGGTCATCAGCGTACAGGTGGTAGGATGAGTTTAAGGAAGCGGTAATGCCATTGATAAAAATTGAAAAAAGGAGAGGAGATAGTACACCCCCTTGAGGGACTCCAGCAGAAAGATCACACCAACTTGAAAAAGCGTCATCAACTCTGACTCGCTGTCGTCTCTCAAAGAGGTAAGAGTGGAACCAGGATAGTGCAGTTGAAGATATATTAAGTGTGCTGAGGATACCAAAAAGGATATCGAAATCGACAGTATTAAATGCACTGCTGAAGTCCAATAGGACGAGGACAGTTAGCTTTCTGTTTTGAATATTGAGACGAATGTCGTCAGTGACTCTGACGAGAGCAGTGACGGTGCTATGCCCGGGGCGAAAACCAGACTGGAAAGGATTAAGGAGATTATGTCGATTGAGGTGACAGGAAAGACGATGATTAACAAAATGTTCAATTATTTTGGATAAAAGTGGGAGAATTGATATGGGACGGAAATCTGTAAAGGACGTAGGATTGGAAGTTTTAGGGAGGGGCATGACATGGGCAAGTTTCCATAACGAAGGAAAGCAGCCCGAGGAAAAGGATGAATTAATAATATTGGATAGAGTGGGTGCAATAAATTCCGCCGCAAGCATGATCATGTCCAGACTCAAGCCATCCTCACCAACAGCCTTCGTCCCGATAGATTTAAGTATATTATGAACATCTCGCGGAGACATACTTCCAAGATCAAAAGAAGGAATGTCAGGGGGTTCAGAGCTGGCAAGAAGAGACAGAGTGTTTTGCTTAATTGAAGGATCCAACGTAACTGGCGAAGTGCTAAAATGATTATTGATGCCATTGAGGTCAATCAAAGATGAAGGGTTTTGTTGAGTTTTGCCCACCCCTAGAGACTTCAAAAACTTCCATAATTTGGAAGGGGGACAGTTTTCGATAGATTTATAAACATATCGTCGCCTGGCATCCCTACACACCTTGTTACACCTATTCCTCAAATGAATATAGTTTTGATAATTTTCCTCAGAGGAATCGCGGCGCAGTTTAATGCGGGCCCTATTCCTCCTCGCCATGATTCCCCTGATTTCCGGCGTGAGCCATGGCGCAGGGTAGTGCTTAACACGAGTAGGTTTCAGTGGAGCGTGTCTGTCAAAGATCGCAAGCAGAGTATTGTTGAAAGCTTCCAGCTTAAGATCAACGTCGGTGAGATCCTCAATCGCACGCCAGTCGACATTCCTCAGATCGCTGTGCAGGGCTTGCAGGTCTACATCATGGAGGTTGCGGCGGAGAATAATTTTATGTCTACGTTTTGGAGGACGGATATTAAAAGAAGAGTAAATCAAGTCGTGATTAGAGAAGGCGGCAGCATTGAATTGGCCATGAAAAGTAACATAATCAGGTGAGGAGGTAATCATAAGATCTAGAAGTGAGGGGGGGCCATTGTGCGAAAAATGTGTTGGATTAAGTGGTAGAACAGTGAGATTAAAAGAATTAACAATGGTCTGAAGCCTTTGAGTACGGTGGTCATCCCTTAACAAGCACGTGTTAAAGTCGCCCATGAGAATCACATGTTCAAATTGTGGACTAAGTTCACCTAAAGTCTTCTCGAAGGTGTCGAAGTAATTTAAATTTGATGAAGGACTGTAGTACACTCCGAGAAGAACCTTGGTATGATGGAGAGAGACATCGAGGAATAAAAATTCAGGTGACACAGAGTAAGAGGATGAAGAGGACGACGTTTAATTTTGTGGGTTTTTTTTTTTTATTAGAGATTTAGCTGTTGCCGATGCTTCCCGATGTCGAGATATTTATTGCATTATGATTTCAGAGCATTATTGTATCGAGGGAAAAAAACCCTTTTTGCACATATTTGCCCCTTTTCTAACACGATTCCAAATTGTCTCGAGAAATAAAAGGCATTGTTTTTCAGATTTTTTACAACTATTTTAAATTTGTCATAAAATGACAAGAATAGTTGAATTTTTACTTTATGTACTTTCGTATATTTTATTGAATAGAAAGTAATGAGTCCCTGTTTCCAGAGCCTAATTTAAATGTGATCAAAAAATTAGCTTGTAATAAAATTAAAACCACACAAACAATTAGGTGAGGAAAAAATCTGAATTTCTTATTTAATAAGGTCAAGTTATACAACACAAGACAAGGAAGGGTGTATTTAACAGTTTTAGTGGGGTTGACCACAAAACTTGATAAAATTTTCCCTCTCATCTATTAAGGTTTTTTAAGGGTAGAGTGCAAAGTATTAGTTTCTCATTATTATGCACGAAACAGCGTTTCTTTGTTTTGTATAAGAACTTAAAGATTATGTGACGTTTAGCGTCGCAAATAGGTAAAAAGGAGATAAATGAATGTAACACCAAAAGTAAATTATAAACAATTTATTGTTACATAAAAAAATTATATATCCGGCTAGGTCGCGGGTAGTTTTAAATTTTTTAAGTTGAGCACATCTGTTTTAAATACAGGTCCCGGAATGGGGTCACTTCCCTGCAGCGCACGTAGACCTCTCGCAGTAGCGGCTGACACGTATCTCCGGAACTCCGGATTCCGGATGTGTAGATCCGGATCAACGGGGAATGATTCGGCCGGCCGTAATCCTCTTAAAGGGCTCCAGGGCAAACCCCAAACTTGCTCCCTGGAAATCCCGGAAATTGGTCATTCACAAAAAGTCCGCTTTCTAGTTAGTGACTGCGACATCGGAATTTTTGATGATTCGTTTTTAGGCTAGATGATCGCGGATACGGGTTGAGTGAACCCCAAGCACTAAATAGAAGTCATTGATGTGGCAGTCACAAACAAAATTACCTTTAGAAACTGAGGGAAAATGTAAATTTACAATAATTAAAAGTAATGTACCAAGTTAGCCAAAAGCAATGACACAATTATCAGGGTATGATCGAAGTGATTCTAGCATATTAAACAAATGATTTTAATGAGATTTAGATAATATTTCAGATTTATTTCACTTATTTTTTACTATTTTTTTTATATGAGGGTACATTAACTTTCCAGAACATTACGGTATTTTCCCATTACAAAGCACTAGTTCCCATGAGGCAGGTAAAATTATTGAATTAATTTTTTAGGACAAAAGACAAGTTTGAATTTACAACAACTATACTAATTTAATTAGGTATCTGAACCATAAGCATTTGCACAACTATCGAGTATGGTTAGCAGTAATTCTAACGCATATTGAAAAATTGAATTTAAATAATAAGAGAATAATTATTAAGTTTTACATTATAATTTATTATTATTTTTTGTATGAGGGTAGCGGAAGCTTTCTAGATCTAGTAGGAACTTAAGCATTACGAAGCACTTTTGCGGCAGGATGTTATCAAGCGGATGAATTGATTGCATTAGATGATTGACTAATTCTAAAAAGCATAAAAATCATGCAGCATAGTAATTACCATTGGTGGACTAAAACTACTTAAGCCTATGGTAGTAAAAATTATTCGCAACACTCACCCGACTCGGGGGAAACACTTCACATTATAATTTCATTTTATTTGTAATAAAATTTTAGTTAATTTTTCTATATTATTTAAACATTATTTATTTTGTGGACTTGTGTTGTCTCGAAGGTGTCGCAGAGCAAAGTGTATTGTACCGCTCCCTTCGCAAACGCATCGGCTGCGGCGCTTATTAATTGCCCCTATGACGTCGTCTATTGTGCACGCAACTAGTTCTATCTAATACGAAAGCGTTGAGAATTTTCTGTTTGTATGTAAATATTTTATTTTATTGTTATTTTATTTCATTCCTAGTAGCATAGCATAGTTTAAAATATTGTAGGTTAATTTCATTGTATGGTTAGTTTAATTATGTACATTAAAATAAGATTAATAAATTAAGTAAAATAAATTAGAATTAATTATTTTTTAAGGATTATATTATTTTTTATGGATTTTAATGACATTTTATTTATTAAAATGTTAAAATCTTAAAATTAAGCAGACCCGTTACAATTATTTTAGAATTACTCTTGCTCCGCAGGCATTACGGATGTAGACGTAGGACTTATAAAACAAATATAAATAATGTCATCTAGAATGGCTGCTGATTAAAAAAAATCAGTGAGTATGCATTAGTACCAATGCCTACAGCTCAACTATACGTGAATATTTGTAATTGGCATTATATGCCTCTCTCCGCACATACGTACACGTACTTATTCACGGAGAAAAAAAATGAGCAGATACTCAGCTTTTTACCTGTCGGATAATTGTCAGAAGACGCGCACGAAGCCCAAAACAAGGATGAAATAAATAAACCGAATTCATCATTCTAGAAAGTGTTAAAGACCACCTACTAATGAAGACGTGTTCGATTTCTTCTTATATACTTCTGATCCATATATATCAAGTTTGATAAGGACTTCAAACACAAAATAAAAGAAACTTCTGAATGAAGTCAAGGCACTTCCTAATATGAATTAAAATCTGGAAGAACTTGCCAAATGTTGTGTTTATTAATTTGAATTTATAGCGCCATCTGTCGGCTCAGCTGGCAGTTCTAGGGACGCGCAGAGCAGGATTGTCATACGCTCACGCCGTGCCCGCGAAATTCGAGCGCCCGCGCGCTATCCAATGGGAAAATAGGAAAATAAGATTTAATACTCGCCATTTTGTTTTTTAGCATAACGTTTTTCCCGTTCTCTCCCGTGCGGCCGTGACGCGTGCTTAAATGTTTTAATTGTAATTTATATAGAAATTAACGTATGTGAGACCTTTAATTTGTACTAAAAATGTTACGAATTCATAATTAAAGTGTTACCCGAAGAAGTGGTGTTCATTTTCAACTCACTCCGTTATACTGGCTGCCCAACTTGCGGCACGACCCCGAGGAGCCGCATTCTTCTGCTTCTAAGATATTGCATCATGCCTCGCACACGGCAGAATAGATCACTCGACGCCGTCGACGATTCGGGAGCCCACGACAATTGGGGCCCCGATCGCGTCACTGCGATGTTTGAGACGCTGCAGCGAACGCAGATGGAAGCTTTCGAGAAGCTTTTGAACAAAGTAAGCGACACGGGGCCACGGATGACGTCATCCCCGACTTTCGCGAGGGCCGCCGAGGGCCCATCCGGCGATTTTTCCCGCTGCAAGGCGAGTTACAGCGGAGCGCCGAGCGAGTCCTTGGAGGGATTCATAGACGCCGTGGAGAGTTATAAGGACAGCAGCGCGCTGCGCGGCCTGGCCATGTTGCTCACGCACGAGGCGGCAAGGTGTTAAGCCGCAGATCGCGTCCTGGAACGAAGCTGTTAAAGATCTTCGAAGCGCTTTCGGCGATCGCCGCCCGCCCCCGAAGATTTACAGAATTTTGTTTTCGACGGAACAAGGCGAAAAAGAGAAAACGGATATCTTTGTTTCTAAAGCAAGAGCGCTGCTCGCCCGCCTTCCGGCTGGCGATCTCAGCGAAAAGGTCCAATTAGATATGGTTTACAGTCTCCTTCACAACGACATACGAAAACGATTACGACGCGAGGAAATCGAGAATTTTTCTGAGCTGCTGCGTCGTGCTCGTCAGATTGAAGATTCCGAGGACACCCCGAGGAGCGGCGGCGCTGCCTCGACGTCGCGCGCGCGCTCCACGAGCGCCGCTTCCGCGCCGGCCGCCGCGCGCCTCGCGCCCGCGCCGGCCATCGCACCGCAACGATCGCTGAATCCTCGAGCCGCGCCGTTCCCGGCGGCGCCGGCGGCTGCGAACGACCGCCAACATGAATCTACGTCTAATGCTAAAGTGATGAGACAGTACTGTGTCTATTGTAAACGTACAGGACATTCGCGTGACGACTGTATGAAACTAAAAGTGAAAAGTGATGTTAACGCGAGTGTTTTATCGTGCTACGGCTGCGGCGCGCCCGGAGTTATTCGCGCGCAATGCACGGTGTGCAACCCCGTATCCTTTAATGCAATAACCGAGCTGAGCCAAGGTAAAAGTAGTCATTTAGTCCATTGTAAATCTGATAAGAATGATAACAATGTCAACAATAACATAACCTCAAATTTTTGAAACAATATTGTAAACAGTGGCGTAATATGTTCCTCCTCCGGCCCCCAGCGCGACTTTGAGGGTGATTTAAGCAGTTTATCATCGCCATCTCACTGCATTAGTAACAATTTAACAACTAATGGATCTATGTTTGGGTCACGAGAGGTCAAGGTCACATATAATGATAACAAAGATAAGACACGTAAGAAAACTATGGATCGAGATCTTAGTATGGATATGCCTCGTAGTTTGTGTCCTATAAGTGATGTTTCGGAGATTTCTTTGTCATCTAATGTCGAAAATGGTTCCATTCCTTTGTGCCAGCCGTTACGGCCGATTTTTCATGTGCAAGTTTTAGGTATAAACGGCACTGCATTGGTCGACACTGCCGCTCGACGTAGTATCGCCGGACAAACGTTGTATGCTGTTCTTAAGGCGAAAGCATACCCGATGACGTCGTCCTTGCGTACTGTCAAGCTTGCAGATGGCCAGGTCTGTGAAAGGAACATTATGGAAGCCTGCGATGTTGAGGTAAGACTTCAAAACAAAGTTGTTAAAACTAACTTTATGATTTTTCCTGAGTCAATAGGAAATGAAACCTTACTTGGGATAGATTTTTTGTATTCTGCTGGAGTTGTACTAGATCTTAAAACAAAAACATGGCATTTTTCAGGAGAAACCAGAAAGGCTTTCCGGTTGCATCTCGAACAGACTTCACAAGTACAGCGCTCTGTATGCTCTGTGGACTTTTTGAAGAAAGATGAAGGTGTGATGCTCAGTAAAGTTGACCGTGACAAGTTGGCCAACTTACTCCAACAAAATGATGCCATCTTCCGGCAAGGGGGAGAGACCACCCCATATGCTGAGCACAGAATCGACACGGGCGATCACCCACCTATCGCCGTGCCCCCCTACCGCCTCACTCCTGCAAAGAAAGAGATCCTGAAGCAAGAGCTGGAGAAGATGTTGCAAGATGGTATAGTGGAGGAGTGCGAGTCAGCATGGGCTGCTCCCGTGGTACTCATTCCGAAGAAGGATGGCACTTACCGTTTCTGTGTCGACTACCGTCGCTTAAATGCGGTAACCAAAACGGATACTTACCCGCTTCCGCTCATTGATGAGTTGCTCCAGTCCACTAAGCGAGGTTGCTTTATCAGCTCAATTGACCTTCGTTCGAGTTACTGGCAGGTGCGCGTTGCTGAATGTGATCGAGACAAGACAAGCTTCATAACACAGCTAGGAATATACCATTTTACGAAGATGCCCTTCAGCTTGAAAAATAGTCCGGCAACGTTTCAGCGGTTAATGGACCGATTCCGAGCGGGATCCTCTCTGCGTGACACCGCTCTTCTCTGTTACCTTGACGATCTCCTGGTAATCTCAGAGGACTTTGAGAAGCATCTGGAGGACCTGCAAAAAGTTTTCGACCGGCTACATAAATTCAACCTGCGGGCAAATAGAGAAAAGTGTTCCTTTGCCCGGGAGGAAGTCAAATACCTCGGCCATCTTATTACTCCAGCTGGAATTAAACCTGATGAAGCAAAGATTGCAGCGATCCTGTCCATGAAAGAACCTGCTAACCTCAAGCATTTGAAGACGTTTTTGGAGACATGCTCTTGGTATCGAAAATTTATACCGAGATTCTCGCATGTTGCCGAATGTCTCACGAAGTTGACGAGGAAGAACCAGACCTGGGAGTGGGGGCCCAGTCAAACTCACGCTTTCAACGAGCTCAAGCGTCTCCTCACCACCACTCCTGTGCTGATCCAGGCTGATTATCAGTTACCTTTCGTGCTGAGAACAGATGCAATTAACTATGCTTTGGGTGCCGTGCTTCTTCAGGGAGAAGGTAACGACGAGCGTCCCTTGGAGTACGCCAGCAGGTTGCTGACATCGGCAGAAAGGAATTACATGACCACAGAGAGGGAAGCTCTGGCCGTCGTGTGGGCTGTCGAGCGTTTTCGGGGCTATTTGGATGGCCACCCTGTCACTGTGAAGAGTGACCATCAGCCTCTCAAGTGGCTTTTAACCCTCAAATCTCCATGCGGTCGTCTTACTCGATGGGCGCTGAAACTGCAGAGTTTCAATATCCAGTATCAGTACACACCGGGTAAAGCCAACGTCGTCGCGGATACCCTTAGCCGGCCTATTTGCGACGAAGGTACGAAGGCTGACTGCGGGATCTGCTCCGTCGTCGTAGACATCCCTACTACGACTCCGTCGGACCTCCGACAGAAGCAAATCGATGATCCAGACTTGGCCAAGATTATCAACGACATCGAGAGCAACGACGAACTGGCGAATCTTCGCTGGGCTGATCGCGGCTTCCTCATGACTCAAGGTGTACTCTACAGGTACGACGCGGACGCTGACGCCGAGGAGGCGCAGCTGGTAGTCCCTGCGTCGATGAGGGACACTGTCATCAAGGAGCACCACGACGAGCCTACTGCGGGACACCAGGGAGTTGAGCGTACCTTGTTGAGCCTCCGTCGTCTGTATTACTTTCCAGGTATGCGCCGACTTGTAATGGAACACGTTAAGTCTTGCGTTCAGTGCCAGAAGTATAAACCGTCCAACACCAAGCCTCCAGGGTTGTTGCGAACGCCCGTCCTGAACCAGGGAGGAGAAGTCCTGGCGATGGACCTGTTCGGACCGCTACCTGAAGGGATAGGGGGAGCACGTTGGATATTCCTTATTGAGGACACCGCCACTCGATGGATTGAGCTGTTCTCTTTGAATGAGGCAACAGCTGAGGTATGTGCGAAGATTCTTATTGAAGAGTATTTCTTACGCTATGGTTTCGTCCGCCGAGTGCTGACAGATAATGGAGTCTAGTTTGTGTCAGCCGTTATGCAGCAGGCACATATTGGGCATAAAGCAGAAGCTGATACCGCTGTATCATCCTGAGTCCAATCCGGCTGAACGGAAAAATCGAGACATGAAGACGCTACTCTCCATACTCGTTCAAGAAAACCATCGGTCATGGCCTGTGTTCCTACCTCAAGTACGTTTCGCGCTTAACAGTGCTAACTGTTCCAGCACCGGTTGCAGCCCATATCTTATGTTCGCGCGAGAAATGAGAACGCCATTTGAAGCTGGACGTGATCTGCGCAGTATATTGTCTAAGGACAACTACGTGCCTCAGATAACGCCTTACCTGAATGACTTTATTAACCGATGGGAAGAGGTAAAAGAAAAAGCTGAAAAGCAGAAAGACAGGCGTAAGGAGATGCGGATGACAGACGTCGACCCTCGAAGCAGTATCAAGTGGGCGACTTGGTGCTGTTGGCCTCTCATCACCTTAGCAACACTAGTCAAGGAAAGACCAAAAAGTTTATGCCAAAGCGCGATGGTCCCTACGTCATTTCGAAAGTTGTCAGTCCTACCACCTTTTTAGTTTCAGATTGTGTGACGAAGGTTGTTGCTGGTAAGTTCCATACTCACGATCTCGCTCCATATGTGTCCACTTCTGGCGATATCGTCCGACCTGTTCAGCCTCACAGACCCAGGGGTAGACCTAGAACTGACGGAGATAAAGTCGTTGTTGCCAAGCCACCCACGAGCCGTGCTGGCGGCTTGGAGGGGGAGTATATAGCGCCATCTGTCGGCTCAGCTGGCAGTTCTAGGGAGGCGCAGAGCAGGATTGTCATACGCTCACGCCGTGCCCGCGAAATTCGAGCACCCGCGCGCTATCCAATAGGAAAATAGGAAAATAAGATTTAATACTCGCCATTTTGTTTTTTAGCATAACGTTTTTCCCGTTCTCTCCCGTGACGCGTGCTTAAATGTTTTAATTGTAATTTATATAGAAATTAACGTATGTGAGACCTTTAATTTGTACTAAAAATGTTACGAATTCATAATTAAAGTGTTACCCGAAGAAGTGGTGTTCATTTTCAACTCACTCCGTTATAAATTTGATTTTATTTTATTTTTTGGTCCATTTTATGCAAACAAAATAAAATTAAAAAAATAATAAGGGGCCGTTCAAGTATTACGTAAGCAGATTTACTACAATTATTTACCCCCCCATCCCCCTTGTCAGCAAAAGTAATCAAAGCTCTTAACCCCCCCCCCCATGCTTACGTAAACATTGATATGCATTTTTCTTTTAATGTATTTTTTTTTATTGATTCATGAGCAGCAGATATAATTCTAGAAATAAGAAAATTAAAAAGTGCTCCTCAATGTTGTGTCTGCTCACTTTTATCCGATTTTGGAATGCCTACGTCGTTCTCATCTCATCGAACCATTCAACATTGGTGCTCTAAATTTTTGGCGTCGATATTTGAGCTACAACGCCGTGCTTTACTGTCTCCATTATTTTATCGGTCATGGTAGCCAAATTGTCCAGTTTTGAATCCTCGCTGACGACGAGAACTGTCCTGACTGGCACCGGGAGACACTGCATCCATAGCTTCTTCAAGGTGTCGTCCGCAACACCGCTGTTTCTGGCGGCTTCGGCCATCTTGCGGTATAGTTGGGATGGTTTCTGATCTCCCAGTTCCAACTCTTTCACCAACCTGTTAAATTGTGAGTCAGCGCTCTCCTGGAACGCTGCTTGTAATGGTGTACCTATAAATCATCTTTTTTAATATATATATATTTTTTTAATTTAATTTGTAATTTCTTTATTTTGGAATTAGTTTTACAATTGAATTTATAATTTTGAATTTATATGGAGACTTTAATTGGGAGATTTTGTTATTAAATTATTCGAGTTTTTATGGGGAGTTTGTTTTACCGAAGATTGATGTTTGAAGATTTGGCCAGTGATTCGTCTAGTGGTGATAACCCTTCGTTGTGATCCGTAAATAACCTCGGTTCTTTTAGTGCTTAAAAATGGTACCTATTAAGCTACAGATGAACATCCTACATCTTAGAATATCCTATGATCTACCTATTTAAGTAACGTCTAAATATTGCTGAGGCTTACGAGCGTGGAACGTATAACATCAGTCGATAGGTACTTAGTTAGAAGTTGATTTATAAAGATTATAGAAATAGGCTGATTAGATGTTTGATATCATAATGATGAATTCTAGTGATTTTAGTAGCAAATATGTTTTTGTGGTAAAGGAAGTGCCCACTCCCCGCACCTTCCAGTGAGACCGTCACATTACTTCGTCTCTCCTCCACTTTTATTATTATTTAAAGAGAGAGAGAGACTTGGGTTCTGCCATATTTATGGAACAGTTTTATAACCCAGTATTGATTACAAAGTTATAGAATAATATTATTTCATAGAAATGCATAAAGCAAAAGTATTTCTTTCATAGATTTTATTCTTGATTATTTCAATTAGGGTAAGGTAATTTAGGTTCTCTCTCTGTAGTTAGCAAATATTACCAGCACTTCATAAGGGAGTCTATTGAGAAGAAATGCCGCAAGAAACTCAATAGATTTGACTTAATCAATCTAAAGCAAGGATAATAAGAATCTGTTCTTATAGTGAGTTAATATTATAATATCAAGTTCTTGGTTAAAGTCAATAGTATTATTGAAACAGTAAGTACGATGAAAGTAAGTATGCTGTTGATACTTTATTTGATTATAAGTACTTTATAATAAAGTTTAGTCCTGTAGACATTAAATAATTTATGTTATTTAAACCACAATATTACTTTCACTAAGTAAAGTATAAGCTTTCTAGCCAAGGTAAGGTTTTCATCTACCAACAACAGTATACATCAAGTCTATGTTTTCTATAGCTTGAACAAAGTCACATTTTAACTGTAGTGAAGGATATCTGATTGATAATTAATGTATTTGGTCAGACCTTAATATAGGACTCCCCTCCGTTTGGTAGTAGGAATACTAAGCTTGCTTTTGCTTCGCTAGGAATGAACAAATATATTGGATGGTTTTGTTTTATTTTTTTAACAATTCCAACCAAATGTAGTATAAAGTATTTTTACTGTAAAATAGCACCTTGTTCACGCTACAGAATCAACCAATAAAATCCCACCTTAGGCTAGAATTGCTCACACAAGATAAAATATATTATGGTAAATATATAAAGGTAATTATAGTAAGTAGTTAAAGTTAAGACCTGAAATAAACGTCTAAAAGAAATCCCTTAGGACTTCCACCAGCTTAGTGACGAACCTACGCCCTATGCCTACACTTAGAGAAGGTTCCTATTTCCCTAAGCTAAGCTAAAGGTGTTCAAAGCAAAGCTAGAAGACTAGCATTGAATTTACTTTAAATGTGTAGTGTGTGATGTTGTTTATTCTCAGTGCAATGAATAAACCCCTAACTCTAACCCATCTTCGATGCAAGGAATAGATTACTATCTAATCTAAAACCCTATAAGATGCGAGGTTCGGGACTACCTCTATAGACCTATACCTAAATCCCGGTGTTACGTCTGGGTTGGGCCCCCACACAACCGAGAGGGTTGGGAGATGAGAAGGGCCCCTGGATACCCCTACACAAACGAGTGAATATATACGTATATAGATCAGAACAGTCCACAGCAAGCTGGACCACATGAGAACCTCACTGTCTAGACATCCTCATGGTGGACCAACAAACCGTGTGAGGCAAGCTCACACAGGAAATTAAACATGATAATCATTAAAGTTTATCAAGAATGAAAACCCGTGCCCAAAAGAGGCCACATTTTGGGGAATCCAACCGTTTGGATTTTAAATCCAGAGGACTTCGTTGTCACCATGTTAGGTATCCGTCCAAAGGATCGCTCCGGTCGAGCCATAAAGTTAACACTAATGCAACAGCAAAATGCAAGTTTCATCTTGCCAAGACATTTACTTTAACACTAATTGAAGTTAAATTCAAACAAGTGAAACAAATTGTAGGATCGCTGAAATACGCACAGTACACTTTAGTTTGAACAAATAATACAGTTAAATAGGAAAGATCTCACCAATACCGTAACGCAGTTTCGTTCGATTCGGGTGTGAATATAATAATGGTACTTCAATATGGTATATAACGTAACACACGTCCACACGGCTTGAATGCCAAATAATGAATAATCAATAAAAGATCCTCCGCACGTCTACTCAGTACGCAAGACAACAGTAAAAAGCCGCGATTCTCGCTTCTGTGGTCTATTTATAGTCTCAGAAGAGCGGTTTAGCATCAGCGTTTTGGCTTCTTTGGCTTCTTTAGCATCATTAACCACCTTAGCATCAACGACATTAGCGTCATTAGCCTCTTTAAGCACCTTAGCATCAGCGTTTCTGCAACTTTAGCGTCATTAGCGTCTTCAGGTACTTTGGCGTCAGCTTCATTGGCTACTTTGGCTTCTTTAGCATCAGCATTTTAGCTTCTTTGGTTTCTTTAGCGTCAGCATATTAACTTCATTAGCGTCATTGGCGTCGGCGTTTTCGCGACATTAGCGTCATTAGCTTCGCAGGCGCCAGCAAGTCCGACTCCTTATATGGTTTTATTTTCAGGTTTGTTTACCTCCTTATATGGGCATGCCTACAGACTTTTGTTCGTACTGAAATGACCGCGCCGGACTAATTGCCTAATGTTTCTTTAGCCAAACAGCGACAAATTGTTAACGTTATAGATAGCATTTAAGTAGCTAAATATCTTAAGGTAGATGCCTTATAGGTGCTTACTGTGCGAGTAGTTTATATTATATTTATTAAAGGTTTCCCTACAAAGGGGATTCTAAGTAGTATTACCGGTGCATATATTGTGGCGGGCCATATCTCAAGAGATAATGTAATTGATTCATTAATACTTCAGTATAAAATATATTTGTGAACGTGACGGGCTGCTGAACCTAAAGCCAGACCGTTACATGCTAACAGGTGTGCTTTCAGGGTCTTGTAGCTCCTTTGTGCCGTAGAGCCATCAATGAGGTCGCTGACGCTGTTCAGCTCCTCTTTCCCCAGCTTGCTTACCACTAGATCAAATTTCGTCTCCTGGTCCAACTTCTGCGGTGCAAGTATCGCCTCTAGCTGCGCGAACCACATTCTGGGCATGTCCCTCCAGAATGGAGCTATCCGCGACGACACTGTGATAGTGGCGAGTTCACTCGACCCTGCACCTGATGCGGCAGACGGCTTTTGCTCCTCCTCCGCGTATGGCTCCTGTGGCGCGGTCTCAAATTCTTCAACGTCGCGCGTCATTATCACTGAGTTTATTATTCACTGAATTTACTCGTTACACCGTCCCGCCTAGTCCGCCCAAATCCTGTGGCTTGGGGAGTCGTTTCACTACACTTGTTCTGTCGGGGTCACCACTTTAGGGGATATCTTCTCAAGGTGCTTCATTAAACGACTGCTTCCCGTGTAACTCCATTTATTTCATATTTTATACATGTTGTCGATATGAGCGGCGAGAGACTACTGACGCTCTGGATTGCATAGCGGGCGCATGTTACTCATATCATATCGCAAGCTAAGCAATCCTGTGTCCCTACAGTGTATTGCAATGTATAACTTTGTAGGTATGGAATTGGTTTCAGGGGGTTTATCCAGTATTCTGTTAATAATATGATATCGGGGTCAAATTCAAGTTGCAAAAGGGTGACTTGCGAGTTGTGAAATTTGTATAGATACTTCGCATATTTTGCGATACAACCGAAAAACTGTTTTTAAAACTGGGAACATGTTTATTAATATCCTGGGGGTCGCATTCAAAAGACTCTGCAATGTCCGCGTCATCGATGTCATCTATAATGGAAAGAGTATTAAACATAATGAGATACCAAGGACGAGGTATTAGCAAGACCGAAGAAAGTTATTTTTGACATTTGTATAAAGGGTAGGCATGGGAAGTTAAAGAAGTATATACAGGCTGATAAACACATTACCCTCCTTTGCGTTGCGCAGTCGGGTAAATAGAAATAGTTGTGTGAATGAGCGGATGACCAAGTTATAATTATTATTATAAGGTTCGAAAGTGTGTTTAAGTAGTGATTTGTGTGAGGAAAAGTTTGTCGCAGAGTATCAGGAGTGCATAGAAGCCAGAGGATTGCAACAGTTAGAGAAAGACAGCAGAAATTGCAAAAGAAAAATTATTTTAGGTGAGTGCAGTTTAATTGAGCTACCAGGAGACCATAGGTTACTTGTATATTTCAATAACATGTAAAGGAATAAAACAAAAACACAGAAGCGTGAGTGACCAGGTATGCATAAAACATGGGACCTCTCATCAAGTTCATCACGAATAGTGCATTCCAGAGGGCGCAGCTGTTCAAATCTACTAGGAGCACATAGAATGGCAGAGTATAATACCAGAAATGAAGTTAAATATTTTTTTAATGTAAACAGTGTAAGAGTAAGCATTAATTTAACATAGTCGAAGACGCCTTCGGTACTAGGGATACATAAGCAGTGTTGCAGGGTAATAGTTTAGACTTGTCGAAATCTCACTTCGAATGCTTACTACGAGCACTGTCAACAGTCGAGCAACGCGGTATTCATAAAATAATTTTATGTGCGTTCCCGTATTCGGCTTCTGTATCCTATGAGCAAAACATCAAAATTTCAAATTTGAATGCTATGCTGTATAATTTGACATGTTATATAGTACTTTTACATTTTTTGACAGCAACAAATTTGTAAAACGTTTCAGTTAAGCAGAGACAAATGTTACTTACCCAAAAAATGTAAAATAGCAACAGCGAAGCTGCTAGCATATAATAATATTGAACCCGGGCACTTGCACGCAGCGGCCGGCGCGACGGCGGAGCCGGAGCCGCCGATCGCGCGGCTCCCCCCCCCCGCGGCCCGCCAGCCGACATTAAACTAATGCGTGGGACAGCGGAAAAGCAACGTAACCTTATTTTGGTTCATCAAAATATACAAGGCTTTTCCAGCAAAATAATAGAAATCGGTTTATTATTAGATGCTTTCAATGTAGATGTAATGTGCATTACTGAACACTGGCTGAAACAACATGAATTATTACTAAACTTTAATAATTACAAAGTCGGTAGCTCCTTCACTACAAAGTCTGCAATTCACGGAGGCTCCACGATTATTATAAAAAACGATTTTAAATGTAAAGAACGCAAAAATATAGTTCAGTACCCTTACCATGAGTACAGTGCAAATAGCCGTAACCGTACTCGCTAGCGACGACGTAAACGATTTGTATGGAGAATTATACAGCGCCTCTAGTGGTCACTTAGAGAACTAAAGATCGGTAGTATGAGTCGAACGGTAAATCACCTATCGAAATCTAAACTCTAACGACTAACGTTTTGTAGCGATTGCCGTAGAAATTCGGTACCATGAGTCACGACTTTGACGGATATCATCGAAAAATACCGTATCGACTGTAGTTAACTCTTTCACTAGCATTTTGGAGCGTGAATACTTATTACAAGGTGTGATTCAGTAATTATTTCAATTATTAGTTAAGTATCCATAATGTCGGCAAGACGTTATTTAGCGTGGGATATGCTAGCGAAGGCTGCATATGAAGACGAACGACGAGAACAAGCAAAATTTCAAGCTGATGTAAGAAATACGACAAGAAATCCGCTTCAGCATATAAGCGAGAATAATTTTATTAAAGAATATAGGCTCAGTAAGGAAGCTTTTGAGGATTTATGCGATTTGTTACTGTATTATACGGATTTGAAATCTACACAAAGAGTGTCGCTGAAATCAAAGGTAGGTTAATATGTTCCATAAATTCCATATTGATGTAATATAAATTCCATTTGCAATTTATGCAATTTTATTTGTAATAAAACAACTCTTTCAGGTGTTATGTGCATTATTGTTTTATGCACATGGTAGTTATCAACGTATCACTGGCAAGGCAAACCATTTTTCCCAAGAGGCTGTGAGTGTTTACATTCAAGAAGTAACAACTGCTTTGAACCACCCCAATATATTGAAAAGATTTGTCAAATTCCCAACTACACAACAAGACAGAAATTACATTAAACAAGGGTAAGTATTTAATAAATTATGGAACAAAATAAAGTCCTTCCTTGGACTTGAAAACTTAAACAATTTTCAACCTAACCTTCCATTTCAGTTTCTACGATAAATATGGAATCCCAGGGGTGATAGGATGCATTGACTGCAGCCACTTTAAAATATTTACCCCTAACAAAGAAGAGGAGCACTTATATTTCTGCAGAAAACACTATCACTCAATGAATGTACAAATGGTGTGTTTTTTTATGTGTACTGATTTAGTCAAGGTAGCTTTAAAATTGAATCTCTTCTAATAAATAAATTTCTATTGCAGATATGTGACCACCACTGTAAAATTTTATCTATTAATGCTAAGTTTGGTGGTGCAGCCCATGATTCTTTCATATGGGAAAATAGTAATGTTAATAATCATATGCAATCTTTGCACAGGCACAATGAAATTGTATGGCTTTTAGGTAAGACATCAATTAAACCAAAAATATTGTTTTTTAATAAAGCATTTATTTGTATCATAAACATAAAATATTCTTATTTTCACAGGTGATTCTGGCTATCCTCAACGGCCATGGTTGATGACACCCTATTTAAACCCACCTCAAAACTCAATTGAGGAAAATTTCAATGCAGCTCACACTTCAGCAAGAGTTGTAATTGAAAATACTTTTGGGCGGTTAAAAAACCGCTGGCGTTGTGTAATACAAGACAGGACATTACATTATCGGCCAGAAAAGTGTGCCCAAATTATAATAGCATGTTCTGTGTTGCATAACATTGCTTTGAGATATAATGTTCCCGATCCTGAAGACATGATTATATCTGGAGAAACTCAAGGTATTTTAAGTAAAACATAATTATTATGATTTGACTTTAATAGTACCTAATTATGTCCTTATCCTTACTAAGTAGTTGTAATTGCTTTGCCCTACTACTAGGGTTTCTTGTACCTGACTTATTTTTAACACCTGTTGTAAATGAACATGATTGCAATTAATAAATGAAATAAAAGTTTGTATCTATTATTTTCAGAACTATTTGAGCGACAGTTAGTGATGGAAAATGAAGGCGCCAGTGACTTGATAATGGGGAGAGCACTAAGAGATCAATTAAGCAGACGACTTGCGTCAAGGCGACAATAGTTTATTTTAATTTTAATAATGTATGTGTTGTATCAAGTTCGTTTTTGTACATCACTGTACCTATCTCTTTTTGTCATTTGTTTTTTGTACAATGAAGAATTTACTAAATACATACAATTTTTTTGCAAATACCATGGTTTTATTTTGAATGAGAAAGATAAAAAGTAGGTACTTATTTAGTCTGGCAAAGCTAAATCTGCAGAAGTATAAAAATAGTATAATTTTAAAATCTGTATATGGCCACACTAAAAATAGCCCGATATATACTTTTGAGCTCCTTCACGTGTTGAAAATTACTTATCATATGGAATAGTAATTGCCGCACTTCAGCTTTTAAAGGTTTAACCATCGTTTTAAGTTCAAATACACTAAAGTAAACAACGGCGTATACAACCTGACAGAACAACTACCACAACAATGACAATTCATGACAATTGTAAACTATTGATATATGAAATTCTAAATGTCTAAGCTAGAGATGCAACGGATATCCGGTTGCTATCCGGTATCCGGCCTATCCGGCCATTATTTTACTATCCGGCCGAATACCGGATAGTTGCGCACTATCCGGCCGGATACCGAATAGTGATTCTGTTTGGTATTTAACTTTGAAAAATGGTTAGAATACAAGAAAACAACAACAAATTATCAATATTCGCTCATTAGTATTACCTTTAACGTACAGTTTAATTAAACTTATCAAAAAGCCTCATTTAAAGTAGTTAAGAAATCCTATGATCAGCATTAGTTAGTATCCAATTGCATACGAACGAAATAGTTCCGTACACTGACCTAATAAAACTCGTTTCTTGCCTAGAAAACGGTCCGCGCGAACCTACAATACGTAACAGGTTGAAACCTGCACGACGCGCCCGCCGCCAAACTAAAATGTAGGTATCGTTTGGCCGGCCGAATACTCGGCGGCCGGATATCGGATATTCGGCCGGTGATCAGGCCGAATATCCGGTATCCGGTATCCGGCCAAACAACTATCCGTTGCATCTCTAGTCTAAGCCCAAAAACTCTATTGCACAGTTAGCGTTGCCAGAGTCTACTAATAAAACCTTTATTTTTTTTCTAAAACATCTACTACTCTATTTCCTAAAACTATGAATTGTCCAAATAACTCCAGCCACCTTTCTTGCATCCTTAATTCTGAGTGCCGTAACCTAATCCTCTCCCGCTCAACTTCCTGTTGGAAGGCTCGCCATTCACAGTCAGCTCTGACAAAAGCTTGTCTCGCTAAATCAGACTGTGTCTGGGTGCGTGTCCTTCTGTGAAGAGGAGAGGAGTTATGTTGCACCGGACGTCTTCGCTGCCGACGTGGCGTGGGCGGTAAGGGCGTGGGGCTCTGTGGTGCATGCTCCGTGGTACTGGCAGCTGGTGGTGCAGTTGCTGTGACCACAGGCTCTGTTATTATATGCTCGCTGCCGTGCGTTAGTCCGGTCTCGCTCCGGTCCACAACAGGCAAGGCTGTAATAGATAGAAAGTTATGAATTAATGAATTAAATAAATAAATAATACTAATAAATATTTAGGGACAATTCACACCAATTGACCTAGTTCCAAAGTAAGCAAAGCTGCTTGTGTCATGGGTACTAAACAACGGATATACATATTTATATAGATAAATATATACTTAAATACATAATAAGTACATAATAACATCCAAGACTCAGGTACAAACATTTGTATTCATCATAAAAACATTTTACTCTAAAGGTGCTAATAGCATTCACTTTTTTCTATTAATTTTTTGGGTATTGTAACTTTCATAAAATGTGATAATAATTGAAAAAGTTTGTAGACTGTTTCTTAAAGAGCGACTGGAAATTGACTACTACTAACTGTACCTGGGCTGTTAACTGTTTCAGGCTCTTCTCTGCCCACCAAGTCTTCAAAATCTGCAATGAAAAAAAAAACATTGAAATCTACTGATGTTATTTAAATACACCCTTAAGTGATTTTAATTTTGTTTCTCTTTTTTTGATAATGATAGGGAATGATAGGGAAACTTACCAGAACAAGTTTGTAGAACAAGTTGTTCTTGTATTTCAAAAATTGATGGGCTGTCATGTGTCTCAGCAACTTCTTCCTGTAAAGCAATTTATAAAATGCTATATATGAAGTGATTTATATGCATTTTATAACTATACTACGAACACATAGGCATAATTATTTTTGAGACCAGCTTTTCTTTCTAACTGTACTTTTATAAAATCGCATAGGTATTGCATGTCAAAATCAATTAAACAAGCTCCAACACAACTGGTTTACACATGCAATTTAGATGTTCCTATGGTCTCCTTTGTCTCCATCATCAGACCAGGTTGATGATTTAATAATAATGTGTTGTCATTGAACTTACTTATTATGTAAGTTTGCCTCAGCTCTTTATGATATCAGTAAATGGTTGAAAAATGGTTTGTGAATTTTGGAACAGACAACTAGCATAGATATGCATATTATGAACATTGCAAGTAAAATAAAAGCTGGTAAAAATGAAAAGTATAAAATGAATAATTAAGCAGAAAGTACCAATTACCATTAGTACCTCTAAGCCAACCTCTGGAATTTGAATGATTCCTGTGGCTGCTTGAGTCCCCATTATACTGAGGACCCTTTGCTCAACGTCACTCAGTTTAATATTTGAAGCTGGACCACCACCAGTCCCTTGTGCAGCTCGGTGTATGCGAGCAGATTTTTTTTTCGTATTATTCTTAAGATCGCTCCAAACCTTTACACCACACACACACACACGCACAAAACCAATGAAGAAGAGTAAAACAAATTATTAGTACATGCAAAGAAAATAAAACATGATTAAAATAAATTGTTATAAAAATGAAAAATGATTTAATAGAAGGCTAAACACAGGTTATACACACCTTTCTCCACTTTTCGGTAGACTTCGTGTCGCCTGTAGCATCTGCATTTAACAGACGCACAAGCTCCAGCCATAGTTTTAAATTGGCGGCCCTTCCTTGTGGCCCTTCCGTGGGCTTACTAAGGTCGCCATTTCTGTTAACACATTCAAAGAAAGGGCACTCTAAATCACATTCCTAAACTTGATCTAATCACTTAAAACAAAATATCTCATCATAATAACTGGGGAGACGCTAGAGATGGTTTAGTGTACCGTCGTCCAAAGTGTATAATAATATGTACTAGTGCTAAATTAACGATATTCAAATGTTTATTTACAATACATACCTCTCCATAAACTCTACAAGTAATTGAAATTGCGCAGCGCTCGTTCGCATTTTTGATGTTTATAGCACCGACCGTTACGTACGTTCTTTCTTATTAGAATGAGCTGTCACTGCCTGTCTCATTGACAAAATAACCAAACAAATTCAAAACTCACTTAAACAACACTACAGCGACACTGTTTCATGACACTTTAAATTACCAGACTTATTTCTATACTTTTAAATAGAAGGCATGGATACTTAACCTTTTGCCCAATTTCATTCTTATTCACTCTTTACAGTATAAATAGAAAGAGATGGCTTTATTCGGTGTGAACTTAGGCACGTCACTCCGTGGTTTAACGATAACTACACGAACAATCGAGTTAACGTTAGCGACTACAGTAGAGGCGTATGTGACTCATGGTACGAGTTTAATCAAAAACTATTCGAAGATCGTTTACTCGTTATCGACTGTAGTAACGTAATATGAGTTTTCGATAGCAACTCATGGTAGTGGTACAGCTTTCTATTGAGCGAGTTATCGAAATTTCGTGTGTGGAATTAGAAAACCACATTATCCTGTGCGTATACAGGCCACCGTCTTCAGACTTTAGCCAGTTCGAAGCCGTAATGGAAGATGCTCTGAAACAGGTTTTTGAAAGTAGTAAATTGATCATAGTATGTGGCGACTTCAATGTTAACTTACTGGACTCCACAAACTCAAACTCGGTCAGACTATTGAACCTATTTAAATCTTTTAATTTGTTTCATCTGTTAAATGAGCCCACTAGAGTGACCTCCAGCACGGCGACATGTTTAGACAATATTTTCTGCATGTGTGAAGCTACGGAAGTGGCAATTTTTAACTGTTTTAACTCTGACCACAGCGGCCAGAAAGCCTCTTTTAAAATCACCAGTCTGTTAGTGCTTCTAGGACTAGGTCGCTGCGGTCAACCGCTCCTATCTCTTTCCTGCCTATAGTGAGGTCCTTGTCCAACTCCAGGGCAGAATAAACGTTTTTATTTAAATGTAATAATGATTTATTGTCCGTTAAGGTACAAATATTTTAGGCGAGTGGGGTGAGGAATGACTCGATACAATTTTTATACAAGTAATTTAGTTGAAGAAAGGGCTGTCAGGGGGCAGCACTCGCGACGGCGCTTGCTGCTTTATCGATATGTGTCGATATGGTCGATATGCTTGACGGTTCGCTCTAAGCTCTCTAGGCGTCGCTGAGGTGCGTTAACATGCCGCTGGCCTTGGAAGCTTCAGCTTCCGAAATTGTCACGCGTTTGTCACGTCATCGGCGTCGCCATGAGCCTGCACTGGCAGAGGGCAGATCTTTGCAAACGTCCTACGAATGATCCCCGATGCCGTCCGGATGTCAGCTGCGCGCGATACGCCGTCCTTGCCTGGATAGGTGCGCACGATCCTTCCTAGGCGCCATTTTAAGGGTGGCAAATTATCTTCTTTAATAAGAACGAGCGTGTTTTCTTGAAGATCTCGCATATTTCACTTCCATTTGGTACGTGTCTGCATTTCTGAAACGTACTCCTTTGACCAGCGTCTCCAGAAGTGCTGCCGCATCTGCTCGACTCTGTCGTACCGGAGCAAACGATGAGGGGGAACCTCCGTCAGGTCTTCGCAGGTGGGCGTGGTCAGAGGCCTTCCTATGAGGAAATGAGAGGGAGTAAGAGGGGAAAGGTCGTCGGGATCTGTGGATAGAGGAGACATGGGTCGACTATTAAGTACAGCTTCAATCGAAGTTAATACGGTTGTGAATTCTTCAAATGTCACTCTAGCATTACCTACTGTACGACGTAAATGATGTTTACACAACCGTATTCCCGATTCCCATAAACCCCCACAATGTGGACATAAGGAACGATGAATTTAAACTTTATACTTTCGTTAGTAGTAAAATCTAAAATGTCTTTCGAATTTTTCATAAGAAAAGAGCAAAGTTCTTTTTCTGCTCCGACGAAGTTTTTTCCGTTATCGGAATGAATTTCGACCGGTTTACCGCGGCGCAAAATAAATCGTTTCAATGCAAAAATGTAGTCATTAGTTGAAAGACTGCTAACTAACTCCAAATGCACGGCGCGCGTCATGAAACAAATAAATAAACATATATAACCTTTGACTAAACTACTGCCGCGGCCCTCACGATTTAAAATCGATACAGGTCCAGCATAATCAACACCACAATACATAAACGGATAACCTGGATGTAAACGTTCAGCAGGTAAGTTACCCATGATCGGTGTTAAAGTGTTACCTTTCATACGCACGCACGTAACGCACTGTCTCACTACTTTCTTAGCGAGGTTTCTGCCGCCTATCGGCCACCAACACTCGCGCACAGTACTTAAAAGTAGTTGCGGACCGGCATGTAATAATCGTTTATGTTCGTCTCTGAATAATAACCACGTGAAATCATGCCTACTACATAACAACACTGGATGCATTTTGCTATAGCTAAACTCACCACCGACTCTAATACTTTTATTTTCGTCTAAAAATGTGTTAAGTCCCGATATCTTACAGTTTCGCTTAATAGGGACTGGTAAGTTGTTTTCTAACATAGAATATAACTGCGGGAACATCTGTTTTTGTGCAATAACAATAAGCGTGCGCTCGGACGCGCGCAGCTCGGCCACTGATAAGGAACCGGTTAGCCGGCGCTGGCCGGCAGCGGTATGTATACGATGCGCGCGGGCATTTGTTATGAATCTAAGTTGGTATGCAAATATTCTTTTTAATTTATTAAAACTCGAATATCTATCGAAAACCAACGTGCCGCTTTCTACGCTCGTCAGTGCAACGGCACCGGGTTTTGATTTAAGCTCTGGTAATTCAGACTTATCGTTAGTGTAGTTATATTTGAATAAGTTTTCATTTTTTTTTTGTAAAAATAATGGTCCGTACCACCACAGATGTCATTGACTAAGCGCATTTAAGTCTAGACCTCTGGATAACAAATCCGCTGGGTTTTCTTTGCCATTTACATGTAGCCAGACGGAGTCACCGGTCAACTCATTGATTTCGGTCACCCTATTTTGAACAAACTGTTTGAGTAGATGCGGGGACATTCGCAACCAACCGATAACTATTGTGGAATCCGTCCAGAAATAAACACGATCAAATTTTAATCTGAGGGACTGTACAATTTTGTTATATAACCTTGCGCCTACTAACGCTCCGCAGAGCTCGAGTCGAGGAATACTAGTAGGTTTTAACGGGGCCACTTTACTTTTAGCACAAAGTAACTTTACCGACACTAACGAATCGTCGTCGTAAGTTCGGACGTAGGCGCAAGAACCAAAGGCCAACTGAGAAGTGTCTGAAAAAATGTGAAGTTCAGTATGCTGCGTATGTTCGCTTCTTACAAAACGCGGAACCCTCACATTTTGTAAACTATCTAGCGTATTAATAAAGCTATTCCAAGTACGAATGACGTCATTTTCAGGCACGGGGTCGTCGCAACCTATTTTACAAAGCCACAATTTTTGAATTAGGATTTTTGAAATAATAACTGCTGGCGCTAAAAGACCCAGAGGATCATAAATTTGAGATATGACCGATCGCATTACCCTTTTTGTTAAATTAGATGATTTTTCGATTTTTGTCGTGAAATGTAATTCGTCACTATTACCTAAACCAAGCGTTTTGTTCTGTATGTTCTCTCGCAAGCATAGTTCTTTCGATTTGATTGACGTGACATCATTATTGAATGTCCACTTTCGAAGTGGAAAACAGCCAGAACGTAATACTTGGGAAATCTTTTCACAAGTACGGAGCAGCGTTTCAGCGTCGTCTGAACCGGTAATTAAGTCATCTACATAGAAATCTTCCTTAATTATTTTTGAGACCGCGGGATCATCGCAGCTGCTTGCTAATTCTCTGAGGCAGCGTATGCTAAGATATGGTGCTGAAGAAGTGCCATACGTTACAGTATTGAGCTGATAAACATCTAATTTATGTGAGGGATGATTACGCCAAAGAATTAATTGCAAGTTCCTATGGTCCGACTGTACAAGTATTTGTCGAAACATTTTCTCGACGTCAGCGCATGCTACGTACTTATATTGCCGAAACCGTAACAAAATCGAAAAAATATCATTTTGAAGGATTGGACCCGTGTACTGAATGTCATTTAGTGACTTGTTTGACGTGGTTTTCATACTCCCGTCAAAAACAACGCGTAGCTTTGTCGTTGTGCTTTCCCGAAATACACCGTGATGGGGAAACACAAAATAAGGCCATTCGAATGATTGAATGAGATTCATGTGTCCCTAGTCAATATACTCGTGTATAAAGTCACTGTATAATTTTTTATACGTGGTGAACGCTCTAATTTGCGTTCTAAGGCTTTGAATCTAGATTCAGCCGTTTTGTACGAGTTTCCGAGAGAATCAGCTGATTCTTTCAAAGGCAGTCGTACACAAAATCTACCGTTTTCATCGCGTACAGTCGTACTACAAAATATTTGTTCGCATTTACGCTCATCTAATGTGAGAGTATTTAATTATTTTGGTACCTCTTCTAGTTCCCAAAACCTTTTCATTCGCATATCTAACGTGTCTAATTCAATCGTATTAGCAAAGTTTCATTGAACCTCGTGATTCAATGTACTATTTTCGATGCTACCAGAAATTACATACCCTAATTTAGAGTTCTGTAAAAATGGTCCGCAAGGTAATCGTATTCTTTCTCCATCTAACAACTCCCAGAATTTATCCGCCCCTATCAAAACGTCTATTTTTGACGGTACGTTAAATGTGAGATAAGTCCTCCGGTATACATAGCGTATTTAAATCTATACGCGCCGTCGGCAGCTTAGATGTAATACACGGCAAATCTAAACATTTTACGTGTGTATTATAATCGCATGTCTTCGATCGCATAATAAAAGACTGGTGTTAGTAACCGTTTTGCGTACTCCCGATATTCGAATAGTGGACTGTATAAAAGGAAGTTTTAATCGTTTATGTACGGGTCACTGTGGTATACGTATGGGCCCGCACTTACGTTGTTCAGAGGTTGCGCTAGGGATAGAAATAATACACGTGTTGCTGGAATGAAGGTGTATTCCCGACTGCTTACTAGGCGGCGCAGCCGCCACTAGCCCGTTCGCCTATCTACATTTGTCGGTATAGTGTGTCCCTACATCATTCCCCCCCTTATAATAAAAAAACTTATAAGTAACACAGGAATATACTTTAGGCACTATAACACTTAGGATTCCACACGTACAAATGCAGCATTATGCATAACCGGTCCCCGGTGCTGCCTGCTGTGGCGTCGCCGTCGGTACCGCTAGTTGCCTCTGCACCCAGCCTTTGGCTGTTTTCCTGCAGCGGTACCACAGGTAACACATCACCAATATGCCAAACATGACCGCCATAGCACTCAACACTAACATGATGGAACCCAATCGCTCATGAAAATCGTTGGTTACTTTGGTTGGTTGGTCTGAGTTTGCGTGATCACGCTGCTACTCTTGTCGGCTTCTTTACTCTGTCCCCACCCCATTTTATCGTATGTTGGTACTAATCTGCCGTATAATATCTAGACTTGAGTAGGAGCCGTACGATGCTGCTCAGAGTATAATTCGTAATGATATTACATATTAAGCCCGTTTTATAATATTGAAAAAAAAAACAATTTTGTGCACTTTGGTAGAATGCTAATAACCTCGTTTACAAGTATTACAAGCTTTGCAATATGTTGTTCTATATCAAATCTTACCGTTACTTAAGTATAATGCATAAGGTGCATTATTAAAAAATAATAGTGTAACTGCCATGCATCAATATAATCTCTTGCGCAAGATGCTTTGTTATTGTATTCGCTATTTTACAAATACCTAACGAATGCACTTACTGCGCAAATCGTGACGGCGGCCTGACAATGCGGCCGCTTCGCGTTGCCTTCACAGATAAAGGGTTACTAGATGCGCCATTATTTTGCGATGTCGTGTTACTCGGTGCGCGATTATCTGTTGTACTATTCATTGGATTTTCGTCCCCAGTTTCATTATTATCGATCACAAATGCCGGTTTTAATCCATCGATCGAAATAGTCGCTTGTCTATTCGCCATTTGGATTACAAATGTTTTACCTCTCCTACTTATGACGCTGTAAGGGCCATCATAAGGAGGTTGAAGTGACTTACGTACTAAATCATTTCGTACAATACCTTTTTACAAGTATTCAAATCCGTATGGACAAACAATGTACGCGAGTTGCTATGGCTACATGGTCTAGGTTTCAGTGCACTAATCGAATCCCTTAGCTTTTGCAAATACTCCGAACCAGTACTACACTCCTGAACATTGTCATAAAAATCTCCAGGTAATCTCAGCGTCTTGCCATAAGTTAACTCGGCCGCGCTGATACTCGTGTCGCTTCTAGGAGCGACGCGTAAACCTAACATTACTGTGGGGAGCTCGTCTACCCAAGAAGTGTTGCGATTTAAGCGTGCCATGAGGGCTACCTTCAGTGACCTATGCCAACGCTCGACGGCCCCGTTACTCTCGGGATGGTAAGGACTTGTGCGTAGTTTGCATATACCTAAATATTTCATCAACTGTTGAAACAAATCGCTCTCAAATTGTCTACCACAGTCGCTAGTAAGTCTAGAGGGGCATCCAAAACGAGATATCCACCCTTCGAACACTATTCTGGCTACTGTTTCCGCCGTAATATCCTGCATGGGGTATGCTTCTGGCCAACCAGTGCAACGATCGATCATAGTAACTAAGTATCGATATCCGTCGTTCGATGTAGGCAAGGGCCCCACTATATCTATGTGAACATGCTGAAAACGGTCGCTTTTATCGAATTGTTCTAACCCGGATACCGTATGTCTGGTAATTTTTACTTTTTGGCATTGCATACATGATCTAGCCCATCTCGTTATATTTCTGTTCATGTTCGGCCAGAAGAATCTCTGAGAAATCAAACGTCTACTGGCTCTAATACCGGGATGGCTTAGGTCATGTACTGTGTGAAACGCAATTTCTCTATACTTCTCTGGTACATACGGTCGAATATTATTAGTAGACACTTCGCAGTAAACAAGTTGATCGCAGTGCGGTAATTTGATCTGTTTGAATTGCAATCTATCGTGTGACGCTCGCAAGCTTTCTTGCAAATATTCGTCACTACATTGTTGCCCTGCTAATTCCGCATAATCTATTCCCGTGGGACAATAAATTGCTTCTACACGCGAAAGAGTATCTGCCACTATATTCTGTTCGCCACTGACATATCGTATGTCGGTAGTGAATTCACTAATATAAGACAGATAGCGAATTCTTCTCGGACTTTCCTTATCACTGCATACTTTTGTGAATGCAAATGTTAGAGGTTTATGATCTGTATAAATACATACCGTTCGCCCTTCTAGTAAATTCCTAAAATGCCTGATGGCCATGTATAATGCTAACAATTCCCGATCATACGTACTTAGAATACTTTACCTGTGCATCCGATAACTTTTTCGAGAAATAGCCCAGTGGCTGCCAACTATTGTTTACCTTTTGCTGTAAAATGCCTTCTACGCATGAACTAGAAGCATCCGTCATGAGTGCCAATGGAGAGTCGGGCAACGGATGAGATAGCGTAGCGGCGCTTTTTAAGCTTTCCTTACACTTCTCGAACGCCTCGTTAGCCTTATCAGTCCAGTCTATAATTGTCTTATCCCGTTTCTTTGAATCGTGTAAATTTTTATCCAGTTCCGATTGGTAACTAGCAGCTTTCGGTAAATGCAAACGATAAAAGTTCAACATACCTACGAATCGGCGTAATTGCTCAATGGTCTCTGGTTTCGGATAATTTACAATCGCTTGCACTTTGTCGTCGAGCGGTCGAATTCTGTCCACTGACAACTCATAACCTAAAAAGTCAAGTTTTGCCCTGCCAAAGTCGCACTTTGAAACGTTAATTGTTACTCCATATTGATTAAATCTTTCGAAAACTAATTTCAACTGCTCTTTGTGTTGTTCGACTGTCTCACTCGCGATGATGACGTCATCAATGTAAAGGAAATCTAGATCCCGTAATACTACGGTATCCATAAACCTTTGGAAGGTCTGTGCGGCGTTCCGTAGTCCGAAAGTCATCCGCGGGAATTCGAACAACCCAAAAGGCGTCACAATTGCCGTGTTCTCTATGTCTTCCGGGGCCACCGGTATAAAATGATACGCCCGGTTTAGATCCAATCGAGTAAATATTTTTTTACCGCCTGCCAACAGATATGTAAAGTCATGTAAACGAGGAACTGGGTAACGGTCGGGTTTTGTGATAGCATTGAGTCTTCTAAAATCCCCACATGGTCGGATTTCCCCATTCTTTTTGGGTACGACGTGCAAAGGGCTTGCCCATGCACTCTTACTAGGTCTACATATCCCGAGTTCCACCATTACCTTGAATTCCTCTTTTACTTTGCTATACCTGTCTGGTGGCAAGGGTCGAGACTTCGCGTATACCGGGGGTCCCGTAGTCTCGATATGATGATATACCGAATGTTTTGGGATGTCCTTGTAGGACACTGGCCTCGTCACATCCGGATAATCTAACAATATTTCGTGCCAGGGATTCCTAATATCTACCGACTTAATAAATAATTGCGCGCTATCGTGATTAACCACGGAAGCGAGAGCATTAAGGTGCGTAATTTGATCTCTCAATCTACGCGTGCTTAAATCGACCAACAGCTTATAATGGCTTAAAAAATCAGCTCCAAGTATAGGCTGTTTGACATCTGCGACGATAAAAACCCATCTGAATGCTCTTTTTAAGTTTAAATTCAAAACTAACGTACGTACACCGAAAGTTCGAATCCGGCTCCCGTTTGCCGCGTATAGCTGATAATTGTCACTTACCAATCCCGCCGCGGAGCACTTTTTGGACACTGGCAAAACTGACACATTTGCACTTGTATCGATTAAAAACTTTAATCCACTATTAAAAGTCAAAGTCAAAGTCAAAATATTTTATTCAGATTAGGCTTACAGGTAGCACTTATGAATGTCAAAAAATTTACCACCGGTTCGGAAAAACCTCTGATGAGAAGATACCGGCAAGAAACTCAACGAGGTGTAATTTTTTTTTTTTTTTTTTTAAGGTCAGTAACACAAAGGCGATTATTCGCTAAGCCGATACATGCCTCCGCCCTCGACTGTATCGTATCTAGTTTCCGGATGTCGTAGGTGGGCTGTCCTTTTTCCAGCTGCACGGGGCCGCGCAGTTCGTTGCTTTTTGGCCGTACCGGTAATGGTAAAAACATAACCAGTCCGGCTTTTGGCGTCTTGATGTCTGTCCCTGCGCCCGCGATTTTGGCCTCCGCCATCCGGGTGTGCTAGCCCTTTCGCGTGGTCTTGCTCGCCGTAACTCTGCTACTTCCAACGACAGCTCTTCTACCTTCATGGCTAGGTCCGCCTCCTTGCTCCGCTGTTTTCCGTTGGTGATTTCCGCTGTTTCCAATGGTCGCGTCGCTTCCATGACCTTGTCGGCGATACCCGCTAACTTCTCCATGTCCTTGACTTCCGACGCGGCTAGTACAGCTTGAACTGCCGGGGGCAGATGCCCAGTCCACAAGATCAAAAGCGTCTGGTCAGCTATTTTTCCCCTCGTGAGGTCACGCATACACCGGAAGAGTTGAGACGGCTTTTGGTTGCCCAATTCCACCTCTCCTAGTAACTTCTGCGTTTGCCGTGTATCCGACTCTTCATAGATCTGAAGCAGTCTATCCTTCAAGGCCTGATATTGACCGCTTTCCGGAGGTGATAATAATAAGTCGCTCACCTGTTGAACAGTGTTTTTTGACAGCTTGGTTACGACCAAATTCTGCTTGGCTGTGTCTCCCAACCTTTGGTTTTCCACCGCTGCCTCGAACTGTATGAACCACAGTCGCGGCATATCCGTCCAAAAATCTGGCACTCTGGACGACACAGTGATGCTGGCCAGTGCCATGTCTCCACTGGGGCCTGGTTGCTGCGGCTGCGCCGGTGTAGGCTGCTGCGTAGGCTGCGCTGGTTGCTGAGCACTTTGACCAGCAGCTTGCACACGGGCCCCGGGCGGGTGCGGGTTTCCACCACCAACCATTCTTCACAACAACACGATCCAAATCCCTCAAAAACTTTTTTTTTTTAAATCACAGGGGTCACCACTGTACGGGTCACTGTGGTATACGTATGGGCCCGCACTTAAGTTGTTCAGAGGTTGCGCTAGGGATAGAAATAATACACGTGTTGCTGGAATGAAGGTGTATTCCCGACTGCTTACTAGGCGGCGCAGCCGCCACTAGCCCGTTCGCCTATCTACATTTGTCGGTATAGTGTGTCCCTACAGTTTAAATAGTTCTATGGTAATAAAACAGTGCTGGCTACCACTATCAAGCAGCGCGCGCGCGTGATGATGTTCGTTTTCAGCGTCAGCAATTTCTATCACCGCAGTCGATAACAAAACTGGTTGCAAACCTCTCGACTTGGTTTGCACGCTATTATCGCACTTAATTTCTCGCGTATTAAGATCACATTGGCTATGAAATGCAGCAAACGTATTCGGAACGCTGTCGCCGTCCGGCAGTGCATTAGAGACTCGCGTCGTGGACGGAACAACATCGCTATTTTCTAAATGCAACAAACCGTTATGACTCTGCTTGCATTGTTTGCAAGGAACGAATGTACAAGCCGAAATAGAATGCCCTAAACGTAAGCAGTTAGAACACAGGTTCTTTTTCGCGACAAACTTAATTCTATCTCGAACGGGTAAATTCAGAAACCGTATGCAGTAGCCCGAGCACGAATATTGGAGTCATGCGTTACGTTTTCGTATCGCCTTTACTATTCGATTACGTTTACTTTACTTTAACGCAAGCTGACGGTAGCACGAATCTCTAAAACTGACTCACGTTAACTCGATACGTAAACGCTACGATAGTTAAATAAAGCTACGAATCTACTGGATAGGTACGTTCAGATACCTCACTGAGCGAAGTCAATTACTAAGAATCATTTTAAATAAGTTAGAAATACAGGAAACGGCTTGAATATTACAGAAATCTGTGTAATTTGTATATTTATTTATTAAATTATACGAAAAATTTATATACAGTAAGAAAATAATTAAATATGTTAATATAATAATCATTGGGACGAAAGAGTTGAAATTTTCGAACGTCGTATTTTGACACTTGTAGTCTTGTACTCAAAATATAAATAAAGTTCGAACGGAATTTATTAGTTGTCGTTATTTAGATAGTAAATAAAAAGGAAAAGTGAATAATTTGTATTGGAAAATGAAACCAAGAAACATTTTCTCGCAGTTGGCCGTAATGGCAGATTTCATGGAGAGGTAAGCTGTTAAATTAATTCTTACAACTATGATAGAACTACAATCAAGGACTAGCTCCTAATCTTCTAATTCATTAAATATTTGTTGATACGTTCATACTTTACAATATAGAAATTGATGTAAGTAAGTAGTTCCTCAGTCTCTCAGTAAACATTCATTGTAATTTGGTTTTATGAACGATACTTTAATTAACTTCCATTCTCGTCTAGTAACAAACAATAAATATAATAAAATAATATAATGTACCAGCTGCTTCACTTATTGCACAGATCGTAAAAGCCAACCCCAGGCATGGACAAATTTCTCAGAAATCATGTCATAGGCAGTAATACTAGCCAATCTTAAATGCCATTGACACCTAATAATATGACTAATGTGGCTTTTCGTTACCTTTACTCTGTAAATGTTAAAAACGTCATTAATTTACTTAATTTGCGGGTGGTAGGACCTTGTGCAAGGTCCGTCCGGATCGCTACCACCATCTTGCTCGCTAATCCTGCCGCTAAGCAGCAGTGCTTGCACTGTTGTGTTCCGGGGTGGAGAGCAAGACAGCCGGTGTAATTACTGGCATAAGAGGTATTCCATCTTAGACCTCTGGGTTGGCAACGCATCTGCACTCTCTTTGTTGTTGCAGGTGTCTATAGGCCGTGGTGATCACTTACCATCAGGTGGCCCACTTGCGTGTTTGCCTTTATATGTTGTATAAAAAAAAATATATATAAATGAATAAACTTAATTTCAGGTCCTCACGTGATTCCTACGGAGATAATGCTGTCACCTACATACAAGTTCAAAATTGTGTACTGGGAAGTGTAAAATATGCCCAGAGCATAAAGTTCATGCTCAGTTATATAGATGCGCACTCATTTTAGACGAAGAGGAAGAAAAGATTTTCTCTGTGAGGTGCGAAGACTGTGTAGCTTTACAGGGGGATGTAAACATGCCGTTGCATCACAGAAGTGAGGAACCTTCCTGCACTTATGTTGAGTGAATGAAAAGACCTACAATAATTACCTATGTAAAGAATGGAGAGCCTACAGGAAAATACAATCCCCAAGTGCAGCTTCAAATGTTTTTATCACAAAATAAAAACTTATTATTGTGTAGCTGACCCAGACTATCCCAAAAATAAAAAAAGTGAATATAATAAATGTATCATTCAACCTTGCATATGTTGAAGATTTAATTAACCATAAGTTATTAAACTTTTGGAAAACAAATATCCCTTTATTATATCATATATATTATTATTATATCAAAGTGTGGAGTGAGTGTGCTTATGTGTAAATGAGTGTTTATTTAAATAAAAAACCTATTTTGAAATTACATACTAGTTTAATTTTATTAAGGCATTGCTATTATCGGATGACCTCATACAGGTGGAAGGAAGGCGCTGGTTGCATGCTGCTTCCAACCGGTCACTTTGGAAATCCATGGAGGAGGCCTATGTTCAACAGTGGACTTCTTGTGGCTGACATGACGATGATGATGATGACTGCTATTATCTCCAGTCTTTGTTTTTTTTATCATGTATGGTCGTTCTGAGCTGCTGCATGTCCGTTTTCTTCTGTCTTCTTGACATTCAAATTTACTTCGAGTACCTACATCCTGGTTTCAAGCGCACTTCTGATACTTTTCCCATAATATGATACTCAGTATAATTGAGCATATCATTTAGTAACTAAAAAGAAACAAAAACCTAACCTCAAACAATATTTACAATAGTCAAGTAAAATTCATCAGTTTTGTTATAATGATGTATTGCCTAAATTACATTTTGGTAAATACTTACATAGAAATGACCTTTACATAAATACATTCTTGAATATGTTGATAAACAATGTGCATCATTTTTCCTTGCAAGTGTTAGCCACTTTTTCCGTATTTCTTGTTTACTTGGGACAAATATAAATAGTTTGTTTGGTGTTTAAATGCTTGTGCTTTCACACTGGGGCAGCATACAGTACTTGTAATACGAAGGATTCATTTTTAATCACAAAACATTTACAATCTCGATACACAAACAGAAGCCCGAGCAAGAATATTGGAGTCATACCTACGTAACTTTTTAGTATCGCCTTTACTACTCGATAACCGTTAGTTTACTTTACTTTTACGAAAGCTATCGGTAGCACGAATCTCTAAAACTAACTCACGTTAGCTCGATACGTAAACGCGACGATAGTCAAATAAAGTCATGAATCTACTAGCTAGGTATGTTCAGAAACCTAACACTAATCATAGTAAGTTACTATGGATCATTTTAAATAAGTTAGAAATACAGGAAACAGCATGAATATTACGGAAACCTATGTAATTTGTATATTTATTTATACAATAATACGAAATGTTGAAATATGGCAAGAAAATAATTAAATATGTTAATATTTAATCATTGGGCCGAAAGAGTTTAAATTTTCGAACGTTGTATTTTGACACTTGTACTTAAATTATAAAGATCGAACCGTTCGATCGAAATATATCAGTTTTCATAATTTAAATTAAGGATGAAAAGTGAATAATTTGTGTTGGAAAATGAAATCAAGAAACAGTTTCTCGCAGTTGGCAGATTTTATGGAGACGTAAGCGGTTAAATTCATTCTTACAACTGATAGAACTACACTCAAGGACTAGGTCCTTATTAATTTAACATCCATTTTCATACTTTACAATATAGAAATTAATGTAGTTCCTTAGTCCCTCAATAAACATTCATTGTGATTTGGCTTTATTTTCCTAGACTTTCTACCTACGGATATCCATATTGTGAATATTTGTTTAAGACACGAAAATTTATCTAAATCCTCCCGGGGCTGCAGAGACGCCACTGGTGCACATCACCAAGTGTAGCTAGCCGACAGGCTAGGCTGTGACGAGACAGGCGATATCCGAACTGAAGAAAACAAGCAAAAGGTAAGCACTATATGTATAGTAAATGCGCCCAACCTTTTTATAACATACCACATATTAATGTCATAAAAATATACCTACTTACTGTACAGTTCGATTAAAGTTTGAATGTCTGCATTACTTGACAAGGTCCTGTTTGATTTACACTGTTTTTTGAGTAAATATCTGTCCAGATATACCAGATTACCACCTTTTTAAGGATCTTATGCCTTAGTTTAATATGACAAAACGAATTGTAACACCAGCCTTTTTATACTTTTCACTGTATTATTTAGTGATTTGACTGGTCAAATGTTAAAAGCTGGACAGGCGGAACACCATCTAACTTGCCTGAAGACACCTCCATAAAGCCTAATTATGCCCGGCTTTATCAGGATGCCTAGTACCATTAAATGTACTTGTTTAAATGTTCAATATAAATGTTTGTACCAGTGACATGGATGTTATATGTATTTAAGTATGTATCCACACCATATTTTTGTGTTGTTTGTGTTAACTTTGACATATTGGTTAGTACACTCACAGAAGCACAGATTAGTTCAATTTGTGTACATCGTCCCAAGATATTTATTTATTACCAGAGATTACCCCCTACATACAAACAAACTAACAAACAAAAAACACACAAAGTTTACCTCTTTATTATATTAGTGTAGATTGAGAATAATTATATTTTTGGGGTAAAATGTAGCTTATATTCATCCTAAAAGAAGGACAAGTTATCTCCATCATGCTATAGATTATGGTTAACGGATTTGGATTCTTGGTCATTTAGAACCCTGTCGCATTGAGTTATTGTTGTGAGATGGCATTTTGTACTGCTGCAGCGCACACAGACAATAAGTACTCATCTAATTTGTTACCTTTCGTTTTTATTCTTCTCAATTGTTTGTAAATTTGATTGTGTGTGCTTGCAGTAACAAATAAACGTTTTATCTGTCTACCTATCTGAAGAGTCAAAATGAAATTTATTGTGAAAAGAATCTCCGTAGTCAGAAATCAATTTAATTGACTGTACCTTTAATGGAAAAAACATGGTTATAATTAATTTTAAATTTTGCGAGTGAGTCTCAGAGAGAGGGATTAAATGTTCGTCGTGCTGGAAAGAGCGAGGATTCGGCAGAGAGACATGGAGCTCCTGCTTTGAGTTCGATCGATGGCTTGAATTAATGAAAGAGGCGATGTATGTTATTACGAGTTTCTTAGATGTGAATAATTGAGATTATGAATGAACGCAAAATGTAAGTCTGTATGTGAGATGAGCGCTCAGGTTAGATCGCGAGTAGATTAGAATTAGCATGATGACTAGTAAAGAAGAAAAATTGTATTTTTAGTTATTGTCTACTATCACTATTGGGTGAAATATCGCCCCATGCAAACACTATACAAAATTATATATGTAGTTATTTTAAATAAAAAAAACAAAGAATAAATATAAAATAACAAAGCCTTTATTTATTTACAAACATAGGTGCTCCTTTTAACTTACCCACCCCTTACTTCTAAACCACATAACGGATTTTGATATGGTTATCACTCTCATTTAGAGCTTTTTTAAGGAAGGTTTTTAAGTAATAAATAAGATTAACCTTATCCATACAAGTTTGCCAACCTCTCTTAACTACATAACGTAACTTATGTTTCGTCTCTTTCATTCGAGGGCAATTGTGATGACAACACACGTTTATGAATCAGGGGGTTAGTTTTTGTAGTGGTAGAGGCGCACTGTGAAGCCAGTATATATTTGCAGTACGAATGAACGGGTTCGACCAGGGTAGTACCACACTCGCAGTACGTCAGCGTGATGTAGTAGCTTGCTACTGCGTTTCGTACAGTGGGTGATCGATCCGGAGGCCTAAGGGCTTACAACACATTAGTGGTTCTCTTGTGTCCCGCATTGCCTACCTAATAAATAAATAATATTGCATAAAACAAAAAATAAAACTGAAATCACAATCTTTAATAATAAATTAATAATTAAGCAATTATTTTACAATTAAGATAGTGCCTATTAGTTAGTAAAATAAATTAACTACATGGAGTCCTTACAATTTTTACATATTCAATGAGTGAAAGTGTTTTCTACAATAGTAAGCAGGAGTTAATGTTTAACACCTTTTTTTGGAAGTGTGATTCATCTATACAGACACAATCACCCGATATTCCATATTTTGCGTAAAATATGATAAGATAATATTGATATTAAGACAAGCAATAAGTAGTACCAATAATAATGGTAGAATAAACTAAGAAAATTTAATCTATAATATATAAGTCAAAGTTAAATGAAATCTTCAGCAGTGTACTCAATGGTACTTAGTAATTTAGATGAGAAACATATTTTTTAGGAAAAAAAGTGCGCTCGAGATGGGCAACTGTTGATGCTTTTACCACAAAAGATAATATTTGTACTGAACACAGTTTACAAATAATTAATCTTAAGAGGAGTGTGAACCCAGCGCTGTCCATACAAACTGCGATAACGTTTTCCACCCTCTAAACCTTAACCTATAGCCATGATTTTTTTGTATGTTATTATTATGCCCTAGAACTAGGTTTGTATGTTTTGATTTTTTAAATATTCTTAATAGTTTCAAAAATATTAACGCATTTGTGTTTTGTATAAAACACCAAACCAAATATTGCAATATTGTCAGCACCAATGCAAATATTGTCTAATCTATGAAGAATATTGAAAAAATCAAAACATACAAACCTAGTTCTAAGGCATTATGACAATATACCAAAAACCATTGCCATAGGTTAGGGTTTAGACGGTGGGAACCATTATCACTGTTTGTATGGGGAGCGCTTTTTTGGCTTGGGTTCACACTCCTCTTAAGACAACTTGGAACACTTTTCCTTGCTTAATCAAATCCCTTTCTGCCCTTGTATTAGGGAACTTTATGAAAGTTTCAGCAATGGGTGAGCTACAGAGAACATCCATCACTTCTCTAACATTTGCTGACACTAGTAACGCTAATGTGATTGTTAGTCTTTAAGGTATTTATCTATGGGCCTATGCAGCTTGAAATATTCTATTCTATTCTATTATATTCCTGCCCACATTGTTCTGGTATGAGCTAGTAGCCAAGAACGACAAGGCACATAAAACCCAATATAAAGACAAATAACATAAAATAATTTGTTTCAATATTCATACCTTATTCAAATTGAAAACTAGGTACCTACCTATTAAATAAAATACCTTGAGAATTCTATTACTCGACTTTAAACTTGTTTCGTTGCGGAGTTCTTCGCACAGGAACGCAAATGCCTCTTTATTTGCATCTGACAAAATGCAATTTCACTGGCATCTGATGTATCCAGAGGATGTGTTGTTTTTCTCATCGTAACTCGTTGACTCATTCCCCTTTAAAGAAAGATACCTATTTATAAATGTATTTTAATTATTTTACTTTCAAAAAAATAAAAAGTAGAAGTAATGTTCTTAGATTAGTTACCTCGTTTCTCGTTCTTCATTTCTGGATTATTTGATAAACCCAGGTAAAATAATAGCGCAAGGCACTAGTATGCGAATTTTTACGCAATCTTATGATTTTTTCCGGTGATATTTTGAAAGAAAAACACCAAAAACTAACCGCAACTTGTTCTCGCAAATTGTGTCACCATCAAAAGTACAGTGAGAAAGTTTGCGTGTTTCTCGATAGCCAGCCTTCGTAAGTTTACTTTACCTTACGTCAAAAAAATATTCGTGCTACCACTTTTTGACGAATACTTTACGCAAACTTCACGTTTACTACTCGATGACGATACGAAAGTGAATGTCAAAGTTAGTGCTATCAAATTTTAGTTCCAAAAACGCCCATGGGGGCGCTGCTCCAAACCTCATACAAATCTTCTCGATGGCGATACGATAACGTAACTACTCGATAGAAGGAAAAAATATTCGTGCTACCACTTCTATACATTCTGTGACGAATACTTCACGCAAACTTCACGTTTACTATTCGATGACGATACGAAAGTGAACTTCAAAGTTCGTGCTACCAAATTTTAGTTCTAATTACGCCCACGGGGGCGCTGCTCCAATCTTCATACAAATCTTCTCGATGGCGATACGATAACGTAACTACTCGATAGAAGGAAAATATTCGTGCTCGAGCTACAGGTATAAAGCGCATGATTATCTTCGCACATCGCACAAACACGAATCGGTTTATTCGATTGTTTATTCCGCGTAGTAAGATAGCTATGAATGTGTTGTGATTTAAACTGGTTTTTCTTCGGCTCATTATTGGATGATCTGCTTTCGTGTTGGGTTTTGATAGTGTGGGTATTTTTATTGTGAGTTAAAGTTATCATTTCCAACATGTCTGCTCTATTTTTCAAAAAAGAAAGCAAATGATCCAACTTTAAAGACGCATCCTCGTCGCGCAAATTAGAAGTGATAGAACCTTGGTGATTCTCCCGCTCTCGCTCTGTGGTAGAATCTAATTTAGTTACAACTAAATATATAATAATAGTGTGTGGGTTCCCCAATCGTTTTCAAAGCGCGTAAATTTCGATTTACGGTGTCTATCAACTTTCTTATTTGCGCAGGCGTTTCCTGTTGAATAGATTGAAGCGTAAACAATGATTTCACGTTATTATGAATCAGAAGCCGATTATTATGAAACCTTTTTACTAATAAGTCCCATGCGTTAGTGTAGTTGGCCGCGGTAAACTCTAAAGCGCTAGTAACCTGTAGGGCAGTACCGCTTAACGACGATCTTAAGTAGTGAAATTTCTGTATAGAATCCAGATCAACACGTTTATGTATCATAGTTACATATGAATTCTTAAATTCTAACCACTGATCATAAGAACCGTTAAAGGAAGGTAGTTTAATCTCAGGTAACTTAACTGAGGTAAATGACTGCGCGTTACCTTTGGAGTTACCTTCGCTTATCTTAGCCAATCTACATTTAGCGGATGCCATGATTTTAAAATATTGCTCTTCAAATTGTTCGCGTTCTACGTAAGTCTCAATCTCCGACTGAATAGAGTTAAAGTTCTTTAGCAAATTCTCAAATTCTTTAATTCGTAACTGTAATTCCGTTGTATTCGTTTCAGTTAAACTTTCATTCGTGAATTTGTTAATAAAGTTTTGAAACAGGGTTAACCGTAACTTGGCCGCGCCTCTTTGTCTTTTGAGTTCAGCCAAGAGACGGTCCGGACTTTTTTCGCGTTTTTGAGGAAATTTTGGCACTTTTAATTTAATAACGCTATCACTCTCGCTAGCTTGTTTAAATTCATCGTCACTCATATTAGAGGCTTATAGAAATAAGGAATACTTACGTGACTGCGTGACACGTAGAGGTCGCAGAGGTCGCACAGAGGTCGCACAGAGGTCGCAATCGGTAATTCTAGATTGACACGAAGTACAGGCTGCTGCTGAAAATCACAACATGTATTAATTCTGTACCTTAAGGATGGGACAGGGATTGGTTCGGAAGGTCTGACCGTATCTCGCTGAAGTCTTCTCTTCGGCGGCGATGTCCAATTTTATTGTGATGCGGCTCGGAGGTCCAAATGTTAGTGCTTCTAGGACTAGGTCGCTGCGGTCAGCCGCTCCTTTCTCTTTCCTGCCTATAGTGAGGTCTTTGCCCAACTCCAGGGCAGAATAAACGTTTTTATTTAAATGTAATAATGATTTATTGTCCGTTAAGGTGCAAATATTTTAGGCGAATGGGGTGAGGAATGACTCGATACAATTTTTATACAAGTAATTTAGTTGAAGAAAGGGCTGTCAGGGGGCAGCACTCGCGACAGCGCTTGCTGCTTTATCGATATGTGTCGATATGGTCGATATGCTTGACAGTTCGCTCTAAGCTCTCTAGGTGTCGCTGAGGTGCGTTAATACAGTCAAAATCCTAAACTAGAAATAACCTACAGGCCTCTAACTGTAGGTCGGATAGAAAAGTTTAAAGAGAATATTCTTTGTAAAATTCCTGTGCCTACCATAGGGACAAGTGATCCCAACATATTATATAAGGATTTATCTAGTGTTATAAATCATGAGTTGGAGAACATTTTCAAATTAAAGATTGTCAAGAACGGCTCTAACAAACCAAGATTTAGTGACTGGGCCACAGTCGGTATACATAAGAGTAGGACCAAGCTGTATGAGTTGTATGAAATGAAGAGCTTCTGCCAAGATGCTAGTTTCATTGATTATGTAAAAAAATATTCTAAATTATTTAAAAAGGTTTGTTCTGCCGCCAAGGCAGACTATATAAGTAATAAAGTTAAATCTGCTGATAATAAAGTCAAGGCAGTTTGGAATGTTATCAATTCAGAGACAGGTAAATCAAAGCCCCGTGATGGCCATTTTAAACTCAAACTTAACAATAAGATACTGACGTCAGATTTAGATGTGGCGGACACTTTTGAATTTTTTTTCTCGAACATAGCTTCAACTACTACTCGTGGCCTGAATTCATGTAGTGTGAGGGCTGGTTCTTACTTAAACGAGGTTGCTAATGTAAGAAATCTAAACTTTGATTTTCATTATACCGACCCACACGAGATCATCAAAACATTTAAATCCTTGAAGCTTAAGAATACTGAGGATCTTTGGGGTACTTCCGTTAAAGTTATCCAATCTGTCATTCATATTGTGGCACCGTATCTGGCCATTACATTTAATAACTGCGTAGACGAGTGTATGTTTCCCGACCTTATGAAGTATAGTAAGGTTATTCCTTTATTTAAATCTGGCAGCAAATCCGACCCTGGAAATTTTCGACCGATTTCTATACTTCCAGTGCTAAGTAAAGTGTTTGAGAAGATCATGCTCAACCAAATGCTTCATCATTTTAACATTAATAAATTACTACATAGCAAGCAATTCGGATTTACAAGAGGGCGTTCGACCACATATGCAGCTGCAACACTCATGAAGCATATTTACGATGCATGGGAACATTCGCAGGATGCAATAGGCATCTTCTGCGATCTCTCCAAAGCATTTGATTGCGTGGAACATGAGACACTCCTGCGCAAGCTTCAGCACTACGGGCTCTCAGCTGAAGCACTGAATCTTGTTTTGTCCTATTTTAGCCAGAGAATCCAGAAGGTGGTCGTAAATAGAGTGCAGTCATGTGGAGCACCAGTGAAGCTTGGAGTGCCACAAGGATCGATTTTGGGACCGTTTCTCTTTCTGGTCTACATAAATGACCTACCTAGCCTAGTAAGAATTAAATGTGACATAGTTCTATTTGCTGATGATACCTCGCTAATTTTTAAAGTTACCAGGCAACAAGAAGACCAAAATCACATCAATGAGACTCTAATAGATGTGTTAAAATGGTTCACAGCTAACAACCTTCTGCTGAACGCTGCAAAAACAAAATGCGTTAAGTTTTCACTGCCAAATGTAAGACAAGTTGACACAATTATTTCTTTAAATGGAGAGAGACTAAATCTAGTGGATAAAACTGTTTTCCTTGGTCTTACTTTGGATCGAAATTTACAATGGAGTCCACATATTTCGAATCTTGCTGATAAATTGAGTTCTGCAGCGTATGCCGTACGAAGAATCAGACAGTACACCAGCGTGGAAACTGCGCGTCTCGTTTATTTCAGTTATTTTTACAGCCTTATGTCCTATGGCATTCTGATTTGGGGTAAGGCAGCCGACATTGAAACAAGCTTTGTTCTGCAGAAGAGGGCAGTTCGGTCCATTTACAACCTTGGCTCCCGTGATTCACTGAGAGAACGTTTTAAAAAAATAGACATCCTTACTGTAGCTTCACAGTATATATATGATGTAATTGTATATACGCATAGGAACTTTAATTCCTTCAAAAAAGTGTGTGATGTCCATCATTTCAACACACGAAATAAAAATAAGCTTTCTGTACCCAAATTCCGTTTAAAAAAAGTTAGCAAATCCTTTCTAGGGAACTGCGTGAGATTTTATAATAAAGTGCCTACGGATGCATGGGAATTACCTTGAAATACATTCAAAATGTACATTAAAAACACGTTATTGAAGAAAGCTTACTACAAAGTCGAGGAATATATATGCGACGATTTGACTTGGCGAGTTCTACAGGCACACAAGACGACATGAATATTTTAGCTTTATGCTGCCGTTATCGGGTGTTCACTTTTTAATTTAAATATGACTTTAGTAAATAGTTGTTTGTTTGTGACATTTCTAAGTATTAACACTTAACTTGTATTCCAATCAATAATGACATCACATTAATGACATCACAGTGTAATTCTTATCTTAGAGCACATTGTGATGTTTCTCGCCAAACGAGCCGTATTAAATTTATCTTTTGTAGTCCTACGGCTTGAGTATGTCATGCTCGTTTGAAGGGCATTGCTTATGTTGTCGCCCTGCTGTGTGCTGAACATCAACGGTGATGGCAACATTGAGGCGGTCTTCCGGTGACGTCACAACCGAGCACATAAAGAACACGAAGCCTGCTGCAGCGGTCTCTTTTTTGCCGGACGATCGCCGAGACGAAAGGAACTCCAGCAGATCCTTGTTTATATAGTGTCAACTTAAGTATATCTCTTGTCCTTTTTTTACATAGGTATAGATTCTCAATTTATCAGTCGGCTCCTAAGTCGTGTTGTGGTTGATTCTTATTACTTATTTCACCTAGTCACGTTAACAATGTAAACAAAGATATAGTTGTGCTTACATGTGTCTATAATGTTCTTATGATTATAATAATAAACTACAGATTTAAAAGTGTCCTATCCCACCCTTTCCTTATTGTGAAAGCATTAATAAAGAGTGTTTATATTGGTAACTTTGTGTATTCTTTCATCAGAAATGCTCAAGAACACGCTCATATCATGCCACGTGGCCGCAAGCAGAAGGGTTCGCGGCGGCGTGCGAGGGAGCCGTCGACAAGCTCCAGCTCATCATCATCGTCGTCCACCAGCAGTAGCAGCAGTGGCCGGAAAAAGAAAAGGAGGAGTAAAAGACGTCGTGAACAAACGAAAACCGTGAGTCAGAATGTAATATTATCGTCAGTGATTCCCGAATTCGACCCACTAGTAGACGATATCGATATGTGGCTAAACGTGGTTGATGCGAATTCACGTGCTTTTGGCTGGTCAGATAACATGATAAATTATCAGGCTTTGCAAAAATTGCATAATACCGCCAAAACGTGGTTAGACTCTTTGCAAAAGACTGAAACAAGGTGGACCACGTGGAGGTGGAAGCAATGGCGTGACACTTTGTCAGATACATTCCAAACGAAACGTAATATGTACGTCTTAATGAAGCAGTTAATTGAGGCAAAGCCAATGCCCAATCAATCATTGTACGAGTTCTTTTTCGAACAAGAGGGAAGAGTAGACAAATTACGGTTGGACTTTAGGGAAAGAGATATCATCTCAATTGTAGTCGGAACAATCGGTGATTCCAATATAACCACCGCTGCGGAAGCAGGAAACATCAGGTACTGTGACGAACTAGCGTCCTTCTTGCATAGTAAGGTGAATACGGTGACTGATAGGCAAACGTCGTCACAAAGAAACTACCCAATAAACAAAGCAACACCTCGACAAACGTTCCCAGGCCATCCTAATAGCGACAGGCGTGAAGGAACCAATAAATCAGAGACGCCTTCGAATAGTACCAATTCGAATGTATCTCAACTTATTTGCTACCGTTGTGGAGAAGTAGGTCACAAGAGAACTACCTGCACTGTAAAAGATAATGTTCGTTGCGATTCTTGCAATAAAACTGGGCATTTGGAGGTTGCATGTAAATCCAAACAAAAACCGAAAGTCGAGAAAGAGTCTGAAGTCAAAATGATAAATGTGTTAAATGCGAAACAAAAATTTTATGAACAGATGTTTGTTAATAATATCGAAAGCGAGGCCTTTTTCGATATGGGGAGCGATTGTTCGTTAGTAACCAGCGAGTTTGTCGAACAACACAAATTACAGATGTATTGTCTGAACACGCCTATAAATTTGGTTGGATTTACAAGCAACTCCGGGGTCCAAGTAACTAGAGCTGTTGCAACTACGCTTAAAGTCGATTCCGTGGAATTATTTATAACGTTGTACGTAGTTGATATATTATCGGGGTGCAACATACTTATAGGTCGGAATTTCACTGAAGACAGGAGCATAATGTATGCTAAAGTAGGTGAAACCTTGACTTTCGAACCTGTGCAGGCATTGTGTATTAACAAAATCGACACGTCCGTGCTATGTGGAGCTTCTCAAGAACATGTAGTATTCGTTTTGGTACATATAGGTTAAGTCAACAACGAATACCATGAATACTGTAGGCAATCATTCACCAACGCTAATCCTCGTTATTTAGGCTTACAGAAATACGAAACAAAGAATACAATAATATAGAATGCCTTCACAAAGCTACAAATACGTTATAAATACGCAACAATGTTGGTGAAATGTATGGCTCCATTACTCGACAACCCCTGAACCGAATTAGGAAAAAAATACATCTTTAGAATCCTCAAAGCATGCTCTTTCAGGATATAATATCATTTCAGCATATTGTGAAAACAATTTAGAAAAATCAGTTTAGGTAGGTAGCTAAATAAAACATTTTGCAAGCTAGTGCTGTGACGGGTACGTCAAGTTATCGTTTTTACACAAAATAATTAATTACTCCGTAGTGGGACGTCTGTATAAGGATATACTTGTATATTCATTAATGGGAAAGCCCAACGCATCTTTAAGAAAAAAAAAAAAGGTCAACACCCCATTTAAAGCGATTGGACGGGGTCTCATCACGCTCCGCCCACTCTTTCTGGTATATATGTACTTCCATTGCAACATAATAGAAACACCTAATCACATACTCATAAAAGGATAGAGACCCTTTCCTTTGTTTCCGACTCACCCTTTGTTACGTTCAACTTCTTACCTGCGACCACTCGGGGTTCGGTGCCTACCTTTTTTTCCTGGGTACCTGATCGCCCGCCACGCTCCGTGCAAAAAATACCATGTGTTTTCGTAAGTCCACTTTCTATTCATTATTCTATCAGCACTTAATATCCTATCGCATTATTCGCAGTACACTTTTATTCGTAACCTATAACTTTTAGGACTATCATAAATCTAACCTAACCTAACCTACATTTTAGAGAAATTCAAACCTAACCTAACCTACATTTTGGAGAAATTCAAACCTAACCTAACCTACATTTTGGACAAATTCAAGCCTAACCTAACCTAGGTTTTGGAGAGATTCGTAAGCCATAACTTTCAGGACTTTTTTAAATCTAACCTAACCTAACCTACGTTTTGGACAAATTCGTAAGCCATAACTTTCAAGACTATCTTAAATCTAACCTAACCTACGTTTTGGAGAATATTGTCACGGTATATAGTACTTGGTTGGGAATATTGGTACGCTATATAGTTCGTGGACATATCTTTTGACAAATTCTTATTTTGCAAACTACTTATTTTATTCTGAATCCATAACTTTCAGGACTATCATAAATCTAACCTAACCTAACCTACGTCTTGGAGAATATTGTTACGCTAAATAGTAAATGGTTTCAGTTAAAAACAAGAATTTTGTTGCTTTATTGCTTTTCACTTCTAATCTTATTAAGTACTCCTTAGAAATACTAGTTTTAACGTGTTTGTTACGCAATTTGATTATTTAAATACTAGTCAAAACTTGTAGGATTGCACTATGTACAAAAGATATTAAGAACGCAGCCTTGTGTTTCGCTTACACAGTAGGTACTATCCTACATTTTGTGGACATATTATATAGCTAAAGTTTATATTGTGAATATACATATAGATAGAGAGTTTACATAATACAGTAAACGGTTTCAGTAGCTTTATTGTTTTCTTTGTATCAAACGCACCACGATCTTTTATTATTTAATTACTTAACATCAATACACTATGCAAAGAGAGCTTTTTAAAAAAACAGCTAGTTTGAACGTATTCACTAGGCGAACCGTTTATTTACCTGACCGTCGTCAATAAGAGGAGCTTTATGTTTTTTTGAGTGTATGTCTTTGAAGATACTAGTTTAAACCTGTTAAATTGCACTACGCATAAAGGACCTCAAGAACGCGGACGGCATTGTATAATTGCTTTATTGTTGTCTTTGTATCAAAAGAACCGCCGCTGTCTTTTGTTATTCAACAAACCGCGTCTGGAGAATACGAGTTTATACCTGTTCACTAAGCGAAGCCCTTCTTTCAAAAAATACGTGTCCCAACTTGTAGGGATTGCGCTGGGTATAAAAGCCCGCCATCACATCTCGACTTCATTGCGCCCCAAACAATTCTCCGAGCAAGATCTTCGAGTAGAGTCGTGAGTCGTGAAGTGTAAAAAGTTAAGTGCAAGGTTGTTGAAGGCAGTGTTTCGTTGCTGAAATGGATGTAAGTATGTAGTCATAATTTAATGTGTGCCCACTTATTTCAGATTTTGATTGATTGTAACATAACCTTCATCCATTTTTGTGTTTACCATGTAAATCTACTTTGAAGGACCGTTTGAATAATGTTTTAATATTGTTACAGGAAAACATATTTTAAAATTATTACTATCCCGACGACGAAGCAAGTGATGAAGAAGGAACGTTGGCCTATAAAGTCAAAAAAGCTATTGCTAACACTAACAAGAGGCCTAATAACAGCATAGATGGCTTCTTTGAAAAACGGAAGAAAAGGAAAGTTGCAGTAAAGTCGTCGAGCGTCAGCCAAGCCACTGCGGAAGGCGTGGCTTTTATAAAGTCGAATAAAGACGATGCATCATACGCCTCACATCTTATAAAAATTGAGGTGTATGATGCGCGGAAAATAAAAAATGTTCCGCCAACGTAGCATTGGAAACATGCGGAAGTGCGTGTTAAATACTACGCTTACTCCGAAGAGGACGCTCACGTGGAATCCACAAGAGATGTGATTTACCAAATCACCAAACAGTTAGCGGACAAAAGTGACTGTGTCAATTACGTTATAGACAATACAAAATAAGTGTAAAAGTAGTTTTAAGATCTTAATTTGTTCCTTTTATCTTTTTTTACTCGATTGTTTGTTTAATTGCTTTATAACTCGTACCGAACATTTTTCTTTGTATAGCGAACACCTTTTGTATTCTAAGCTTCCTTTCTAGTTATTTTTTCCGGCAAAGAGTCATTGTCTTTCATATTAGATAAGTGACACAAGTTCCAAGCGCCGATGTTCATAGTATAAATAGACCATAGCCTTGACTTTGAACAAAGTTTTAATGAATACCATGTTTTCATTTTTATGTTTTATTCACAAATACACTTCCCTTGACGAAAATGTAGACTTACCTTAGAAGAATAAAAGAGTTTGTTTTATATTTAATTGTTTATTTCAAAAAAATAGACTTAAACATATTTCTTACAATTAGATCGTTACATAGAGAACTCTCAGTAAACAAATTTACCAAGTCACACATAGTTTTTCCTTTAATCTTAAAATACAGATAGACTAAACAATATTCCCCGCAGACCGAGGTAAAAGGATTTTGGAATGAGTTGTGGTTATAAACCCATCTCCTGGAATTTCTTTTCAAAAATAGCTTATGACTACCTGTAGGTTTTCGACCAAATGAGTCAAAATATTCACCAATGCCATTAATATCAATGTGTATAGCTATCCAGTGAGACCCCGGTTTTGAGTCGGGATCTAAATTGCTTATAATAAAAGCAGGTAAATTTACCCAAATAGGCAATCGGTTTGCAGCAAAAACATTTGATTTAAAACTGGAACTTATTTTATTCATACAGAGCTGTATTTCATTTGTATCCATGATAAATATAAATTTAGCTGCTTATTAATGATTCTGTTAACAACGTTTAAGAACAAATGATGTATCCCTATTAAAATCAAAGTATTTATTAACTGTTATAATCCACAGTTACGTCACGATTCTTGTTTATTTCAATTACATTATCAAATTCTGCGTATACAATACAGTTAACAGTTTGACTAAGAGACAAATCAAAGCGAACTTCTAACCGTACACTTCCATGTCTGACGAGATTCCAATGTGACGTTGAACTAGCAGATAAATCAGGAGTCAAATCAAAACATAGCAAACAATATCCGTCTCCGTAGTCTGTTCTACTTATTGCGTTACCTTCGTTGTGAAAATGAATACCAGTCCCAGAAAATAAAGTGTGATATGGTGATGCTATTAAACCAGAGCTAAATGATGGTTGTAATGTTCTAGAAGGTATTTCATGACCGTCTACATACAAACTGAATGAATTCATATTAAAATGTTGAAAATTGAAAGGATTCAATGCTAAATTACCGTTAAACGATGAATTTAAGACAAAACCGACAATACATCTTTTAGGAACTTGCCCAAGGAATATATTATCTAATGTTTTACCTTGCACACCTGCCGGTATTGTCAGGACCATAACTTCCGCTCTTGTTATAGGATACTTTGCAGTTGTTGACGCTAGTACTTTTTGATGGGCTAACAAAACGCTAGGGTTGACTCTTGCTCTTCTTATAATAAGACTAGCATCCATTATTTGTACTTTAAATTTTTTATCTTGATGACAAATAAGATTAAATGTTTCTTTTGAGCGCACTAACTTAACACGCATTTCTACGCCATTTATTAAAAATTTCTCTTGGTTAAACATGTCACCATGCAGGTGACCAATCATTTCAACTTGTCTACTCTCTTTCACAAATTCCATTCTTTTGTGAAATCCTTTGTTCGTTGCGTCAACGGCATCCATATGATGTGCAGTATCTTCGTACCACAATCCACAAGTGAGATGAGATTATTTGGCTGCTGGACCATAGTTAAGAAGATTCTCCAAATAAGCACGATAGGCATATGTGTTGTTCGGAGGTGATATGAGTTTTTGATTTAAATATATGTCTAGTTGATTGAAAAGGGAATGCAACCAATTGTTAACAGGCGAAACTTGGGCATCTGCTTTTAAATTTGTGCCATCCTGATTCAATACTTTTGCATTGACATGCAGTAACGTATGTGACAAGTCAATATAGTCATCACCTGATCCGGGAACTTGAAATTCTATAGGGCCGTCGTCGTTTAAAGATGAAATTGGTTTGTAATGAACCCACTGTCCACTTTCAATACTGGTTTGAGTTGACGGCAAGGCAAATATATCTAACTCAGATTTTGCACATTCACATGAATGATTATGTAAGAATGACATTATTTAATATGAAAATATTATCTTCGACGTTAAACTTTTTAATTTTTTTACTTCCTCTTCGTCGTGATGCTTTTAACGGAATGAGTCGTTCTCGTCTTTTAGTTGTCATTTTATACCCAGATCCTGACATTAGAGAATCAATTTTTTCATCAGCTTTTCTTTTTAAGTTAGCACTTGCATCTTTGAATCGAGACTTGATCGAACTCTCCATAGGACGTGAATTTACCATATCAGACAGCAGGCCGATCCCCGCATCTAATGTTTCTTTCCCTACAGCCCTAAAACCACTGGATAACAAAGGAATCACAGACCTAAATAGGCCACCCAAAAAGCTTCCAATCCCATGACCTCGTTGAAATGGAACACCTTTATAGACAATGCCTACACCAGAGCCAGCTTGATGTAAATAATAATGTTCATATGGACAAGAGGCAGACGATCGTTTGTGAGTCATTTTATTCGTTGAAAATGTAGCTTCACACAAGAAGATCCAAATTGAAATGGTACTCTGGCACCGGTAGTCGTTCTTATATCTATTTCAATCGTATCGAACTCTCTACGTAAAACAGGTACATAATGAGCAGGTGAGAAGATATGCATTTTGTAAGCTCCATAAACGAACTGAGTTGGATCCAATGGAATTATTCTCAACAATGATGTAATAACATCCCCCACTACTTGCGGTTCAATGATATCGGTATACACAAATATTTGTGATGGTAACCCTAAATACAAATTTACTGGATTTTTCCCAATTGAAATTTGTTTTAAATTAGATCGTGGTTTGAAACCTAACTGCAGACTCAGTATCGGTGATGTTATGATAGATGTTATATCTTCAGTGGCAGTTATAGCCACCATTTTTGATATTTTATCACACCTAAATTTCACCTTATTTTTTAATTGCGGGTTTTCATTGAACGCGTCAAGGAAAGTGTCAACGCTATCATATGTAGTAGCAGGTATGTGAGTTTTTATATCTATGATTTTGTCAAACTTGTCATTAGGTAATCGTACTTTCTTTTTTATATAGATGATATTTTCTTGATCTTGAACATTGTACATGGAACGTGGGTATTGAAATTCCACTAAACCAACGACCCATTCTCCTTCTAATTTAACGGTCTTAGGTAGTTTGGTCATAAAATGTGCTGTTGTATTATCAGTATAATAAGCCGTAGAGCTATTGCTTAACAAAGTTATATAAAAACTTCCTTCACTCATATTTTTTCTAAGTTTGATGCAAAAATCCAAGAATTAAATTTACTCGGATAACCTTGCCACTTCACTAACACTTCCTTTCTGCCACCAACACGACGAGAGCGTATTATTTTATCTATTTTATACTTCATGGAGGGGTGATAAGTTGTTTTTTGTAATTCTTTAGAATAAAATGTACCTACGATTGGTTCACCATCCAAGTCCTTTAAGGTATAAACAAGTCTCGGAGATCGTCTAATGATTGCATCAATTATAAAAATTCCATCACTCCAATTAGTTTCATAACCCTTTTGAAATATATGTTTATATTTAGTTATTCGGACATGATCACCTACATTCAGTTTTGTGGTTTCTAATGAAATTTGATTGTCTTTTTTTCTATCATATAAGTTACACCAAACAGTCATTATATTATTAAAATTAACATCAATTGGTCGCATTTTGATACTAGAATGATAACTATGGTTATAAGAGTGAAGAAGATCTTGTAATATATTAGTGTAGTTGTAAGTATTTCTATGAGTAAAATAACGCCACATTTTCATTTTAAGAGTTCTTTGAAACCTTTCAACTATACTTGCTTTAATGTCTGGATTATTAGTGGTGTAATAATTAATGTTTTTGCTTTTAAAGTAGTCTCTTACCACCTTTGAAACAAATTCTGTGCCTTTATCGGATTGGATATGACGAGGGGTAGATTTGGCTTCTGCAAATATGCTTTCAAAACATTGTTTAACTGTTTCTGAATATTTCTTTTTCATGGCTCTTGCAAAAGCATATTTACTAAAAACATCAATAACACAAAGAATATATTTATATCCATCATTATATTGACTATAAGTACGCATATCACTGAGATCAGCCTGCCAGAGTTCATTATAATTAGATAGGATGTATCGATTCCTAGTAAATCGTCGGTGGACAGGTTTATGTAAAGTATACGTTTCCTGAGACTGTAACCATTTTTTTACTTCCTCCTTGCTCATATTACCTTTCATTTCCTTCGCTAACTTATCTGTACTACTGTAACCAGCTGGGTTGGACACATCGTAGTAAATCTTATTTATATCTAATAGGGGGTCCATTTTTCCCAATCTAATTTCTTTTTGGTCGAGTCAATTGTTTTAGCAGAAATAGGTGTAGATGCGTTTTTTACTTTAAATGATGAATCCCTTGTATTTTTAGAAGATGATGATGATGCGCGAAACTCGTTGGTGTAATCTCTCTTCATATACTCCAAGTTAGCAGGATTACCAATACAAAATGTAGGAACTCTTATATCTTTTAAAACCAATGCAAATTCTTCCCAACCTATTGGTTTTGCGCGTTTTAGAGGTCTTATTACATCGTTTATCAGATCGACTATATTGCTATTTGGGATCACTCGATTGTTTAACAGAACTTCCCCTCCTGTCTTCCACCAATTTTTTTTTTTATTAAGGATAATAATGTCCATTAAAGCTTGGGTTTTCGATCGATAAGATTTCGGTATTCCTTGTACGATATGAGATGGAGTTGATTCCACAGGATAGTATTGATTCGTTTTATCAAGTGGTGGTGTAGCAGGAACATCATCTTCCAGCAAAGTTGGGCTTGCGACTGAGTCATTATTTGCATTTTCCTGCTTTTTTAACTTTGAATCTAAGTCACTGTTGAGGTTGTTTAAGTGATCAACTCCATCCATTACTATTGGTATTTTGAAAGGCTTTCGATCTGCTTCGGCAAAATGTAAAAATCGCTGCAGTGCTTGGGAATATAATGCCCATTTTTCACGATCATCCATTTTACTTTTCAATATTTTTTTCATCTCTCCATCCAGACGAGACGATGAGTTCTCTGATAGCTCATTATTTTTAAGTCTTTCAATAAAATCTTGTTCTACCAAAAGCATTTTTTTTGTGTTCTCCATTTTGGTTATAAAGAGTTTATTAAAGCACTTAAAACTGCACCTAAAATAACAGGTAGAAATGCACCACCCTTTTGAATGATGATAGTTTTTCTTAGTTTTTGTTTTCCCTTTGAAACTAGCTTGCGTAATATGTTCTTGTGTTTATTTAATTTAGATTTTTCTTTTTTTTCTAAGGGAATTTTTCCTTTTAGCACGTTATAAATACACTCGCAAATAATATTGATTTCATCATCATCACAAGCTTTGAGTAAAGCCGTGCGATATTTTGGTTTAAGTACTTGCAACGCTTCAAGTGAGTGTTTATATGTGCTCACACTCGAGTGCATCATTTAGAACTGACTAAAACTTGTTGATTCCTGTTATATTTAAATCCTTTTTTCAGGAATGTAAACTGTGCAATATTTATCGAACGGAAATATTTCAGTTTTGAAACGATATAAGTCATCTGTATTTTGTTTCAGATCAATCATGAGATATCCATGGGCATCCTTAGTAGCATCTATATAGGCTTCATCCACGAATTTTGAATTTTCAGGATAAACTTGTCGCGACAAGTATCGTATTTGAGTTTTATCTCTAGGATTTTTAAAATATACAAAGTAACTTGTGTTTAGCGAGATGTCACGTTGACCTCGTCCCTGGTGAAATATATTTTGTGTAATATAAAACACGCTTAAGTTTCTGTGATGACTACCCTTCGTGAAAATATCAACGATCCGTCCATCTGACTCCCTCATCAAATCATCGATAATAAGAAGTTTAGGTTGCTTCCCATCAAACATGTTAATATAAGGTATTCCTTGACTATAATTAACATTTTCCAGAGTGTACAAAGGTTGCATTTCATCATAACACCAAATAACTTCCGAAAAATTTACATCGCATAGTACTTTGCAATCATTTAAAAAGTTTGTGACAAATTTTGATTTTCCACACCCACTGGGACCAGCAACAATAAATAAATAAATAAATAAATAAATATCTCGGGACAATTTACACCAATTGTCCTAGTCCCAAACTAAGCAAAGCTTGTACTATGGATACTAGACAACGGATAAACATACGTATATAGATAAATACATACTTAAATACAAATAACATCCATGACTCAGGTACAAACATTCATATTCGTCACACAAATATTTGCCCATACCAGGATTTGAACCCGGGACCTCTTGCACAGTAGGCAGACACATTTGCCACTGTGCCATACAATGGCCGTAAAAGGGTGACAAAAGTGAATCATTATATAGATCTGTTATACGTGTTGGATCTAAAAGTACTAAAACACTAATGATTTTTTTTAAAGTCCAAACAAGGTTATATAGTTTTGTCACACCTGAATAAATTTTTAAATAATAACACATGAAATTTATCTAAACACTTTATTTATTTAAAAAAAAGAGTTAACTACATCTTTCTGTAATCTTATAACTAGTCCATGCATAATACTACAAATAAAAAACTTAAATTTATAAAAAATGTCTAAAAAAATTCTGAAATTTTATAATCTATATATATAAAATGATAAACTGACTGACTGACTGACTGACTGGGTGATATATCAACGCACAGCCTAAACCGCTGGACCTAGAGACTTGAAATTTTAAACATAGATACCTTATACAGTGTAGGCATCCACTAAGGAAGGATTTTTGGAAATTCCACCCCTAAGGGGGTAAAATAGGGGATGAAAGTTTGTATGAAAGTCCGTCAGTTTTGAAGTTACGATTATCAAATTTTGTATGTAGACTGATGATTGAAAATTAGTTTATACCTGTTTCAGGGTTTTTGATAATTTTAACCCTAAAGGGATGAAAAGGGGGATGAAGTTGTATATGGAAAGTCCTTCATTTTCTTAATAAAAATCACTTTATTTATTACTTAGGCTTATGGTTGGAAAGTAACGCAACGGAAATCAGTTTTCTTGGAATTTCAACCCTTATGGGGGTAAAAAGGGGGATGAAATTTTGTATTTAAGTTAATAATTCACTAAATTTTGTATTCAAAGTAAAAATAATGTAAACGTGTATCGTGTTATTTACTAAGCCTCTACTGCCGCCTGTCTGTGCGTCTGTCTATCTGTCTGCCATGCCCAAACACGTCCTGACAGATTGGCGATCATCGCCTAGCCGAAACTACTGAGGCTAGAAAACTGAAATTTCGAATATAGTTTTGTTTTATAACGTAGGAATCCGATAAGAAAGGACTTTTGGAAATTTTGATTTTAAAGGAGGGAACTGGGTGGGGGTCGAACTTTGTATGAAATCTTTGTTCTTTGAAGTTAGAAACGTAATAATTAAATTTGAATTAGAGCTGCTGAGCATAGATAAATTAAATTGTGTTTCACGGTTTTTGGATTTTTACTTTTTAAGGGGGGAGGGGAGGTAGCGGGAGGATGAAAGTTTGTATGGGTGCAGTTTATTTTAAAGATAAGAACTTAAAAATTTTAAAGTTTAGCTACTTTCATAGATAAATAATGAAGTGTTTTGGATTTTTGCATTTTAAGGGGGTGAAACAGAAGGTGAAAGTTTATTTGGAGGCATCTTTTTTTTTATAGGAACTTGAAAGTTGTAATTATACTCATCATAAATAAATAGTGAATTGCTACTGGGGTTTTGGATCTTCTCATAGGGGGAGAAACGGAGGGTGAAAAAAGGGGAAAAACGGGGATGAAAGTTTATATGGGTGGTGGTTTTTTTAATGATGAGAACTTGGAAATTGGAACTGTTGCAATTCATAATAAATAAATAATGACGCGTTTCACCATCTTGTGATATCAATATTAATAGGTATGTACTTCGATTCTTTTGGATGCCTATATGTAGATTTAGATAACCTACACTACACGATTATGTGCTCTAAAATTTGGTGCATGTAGTGCTGTTGCAAAAAAAAAAGGATTATGCGGTGAAAGATAAATTACTACATATTAAGCTATATATATACAGTTTTGATCTTTTTTATGGAATAGGGAGAAAAACGAGCATGTGAGTAACTGATAGGCAGGCCGCCCTCGGAAACTAACGTTTTCAAGAGAGTCGCTGATCCGTTGCCCACTTTTAGGTCCCCCCTCCCTGTGGGCCTTCTGGATCTTTCACTCACTGTCCGATACCCAGCAGCAAGCTATTACTTCACGTCGGAATTCTGTGAGAGTGGAAAACTACCCCGGTCGGACCAGCACACTCCTACTACAACCGTAACTGGCTGCAGTGTGGCTCCAACACTCCAAATCATCTCTTAATGCCTTGGCTGCCTCAGTTGAAATTTTAAGGGGGCGAAACGGAGGTAAAAGTTTGTATGTAGGTATCGGTCTTTTTTAAATAAGAACTTTAACAATTGAATTACAGCTACATATCATAAATAAATAATGGTGTATTTCATGATTTTTGGATTTTCACATTTGAAAAGGATAAAACAGGGGTGAAAATTTGAGACAGGGTGAAAGCGCTTATAATGTCTGTTTGTAAAGAAAAATATGTCATTTGATTCCTGTAGGCTACGCGAGCGAAGCCGCGGGCATAAGCTATTTATAAATAAATAATAAAGTGTTTTTGGATTTCTGCATTGTACGGGGGAGAAACATGAGGTAAAAGTTTATTTGGATGTATCTTTTTTAAAAATAGGATCTAGATTTTTTAATTTTATTCGTCATAAACTAATAGTGACGTGTTACTGGGGTTTTAGATTTTCACATAGGGGGAGAAATGGAGAGTTAAAATTACTTTCTGGGCAACGGTTTTTTAAAGGTAGGAAATTCGAAATTGCAATAACAGCTAATACTGAGCACAAGTAAATGATGAAGTGTTTCAAGGATTTTCGATTTACACATTTTAAGGGAGAGAAACGAGGAGTGAAAGTTTTTATCGATGAATCGGTTATTTAAAGATATAAATATAAATATTAAAATTCTTGCCTCCCATCATGAGAAAGAAATAATAAGGTGTTTTAGAGTCTTTAGATTTCACATTTTCAGGTGGGGAAGTCACAAATAAATAATGATGTGTTTCAGGGCTTTTAGGTTCAAGGGGGAAAACCGGGAAGAAAGTTTATATGGGTGGCGGTTTTTTTAATGATGAGAACTAGGAAATTGGAATTGTTTTTATCAACGTTTTTGGATCTTTAGATTTTAAGGAGGAGGGAAACGGGCGGAGGGAGGGGGGGGGGGGGCGTTGAAAAGTATGTGTAGGTGTATCATTTTTTGAAAATTGGAATTGTAGCTACACTCATCATAAATAAACAAGGACATATCTCAAGCTTTTTGAATTTTCAAATTTAAAGTGGGCAAAACGGGGGGTGAAAGTTTGAGAAAGGGTGAAAGTGCTTATAATGTTTGTTCGTAAAGAAAAAATGCCATTGGATTCCTGTAGGCCACGCGGGCGAAGCCGCGGGCATATGCTAGTTATACATAAATTACAACTTTCTATTATCTTATTACCAGTCCATACTCAATAATTACAAAAAAAATGTTACAAATTTAGGAACAGTCGCAAGTACAGAAAAGTAATATTAACACTGAATGTCCTTTATTCTGTAGTGGCCCCAAGCAAGCGTGTCAGTGGAATTTTCTAATAAATATCGTTTTGTATCACTGTGTGATAAAGATATTTTGTTTATTTTTTGTGTAAATATAACATGTTTTATAGACCTGAACCGCATCATTTCACACAACAAATTATCTTTTTTGAACAAACATGTTTTGTAATTGTCAATGTTAATTTTTTTAGTAATACATTTATTAACACCTTTTGCTTTTGCTATAAATTCGTTTTGTACATCCATTGCATACATTTTTGATCGAAGGCCAATAAACTCTTTAAAAATTTTACCATTATTTTCATCTTTAAAAAAGCCCAATTGCTTTTTATTTACTAATGGCAAACCGTATTGATTGTCAGGAGGATAATCAGAAGTATCAAAGTAACATTCTAGATCTATTAGTATATCAGCGTAAAAGTTATCCGTAAATATTTGATATACCAAACTGTCCGTGTCCGTGTAAAGCAATTTCAGTTTATCTGGATATTTGGTTTTCATGAAGTCATAGTGAAATTCATACATTAAAGTTTTTGACAAATCTAATATACAAAATCCTAAATAAATAGGTTTGTTGTACAAGACTTTTGTTTTTTTCAACTGTACTGCAACCAAATTCTCCGAAAATATAGAAAGGCTGTGAAATTCAGGTCTTGCTATCTAAGATTGAACTCCTTGAGTTTTTCCGTGGTTTTGCCAGTGGTTAAGTAATTTAACATTCACTCTTTTATTTATATTTTCCATAGTTTTACCGAAAACAGAATTGTTCATGAGTTTGAAGAAGTCTTTTTCAAATTCTGATCTGGCCAACGAACGCATGTGTGTATTTAAATCGATGCAAGTCTTTAACCATGCCTTTTGTTCAAACTTTAAAATTCTGTGAATTTTTAGCAAACGTTAACCAGATTTTAAACATTGTTTTAGATTTCGATAGTGAATCACATAGTTCGCTTTATTATTTAAATTAGGAATCAGCTTTTTTTCTTTGGTATCACCTAAACAAACGTTTTCTGGACAGAATGGTAAGTCAGAATGAAAATCGTGTAAGTTATTTGGGTATTCCAAATCAACTTCTAAAATGTATCCGTGTTCAGCATCATCAGAAACATTAAAATCAGTATTATTATCCACCCATTCAAACTTGCCAATGGGAAGGCATTGTGACATTGCCCAACCGTAAAGATTATTTGCATCTAGATACATCAAAAATGAAGATGGTAACGTAGGATCATATTCAGACATAAATATATTATTAGCTTTCCCATGTCTGTTACTACATTGAGAAATACCACCTCTTATGTTATTTGCGATAAAAGAAATTTTGTCAATGTCCGTTAGAAGTTCTAGATTAATTTTAGTAGACATTAACATAGCATCCCAACTTAATCCAGGTGCCGTGTAATATCGTGCAGGATCCAATCCATATGTTTCTTTACAAACATTTCTAAAATTTTCAAACACATCTGCTAACAACAAAACATCAGTTTTTAAGTAAAGATTTAATAATCCCCCATGTTTTTACATTTAAAGTGATTCCATACGTCACGTGCATGTTTATAATCATTTTCTGAAATGTGGTTATCATTTAATGAACTGTAAAAATCATCGTGATTGGGAAGACTAACCAATTCTAATGATTCAAAAGATGTCATATGTTTATATCGATATATTCCTTTTCGTATTAAGCGTTTGAAGTCTTCTTCAGATGGAAAATTTAACCGAAGTTCATGAAACTGATCGGGCAGTAAATTTTTGGCTAACTTATCAAGACTGCTACTCATACATTTTAAGGAATCAAGAAATGTTAATTTCATTACATGGTTATTGATGTGAAATTGCTTGGAGAAAGAAATATATTTTTCTTTGTTTTGTGGGATAACTTCTATGTCCCCCTCTTCAAATCCAAGCCCGTGTACAATAAAATAAGCATCATAACTACTCAAATTGTGTAAAAACACAGGTAAGAAATTAGGGGTTCGATATTTCTCAGAACAGGATGGATGAGCGACTCCTTCAAAAGCACCGGTATGTTGGTTATGAGACACAATGAATTCTTCATTTAATTTTTTTTCACAAATGAAACAGGTATCACTTTGTGCTATGGTTACTTTATCTTGTTCCGTTAAGGGTAAAGGACATTTTACAAAAGTGTTCTTTTTGCAAATGTTCTCTAAATCTTTTTTTAATAATTTCATAAATGATTCGGCACAATTTTGACCTGTGTATGTTCTATATACAGATAAACTGTCATCATATGAACATTTAATAAAGTATCCAAAACTGTACATTACATGTTCCTGAACATTGGTTGTTGAGGATTTATTCGGATCGTTGATACAAGTTTCAATGGGTTTTAAAAATGCTTCGAAATCGGCATATATAACAAATGGGACCCCCAATTTACGATCGTAGTTATTGAATGATATTTGGTTAGAGGGAACTAATTCATTAAACCAGTTTCTTTTACTATCGTTTTTAGAGGGTAGGTTTGTACATACATGAAAACAGTCATGTTTTTGATGTTTCTGCAAATTTTCATGTGAAGTGAAATAAATTAAACAACCATCACATAAGTGGATTGCATGCTCTGACGTCGTCATTTGTTTTGATACTAATCGCGAAAGACTTTTTATGTAACAATAATGACCCTTAGTACCGTGATTCAAATAGGATGGATAGTTTTCCTACTTTTCGTTAAGTGTAACGGACCAATAACTTTATTTTGCTTGCTTTTCGAATCGTACTCCAAGCCAAAAACATTAATGCTTAGATCATTCATTTTCTCGAATTTATGAATATCGTTTATTTTTATTGGGAAGGAAAGATTTTCAAATTTCAATTTATTTCTGTGCAATTTGTACGACGAGACCCTGTTAGAGTTGTTGTTTGGCTCATATAAACCTGACAGTATAGCCCAACGAAAGCATTCATGGTCTTTGTTTTTAACGTTGATAACTGCTTTTTTGTTTTTTATATCCAATGGTAAGTTTATGTAAGATGAACCACGCAAAGGATTGAATTTATTGATATTCATGTCTAAATATTTAATTTTAACTAAACTCCATCCGCTGTCTTTTTTTTCAAAATTGGTTACTTTGTTAACAATTTCAGTTAAAAGTGATGCATAAATACCATCTGTGGCGTCCCCCTTGCAAACGACGTAATTTAACGATTGAAAGTCAAAAATATTATTAAGTTGCTTAGTTTGTTGTGTAAAATTTGCATTAAGAATGAAATTTACTTTTACGACAGTTTGTTCTGCCATGGATCGTTCAAGTAATTTAAACACTTTTCCCTTGATATTATGCAAAAATAATTCTGGTGTTTCAAATGCATTGGTAGTAACGGAATCAGGTAAAATTCTGTAAGTAACTATTCTATTCCCGAACGCGCTTTCAATTAACTGAACGTTTGTAAATTCCTTATCACGTTGTTTTTATGAGTATTACTTTTCAAGTGGTTGGAATAATATCTTCTAGATACTGACACGTGACACACAGGACATTCAATTTTGTGATTACTTTCTGTACTCACGTTTTGGTGTCCAACTGATACTGTTGACGTTGCCATAGCAGCGTAGCTAGTTGAATTGTTCAAAGGTTTTTTTTCTTTGTTGGTGGTTCGGCAGTCACAGTTGACATTGCTGATCTTTTTTTATTTATTCCTCCTCGGCCAACTTGTAAAGATCTGCAAAAATATAACAATTATTAATATTACAAATTATTGACAATTATAACATAAACGAAAACACCTAAAAGTTTAATACTAACTCATTTCTCGTCTACAATTTATGCAATATGCTTGCATTGGCAGTACACCATCAATTTCATCGGATGTGTTAGATTGATTAGTTTGTATGATGTGTCCACTGCATGGTGTGAAATATGGCATAATCTCCGTATCCTCTAACCACGAAACTGGTAAAACCTTTTTTAAATACCATAATCGTATCAAATTATGGAATTTGGACAAGATCAAAGATTTATCTAGGCTTGTAATTTCACTTTGAGATAGATCCAAATTGAAATACATCTTAAATAGAACTTGTCCTATGCCGTCGCGAGAAAAGTAACAAATGATTTGAAGCAACTGACATTCGGTTTAAATACCTTAAAATCCACCCCTACCAGCTACAACTAGCAAAAAACGAGTTGAAACATGTTTCGGTAGGATGGGTATCCATTACAATGACACAATATAACAAAGGTAACTATTAGCATCAAATGAGTTGAAGCATGATTCAGTAGGATGGATATCTATGACAATAGCACAATTATAACAAAAGCAGAATTATAACAAAGGTAAGTAACCTACGTTTTAAAATATTCTTGTTCCACTTTTTCGCAGAGTTCGTATAGCCTTTGGTCTTCAGTAAGCTGTTCAAGTTGTTGGTCGAAGAAGTTGCAGCTCTGTCCGTCCATTATTACGTCTTCGTTAGAATGTGTTTTTTTTTTAAGCGGGCTATGGTCTATTTATACTATGAACATCGGCGCTTGGAACTAGTGTTACTTATCTAATATGAAAGACAATGACTCTTTGTCGGAAAAAATAACTAGAAAGGAAGCTTAGAATACAAAAGGTGTTCGCTATACAAAGAAAAATGTTCGGTACGAGTTATAAAGCAATTAAACAAACAATCGAGTAAAAAAAGATAAAAGGAACAAATTAAGATCTTAAAACTACTTTTACACTTATTTTGTATTGTCTATAACGTAATTGACACAATCACTTTTGTCCGCTAACTGTTTGGTGATTTGGTAAATCACATCTCTTGTGGATTCCACGTGAGCGTCCTCTTCGGAGTAAGCGTAGTATTTAACACGCACTTCCGCATGTCTCCAATGCTCCGTTGGCGGAACATTTTTTATTTTCCGCGCATCATACACCTCAATTTTATAAGATGTGAGGCGTATGATGCATCGTCTTTATTCGACTTTATAAAAGCCACGCCTTCCGCAGTAGCTTGGCTGACGCTCGACGACTTTACTGCAACTTTCCTTTTCTTCCGTTTTTCAAAGAAGCCATCTATGCTGTTATTAGGCCTCTTGTTAGTGTTAGCAATAGCTTTTTTGACTTTATAGGCCAACGTTCCTTCTTCATCACTTGCTTCGTCGTCGGGATAATAATAATTTTTAAATGTGTTTTCCTGTAACAATATTAAAACATTATTCAAACGGTCCTTCAAAGTAGATTTACATGGTAAACACAAAAATAGATGAAGGTTATGTTACAATCAATCAAAATCTGAAATAAGTGGGCACACATTAAATTATGACTACATACTTACACCCATTTCAGCAACAAAACACTGCTTTCAGCAACCTTGCACTTAACTTTTTACACTTCACGACTCACGACTCTACTCGAAGATCTTGCTCGGAGAATTGTTTGGGGCGCAATGAAGTCGAGATGTGATGGCGGGCTTTTATACCCAGCGCAATCCCTACAAGTTGGGACACGTATTTTTTGAAAGAAGGGCTTCGCTTAGTGAACAGGTATAAACTCGTATTCTCCAGACGCGGTTTGTTGAATAACAAAAGACAGCGGCGGTTCTTTTGATACAAAGACAACAATAAAGCAATTATACAATGCCGTCCGCGTTCTTGAGGTCCTTTATGCGTAGTGCAATTTAACAGGTTTAAACTAGTATCTTCAAAGACATACACTCAAAAAAACATAAAGCTCCTCTTATTGACGACGGTCAGGTAAATAAACGGTTCGCCTAGTGAATACGTTCAAACTAGCTGTTTTTTTAAAAAGCTCTCTTTGCATAGTGTATTGATGTTAAGTAATTAAATAATAAAAGATCGTGGTGCGTTTGATACAAAGAAAACAATAAAGCTACTGAAACCGTTTACTGTATTATGTAAACTCTCTATCTATATGTATATTCACAATATAAACTTTAGCTATATAATATGTCCACAAAATGTAGGATAGTACCTACTGTGTAAGCGAAACACAAGGCTGCGTTCTTAATATCTTTTGTACATAGTGCAATCCTACAAGTTTTGACTAGTATTTAAATAATCAAATTGCGTAACAAACACGTTAAAACTAGTATTTCTAAGGAGTACTTAATAAGATTAGAAGTGAAAAGCAATAAAGCAACAAAATTCTTGTTTTTAACTGAAACCATTTACTATTTAGCGTAACAATATTCTCCAAGACGTAGGTTAGGTTAGGTTAGATTTATGATAGTCCTGAAAGTTATGGATTCAGAATAAAATAAGTAGTTTGCAAAATAAGAATTTGTCAAAAGATATGTCCACGAACTATATAGCGTACCAATATTCCCAACCAAGTACTATATACCGTGACAATATTCTCCAAAACGTAGGTTAGGTTAGATTTAAGATAGTCCTGAAAGTTATGGCTTACGAATTTGTCCAAAACGTAGGTTAGGTTAGGTTAGATTTAAAAAAGTCCTGAAAGTTATGGCTTACGAATCTCTCCAAAACCTAGGTTAGGTTAGGCTTGAATTTGTCCAAAATGTAGGTTAGGTTAGGTTTGAATTTCTCCAAAATGTAGGTTAGGTTAGGTTTGAATTTCTCCAAAATGTAGGTTAGGTTAGGTTAGACTTATGATAGTCCTAAAAGTTATAGGTTACGAATAAAAGTGTACTGCGAATAATGCGATAGGATATTTATTTGCTGATAGAATAATGAATAGAAAGTGGACTTACGAAAACACATGGTATTTTTTGCACGGAGCGTGGCGGGCGATCAGGTACCCAGGAAAAAAAAAGGTCGGCACCGAAACCCCAAGTGGGCGCCCCAAGTAGCTGAACCTAACAAAGGGTGGGTCCATAACAAAGGAAAGGGTCTATCCTTTTATGAGTATGTGATTATGTGTTGGTATTATGTTGCAATGGAAGTACATATATACCAGAAAGAGTGGGCGGAGCGTGATGAGACCCCGTCCAATCGCTTTAAATGGGGTGTTGACCTTTTTTTTTTTTAGAAATCGTTGCCCCCCAAGGCGCCATTTTGAGCGACAAAAAGTGATCCAGAACCGGCGAATCCCTACTACTAATACGCAACAATGTTGGTGAAATGTATGGCTCCATTACTCGACAACCCCTGAACCGAATTAGGAAAGAAATACATCTTTATTGTGAAAACAATTAAAAAAAATCAGTTAGGTACGTCATGTTATCGTTTTTACACAAAATAATTACTCCGTAGTGGGACGTCTGTTTAAGGATATACTTGTATATTCATTAATGGGAAAGCCCAACGCATCTTTAAGAATTGAATTGGTAAAGAATTAACTTTATAAATTGTTATCGATTTGCAAGAGAGATCGATATTATGCGTCTGTGGTATCAGTTTAGCCACTTGACTAGTTAGGTTTTGACAGTCAGTGGGCCGTGGACTTCGCAAGCGTGCACACGCTGCCCTGCGCCAGATTTTCCACCCGCGCAAATCACGCCAACACTCATGTTTTTGGTTTTCTCCTGAAAACTTGCGTCGGCGTCCTTCGCCGGACGCTTTCTTCATGTGTTAAGCCGCGCTTCGGGCACGCGCCCGTTATCTTGTTAATTTAGTTTCCCACCTTAATGAAGGTTAATTTTTAATGTAAAGTTTGCTTAGTGCGGGAGTGTTCCTCCATTCGTTTCACCGCTCGGACGTGCAGTGTATTCGCCAAGATGCGATCTTTGTTCTTCCTCTACGCATAATCTTGCGCATCGGCGCGAGGCCAACGAGTCACAGTGGTTGACATCGCTGTTGCGGGGCCCCGTCCCGTAAGCCGGTTTTCCGTGTCCCACGCGCTGAACAGCCGTGGGGCGATGCCAAGGGTACCGTCGGGTCGTCGCGTTTCTCTTCGTGCCACAAGCGTCACGGCTCCTCGTCGCGCCGTCGGCGGCGCCTCGTCGAGAGCCACTTGGCTTCACTCGACCTTCCCACGCCCGTGCCTCCGTGCAGAGCTAACGGATAGCTTCACGTTGTAGGCCGGCCCAGGAGTTAATGAGCGGAGCGCCTAATTTCCGCTACGGCATTCAGGCAAGAGACGATCGAAAACACGGTACCGTGAGTAAGACTTTCTTTTACTTTTGCTGGCCAGTAAATCTTAGAGTCAGTGCGCGTCATCCTCTCGTTCCTCTCGCGTTATACGGGCCCGAGCCCGCCAGTCATCGTTAACCTAATCTAGCCTTAAGAACTGCATTGTTTCACTGCGGGACCGAGCCGCCATGTCGCGTTCACTTGCATAAATAGTTAAGTTTGTTATTGATATTTCTGCATTTTAATTCCATATAAATCCCCCAGCAGGAACCTTTCCAAGAGGACCTTGTACTACAAAAGTTGGTGCAATACCGAGAACTATCCAGCAACCTTTCTTTATATTTAAAATTCAAATTTGTAAATAACCCGTCGTGTCATAAACCTTCTATTTACTCTAGCTGCGCCTCCCGCAGATCCAATCACCAAAACATTTTTTTATTTTTATTTTTTATACACGACAAACACTATCCGCTACTAAATAGCATATTAGCAAAATACCCGCAATGTTTTTCCAAAGACTTAACTACCCTCGGTAAAACTTCTTGCGTCGAGCTTGAAATAGAATTAACGTCTAATAAACCGGTATGTTCACGTCCGTATAGAATGTCTGAAACAGAGAGAACAATGACTCGCGAATTGACTGACGACCTTTTAAAGAATGATATTATCCGACAAAGCTGCTCCCCTTATGCTAGCCCCGCCCTCCTTGTTGACAAAGCTTCTGGAGCTAAGCGTCTGTGTGTTGACTATCGGCAATTAAATAAAATTACTGTAAAAGAAAAATATCCGATGCCAGTCATAGAGGACCTTGTAGATCGTTTACAGGGGTGCAAGTATTATACGTCCCTTGATTTAAAAAGTGGATACCACCAAATTGGTATTAGGTCAGATGATATTCCTAAAACGGCATTCATTACTTCTGACGGACACTTTGAATATGTTCAGATGCCCTTCGGTTTGTGCAATGGTCCGTCAGTGTTCCAAAGACTGATGAACACCGTTTTAGGAAATTTACGTTTTGGAAGGGTTATCTGCTACTTGGACGACTTATTAGTAGCTACTGAGACGTTACAAGAAAACATAGCTTGTTTGGAAATAGTTTTAGAGATTTTATCAAAAAATGGTCTGACGTTAAACCTTGATAAATGCCTCTTTTTCAAGAAAGAAATTACCTTCTTGGGTTATGAAATATCGGAGCAGGGTATTTCACCAAGCTCAAAAAAAACTTAAAGCAGTAGCAGAGTACCCAATCCCTAAAACAGTACACCAGGTGCGACAGTTCTTAGGATTGATAAATGATTTTCGCAAGTTGATCAAAAATTGCGCTATTTTATGCAGGCCGTTAACAAATTTATTAAAAAAAGGTGCTCCGTGGCCATGGACCCAGACACATGAGCAAACTGTAAACGATCTGAAACGTGCGTTGATTGATAACGCTGTACTCAGTATTTTCAACCCCAAATTGCCGATAAACCTCTACACAGACGCAAGTCGAGATGGAATAGGATGCATTTTAATGCAATCAATCGAAAATGGAGAAAGGCCAGTGCATTTTTACAGCCGACAAACTACAGTCGATGAAAAAAGTTTCACTCGTTCGAGTTGGAATTCTTGCGATCGTTGCAGGATTACAAAAGTTTAGACACTATTTAATAGGCACATCGTTCAAAATTACTACAGACTGTAATGCGGTTAAGCACGCGTTAAGCAAGCAGGAAATTATACCAAGAATCAGTAGGTAGGTGTTATACACACAAGAATTTAGATACGAGATAGTTCACAGAGCAGGCAGCCAAATGCAGCACGTGGATGCCTTGAGTAGAAATCCGATTTGTGATGAAACAGTGTCAAATGTTGATACAGTAATGTCTGTAACAGAGGGCGACTGGTTGCTCGCGGTTCAGTTACAAGACCCTAGTATCTGTAGTATTCGGGAAATATTATTGTCAGGGGAGGCCGACGCAAACAAACGAATATTTCACGAATATGAGTTATTGGGGAATAAGGTGTATCGACGTACAGAGCATGAAAGACGATGGCTGGTGCCAAAATGTTGTATTTGGAATGTGATACGTGCAAATCATGATGATGTGGGCCATTTTGCCGTAGACAAAACTGTAGAAAGAATACGCTCCAAATACTGGTTTAAACGCTTAAAAAAAGACTGTCACGAAATACATAAAAAATTGTCTAAATTTTATTTATTACAAGAACATTCATGGGAAAAAGCCGGGAAAATTGTACCACATTCCAAAATATGCCAGACCATTCCATACACTGGACGTCGATCACCTTGGGCCTTTTATAAAAACCACTCAACAAAATAGCTATCTTTTGGTCTTAGTCGACTCATTTACCAAATTTGTATTTATTGCTGCAGCAAGAAATACAAAAAGTCAGGTAGTAATCAATGAACTATTAAAAATATTTAAAGTATTTGGATATCCAAAACGATTAATTTGTGACGCAGGAAGCGCATTTACATCGAAACTTTTCACACAGTTCTGCAATTCAAATAATATTAGGGCACATATCATCGCGACCGCCGTACCTAGGTCAAATGGACAGGTAGAGCGATATAATTTGACAATTTTAGAAGCGTTACGTAGCATGGGAGCAGATACAGAGAACAACAAATGGGACCAACACGTAACTAGTATCCAGCAGGGGATTAATAGCACGATTAATAAAACCACAGCCGCCGTACCAAGTGAAGTCTTCTTTGGGTATAGAATTCGCATGAACAAGGACACAATCACTGATGACGATAATACAGAACACTCCGTTGACGTCACCTCCTTAAGGCAGATGGTCGATGCCAATATAAAGAAAAACGCAGATCGTCAAAAAGCCGCGCTTGACGCAAAACGCAAAGAGGCACCGACTTATAAGGTTAACGATTTGGTAGTCCTTAAAATCCCCAGCCATTCCAATGACGGCAACAGCACAAAATTATTGCCACTGTACAAAGGACCATTCCAGATAACTACAGTCTTAGGCCACGACAGATACAAAGTAGCAGACATGCGAGGCGCCGAAAGAAGCTCGAAGCGCTATGAAGGCACCGCGTGCGCTGAGAATATGAAGCCATGGATACATCTAGCAGAATAACATGGTAATGGCCGGATGTTATCTAGCGCATTTGAGGTAATTTATTTTGCTTATATGAACAGCAGGGTATTATTTTTTATCTATTTATTTTATTTTATAATATAATAAAATACTCTTCTTTTGTACATTTCTTACCAGTCTTAATTGATACTTCTGTATGTTACATGTTTTACATTGTTATAGACAGAAACAAAAATTATAATGTGACCTTCCAATCCGTTGCTTTTAGTGGCCTAATGCTTACGCTTTTAACAAGAGTATGTTGTGTGTGGAGTGAAGGAAAACATGTGCAGGAATCCGTAGTGAACGCTGTGCATGGGGCACATGGCGATACACAACGCAAGTGATCCTGAAAAATCACTACGTTCAAGCCACCGTACGCCTAGAATTACTCTACACACAGAGCGTTACAGCGCTTTAGCGCCAGCTAACCCTACTACAGGTTGAAATAACTGCCATGATGACTGGGTTCTTAAACAAGTCTATGTCTATGTCCGCAGCTCCAGCATCAGGCCACGACGTGGGCCGAGACGACCCCGTTAGCAGGACGGCCGGATGTTGTCGCCCTGCTGTGTGCTGAACATCAGCGGTGATGGCAACATTGAGGCGATCTTCCGGTGACGTCACAACCGAGCACATAAAGAACACGAAGCCTGCTGCAGCGGTCTCTTTTTTGCCGGACGATCGCCGAGACGAAAGGAACTCCAGCAGATCCTTGTTTATATAGTGGCAACTTAAGTATATCTCTTGTCCTTTTTTTACATAGGTATAGATGCTCAATTTATCAGTCAGCTCCTAAGTCGTGTTGTGGTTGAGTCTTATTAGTTATTTCACCTAGTCACGTTAACAATGTAAACAAAGATATAGTTGTGCTTACATGTGTCTGTAATGTTCTTATGATTATAATAATAAACTACAGATTTAAAAGTGTCCTATCCCGCCCTTTCCTTATTGTGAAAGCATTAATAAAGAGTGTTTATATTGGTAAAATTGTGTATTCTTTCACTTAGGGTGGCGTCGTTGATCGGGTCGCCACCTTCCCTGCAATATGGTTGAGGGAGACGATGGCTGAGATAGATACACGTCATACTCGTGATCGGGTGGTGTTTGTGGGGTCCGGACTATTCATGCTGCAAAGACTGTAACTCTCAAAAAAAGCCTAATATGTAGGTACTCTAAAATGCGACTTGGTGTGGGAGACTTCATCGTGTTCTCTATTTAATTATATTTATGTATATAACTAAATGTACATATTAAGTTCTTATTGTTATAGTTCTGATTTTTGTTGGATTTTCAACATTTTTTTTTGTTTTGTTTGTTTCTTCTTGTATATGTCCATTTATTAAGCTTATGCATTTTAATAATTTACCTCATTTTGCATACTTGCAGTATGCGGTAGTTATAAACGGTTTACTTAATGTTGAGGGCAGTGGTACCGTGGCAGAGATAGATGAAAACAATGGTTCAAGTTTGTAATTAATCTTTTTTTTATTTTTTTATTTTTTTTTTCTGAATGGCTCCGCTGTTGGTGTGGCCACCGTTACAGCTTTAAATGACCTTTGAGGGTGTGCTCAAGAGTACAACCGCTCGGCTCAAATTTGGTGTCCTGACAGTGTCTGAATTCCACAGGGTCCCGGAGGTTGCTGAGCATCCGCAGAAGCTTGTATGGGGCCGAGCCTGCCCGGTACGTGATCGTGCTGGTTCTCATGTTGCGGACGGGTGGAGAAGAGGGCGGCTCTCGGTGGCCTTCCCCTGCGGCGACTGGAGCGATGGTGTCCGGTGGGTTGGTTTTCAGCACGTCTTTCCAGCACGGCGGCCTGGATAGGGTCAGTGGGATCGGACAAGACGTGTTTGGGGCGCCTGACGGGCACGCCCAAAGTGGAGAGTAGGTCTGGGTCTTGAGCAGGGAGGGTAGGGGTATAATTACTGGCATCACGGATGAGGGGATTAGGGTGGTGGGCCGAGTTGTCGAAAAATTTCACGGCTGCGTCTGTTAAGACGCCTTGCACAGAAGGGAAATTGATGTCCCGATGGATCGCCTTGGGAATAATCTTTATTTGCGTTTCAACCTGCTTATATACTAAAACGACACACGAAACATGAGACAGGTATACAAAATATTTCTATTTCACACAACATGAAAAATCGGTAAATGCGGGTGGGTTGCAACTAGTTATTCGTCGATTACCCTACAAATTATGATCGTGTGTGCTGTCGCCACTGTACTCCCCCTCAAGCGAAACGTACAACCGGCTTGACTTGCCTTCCAGATCGGGTGAATCTCATTCCGTCTACGCCGGAGGTGCTCGGTATGACGTCATTGATGACGTAAGCAGGTTTTAGTCGGTCGATTGATATGTTTGTTTCTCGCCCAGGCAGTTGCAGTCTAAAAACTTTTTCGTCCCGATGTAACACGCGGTATGGGCCCTCGTAAGGTGGCTTAAGCGCTTAATGGCCGAGTCGACACGGAGAAACACATTTTCGCATGTACGCAAATCCTTATGCACATAAGTGTTGGGGTTTTTCCTAGAGTACCCAGCTTCCCTGTAGTCGCTAATGGTACGGCGCAGTTGGTCGACGTAATCATAGTCCATCTTTTTACTTTTATTAGTTGTGTCGAAAAAATCCCCGGGTAATCTAATGCCGCAGCCGTACGTTAACTGTGCTGCGCTAACTCCGGTATCGCTTCTCGTAGCCGCTCGAAGGCCCAATAGCCAGTGAGCTTATAAAATACTAGAGAAGCAACGTCTTACAAACCTTTCTCAAAAGTGCGTAGCCACTTGCGAGTTCAAAAGACGTAGCTTTGAAACCGATACATTACGCCACACTAAACTATATTTAAAGTTGTAATGACAACACAAAGAAAAATTAGGGCAATGGCAGGACTTGAACCTGCAACATCAGCATTCCGTGCCTTGCGTTTTCCAGTTTCGCCACACTGCCGCTGCCCTACCCTGCGAATTTTTCAATGTGCTTCGTCTTACGGTCATTGCATTATTGATTTTTAAGGGTACAACTACTAAACTATATTTGTCCCATTTCTTCCACCGTCCAACTAATTACGTTGAAATGAGACAAGACATTTCTATCGCGAAAATGGGCAGAGTTGCCAGAGGCCACAAATAATTTCCCAGGAATTCATGTATTTTGAACGAGTGTATTTAATGAATCACTGTTGTTGCATTTTATAAAACTGTAACAGACAGAGGTGTGTCAGCTCATTGAAAATATTTTTGAAAAAATATTAGTAGTAAACGGATTTTGATGCAGTTTTCACTGCTAATGTCATATTATCCAACTTGGACACTGCGATACTTTTTACGTACCTACTTACTTTATTACTCAGCAAATTTTAACATGATACATTTGAAGAAAACGTGTACGAAGGTCGAATGAACGCCAACTGATAGTAGAATATGCCATTCTTGACGTCATAAAGTGACTTTTTATACCTAATATGAATATATTTTTTAAAGAACTCGTAAATGATACAGATCTAAAGATATTAGAAAGATATTAGATATTAGGTTTGTAGAAAGAAAGAAATGAAATGCGTAAACGTATATTATATTATAGTTATCATTGTTCTTGTCAAGAATAGTCATTCTTATATTTCTTATCCACTGCTCCCTGGTTTTTTGATGATGAAACAAATAAGAGATCGTTCTAGCTGCTACTTAACCTAATATTATTTTATGACGATTTCACATTATGATGATGAATAACATTAATTAGTATTGTTAAACCTTTTTCTCGTAATATCGCATATTACAGTCGTGTCCGAAATTGTATTGCCTCTTGTCTATGTTCTTAAAGATATGTTTGGTAAAAATTTAGGGACATGGCACATCAAAGATTTAAAATTGGTAGGGTTAAATAAGTAGTTGTTACCTTGATTTCCTCCTTCGTGTCTTTTCGATCATCATGTGCAAATAGTATTTGTATTGGTTACCGGTAGATGTAATTGACTAGGGACCTTTAAAGTGTTAGGACGCGTCAGTATCTTTATGGTATATCCAGATACTGCAAAATCCTTTCAAGGACGCGCGGGGTAATGTAACGTTGTACTTAACATATTTTAAATATTTAATTTATTAATTCTTATTTTTACTAATCAATTTATATTTACACCTATTTATAACATTTTAAAATTAATAATAAAATAAAACCTAATATCTACAATAAATAATAATCAATAAATAATAAAATACAGTTTTAATAATTATTTACAACTTAATAAACTAAAATAATTAAAAACAACAAAATGAAAGAAAGATAAATTATGCATGAACTCGTTAACACTTTGTTACGCGATGTTCGAGCAACCGGCTCGCAACACGGTCCTTTGTTCTCGTGGAAGATTCCACCGGCGTCCGCGCCGCCCGTCAGTCCGCGCCGCACCTTCATATACGCTGCTCCTTTGCCAGTTGCGTTCATATAATTATTAATAGTAGCTAAGCTTATTAACCAATGTAATTTTAATATGTAATTTAGAATTTCATGCTTAATCATTTTATATGTAATCTTAATCTCACTTTTGCTAGTCACGCATTAGTAAATTGCATTGTCATGCTTTATTTGGCGGTACATACATGTATGTAGCGTATGTACCTACCGCTTAAATTAATTCCTTCATTCTTATTAGGGTGCTTCTTGTAACTCCGCTCTGCTTGTGAACACAAACACATAAAAGTGCTACCCGGCTTTCTCCCATGCAACTTAAATCCAGGGTGTTCACAAGTTGGCGGAGGAAGTACGGACAAAATCTAAGACCGTGCATCAATCCACAGGGTGCTACGTTTACACTACGCAGACACTTCGCTCACGCTTTCCGTGTTTCATCGTGGGTTAAACACACGACCACCACCATCTCGGCGACGAGCTGAAGCCGTTTCTTCGCAACTGCCCAAAGCCATTCCTGCCCCTCTTCACCGCTGGTTGCTTGGAACACCGTTGCGGAACCCTACGGCCAGTCAGCGGAGTACCGGTCTGCGACGGTAAAACTAGACGGGCCTTTACCACCCACGACCCTTACAACATTTTTAAGGGACATATGCGTCCCCCATTATATTTTTTATGCAGACCTGGCTGTTTTATTTTACTTCTTAACATCACTAAATAGTCAAGCGTCGCAGCGTGGGGTATAGCGTCTCTGTAGAGTATCTGTTCAGTATCCCGAGAAATCTTCTTAACTCTTCGATGGTGACGGGCTTGGGAAAAGTAGTAATAGCTGCGACTTTGTCTGCCGGAGGTTTGATGCCACTTGGTGACACCGTGTACCCCAGGAACTTCACCTCTTCTGCCCGAATACGCATTTGGATGGATTTATTTATTTATTTATTTAATCTTTATTGCACAAAATTAACAATAAAATGTACAAAAGGCGGACTTAATGCCTTAAGGCATTCTCTACCAGTCAACCTTTAGGCAAGGCAGAGATAGTAGTGGGTAGTGCACAAAATAAACAAATGGACAAAAATTTACAAAATAGAATTACTTAATTTATAATAGCATAGACATACATACATATAACACATATATTATAATACACAAATAAATATATCCATCTACGCGCGACAAATGGAATTTCTCATCTACTCTGACTCCTGGTCCAGCAGATGCTTGCGAAGCATCCGCTTGAAAGCAAACTTGATTTATTGTAACTCCATAGGTGTTGAATCTTTCCAAAACGAGGCGTAGATGCTTGATGTGTTCGCACTCGTCTCGAGAACCAATTATGACGTCATCGATGAATGGATTACAAAAATCGAAACCCTCTAGTACTTGGTGAATAAAGAGCTGGAACGTCTGTCTCGCATTTTTCAAACTTGGGCACATCCGAGGGAATTCGTAGAGTCCAAACGGTGTTATAATGGCTGTTTTTTCTATATGTTCGGCGAACACGGGTAACTGTTGATATGCCCTATTTAGGTCAAGCGTAGAGAAAATATTCTTCCCATGTAGTTGATAGGTGAAATCTTTAACCCTTTCACTGCGCATGACGCATACGTATGCGTCATGGCGTAGCGAACCTCACCTGCGCATGGCGCAGCTCATGCGACATGGCATTTTTACGTTCGTAGCGCTCTGCCTCGGCGCTTTGCAACTCGCTACGGCGCAGTACAAGCAAAAACGGTGACTAAAACGGTGCGCAGCATATGCGCATTTAGCAGGGCGGGTTTGTTTCGCTCAATGGCTGGGTTGATGCCACATTTTGAATGAACCAAGCACAAATATTTTGTAACGTAAATTTTTAATACTTACGTAACTTCACATGTCGTGACATCAATTAATTCTGCTTTAAGGTTTAGGGATATTTTAGTGTTAATGAAAAAAAAAACATCTTTAGGTAATTATTTTTTATTACAGCATCTAATTCAAAGTAGTAACAATCATCCAATATAAAATAGTTACTTTAATAATCAACAAAAAAAAAATACAAACTTTAAATACAATGCTATTTAAACAAATATTATTTATTAATTTATTTAAATTCTGATGATACTCGTCAAAACACTTTCCCATACAAAGCCCCGGCTGTTTTAGAAATTTGCCACAAATAGTTTGCACAGTTGTTCTCCTTTTTTTTATAGCAAACTACGCAACGCTTGCGGGCAGTCTTTCTATTTGGAGTTGGGACCATTTTTATTATGGAATGGAAAGTTGCAGCTACAGCAGGGATCTGTTCTTTTGTTAAAAGATGTTGTATTATAATTGTCCTAAAATCTGCTAATGGAATTGATTTTTCACCATAGCGATTGTAAAGATTGTGTGTATTAATTAATAACATTTGCAAAATATGTATTCCTAGTTTTTTGTACCATCTGATCGTTTTATGTTGACAGTTATAATACGACATCATTTGGTCATGGCGATCTACGCCCCCCATATAATCATTATATTGTAAAGCGGAAACTGGTTTTCTAGTTATTTATTGACGCCGTGTTGTGTGCTCTTCCCATTCCCCGGAGTGCTCTGACGATATCAACAGAATTTCACGACGGTCCTTCCATTTAGTTAAAGAAATTCCACCAACGCTATATTTTGTAATTTTTCTCCTTTTTTAAGTTTTATTTCTGCTATTGCTGGTGGAATTCCTTTTCGGTTGACCCTGAGAGTGCCGGTGGTATGTGTGTTTCGTCTTGTTAAATATTCAGAAAGGCCAACCGAATTATAATAATTGTCCATATAAACGGAATGACCGACGTCTAACCGTTCTTCCAGTAACTTTTTCACAACTTTATTTACATGATCTTTTCCTCCTAACTCTTTATCATTTTTTCCGCCGTACATTATAACTTTTTGGACTAGTCTAAATTGGTCAGTCAGTAAATACAATTTAATTCCATACTTATTTTTTTTTCCTTTCAGGTATTGACGAATCCACAGTGTAACAGGACATGCCTCTCATGCCTGTCACTTCACAAATATATGTCAAGAATAGGTCTTTACTTAATATATTATTCGGTTATTTCAAATAATTAATCTAATAAGAAAATCATAATTAAATATTCTACACGATAATAATCGTGATAAAGACTATTCAAATTAATAAACAAACGCACAATATATTTATATTCCAAATTTCATTTAAATCCGATCAGCGGTTCGTTGCTAATAAACTAATACAAACCTTTAAATATACACAAAATACGCCATCAGCAATCTCAAAGCCTACGCGCGGCACGTGTAAGGAAATATTAAACAAAGCAAAAAGTCTAATAAACACTTTCGTACCAAACCATTATGAACCCTATCGCAAAATAATAAAGTTAATATTAAATAAACAGCAAACCATACAGGCTAATACAATGAACCTTATTACCTAGAAATAGAATCCTAACTTAGAATATAATAATTCATTCGCCGTTGTCGCCGATGTAGCAGTTGTTGCCGATGTAGCAGTTGTCGTCGATGTAGTCGATGTAGCAGTTGTCGCCGATGTAGCAGTTGTCGCCGATGTAGCAGTTGTCGCCGATGTAGCAGTTGTCGCCGATGTAGCAGTTGTCGTCGATGTAGCAGTTGTCGCCGATGTAGCAGTTGTCGCCGATGTAGCCGTTGTCGGCGATGTAGTCGTTGTCGCAGCTGTCGCCGTTGTCGTCGATGTAGTCGATGTAGCAGTTGTCGCCGATGTAGTAGTTGTCGTCGATGTAGTCGATGTAGCAGTTGTCGCCGATGTAGCAGTTGTCGCCGATGTAGTCGATGTAGCAGTTGTCGCCGATGTAGCAGTTGTCGCCGATGTAGCAGTTGTCGCCGATGTAGCAGTTGTCGCCGATGTAACAGTTGTCGCCGATGTAGCCGTTGTCGTCGATGTAGTCGATGTAGCAGTTGTCGCCGATGTAGCAGCTGTCGCCGATGTAGCAGTTGTCGCCGATGTAGCCGTTATCGTCGATGTAGCCGTTGTCGCCGATGTAGCAGTTGTCGCCGATGTAGTCGTTGTCGGCGATGTGTTCGTTGTCGCCGATGTAGCAGATGTAGCCGTTGTCGTCGATGTAGCCGCTGTCGCCGATGTAGCCGGAGTCGCTGATATCCCCACTGTTCGCGATGTCCCCATCGATGTCCGCGCTTTTGCTTAGTAGCAATGTCTCCGCCGATGTAGCCTTTGTCGTCGATGTAGTCGTTGTCGCCGATGTAGCCGTTGTCGCCGGTGAAGCAGCTGTAGCCTTTGTCGCCGATGTAGCGTTGTCGCCGATGAAGCCGCTGTCGCCGTTGTCGCCGATGTAGCCGTTGTCGCCGATGAAGCCGTTGTAGCCGATGTAGCCGATGTAGTCGTTGTCGCCGTTGTCGCCGTTGTAGCCGTTGTCGCCGATGTAGTCGTTGTCGCCTTTGTCGCCGATGTAGTCGTTGTCGCCGATGTAGCCTTTGTCGCCGATGTAGCCGTTGTCGCCGATGTAGCCGTAGTCGCCGATGTAGCAGCTGTCGCCGTTGTCGCCGGTGTAGCTGTTGTCGCCAATGTAGTCGTTGTCGCCGTTGTCGCCGAATTATTAGACTATAAAAGCGGTGCCAACTTTTGGAGGGGACTGACTCTGGCTTAGGATTTCGCTCGTTACGCACGCGGTCGTGTTCGGATTTTGTATTAAGCGAGTTCGGTTCGCAGCTGTTTATTAGTTCAAATTTAAGTGAAATTAGTACTTGAAATTAATACAAGTAAGTTTATTATGGTGGGGGCACTCTGGCTTAGGTTTTCGCTTGTTACTCACGCGTTTGTGTTTTCTTCTAGTTCGATCTTGTATTAAGCGAGTGCGGTTCGCAGTTGTTTATTAAGTTCGAATTTAAGTGATTTTAGTACTTGAAATTAATACAAGTAAGTTTATTATGGTGGATTCTTTTCGGTTTACGCTTTCGCTCGGTACGCACGCATACTCTCTAGTACGGTTCTCATTTTACTTTTCTAGTGTTTTTATTCAGTTTAATTTTTAATTGTGTTTAATTGTGTGTTTTGTGTTAATTAGTTTAAATATTTAGTTTCATTAATTAATTTAAATTCAGTGACCCTGTTTGCTAGGTTTTTTATTATTCTCTACAGTTTGTTGGTTTCCAAACAATTTGTTTCACATGTTTAAGAATTAACTTCAATTTGTGTTAAAGTAAATGTCTTGGCAAAATTGAAACTTGCATTTTGCTGTTGCCTCAGTGTTAACTTCATGGCTCGCTCGGAGCGATCCTTTGGACGGATACCTAACATGGTGACAACGAAGTCCTCTGGGTTTAAAATCCACGCGGGTGGATTCCCCAAAATGTGGCCTCTTTTGGGCATGGGTTTTCATTCATGATAACTTAACAATTATCATGTCTAACTTCCTGTGTTTTGCCACACACGGTAATGTTGGTACACCATGAGGATGTCTAGACAGTGAGGTTCTCATGCGGTCCAGCGTGCTGTGGACCCTTCCGATCTATGTATGTATATATTCACACGGTTGTGTAGGGGTATCCGCGGCCTCTCTCCTCTCCCAGCCTCACGGCTGTGTGGGGGCCAAACTCAGACGTAACACCGGGATTTAGGTATAGGTCTATAGAGGTCTTCCCGAACCTCGCATCGTATAGGGCTTTAGAACAGATTAGTAATCCATTCTTTACACCGAGGATGGGTTAGAGTTAGGTGTTTATCCCTTAAACCGGGGATAAACAACATTACACACCACGCAATTAAAGGTAAATACAACTAGACCTCTAGTTTTGCTTTTAACACATTTAGTTAGCATAGGGAAATAGGAACCTTCTCTAAGTGTAGGCTCAGGGCGTAGGCTCGTCATTAATTTGTTAGGATTCTTAGGGTTCCTAGGGATTCTATGTTTTAACATTAACTACTATAAATATATTCTAATCTATTCGAGCATTTCTAGCCTATGGCAAGATTTTATTATTTGAAGTCGTAGCAATAACAATGAGCTATTTTTATAATTAAAGTAATAACTTGGTTGGAATTATAAAACAAAAAATTAAACCAAAACCATCCAATATAATGAAGGTTTGATCATTCCTAGCGAAGCATAAGCAAGCTTTAGCATTCCTACTACCAAACGGGGAGGAGTACTATATTTAAGGTTTGATCAAATATATTCATTATCCAATGTCTATCAGATATACCTCTTTGCTAGTCCTAACACATGGCTAGTGTTCAAGTTCTAAAACCATAGACTTGATGATACTTATAAGATAGAAGAAAGTCTTACATTGGCTAGAAAGCTTATATTTTACTTTATAAAAGTAACATAAAATTACCTACTATCAACAGGACTGACTGAATCTTATTGTAAGATATAATTGACTGAAGTACTAACTTCCTATTTACTTTTCATCATTGAAACTTAGTATACTTACTATCTGCATTATATTAACTGCAACCAGGAACTATTTGATAAAATACAGTTTTAAAATAACACTGTTCTGATTAATACCAAATCATTGTTTACTAAATATCTAGTTTCCTAGACATGCTAAAATGATAAAAGACTTTGAAAAAAATAAAAGCCTGGTATTTTTGTTTTCCTCTTGACCTTTGTATAACATATCCTACCGACTGACTATATAAGACATTAATTGATCACTTCCTCTTAAAAAGAACTAAATCGGAGGGGGATTGTCCAGTCTGGGACGAGATCCACTGCTATGGTAAATACCAGGAAGTAGCAACTTCTGGGCGGATGGAGGAGCCCTAGCCTTAGCCGAAAAAATAAATATCTTTCATTTTACTTTCCGAGACTTGACTATGATGACTTACTTATTTTAAGCACTAAAATCAATTAAAATTATAGTAGTCAACCATTTCGAATCTTTATTTAACATGTACTTGCTTTATATACTAACATCTCAGGCTTTTGTCTAGGTTAGGATTGTAGGTTAATTAAAATCAGCACATTTTAGGTAATAGGCTAAATAGGTAGTTTGGTGGACTGTTCTTTGCTTGTTATTAAAAGTTCATGGGTTATTTGTAGCGGACACAGCGTAGGACACTAGACGATCATATGGCCAAATTTACGTATTTCACCTGTTAGATTTTTAGTTAGGTAGGATTAATTATTAAATTATTCGAAAAAAAATTAGGTAGTATATATATAGGGGGGGAGGGTACAACAGGCGACCTTTAAAAAGGACTAACGATTCGTCAATACAAAGTATTTTATCAGGCCTGAATGTTTTTTTCATAATATTATTGAAAAAATCAATAATAAATGATACTTTTGACACCCGTTGAACTTGTACATTTTCCATATTTTCAGCGGTATCATTTTCAAAATTTAGGCATCTCATTATTAAAATAAACTTGTGTCTACCCATGCTTTCTTTAAAAATGGGAATTCCATGAATGGCGTCCGTTTTCCAATAATTAGTGATGTCGCTAGAAGTGTATGTTCCCATATGGAATAGGAGCCCCAGAAATACTTTAAATTCCTTTAGTGAAATGTCTGTCCATCTAGTGATTCTACCTTTGTTGCCACATGACTCAAGCATTTTAGTGGCATACCGATTTACATTAGACACTAGTTGTTGTAACAATTCTACAGTAAAAAGCATGTAAAAAAGTCTATCGGACTTTTATTGGTCAGGGGTTCCGTTAAACCACTTTCTTCTTTAAAAGTACATACGTAGGTATCTCTGCCCTCGCGGCTGTCGCTCCATACTTCAGCTAATGGTCTTTCCAGTTCGGTATCAGACAAATCTGAACTGCTCGAGTCAGATCCTTCATCGGAAGATTCGTCAGAATCAGAACCGTTTAATATTCTTAAAAGTTCTTCATTAGTGTGATCTGAAGCAATAAATATAAGATTGTGTTATAACAATAATAGAAACATTATGCCGTTATTATAGGTATATAAAATAAACCTTATTTCCCTCGGTTACGCCATAAGACTTTACCAATTTCATTCATCTTTTTTTTAAGTTTTCTAACACTTTAATACTTTTGCGGGCAACAGCTACTTTTTAAAACAAATTAATAAAGTAGCATAACTAGAACTAGTAGTAGAACTGTTTTTAATGAAATCACATTTTTTAAAGTTAATTCCTTTTTGGCTATAAAACAACATTTTTATTTTTTATTCATATAAAATTACAGAATAAACAAAAACACTTACCAGATGCAATAGGCGAAGATGTTTCGTCCGCCGAGCAGTTATTAAACTCCATCAAGTTGAGCGGGGTCATCGAGTCCATTAAACTGGCCGAGTCATTCATGAAAAGCGACGATATCGTGTCCGGTAGGCAAGCAGGGTCATTCATATTGGGCGAAGAAATCGGAGAATCCATAGGGAAAGCCAAGTCGTCAAAATCTGCACCAAACTGAGTAAAAACAACAGCACAGAAAACCGAGAGCACAGTATCGAGGTCAAGCCAAGACTGCAATTTTACTTCATCCCTACTTATCCAACGCAATCCATACAAATCCTTTATCCTACGGGCCCTAGTCACAAAAGTCATAAATAACGTCTTTTGTTTTTGCCGCCCGCCACCTTTGCCACCGAATAACGGTCAAACTGAACAATAGATAGACAAGACGAGCTTTCGGCATGTAAACATCGGCGCGCGCAGGTAGTAATTGACCGAAACAATGGTTCTTTTGAAGCGTACCGATTTCATAAGACGTCATATAAGTAACGAATTGAAATAAATGTTTCTACTTTTAATTTTAATATCATATTAACAACTAAAACTGCGGCATTCAAAATATTAATGAATTTCATACTACTATATATTTAAAATTAAAAGTCAAAATATTTACCAAAAACATTGGCTTGCTTGATTCATTCCATAGCATACACTCATCCATGCCATCCCACACCATATGATTGGCTAACATAGACTTTAATGGTAGGACGTAAAACGCATTTCTATTTGGCGATGCGAGAACTAACTACATTTTTCAAATGCGTCGAATTACTCAACGAACCTCTCCTGCGCAAGGGCGCATACCCTGCGCGCAGGTTTTTAAGACTCACGATATGTTTTTTTTTTATAACAAAGTTATCATTTTCAAAACAGATTTATGTTATTTATTACATACGAAACGTTTCAAAAATTTTCTGCGCATTTCTTTTCGAGATATTACAGAATAAAAGTTTGGGGTGCCATTTCATGCAAAAAACCCTTTTATTTTATTTTTTCTTATCAGTGTTCTTATAAAACAATTCTTTAGGTATTCAGAAAACCAAAAACAATGATAAAACTGTCTTTTATATAGAATGTTAACGCAAAAATGTCATGTCGCATATGCTGTGTCATGCGCAGGAGAGGTTCGCTACACCATGGCGCATACGTATGCGTGATGCGCAGTGAAGCGCCCGCTTGTAACGTTGTGTATTTTTGGTACGTTTTCTCCAGTGACTTGAACAGCTTAAGTTTCGATTATTGTGGTAACATCGGTAGGTTTTTTCAATACTGGCAACTTAATTAGCTGTGTTTACGTACGCGGCTACATATGATTGGTAGATCATATGATAATAAAAATTAGGACTGTCAGCCGCAGATTTTCCCCCTAAATATGGGGATATAAAATGAACATTGCGTTTTCATACATACCATTTATTTCAGATATTTCAGGAAGTACTCATTGTAACAAGGTTTCGCACACATTCGGGTACAGAAAAGCAGAGCAGAGATCTTCTTTGATAGTTGTCTTCGGTCATGGTTATAGTTTGAATCCAAGTTTAGAGCATAGGGAGTCAATTTTTGGAATAAATTTCAGGGGATAAATTTGGGGGAAATTTCTTCATCTGAGGGTGCTCCGGGGTGCTTCTGTCGCAACTTCCTCCAGCCATTTTTGGAATCATTCCGATATAACCAGGGCTCTATGATGGTGCGCAAGAGAAGCTTAAATAATCTGGTGCAAGAAGGAGGTCCGCGCCTGGATGAACAGCTCGAGTGGCTCATGTGGCGTCGGAGCAGCCTATTTAAAATATATTTTGTAGCAGTTAGGAAAATCGTGAGTAGAAATTCCCCTGGTAAATTCATGTGGCTCCAAGTTGAATAGTTCTAACCTCGTGGTTTATTTCCAGCTCTTGAAGGATTCTTCTTGACGGGAAGGAGGGAGAGCCGGCGTCTGAAATAGTCCATATAAATTACTGGATGGTCTCCGGTAAGAATCCTTTCCTCATGTCTGTTTCACTATCGCTTAAATTTTGCAATGTGCACTATCTAATCGAAGCAATGTGTTCTTTCCAGCTGGATGGGTTTTCATTTTATTAATTAATTAGGCTTCATTCATACATTAAATCTTCTGTTTAGTACTCTCTTTATGCCTTAGGCCTTCTGTTCTTTTGCATTGTGAATTTAGTTTTGTAGGGTTAAGTCTGGGGTTGCTTATTTCCAGTATTTCGTAATTGCGGGCTTGGTCATTTCCCCAGCCGCCATCTTGTAAAGCCAACCCTTGATTTTCCATATGCTTTCTGCACCAAGCTTCTACCACGTTTCGTAATTTGGGGATTGCACTGCTTGCGCCGCCTGAATATAATCTTCGCGTCTTCCTGTGTGGCTTGAGAGCTGAGCTTGCATAGAGTCGACACCCCGAGCTTCGTGTTCGACTCACACTGCCCTGTTCCAGTCTGCAGCCGGACAGCTTGCCGGGAAGGTTTACTTCAGCGCCAGGTCTGTGAAACAATCATTCATTACTAAAGTAGGGAATTAGGATTTAAAGTCATTTAGACAAGAATTGGAATTGATGGCATTTCGATTTACGTAGGGACTAACATCTTTAGACATTGTTAATTGTGAACCTATCATAAGAACCGCCTTCAGCAAAACACCCGCTTGCGGCTGAGCTAAATTTAATATTACTTTAATTGTCTGGTATAGACGCTAAGGTTCCACAATTACATTACTGTATACATGTCAATTTTTGTAGGAAAAAAAGATTGTGCTTAATACTAACATTTTTCCTTTACCTCCATTTAGTTAAACCCTAAACATTCAAAGCACGCCTCCAGACAATATTTCGACTTTGTGATAGCTCCGGCTATCTTTTTAGTATTTTGATATTTCGTTTGAAACTGGTGTTCCTCCCTCCGGGCAGGGGAACGCCCGTGTCAATGGCGCCCAACCGTTTTGATTAATTTGGAGTGCTTTGAGTAATTATTTGGCTAATTTTTGTGTAAAAATCAAATGCCACCAAGTTCCAAATTTTTAAAACATATTTTGCTAAGTTGAAGCCGAATCTTACCTTTGTTCTTGACGATATAGCACGTTTACACATTTCACTGTCTATTTCCACTGTTTCCAGATCCAAATTTGATATTTTTTGCTATTTTCCATTATATTTTGAGTTGTTAAAACAAAGTTAACCTTAAAGTTCAGTAAAACTTTCTTTTAGGTACTTTCTTTGCAAAAGTGACAGTTGTGCAAACGTGGCAGGTCATTAGTACTTTGACATTTAGAAAACTTAGCTATAGGTGCATTTTGTGAGGTTTATTTGTCCTTGTCTTTGAAAGGAAACCGTTATACAATTGAACAATTACTATTTCAAAATTATGTGATATCTTTTGAAACTTATGAGACTGAAATTTACAAAAACTGGCTAATTTACAATAAAAATTAAAGGTGTTAATTAATTAAGTTTTGTGACCTTTGTTATGAATCTATAAAACATTTTTTTATAGGTTCTGTTGGCGACATCTATCATCTGTGGCAACACTAGCCCCACCATCGTGACGTCATCTCCGCCTGTGGCTGTGACCTGCTTCCGGACCGAGGATTTAAAAGGACGTCGTCACAAGGCAGAGCTCTCTTCAGTCGCAGACTTCCAAGCGAGGACTACGTAAAACCCTAGAACGCTATTAGAGTGCGGTTTGGTATCGTTCCATTTGCTCTACCTCTGTCAAATACTTCCTCTCAAATCCAGTGATATTGATTTGTTATATTTGTACAGTAAAATTGAACCTAATAAAAGCTGTTAGACAGGAGAGATAATTAAAAGTATTAATAATAAAGTATCTAATTTCCTTAGGATATAAATTAGGAATAACTATAGTATAACGTGTACACTGTGACTCCAAAGGTTGTAGCGTTGATCTATAATAAACTGATATTTATTGTGTCTAATGTTTTATTTCTGCTAAAAATATGTAGAAGTTTACATCAGAAGTGAAAATGAGTTCACGCCAGAGACGGAAACGCTTACGGTCACCATCATCATCGTCCAGCTCATCTTCAAGTGCAAGGACGCCGTCGCCGCCGCGACGCTGACGCAGAATAGAGGTACCAGGTGTTGATGGCGAGTTTGTGAGTACATCAAATGCTATTGCTTTGAATAATATGATACCGGAATTTGACCCAATTAAAGACAATGTGAATGCCTGGCTAAATATTATCGAATCATATACAAAGACATTTGCATGGAGCGATAGAATGACGCGTTACCAGGCCCTTAATAAACTAAAGGGTTCAGCTAAAGTGTGGTACGATTCGTTGCTGCGCACCAGTGATAAATGGACTCGTTGGGATTGGATTACTTGGCGTAGAAAAATTTCGAATACCTTTCAAATCAAACGTAATATGTTCGAATGTTTAAAAGAGATAATTGACAAAAAACCTGACTAAGATCAATCACTTTACGAATTATTTTTTGATCAGAGGTGTAAAATTGATAGATTGTGTCTAGACTTTTCAGAAAGTGACATCGTGTCTATTATTATAGGTAATATAGGCGATGGCATTATAGGCACCTCCATAGATGCGGGTAGTTTCAACACGTGCGATAAACTGGCTAGTTTTTTGCATAGTCGCAGGTATAAAAGCAAAACTAATCAGAAACAACCCACACCCAGCGGTAGTAAACAAGTTGATGCGCGAAACAAATTAACACCGTCTGAACCAAATTTAGCGCTGAGTTCTTTGTCTCCTGGTGCTCAGGTACTAGATTCAACCAGTAACGGCCAGCCTCAAGCTCGTAAACCTATAAAATGTTTTTCGTGTGGCGGGCCCCATAAACGGCATCAATGTGATATAAAATGTGATTATTGTGGGAAAAGAGGGCACAATGAAGCATCTTGTTTTAGCAAAAAGAATTCTAAACCCGAAAAACAGGAGACGAAGGGCGTAAATAGTTCAGGGTCTAAACATTGATTCTTTAAACAGGTGTTAATTAACGAGTTTGAACACGACGCATTCATTGATACCGGAAGTAGCTGTTCACTCATCAGTGAATCAGTAATTGATAAGTATTCTTTGCAGTGTTATTCATTGAGCTCACCGGTGACTTTGCAGGGATTTTCGAAGGATAGTTGTAAAATTGTTTCGAAAGGAATCACAGTTAATTTAAAATTCGATTATGTAAATTTAGCAAGGGTAGAAATGTTTGGGGCAACTCAGTCCACAAGGAAATAGCCTTCAAAGCGCAAAAACGATGTATAAGAGCCATGTGTGGCTTAAACGTAACAGATAGCTGTGTACCCTATTTTAAATCACTTAAAATTTTAACGCTACCATCATTATATATCCTTGAAGTGGGCATTTTTGTTAAATCGAATCCCAATCTATACAACAAAGTCTCGGAAAATCGCAGATTTCCTGTACGACCACATTACGAGCACAAACTTAAAAATCTACATGATAATAACACAGCACTGATGAGAAACAGTATATTGAGCATGGCGCCAAGAATTTATAATAAAATCCCTGATCCGATTAAAACTCTTAACATGGACCAGTTCAAAAAGGATTTGACTTCACTTTTAATTGACAAATGTTACTATAGGATTAGTGAATTCTTAAATGACATCTGATAAGTTTTGACATAATTTAGTATAGATATGTTTTTCTCGATTATCTTAATTTTAATTTGCATGTTTTTTATGACCGCTGAAATTTTTGTTATGTCTGTTAGATTATAAGAAAATTTTGTACGCCATTCTGGCAAAACATAGCTTGAACATTATTATCATGTAAGAACCACTGTATACCTATGTTCACAAATAAACTATCTATCTATCTATCTATCTATCTGTATGTTATTGACGAAATATCGGGATGTGATATTCTGATTGGACGAAATGTAACTGAGCGAGCTGACATAATGTATTCTCGTATTGGCGATGTGCTTACCTTCAATTATCAAAAATCTTTCGAGAACTTTTGTAACACGGTCACAGCGGCTCAAATTAACACCAATTCACACCACAGCGAATTAATGCAGCTTTTTCAAAAGTACAGTGAATGCGTCGCAAGTAATGTGAAAGAGTTAGGAAAGGTGAATAATCACGAAATGTGTATAGATTTGACTGAGACCAAACCTATTCAGTTCAGACCTTATAGAAGCTCTCATTCGGATAGAAAAATTATACGCGAAATGGTGGAAGAGTTGTTAGACAGTGGCATTATTCGTGAAAGTAGTTCCGCCTATGCTAGTCCCGTGCTACTTGTTGATAAAAAGAACGGTGAAAAGAGGTTGTGTGTTGACTACAGGGCCCTCAACAAAATAACTGTTAAAAATAAGTACCCTATGCCAAGAATCGAGGACCTTATAGATAGGCTTCAAGGATGCAAGTACTTCTCAAGTTTAGATTTAAAAAGTGGCTATTACCAAATTAAAATGAATGAGGAAGCTGTTCATAAAACAGTTTTCATAACTGAAGACGGCCATTATGAATTTTATCTACACACATATCATAAAGGCTAAATAACGCGTTCAAAAACCATAGGAAATGACCAGCATTATTACAACCAATGTTATTTTAAAAATTTTCTTGTCTGTGGTAGTAGGTAAATCTGTTCTTTATTGGTCATCACATTACCGATATCTCGTGACTGCTCGTGACGTTATGAATTTAAATTTGGAACAGCTGTCAAAATTCAAGTTGGTCTCTATTCTAGTATTCACAGATATTAAAACAGTTATCGATGCGAAACGTCAACTCAGTATGTTTTTTTTAATTTAAACGCCCGACATTTGATCTCGAGTGACATGACAATAGGGACTTCATTCGTTCGTCTATGGTTAAAAAAAAAAAAAAAAGATACGTCTTGACGGATAGATCGAATCACAGAGTACCTTTTTAATATACATGGCCGCCATTAGTTGTCATTCGTTTTTGGTTTTTTGCTGTTACGGTTTTTTGCAGTTATGATATGTGTGTAGATAAAGTAATGTATGCAACTGTATATAATTAGGCCTTAAAACCCTCGTGTGATCCTATTATGAAACTCGCTGACGCTCGTTTCATAAAACCACACTCGTGTTTTAAGGCCTCTCATTATATAGCAGTTGCATAAAATACTATTTAAGACTTCCATTCGGATTATCTAATGGCCCCTCTTGTTTTCAAAATATGATGAATAAGACACTGGGAAACGTGCGTTTTGGTAGAATAATAGTATACCTAGATGACGTTTTAATAATAAGTGAAACTGCAGAAGAAAATCTTGAAATATTAGAGACAGTTTGGAAATTGTTTAAAGAAAATGGCTTAACGTTAAATTTAAAGAAATGTCATTTTCTCAAAACAGAAATCGAGTTTTTAGGCTACAAAGTGCAACACAATACTATAAAGCCTAGTGCGGCTAAAGTCGAGGCAGTTAATAATTTTCCGCAACCGAAAACTATACATCAATTACGCCAGTTTCTAGGTCTTATTAGTTATTTCCGTAAATTTATACAAAATTGTGCGCTGTTATCTAGCCCCCTTACAAAATTATTAAAAAAGGACAGTACTTGGCCTTGGACCTGTAGTCAACAGCAAGCTTTCGATACCCTTAAGGGTGCTTTAACCTCTGACAATATATTGACATTATATGATCCAAACAAGCAATGCATACTGTACACAGACGCGAGCAGAGACGGAATTGCTAGCATTCTCATGCAGACTACGGATGAAGGAGAAAAACCGATTCACTTTTATAGCCGTCAGACGTCGGTAGATGAAAAGAAGTATCATTTATTTGAGTTAGAGTTACTGGCCATTATAGTCTCGTTACAAAAGTTTAGACTATACCTGTTAGGTACCAGGTTTAAAATTGTGACTGATTGCAACGCTGTCCGCTTTGCGTTAACAAAGAGGGAGATCATTCCCCGTATCGCACGGTGGGTACTCTCTACCCAAGAATTTACTTTTGACATATTGCATAGGGACGGTATGCGGATGCAACATGTCGATGCACTTAGCCGCAACCCCCTGCAATCCGGGGAAAAGTCTGAGTCTGAACTTATTCTCTCGATAACGGAAGCTGACTGGTTGCTCTCAGTACAATTGCAGGATCCAGAAATAGCTAGGATAAAAGGAGTTCTTGAATCAGGAGAAGCCGACTTAAATAGAGACATATTTTTGGATTATGAGTTGTTGGGCGGGAAGGTTTATAAACGAACAACTCAAGGTCGTCGATGGGTTGTGCCTAAACAATGCATTTGGCAAATAATTAAAGCTAATCACGACGACCTTGGTCATTTCGCCACAGATAAGACGGTAGAACGAATTAGGGATAAATTCTGGTTTCCTAAAATACGTCGAACTGTAAAGAAATATATAGGAAATTGCCTGAACTATATTTATAATAAAAATAAAGCAGGCGCAAAGGAAGGTGAGTTATTTCCATTGCCCAAATAGACCCAACCATTTCACACTTTGCATCTAGATCACGTGGGACCTTTTGTAAAAACATCGCAGAATAATAAGTATATTTTGGTAATGGTTGATTCGTTTACAAAATTTGTTTTTATATCCGCCGTTCCTAACACTGATACTGTTAGTGTCATTAAGGAATTAAACAATTTATCAAAAATTTTTGGGAATCCTAAACGGTTTAACACTGATGCGGGGTCGTGTTTCACGTCACAGACGTTTAAGCAATACTGTAGCAGTAAGAATATACGATTACACACTGTCGCAACGGGAATGCCCCGCTCTAATGGACAAGTTGAACGCTTTAATAAAACTATTTTGGAAGCCATGAGAGCGATGGGCGCCGACCTATCGGACGATAAATGGGATTGCTGCATAAAGATTTTACAGCAAGGTCTTAACAGTACGGTCCAAAAAACTATTAAAGCCGTTCCAAGCGAAGTTTTCTTTGGTTATCGGTTGAGAACTGATGCTGATACCTTGGCGCCAAATGATGATAATGATAACCAAATAGATGTGACAGAACTGCGACGAATTGTGGATGAAAATATAAAGTCGAGTTCTATGCAACAGAAAGAGCGATTCGATAAAACACGTAAAGAAGCCATAAAGTACCATGAAGGTGATTTAGTCCTTACTAAAATTCACAGTCAAACAAATGATGGTCGTAGCACTAAACTACTGCCAGTCTACAAGGGACCATTTCGAGTAACAAGGGTCTTAGGTAGAGATAGGTATGAAATAGCAGATGTACGAGGCGCCGAACGTACCAGCAAAATGTACACTGGAACAGCCGCCGCAGAAAATATGAAGCCTTGGATCCGGATCGATAACTGGGATGCTGACTCCTAAGTAGCAGTGTTGGCGAGGTAACTTTTTAAATATTTAAATTATAAGTAGGATTCTGTTAAACTCTTGATTATGTGGTTATTGATTTCCAGTGTTTAAAGCGAGCCTCAGTAAAATGCTGAAGAAGTAAAGAAATTATGTAAGAGACAAAAAGTACATAAATATTTTATAAAATTTTAGCAAAGTTTTAGAGCAATCATTTTGGTATTGATTGATATACAATGAGCCGGCAAGACTTAGGCTGTAAGGGTGGTCACGAGCACGGAAGTTCAGGTTACGGGACAAAAGGTGCTTGAAAGACATCCTGAAGGCCAAGTAGGGTGATTGTATAGATATTTATAAATGTTTGCTCCTTCGGTCTTAGGTCATAAAATACAATTTTGGTAGACAGTATATGTATGCTAACAGTATTATTTTCGGCCCACAGCATTTTACCCGACTCGTGGAGTGCCTGAGGCAGGCACAACTGCAGAATGGCCGTGTTGGCGACATCTATCATCTGTGGCAACACTAGCCCCACCATCGTGACGTCATCTCCGCCTGTGGCTGTGACCTGCTTCCGGACCGAGGATTTAAAAGGACGTCGTCACAAGGCAGAGCTCTCTTCAGTCGCAGACTTCCAAGCGAGGACTACGTAAAACCCTAGAACGCTATTAGAGTGCGGTTTGGTATCGTTCCATTTGCTCTACCTCTGTCAAATACTTCCTCTCAAATCCAGTGATATTGATTTGTTATATTTGTACAGTAAAATTGAACCTAGTAAATGCTGTTAGACAGGAGAGATAATTAAAAGTATTAATAATAAAGTATCTAATTTCCTTAGGATATAAATTAGGAATAACTATAGTATAACGTGTACACTGTGACTCCAAAGGTTGTAGCGTTGATCTATAATAAACTGATATTTATTGTGTCTAATGTTTTATTTCTGCTAAAAATAGGTAGAAGTTTACAGTTCATGCTTTGGTGTCTTAAGATATAAATTTCAATAATTCTGCCTTTTAAGCAGCATATTGAGTAATAAAGCAACTCTAATTTAGTCAAGCATTTTGCTATTAGTGTCTGTACACACTAAATATAGTGTAAATTTAAAATAATATTGGTATTTAAAGTAAAAACACTAGTTTTCAATTGAGTGATTGGTTTTTTCATCTTTATTATAAACTTATACTTACACTGTGTATATTTATATAAAGTTGATTTCTAAAAAGTAAAACAACAGTTCTCAGTTGCTAATTGTTATTAATTCTTTAATATTAACATAACACAGATAAATTAACATTAATTAAGTTTAAACATAAGTAACTTCAAATTTTGTAAGCCATTAATTTCAATTCAGCATACAGTTCAACAATTTAGTTCACTATGGAAAGATCTATACGGTTTCATTCACTTTTAAAGGATGAGTTAACTTATGAAGTTCAGATTAGGTCAGAAACACTATTGAGTACAGTTGATGGATTAAGAAAACAACTTAGAAAGTTGAGTTTAGAATGTCCTTCCGAAGCTATTTTAGACACAGATCTGCCGGCCAGTTCAGAATTAAAAACCATTTCAGATAAGTTGGTTGATTTAGGTACAACTGTCGACAGGTACTTGAAAACACAGGACAGGTACTCATTAAATAGGTCTAAAGCACTGGGGTATCACTTATATCATCGGTTATTGAGAGTTCAACCTCTGCTGAATCCGGTCAAGCTTCAGACTAAGTCTGACCTTTTGTCAAAGCTGGAGTCACTCTTAGCTATTGTTGAAATATCAGCACCATCTTCTGAGGTAGTTCAGGATGATCAGATTGCCTCTCCACTTGTTCAGTTAGTAGACAGTGACCATCAAGTTGAGTGTTCCGGGGATAAAAATGTTTCAAAGTGGGGTGTAAAATTCAATGGTACCACAGATGTCAGATCTTTCTTGGAGCGTATTAATGAACTCAAATTGGCGTTTGGCATTTCAGATTGTAAGTTGTTCAATTCAGCGGCACAGTTGTTTACAGACAAGGCATTATTTTGGTTTCAAGGTATAAAACAGGAGGTTTCAACTTGGAATGATTTGAAAACAACATTATTAAGGGAGTTTGATCCCGTTGATTATGACTATAGGTTGTTAGGTGAAATTCAGTCACGAACACAAGGTGCAGATGAACCAGTTCACATATATTTTGCAGTTATGTCTTGTATGTTTGCGCGTCGCAAGGTACCGCTGTCTGAGGAAGCGAAATTGGAGATTTTGCAGCATAACATCCGGACCAATTTATCACAGCAGTTAGCTTTAGTTAATATCACCTCAGTCGCGGACTTGAAAGAAAATTGTAGGAAAGTTGAGGCAGCGCGACAGCGGGCCGAGATGTTTTCGGAACCGCCGTCAAAGTCGTCATCAAATATCCTTGGCAGTGAGTTTTTATACAAAGGCAAGGCAAAGCCAGTCAACTCAGTTTCAGTTCCTACTGCCAAGAGTTCCGAAGGCAACTCGTCATGTTTTGCTTGTGCGCAGCGCGCAAGTTCATATGTTCCGATTCCGAAGCAACGCGAGAGTGCATTTAGTGTTCCGAAGCAAGCGCAAGTTCCATCCACACAGGTGCGGGAACCCGTTTGTTATAAATGCGGTAAAACACGACATAACTTTAGGTTTTGTAAAGCAAAAATCAGATGTTTCGGTTGCGGGATGACAGATGTCCATGATAGCTAGTTGTCCGAATTGCAGTAAAGATTTGGGAGTGTTTGGGAGGTCGATGTTGCTCGCGTCCGTAGGTTTACCCTCGATACCCTACACGTGACCTCTGGGTGGTGCCAAACGAGTAACAACATTTTCTGGTGGTAGGCTTCGGCCGTGGCTAGTCACCACGACCTAGGCAAAACCATGTCGCCAAATGACATTAGTCGTGTTCCGGCCTGATGCCTAGGGAGCCAGTATAAGGGTTCGGGTCTGAACAGTTGTGTGTTGCCATAAAACTGGTCTTGCGTGGTGATAGTCCTGATGGGTGCGGGGGTCTCATTTTGGAGAGCAGCGGGATCCGAAGCACGGTTCTCCGCTGGCCGACCACAGTTAGTAGGGGGGCCCAAGTAGTAGACTAGCCACCTATGAAAGGCTGCCCCGCCAACTCGCGAAAAATCCCGGAATGCTCCATCATGCCGGTTGGCGCCCGGGTGACAGGACCCGATGGCCATTCTGGGGGGGTTCGGGCGTCCCCGCGGTCTCCAGATGAGTCTCCCACCGCTCAGTGGTATTGTTACTATCGTGTGGTTCGTGGCACATACCTCGTTCAACTGCCGTCTCCTTGCCTTCTTTCGGTCTTCTTCCAAATAAATAAAAAAAAATCATGAAGGCAAAGAATAAGATAAAAGTTAAACAGCGGATGCACGTCCTGTCGCTCCATGTGCACCTCTGTAATATTCGAGGGCTGCACTCAAATCTCGTTGCGGTCCACCACCACCTCGAGACCGATAGGCCACACTTACTCTTTGTCACGGAGACGCAGATCAAGTGTCCTACCGACACAGCGTACTTAAACTACCCAGGGTATTCCTTGGAGCACAATTTTAAGCCACGTGCAGGCGTGTGCGTATATGCTCGAGATGACATTTGCCTTGTGCGTCTGCGCAATCTTGAAAGGCCTGGTTTTTCAGTGTTGTGGGCTTTGGTGGACAGTGGTACGGAGAAAGTCATTTATTCCTGTATTTACCGTTCGCATAATGGTGACCCTGAGACATCTAGACTTTTTGAGTACCTTGATGATACGGCTGTCATAGCTCAACGACGGTATCCATCTGCGCAGCTTGTGATCCTGGGGGACTTCAACGCCCACCACAAAGAGTGGTTGTTCCCATACCCGGAAACCGACCATGCTGGTAGGGAAGCGCTTAAGCTCTCTCTGTCGCACAACCTTACCCAGCTCGTTAGAGGAGCTACGCGCATTCCGGACATCATTGACCACACTCCTAACTGCCTTGACCTTCTGCTGACCACTGATCCGGACAGCTGCTCAGTCACGGTGGATGCTCCTTTGGGTAACTCTGACCACTGTCTTGTGAAATCCGTGTCGGATTACTCCCCGCCAGACAATAGCCCTACAGGGTCAAGGCGAGTGTGGCGATACGGGTCGGCAGACTGGGATGAAATGCGCCACTTTTTTGCGTCCTACCCGTGGCAACGAACCTGCTTCTCTTCATGCGACCCGACTTGGTGCGCTGATGCTATTTCCGAGGTGGTGTGTCGTGCTATGGAGTACTTTATTCCGTTCTCCGACGTAAAACTCGCTAGCCGGGCTCCCCGTTGGTTCAATGCCGAGTGCTCTGCTGCTGAGAGAGCGAAGCAATCGGCGTACCAGGCCTGGGCTGCTGCTCGCGCTCATAAATCCCCTGCCACGCAAGAGCTGAAAAAAGCCTACAATGCAGCTGCTAAATCTTGCAAAAGGGTGCTCAGGAGATCCAGGTTCGATCGTATCAACCGTATTGGTACCAAACTTGCCTCTTATCCTTCGGGTAGTAAGGCATTTTGGTCCCTGGCAAAAGCGGTCGAGCTGAATTTTTGTCGCCCATCTCTGCCGCCGATGCTGAGGCCTGATGGAACGCTCGCTCACTCTGCGGTCGAAAAGGCAAATTTATTTGCCTCTTTATTTGCGGGAAACTCACATCTTGATGCTGGTGGTAGAACTCCTCCTGTGCTTCCACCTAGTAGCTCTGTCATGCCTGACATCTGCATTAAGCAAAAGGAAGTTCTTAAAATACTCCGTGCTCTTGATGTCAATAAAGCCAGCGGCCCTGATGGAATTCCGGCTGTAGTTTTGCGGAGGTGCGCGCCAGAACTGTCTCCTGTTTTAACACGCCTATACCGGATCTCTCTAAAAACAGGTCCAGTTCCACGATCATGGAAGCTTGCAAATGTGCAACCAGTGCCTAAAAAAGGTAGTCGAGCTGACCCTGCCAATTACAGACCAATCGCTATAACTTCTATACTGTGCAAATGTATGGAACGGGTACTCAATGGCAAGCTTTTGGCATATCTGGAGGCGAACAGTCTACTCAGCGATAGTCAATACGGCTTTCGTCGCGGGCGATCTACTGGTGATCTTCTTGCATATGCCAGCCACCTATGGGGTGAAACCTTGGAGAATCACGGTGAGGCTCTTGCTGTCTCCCTCGATATTTCTAAGGCTTTTGACAGGGTTTGGCACGACAGCCTCAAAAGCAAGCTTCCTGCCTACGGAATCCCGGGGGCTTTGAGTGACTGGATATCTGACTTCCTGAGTGGGCGATCTATTAGAGTGGTTATCGACGGATGTTCCTCTAACCTATTAGCGATTAATGCCGGTGTCCCTCAGGGGTCTGTTCTCTCCGCAACACTATTCCTGCTGCACATTAATGATCTGCTGTGCCCTGGTATCTTTGGATATGCAGATGATAGCACTGTCACGGAGAGATATTTGTCCAGTGCTCGTTCCAGTTTGTTGGATACCGAATCTCAAAGAGAGTCCCTAATTGAGCGAATGAACTTGGCGCTTCGGGCGGTGTCTGATTGGGGCGAAGCCAACTTGGTTCAGTTCAACGCCAATAAAACACAGGCGTGTCTGATCTCCACCAAACGGAGTTCTTTCGATCTAGCCCCAACCTTTCAGGATACACTTCTGCCGTTAACCGACCATCTCGACCTCTTAGGTATGGATGTTTCATCCGACCTCAACTTCGGCCGCTTTATCGAGTCCAAAGCTAGAACAGCTGCAAAAAAACTTGGCATCCTCTCCAAGGTGCAGCGGTACTTCACACCGGAACAGCTGCTTCACTTGTATCAAGCACAAGTTCGACCGTGTATGGAGTACGGTAGTCACCTTTGGGACGGCTCTGCCAAGTACCAGCTTGATGCGATGGAATCGGTGGATCGAAGAGCTAGAAGGCTGATTGGCGACGAAGCGCTCGTTAGTACCAGGCTCCAACGTCTGGAGCATCGGCGCAAGGTTGCCAGGTTGTCGGTATTCTATAGGGTGTATTTTGGGGAGTGTGCTCGGGAACTCCACGATCTGATCCCACCGTCCGTATTCTATCACCGGTCTACCAGGCGCCGGGAGGGGTTCCACCCTCATGTGGTCATGTTTCCTAGAGTCCGCACTAAGCGGTTTGCTCGGTCGTTCTTGATCCGCACCGCTAAGGACTGGAATGCTCTTCCTGCGTCTGTATTTCCAGAAAAATATAACCTTGGCCTTTTTAAGGTAAGAGTGAATAGGCATTTTCTGGGTGAGCGTGCTACATCCTCGGCTTCATCTTCATTTACCATCAGGTGAGAGTGAGGCCAAACGCAAACCCATTTCTAAAAAAAAAAAAAGATGCATCTAAAAAGCCTGGTTCACACTTCCGTACAAAAAACTAATAGGTTCGAACCGCAGCGACTTAAATATTAATAGTTAGTCCATTTCTTTTGTAATTATAATTCAATCGCTACCGTTCTGTTTGCACCAAATAAAGATGATGTTCGGCCATATTTAAAGTTTAAAGTTAGTAATTTTGAAATTTACGGATTATTGGATTCTGGAGCATCCATTTCGATTTTAGGTAACAATGCTCATTTAGATTTTGTGAAATTCGGTTTTAATTTACAAAAAACACAACCAACATCTTGTCATGTTGCAACAGGCGTTGAAGTCCAAACAATATAGGGTATATTTTTGTTCCGTTAACATTTCTGCCGTACTTAAGCTAAAAAAGGGTTAAACCCGACTAGTCGATTTTGAGATATCATCATTACAGGCGGGAATTGACGTCTCTAAAAAACTATGTAAGATAGAGTGACCTTTCTTAGAGAGAAAATTAGCTAATTTTCTCACCTATCACATGGACCAATTTCTATTGAAAATAATTATCAATATAATACTTAAAATCCCTTTTTTTAATGTAGTTAAGCATTTTATTTTTTATGTTGGACTAATTATGACACTAAAACAGGGCTAACCATACCGTAACTTACTTTTAGCTTAGTAATTTCGTGTTACTGTCACTATCAAAAAAACTATTATACAGTTATTCAGCATTGCTTAGGTATAAACAAGTAAAACTGCATAACTGTTTTGTAACCAAGTATGGTATAGCCTCCTGGATCCTGGAGGTATCAACTATGACGAAACTGATATTTTTTTCAAGAAATCAATTTAGTTGGTGTCCCTTAATGTCAGAAAATTATTTTAAAAAATCATGGGGTTTTCCCCTCGGATTTTCCTTATGGCCTCAGGCGAGTACATAGGGACTTTGTCCTCACCTGAGAACAGTACAAATAAACCAAAATACTAAAATGAATCAACTTTATTTGCATATATATTTACAAAATTACTTATCTGTACTTATTATAGCACAGGTTCATACATTAGTATCATAATAAACAATTTTTAAAGTCAGTAACAAAAAGAAACTCTTATAAAATATACTATGTACGAGTAAAAATGTAACAATGGTACGAATTGTAATATTCTAGAGATCACAGTTACATTTTTTTTTATTAAGTAGATTAAATCATCAGTCTTAAGGCTAGACTAGGAAGCACCGAAGTTATATGTTCTGATATCCTTTGAATATTTTCAAAAATTTTGCTATCTTCGTCGTCGCTTTTTGATTCAGGTATAGCGGAACCATTAGATTCAAGATCATTTGTGACATAAACGTCTTCGCCGTCGGAATGACCGTCGGATTCGTCAAAGTTAAGGTACTTCTCTGTTTCACAGTCCTTTAAGGCTGAAAATCGTAAATAAAACATAGTTAACTTTCATGTAACATCAAAAAATCTTACATCGTTGAGACCGTTTGTACTCGTACGAGAACATAAACTTCAGAGCTATTTATGGCTAACGTTTTTTAATTTTTTGGAGGAAATTAACTTACTGACATATGGAATACACCAAAAATTTACTAATGAAAATCAAACAAAAATATATAATTAGACTTTCACTGAGATAAATCTGGATTACTTACAGCGGGGCACGGTGCGGCCGGTGGTGTCAGATGTCAAAGCCGCACTGATCGCTGATTGGCCACCTACGACTTGGTGTTAATTTTTCTAAGTTGACAGTTTCGTTCGAAAACGTTCTATGCGTGTTAACTTGTTAAGCCGGTGTGACATGCGGCTGTAGATTTTTGCAAATGTTATGTCCTCAAGTGAGAACCGGGGGCCCCAGGAGGATAGAAAGATCATTACGACACTAGATAACAAAAAATGGCAAAGGAATTTTAACCTTTATTTAACTAAGGAAAAGTAAAAAAAAATATTATGTCATGAATTTATGCAAAAACACTTAGCTTAAGATGGGTTAAGAAATTATCGCCTGTAGTTAACCCCGTTATAGCTTAGGATGGATTATTAATAAGTTGACGAAGAAAAAACGTTACTCCGTATTAATCGTTTATTAGACATTAAAATTCGTATCAAATTAAACAAAAAATCACTACTACGAGTACATAGTATAAATTAAAGTAGGTATAGGTTCCTGTCTGTCCCTATATATTCGGCTATATTCTCTTTCTAAACCACGCAACGGATTTTGATACGGTTTTCAGTTTTTACTGCCTGTTAGATTTTTTTAAAGAAGGGTTTCATGTACATTACATGATAACTGTGCCCGTGCAAAATCTTAAGTTTATCTATACATATATATGTATGTTTGTCAGTTGCGTGGTATTTATAGTACAAGCTTTACTTAATTTGGGACCAGGTCAATTGGTTTAAATTGTCCCAAGATTTATTTTTTTACAGGCCGTTGACGTTTTAGCCACTTCGGCTCCAAAAAGATATTATTGTAGATAAGTACATAAGGTATAAAGTATTAATATGAGTTTATTTAAGTACATTTTTTTTTTAAGTGCTTGGCAAGTTTCTTATTCGCGTTAACTTCAGTTTTACTTTTTTTAATGACTCAGTAAATGTAACATCAGAATTGCTATAATATTTTGTCTTATGTCGCAAACTCATAAAATATTCACATAAACCTTACATATTTCCATACAAACTTTCATCCCCTATTCCCTATTGTTATTTTACACCCTTGAGGGTAAAACTTTCATGAATTTTGAGTCAACAGCGCTTCGCTTCTTCTTCTAGCACTTCTAGCACTTCTTGCTCTAAAAATGACGATATTTAAATTCCATACAACTCTTCATCCATATTAATAAATACGGATCATTCACATATTTTTAAGTCGAGAACTACCCGACATGCTGGCGAGAAGGGGCTCGGAGACGACGGTGGAAGGCCCCGAGCCCTTTCTACCACTCCCGTTCACCTGGGTACGTAACAGACTGCACCAAAACACTAAGGAAGAGCACCAGATATTCTGGTCTAACCTAGACACCTGCAGGCAGACCAAGGAAGCCATCCAGACGATCAACCCCGGACTCGTAAGGAGGCTTCGTCACCTGAGGAGACCGCAACTGCGGCTCCTGACAGGAGCCATCACTGGACATGCCCTCTTTAACAAACACTTATTCACCCTAGGTGTCACGGACAGCCCCAAATGCAGAGGCTGCATGGAGGAGGAGGAGACAGCTGCACATGTCATTTTAAAATGCCCTGAAGTAGCAAGTTACCGGGCACAGCACCTCGGTACCCCGGGGTCACTTCCAGAGGTCATCGGCAACATTAAGGGTCTGCTGGGCTTCCTGGAAGATCTGGGTGGGCAAGAGTAGGGCCATCCAGACATCACGCAAAATAGGCGCTTTCCCCAAGTCGTCGAGTTGCGGAAACCAGCCCGCGAGTACCTATATACCCGACATGTTTCGGACCAGTCCGTGGACGTTAATCATGAGCCCCGCGGCGGTGACGCTATGACGACTGCGTACCGATGCCCTGACAGCTCGGCTGCTTGGTGCAGCAACAACTACCCTCGTTTGCTTCATTATTTTTAATGTTAATAGTCTCACGGTAGTTTTATGTTACAAATTTTCATTCCCCCTTTCTACCCCTTACAATCCTTTTTTCGCATTAAAAAGTAGTCTATGTCTTTTCTCAGGCTCTAGACTATCTGTGTACCAAATTTCATATAAATCGGTTCCGTAGTTTTGACGTGAAAGCGCGCAGACAGACAGACAGACAGACAGAGTTACTTTCGCATTTATAATATTACTTAGGGATTAGTTAGGATTAGGAAGTTAGGATTAGCACCCATAGAAACGTATCGTACCTAGCACATTTCTGCTGCAACTTCAAGCTTAAATTTTTTAAATTGTATTCAGTATATTACTCGCGTGATAAGAATTATAGGTAACTTGTGTCACGCAAGAATCGTTAAATACCGATAATGTCATTGAATGTTCTCTAGCATAATTATAATTTATCCACAAGAGCTTCTTCAGTTGTGCACCTAGTCTGGGTCTGTTCTTCGCGTTAAACAAGTGTAATCATGTTTTTTATGCTTGATGGCACAGAACGTCTGAAAAAAAGAGTTTTTTTCTAGAAAAGAATTCAATTACGAACGTAGTAGGTACATGTACAGTCATGGAATTTAATTTCAAACCCACCTGCGGTTCAATATCGTACAAGAAATCTGTCACTTTTAGAGCATTAGCTAGAGTACGACGTCGCTTTAACGTGTCGACCAACAAACAAACAGCATTTCAACAAAATCGGTTTTGAATTAAATTCCTTACATACAAACCTTTTTTGCAAACTTTTTTCTAGAATTACTCTTTATTGGTGAAAACCGCACCAAAATCGGTTTGGTAGTATCAAACATCTAAGTGTACAGAAAGCGGTAAGTGATGTTGATGATAGAGATGATAAGTAGGTTAGTTAAGTAAGTACAATCCTTAAGTCCTTAAATTAAATTATAATCATATGAATAAATAACCTCGATAAACAAATTAATGTCTTACCTTCCGGTGTTACGAGACATGGCGGGAACGCGACAAAACGTCGCCGGCACAACCTCGCCCGCACCGTTCCCCCGGCTCCCGGCCAATTGATTTGACCAATCGTGCGTCCGCGTCGCGGAATGCGAACTGCAGATAACTAACTTCTAGCCTAGCTATGTGGCTTAACTTTATTTTACCTAAGGATTACTTATAAAATACTTATTTCTCTTCGTTTTAAAAAAACAGGCGATTGGTTATTTTGATCTTTATAGTGTATGAAAAAAAAGTTTTACTTAGGTTAAAAAGGGTTAAAGGATCTTAACCGATTTTCAATTAAGTTTTTTATGTTAACTTCCCTACGTAACCAAGATATAGAGTCCACCTACATTAACCTTATCCAAACCATTTATTGCAATAGTACAGCTGACATAAAACTCCAAACATCTGGCCAATCCTTTCCTATAGAAAAAGGCGTTAAACAGGGAGACCCGCTATTTCCGAAACTGTTCACCAGCACCCTCGAAGAAACTTTTAGAAGCTTGGCGGCCTCATGGGAGAACAGGGGCATAGTAGTCGGCGACAGGAGACTTACCAATCTCCGGTTCGCTGATGACATTGTCCTTTTTTCCCAAACATCCCAGGAACTCGAGCTAATGCTGCAAGAACTGAGCATAGCAAGCCTTGAGGTTGGACTAGCGATGAATAGGTCAAAAACACAACTCATGACCAACAACACGAAACGTAGGGTCACGGTGGATGGGCAGGTAATACAATATGTCGACGAATATATCTATTTGGGCCAGATAGTTTCTTTCCGTAATAGGCAAGATAAGGAGATCGAACGCCGCATTGAAAACGCCTGGAAGAGCTACTGGTCCATAAAAGAGCTCATGAAGGGAAACCTTCCAAACACCCTAAAGCGAAAACTCGTCGACATGTGTATACTGCCCATTCTAACCTACGGTGCGCAAACATGGTCTCTGACCGAAAATCAAAAGTTAAAACTCAAGGTTTGCCAAAGAGCGATGGAGCGCAGCATATTAGGTGTTAAGAGGATAGACAGAATCCGGAACACTACGCTGCGCTCACAGACACGCATAGCCGACGTTGGAGAAAAAACTGCCAAGCTAAAGTGGAACTGGGCCGGACATGTCTGTCGCATGCACCCACAGAGGTGGGCTCGCACAGCCACTTGGTGGGTGCCGCAGAACGGCCATCGACGACGAGGCAGGCCAAGAAAGAGATGGCGGGATGACTTGGGCGGGTTTGAAAAGGACTGGGCTGATATTGCGTCAAATGGGGAGTTGTGGAAGTCTTGTGGAGAGGCCTTTGCCCAGCAGTGGGACACAAATATAGGCTAATAAAAAATAAAACAAATGTTAACTTATTTATATGCTAGTTTTTAACGAACGATTTATAGAAGTTAACTAGCCTTTATTAAAGTTAAAGGATTTTGACTTATTTTTAGGCTAGGAAAAATGGTTAACTTTATTTTAACTACCAAAATCATTAAAAAAACAAGTAGATTTCGAGAAGGAAAGAGCCTTTTGCCCTCTCATGGACAAGTTTTGTGGCTTAACTAGTATTTAATTAAGTAAGTCTTCAAAAAAGTGTGGCTTAACTGTTTCACGACAATCTGTATCTCCGTAACCGAAGAATGTAGGATATATGTTTCTTAGAACAAAATGTAGAGAATTTTGCGCTCTGTAATTTGGCATAATTAACTCGAAACTGACCAAATGAGGCTTAACCCATTTTTAGCTTAAGTACGGCAGATTTAATAACTTAACTCACGTCATTAAATTTTTTGTTATACCCGACATTGTTTCGGACGTTATTTTAGGAGTGGATTTTTGGAAATCATTTCGATTGGCGCCTGAAATTTTTGACAACATAGACTACATAATGACACCGAATACTTATTTTAGGAATTGCAACGGTATAGATTCAGAACAAGTTAACACGATACAGTCATACGTGCATTTGAACGCGAACCAAAAGGAACTGGCTGACGCAGTGGTAGGTAAATTTATGGACATTTCTTTTGAAAAGGTAGGGTTAGGTAGGACCGGCCTGATTGAGCATGTTATCGAGACAGGTGACGCATCGCCTGTGAAGGTGAAGCAGTACCCGCTTTCACCTGAAAAGCGAGCAGTATTAAGTACTGAGCTCGATAAAATGCTACAATTGGACGTGGTCACTCCCTGTGAAAGTCCATGGAATAATCCTGCGTTACTAGTGCGTAAGTCAAATGGAGACTGGCGTTTTTGTTTGGATTGTAGGAAGTTAAATGCGGTCACGAAGGGGGATTCGTATTCCATTCCGGACATTCCGCAAATCTTAGATAGCTTGAAGGAAGCGAAGTACCTGACGTCGATCGATTGAAGTTCCTCATTTTGGCAAATTCCGTTAGCAAATAGCTCACAGGAAAAGACTAGTTTTTGCGTACCGGGTCGCGGGTTATTTAAATTCAAGGTCATGCCATTCGGATTGTGCGGAGCACCTGCTAGACAGCAGCGGCTCATGGATAGGCTGATCGATCACAATTTGACAAGTGACATCGAAACCGGTTTAGTATTTTGTTACATCGATGACATTGTGATCTGTTCATCGGATTTTCAGACCCATTTAGTACTTTTGAATCGCGTTTTGAAAATTGAAAATGGCAAATTTAACAATAAATTTTGCGAAGTCCAAGTTCTTCAGACAGTTGCTTAAATACCTAGGTTACGTCGTAGACGAGTTCGGGTTGCGCACTGATCCTGAAAAGGTCGCTGCCATTTTGAATTTTCCCATTCCGACCACTTCTCGGGAAGTGAAGTTATTTTTAGGGACGTGCTCATGGTATCGTCGATTTATTCGAAACTTTTCGACTTTAGTCGCTCCTTTAAATAGACTCACGGCTAAGGGGAAGAATGTTCTTGCCTTTCGGTGGTCTGAAGAAGCAGAAAAAGCCTTTAAGTCATTGAAGAACGCATTAGTTTCGGCTCCTATTCTGGCAGTGCCTGATTTCGACAAGCCTTTCGTGGTGCACTGCGATGCTTCTTCATATGGACTAGGTGGGATGCTTAGTCAGACTATCGACGGACACGAACACCCCATCGCGCATGTTAGTCGTTCTTTAAACAAGCATGAACAAAACTACAGCGCGACCGAGAGGCAGGCTTTTGCCGTTTTGTTCTCTGTAGAGAAATTTCAGGCGTATTTAGGATCGCGTCATTTTAAGGTGATTACGGATCACGCGTCACTTAAGTGGTTTATGAACCTAGAGAACCCATCAGGACGTTTAGCACGTTGGGGGTGTAGACTGTCTCAATTTGATTTTGAAATTGAGCACAGGAAAGGCACCGATAATGTGGTACTTACCTGATTGTCTAGGCTCATGAAAATTGATGCCATGAACGGTTCGAACACCGAGGACGTAGAAAAGGACGAATGGTACGAGAAGATTATGAACGGTTGTAAATCTTTCCCCGCTAACTTTCCGAATTTTTGTATTAAAGAGGGAAAGTTACTCCGATTTTGTAAGAGTAAGTACAACTTACTCAGTGAATTTGACTGGAAAGTGGTAGTGCCAAAGTGTGACCGAATTAAGGTTTTAACAGAGAACCATTGTGAGTCTACAGCCGCCCATCTCGGTGTATTTAAAACACATCGGCGGTTATCTTTGACATATTTTTGGCCTGGCATGCATAAGAACGTAGTCGACTTTGTGAAGGTGTGTGACGTATGCTCTGCCTATAAGCATTCACAGCGACAAACTCCCGGGTTGATGGGTCAGCCAAAAATATGTCATAGACCGTTTCAGGTAGTCTCCATAGATTTAGTAGGTCCACTGCCGCGTTCTCGGTCGGGTTACACGTTTTTGTTTGTGATGACATGCTGCTTTTCAAAGTACACGTTATTGTTTCCGCTTCGTCGCGCAACAAGTGCCTTAGTTGCAAAACATTTTGAAAACGGTGTTATTTTGGCTCATGAGGTTCCTTAAACTGTAATAGCCGATAACGGGGTTCAGTTCACTGGTTCAGAATTCAGGCAGCTTCTGAAACGATACAATGTTCCTAGGGTTCATTATGGACCACGGTATACCCCACAGGTGAATTTGGTTGAGCGTCATAACAAAACGGTTATGACTGCCGTAGCGTCGTACGTGGAAGATAACCACCGTACATGGGATGAGCAACTGCACCGTATTCAGTTTGCGTTAAACAGTGCAGTTAACGAGTCCACGGGGTTCTCTCCTTTCTTTTTGGTACACGCTAGGGAACCAGTCATAAACGGTTCGTTCTACCGAGATACGGGTCAGGAGTATACCGTAGGTATTCCTAGAGAAGAATATGCGGGCGAATTTGGCTGTTTGAAAAGTATTTTTGAACAAGTTAGGTCCCAGCTTTTGAAAGCGCATGGCACAAATGCAAAATACTATAATTTAAGGCGACGTTCAGCTAAATTTTCCGTGGGAGATATTGTGTGGAAACGCACTTACGTACAAAGCGATGCTTTGAAATTTAAGATGGCAAAGCTCGCGCCAAAGTGTGAAAAGTGCAGGATTAAGAAAGTTTTGTCTCCCTTAGTTTATGAATTGGAAAGGATGGACGGCCATCCGATAGGCTCTTGGCATATTAAAGACCTAAAAGCGTAATTACCGCTTTTGGCTCATTTGGTGACCAGTGGACGCGCGGCCCGCTTTACTAGTTATCGCTCGCCGCGCCGCCATTGTTGACTAAAACGCCATGTAAGTGGTGAATTAGGTAGTTCGGACGGTGATTGTGGTCGGTGGACGCACGATGGCTTGCTACGGCTCGTCGTCGTGCTGCCACGGATCGTAACCGTCGTTTGTAACTGTTGCCACTAATTAAGATTGGAGCTTAGCATTCGAGTGTTAAATATTCAGATATATTTAATCACAAATTGTTAGAGGTGGTGAACAAAAATAATTGTCGCACTACTTTTGTAAGCGTGATGTATGGAAAGCAAGTGAACGTTGATGAATTTAGGGCGGCTCAATCTGAACTCCATAACATCCGGAGTAGTCTTTAATATATATGCACAAGTATAGGTATGAATATTTTGTCCCTTACCAAGTTATGTATAGGTTTATGTACACCTGTGTTTCGCATTCAACATGAACGGGTTTCGGTACTTGTGTGGATGCGATGTTATGTTGCACAGTAATTTTGCTTCGTTCCTTTTAGTTATCTCGACCTAGGCGAGATACATTTCGTTTCCTCAGACAGCAGTTTAAGAAGTATTGTTTTTTCGGTATTCCTCAGAGACAATAAATTGTATCTGAGATGTTTAGTTATATCTTGGTGAAGGGTTTCAGTTCAGTTTAGGTTACGTTTTGAATTTTGAAAGTTGTTGTGACTATTTCGTTAGGTTTCGCCCGGACAAGAAGAGATTATATTGAAGGATGCTGAACATCGGTCCTGGCTGTTGACGATTAACCTCTTCAGCACAACATTGCCGTTGTGCTGGGAAGGTTAATGCGGTTTGTTTTCTTTATGGTTAGATTGTTTTTTGAAGGTTTTTGGTATGTAACTTAGTGTTGGATTTATGGTTTTGTTGGTTACATACATATTTTCCTCTGTTAAGGGGTTCTATTAAGCACAATTTTTTTGTAATAACTTTTTAGTAGAGTTTTTTCAGCACTTTTAGTTAACGTTTGTGGTTACGCAGGGTAATCGAACCTTGGGTAGTTCTTTCACTGGAGATCAGAGCGCTGAAAACAGCGTCGGTTCACCTACGTTGAACCTTAAATGGGGAAGGGGGGTATTGTAACGTTGTGTACTTTTGGTACGTTTTCTCCAGTCACTTGAACAGCTTAAGTTTCGATTATTGTGGTAACATCAGTAGGTTTTTTCAATACTGGCAACTTTTTAACATGAAACTACCGTGAGACTCAGACATATTAATAAAGCGGATCACTCACGTATTTTTGCGTCGGGAAATGCCCGACATGTTTCGGACCAGTCCGTGGTCCTTAATCATGAGCCCCCGCGGCGGTGGCGCGACGACGACTGCGTACCGAAGCCCTGACAGCTCGGCTACTCGGCACAGGCGGCTCGGGCGGCGGCGAACAACTACCCTCGTTTGCTTCATTATTTTTAATGTCAAATAAAAAAGGATAAGGAGGCTCTGAATGTCCCCGGGGTATACATGATTCCCTGCTCCTGTGGCAAAAACTATATAGGTGAGACTGGCCGGAACATATCCACAAGGTTATCGGAGCACATACGTAGTATGAAGAAACAGGACAGCCAGGCTTCGGCAGTGACAGAACATTCATTAAATTCGGATTCGACGCATTTTATCCGTTTCGATAAGGTGTCCGTACTGGCGAGGGAAAAGTTTTTTGTGCCGCGGAAAGTACGGGAGGCTATTGAAATTGGACGTCATCCGAATTTTAATCGTGATGGTGGATGGTCGGTGCCATCCAGCTGGAAAACGGTGTTGAGTACTACGTCGGAGACGGGTGTGTCCGAGCCTTTAGAGAGTGATGTGGTTAGTGTAGTGTGCAACCCTATATTTGACATTAAAAATAATGAAGCAAACGAGGGTAGTTGTTCGCCGCCGCCCGAGCCGCCTGTGCCGAGTAGCCGAGCTGTCAGGGCTTCGGTACGCAGTCGTCGTCGCGCCACCGCCGCGGGGGCTCATGATTAAGGACCACGGACTGGTCCGAAACATGTCGGGCATTTCCCGACGCAAAAATACGTGAGTGATCCGCTTTATTAATATGACTGGCAACTTAATTAGCTGTGTTTACATACGCGGCTACATATGATTGGTAGATCATATGATAATAAAAATTAGGACTGTCAGCCGCAGATTTTCCCCCTAAATATGGGGATATAAAATGAACTTTGCGTTTATTTTACATACCATTTTTTTCAGATATTTCAGGAAGTACTTATTGTAACAAGGTTTGACAAGAATTGGAATTGATGGCATTTCGATTTACGTAGGGACTAACATCTTTAGACATTGTTAATTGTGAACCTATCTATCATAAGAACCGCCTTCAGCAAAACACCCGCTTGCGGCTGAGCTAAAACATATATTTACTTTAATTGTCTGGTATTTAGACGCTAAGGTTTCACAATTACATTACTGTATACATGTTGTAACGGTGTGTTTATTATGCTTCAAAGTTCAATAGTTTATTCAGTAGTTTGCGAGTGATCCGCTAGATGGCGCTACTCGCCGTTGCCTATGTTTTACGAAAAATTATAAATAATTGGTCTAAAATTAATAAATACATATATATTAAATGAGAACAACGTGATGCTTGTATCCTATTTTATAAAATAACTTCTATTATTAATTATTTCAGCCGTCTATGGTTGACTTGAGGCGCCATAGATTAATTCATCTACAGCTCCTGTCAATAGTCTATGGAAGTACCGTAAGATTGTTGTTCTTCGGGCTCATAAAATTCGGATGCACAAGCATTTCGGCTTCATTTACAATACATTCGCAACTAAATAGAAATATTAGAACCAGCCGCGTATTTCTATCGTAAACTAAAATGTAATTGTGTTAATTTATCGCCGCCCGAGACTTGGGTAAGTCAGTGCCAGCAAATAACCTAAAAACCTCTTTCTTAGCTTATGTTTCCTTTTCCAAATTGTGTTTTACTGTGTTATTTCTTTGTTAACGTATCTTTATTTAAAATTGTAACCACGTAACTCTGTAGTTACGTGGTAAACTACATCAATATCCTAAATCAAGGCTTGCGCCCACGGGCAAACGCCAACAATCATAACCTGTGTAAATCTAGTGTCAATTTCTTTTAATTTAATTACATAATAATTCTGTCGTTATTATCAGCCTACGTTGTTCTAAATTCAAACCTGCGACCGTTACAACAGTCCAAATTTAAATTCAAATATGGTAACGGTCTTCAACCGTTACACCCTTTTTGTTACTCTTTACTTTACTATTTCTTTTTCTTTTTTGCTTGTGCTTTGTGACTCCGTGTCGATAGTTCTTGCCACCACAACATCTAAGTCGGTTCGTCCCTGGGCCCGCGTCGCCCTTCGGTCAACGGTGGCAAGGATTATCGCAGCGGGGCTGTGTACTGAGACAGCCAACGCTGGCTTTTTCAGGCGGCTACCTACGGGTTGAAACCCTTCCTGCTCGGCCTTGCACGCACGCTTCAACCAGCACCCCTCTGCCTGTCTTCCCCTGCTTGGCGTCTTCTAGTGGCGTAGAGAGCGGCCCCTCTTCGATCGCTCCAGCTCACGCCACTTGCAGTCCCCTGCGAGTCCTTCGCCGTACTGCAAGACCTTCTGCCCGAGGGAAGTTCCGGCCTACATACGAGAACCAACTGCAATCGCTATATCCACGACCCTATAAATCTCGTGCTCGTCGGTTGGGTGCAATAAACACTTGTCGTGACAACTTTTGTTTCTTTTACGCTCCACGAGGCACCCAAACGCGACACTGGCGCCCTTATCGTGGTATTGAGTTGGTTCAGGTATTTATTGCTTATTTGTTGTGTGTGTGCAATTTTTTCTTTCTTTTGTGAACGTTCTTGGTGTAGTTTGCAATATTATCCTCCCTGTGTGGTGGTCGGGGTAGAATAACACCACTCTCTTCTGTCCGAGATGTCGTAAGAGGCGACTAAGGAACCTTCCCTGTGTGGTGGTCGGGGTAGAATAACACCACTCTCTTCTGCCCGAGATGTCGTAAGAGGCGACTAAGGAACCTTCCCTGTGTGGTGCTCGGGGTAGAATAACGCCACTCTCTTCTTTCCGAGGTGTCGTAAGAGGCGACTGAGGAACCCTTCCGCCTGGATTTCGCCGTACACCTGGTGCAAATCCACGGCTCTGCCTTCTGCAGTTTTTTCTTTGTTTTTTTTTTTATTTAAATTTTAACGATTTTTTTTGCCAACCCTCTTTTAATTAAAAAATATTGCAAGTTTCACTTAAATGCTTTCCTCTGTCATTGTACTGTTCTTTGCATTATAAAGGAGCGTATTAACTTTAACTAAACAATGTAACGACTCGGAGCTTAACTTTAAAATCAACTTCCTTTGGGTTATTTGCTGCCTACTACCCTAAGTCTTGTAGGTCGGACGCATTAGCTTATTTCAAATATTTTTTTTAACTTTTCAATTTCATAACCGTTAAACGCGAACATTTTTTTTTCACTTTTTATGACCCAAATTTGAATTACCCGTTTTTTTTAAATAGTGGGTACTATTTTTTATTATTTTTTTATTATTGATTCTCGCTGGTTATGTCGCATATAATAATTTGTACTGCACTAGTGCGGTATGGTAAACTCCATATTAATTTTTAAAATTAAAATTTTAGTGTTTTTTTTTTACATTATAAAATGGCTTAATTAATTAAACTACTCGTAAAACTTTGTTTCTGCCATGCAGAAAATATCCAATAATTATTTTTTTTACAACTTAAACTCATCCTTTATAATTTTTTTTTTGTTTTTACTTTTATAGTTCATGATCGACTCGATGGATCATAGCTATAAATTTCTTAACTTGTAACTTCATTACTACTGCACTCGTTGTTCTACGTAATTATACCTACCGTATTTGGTTAAAACTAAAAGCCTATCACACAAGCGGGTGGTTACTTGTTAAATAAGCCCTATGAACCATGATCTAGTGTTATGTACGCCGAGCGGTGCAAACTCGTTAAATAAGCCCTTATGTATATAATGCTAGGTAAACTATATAGGACGGGTTGTGATCCTATGACTTAGATACGGCGGGTTATGTAAATTGCTTTTTTCTTATCCAGTTAGAACTTGCCACTTTCTTAATGTAAGAGTCAACTTGTTCTTTAAATAGTTGACTCATTTTGATAGGTTGCCTTAATGTTTACTTGAAAATATTGAGGCTAGTATGATTGGAGAGAAGGTATGTTGCGTGAGGTATGAGTGTAACGAATGTGTAAGCATTAAGTTTTTCTTAGGCGGATTTTCCTTCTAGAAGAAAAATCCTTTCTGGAGAAGAGGGGTAACGGTGTGTTTATTATGCTTCAAAGTTCAATAGTTTATTCAGTAGTTTGCGAGTGATCCGCTAGATGGCGCTACTCGTCGTTGCCTATGTTTTACGAAAAATTATAAATAATTGGTCTAAAATTAATAAATACATATATATTAAATGAGAACAACGTGATGCTTGTATCCTATTTTATAAAATAACTTCTATTATTAATTATTTCAGCCGTCTATGGTTGACTTGAGGCGCCATAGATTAATTCATCTACAGCTCCTGTCAATAGTCTATGGAAGTACCGTAAGATTGTTGTTCTTCGGGCTCATAAAATTCGGATGCACAAGCATTTCGGCTTCATTTACAATACATTCGCAACTAAATAGAAATATTAGAACCAGCCGCGTATTTCTATCGTAAACTAAAATGTAATTGTGTTAATTTATCGCCGCCCGAGACTTGGGTAAGTCAGTGCCAGTAAATAACCTAAAAACCTCTTTCTTAGCTTATGTTTCCTTTTCCAAATTGTGTTTTACTGTGTTATTTCTTTGTTAACGTATCTTTATTTAAAATTGCAACCACGTAACTCTGTAGTTACGTGGTAAACTACATCAATATCCTAAATCAAGGCTTGCGCCCACGGGCAAACGCCAACAATCATAACCTGTGTAAATCTAGTGTCAATTTCTTTTAATTTAATTATATAATAATTCTGTCGTTATTATCAGCCTACGTTGTTCTAAATTCAAACCTGCGACCGTTACAACGGTCCATTTAAATTTAAATTCAAATATGGTAACGGTCTTCAACCGTTACCCCTTTACACCCTTTTTGTTACTCTTTACTTTACTATTTCTTTTTCTTTTTTGCTTGTGCTTTGTGACTCCGTGTCGATAGTTCTTGCCACCACAACATCTAAGTCGGTTCGTCCCTGGGCCCGCGTCGCCCTTCGGTCAACGGTGGCAAGGATTATCGCAGCGGGGCTGTGTACTGAGACAGCCAACGCTGGCTTTTTCAGGCGGCTACCTACGGGTTGAAACCCTTCCTGCTCGGCCTTGCACGCACGCTTCAACCAGCACCCCTCTGCCTGTCTTCCCCTGCTTGGCGTCTTCTAGTGGCGTAGAGAGCGGCCCCTCTTCGATCGCTCCAGCTCACGCCACTTGCAGTCCCCTGCGAGTCCTTCGCCGTACTGCAAGACCTTCTGCCCGAGGGAAGTTCCGGCCTACATACGAGAACCAACTGCAATCGCTATATCCACGACCCTATAAATCTCGTGCTCGTCGGTTGGGTGCAATAAACACTTGTCGTGACAACTTTTGTTTCTTTTACGCTCCACAAGGCACCCAAACGCGACAATGTGAATTTGTAGGAAATAAAGGTTGTGCTTAATACTAACATTTTTCCTTTACCTCCATTTAGTTAAGCCCTAAACATTCAAAGCACGCCTCCAGACAATATTTCGATTTTGTGATAGCTCCGGCTATCTTTTTAGTATTTTGATATTTCGTTTGAAACTAGTGATCCTCCCTCCGAGCAGGGGAATGCCCATGTCACGCTTTACGTTTGTACTGCGCCGTAGCGGCATGCAAAGCGCTCAGGCTTGCGCACGGAAAGAGTTAAGACGTGGGACGGGATATCGGTCCGGTTTAGTGATAGCGTTTAGTCTTCTGTAATCACCGCATACTCTTATATCGCCATTTTTCTTTGGGACGACGTGTAGTGGGCTTGCCCATGGGCTCATGCTTGGACGGCACAGGCCCTGCTTCATCATGACGTCGAATTCTTTTTTTACGGTGGCGTAACGATGTGGTGGAATAGGAAGTGCCTTACCATGTAAGGGTGGGCCGGTCGTTTCAATGTAATGTTGCACCGAATGTTTGGGTGCTTCTTTTATTGACGATAAGCAGGTGACGTCAGGAAAATCGCTGAGAATGTTGTGGTATTTCTGCTTCACGTCTATACTTCTTATGGTAGTTTATATGCTCTTACAGAGAGGCGCTCGTACTGATAGGTTTGTTTGTCTATCAGGGTTCGGCCGGCGACATCGACGAGTAGCTTGTGATGATTTAAAAAATCTGCGCCAATTATTGGTTTGCTCACTGCGGCTATGACGAACTTCCCCCGAAACGAGCGCTGCAAGTTGAAATCCAGGTCCATCGTTTTCTCGCCATATGTTGTTATGATACTATTGTTTGCTGCGTACAATTTAAACGTTGTCAGTCGTGCTTGTACCTTTTTGGTTTTTGGAATAACGGAGATGTTCGCCCCGGTGTCGATGAGGAATAGAGAAGGAGAGTTTTGATTTTTTATCGGTGATGAATAGACGGTATGAATTATTTTTAGCGCTGGGTCCCGTCTCGTCCGACGCTGGTCTTAGTTTCCCGATTCCGAAGATCTTTGCGCGAATGAACACGGCTGTTCGCATCTATACGCTTGTCGGCCAAATTTTTGATGGTAATAACAGAACGCGGAACTGCTTGGAGTTGCGCTACGGTGTGAGCGGCGGCCGCGCCGTTCCTGCGATTGAGAGCGGGAGCGGGGCCTGTTATACCATTGGCGGCCGCGCTTGCGCCAGTTGCACTGCGGCGAGCGGCTGTGACGGTTGCGTCCCTGTGCAGTGACGAGTTGCGCTATTGCCTCCGTCAGCTTATCAATTTTATCTTCAAGTATGCTAAGTTTTGCAGGAGTAGGAAGTGTCAGGTGCGTCTGACGGACGGCGCAAGCTTCTTGATGGGATGCAGTTGCAGTTTATGGTTGACATTTCTGATGGACTGCGGCTACTTCGTGTTGCGCTCGTTGATCCATCATTTCGTCTGCCTTTTGTGCTACTTTGCGTAAACTCGCCGTGTCGCTGAGTGCTAGTACGGTGCTGATGTTGCTTGGTAGTTGTTTTAACAGTATGCCGCGAAGACTTTCTTCGGATAGATGTGCGCCGGCTAGATTTTGCATCCTTCTTATAAGTTGTGACGGTTTTAAATCGCCTAGTTCAATGCCAGCGAGCACGCGCTGCACATTTTGCTGCTCTAATTCTTCGTAGACGTCGAGTAACCTTTTTTTAACTTCTTGATATTTGTTGGTTTGAGGTGGCTTCAGAAGCATGTCGTATATTTCGTCGATGTCTTGACGTTCCAGTTAGCCCAATACTAGCTCGTACATAGCCTGATCACCTTTTTTTTGTGGCGAAGCGATGGCTTCGAAATGTGCGAACCAGGCTCGTAACTTGTCGCGCCAGATAGGTGGGATTCGGAATCCAACGGAAACTCCAGATATTTCTTCATGACTTTGATGTTCCATTCTTGTGGCTTCTTTAGAGCTGCTGGGAGGTTGACTTTGTTCTTTTTGCTGTTCTTGCTTGTTCTCTGCGCTTTTTTCGGTGTTACTTGGAGGATTCGGTGCCATGTAGGCTGTCGGGGTCACCACTGTTGAGGGCAGTGGTACCGTGGCAGCGATGGATGGAAACAATGGTCCAAGTTTGTAATGAACCTTCATTTTTTTTATTTTTTTTTTAATGAATGGCTCCGCTGTTGGTGTGGCCACCGTTACAGCTTTGTTTGACTTTTGAGGGTGTGCTTAAAAGCACAACCGCTCTGTTAATCTAAGTATCTTGACATTGTTTCTTGGTTTCCACAGGGTCCTGGAGGTTGGAGATCATCCAAAGAAGTTTGTATGGGGCTGAACCTGCCCGGTCCATGTCTGTACTGGTTCTCGTGATGAGGACGGGTGGAGAAAAAGGCGGCTCTCGGCGGCCTTCCCCTGCGACGACTGGAGCGGCGACTGGAGCGGTGGTGTCCAGTGAGATGATCAGCGGCGCGTCTTTCCAGCACGGCGGCCTGGATAGGGTCAGTGGGGTCGGAAAGGACGTGTTTAGGGCGCCTGATGGGCACGCCCAAAGTGGAGAGAAGATCGGGATCTTGAGCAGGGAGAATAGGGATATAATTACTGGCGTCTCGGATGAGGGGATTAGGGTGGTGGGCCGAGTTGTCAAAGAATTTCATGGCTGCGTCTGTTAAGATGCCTTGCACTGAAGGGCAATTGATGTCCCGATGGATCGCCTTGTTAGGGGCGAACCATGGGGCATCAATAGCCCTTCGTAGGAATTTGTTTTGTAGCTGTTGGAATTTGAAAAGGGTTGTCTTTCGTCCGTGTCCGAAGACCACCCCCGCGTAGGTGAATATGGGCCGTATGCATATCTTAAATAAGTTGATCTTGTTCTTGCTAGACATGCCTCTGTTCCTGCAGAGAAGCGGCCCCAGCCTGCCTATCACGGATCTGGCTCTGTCTCTAACGATTCGGATGTGCTTTACAAAAGTGAGGTGCCTGTCCAGTGTGACTCCTAGATATTTGACCTCGTTGGACCAATCTATGGGTAGGTCGTGGAGCATGATGGATACGGACGGGTTGGACTTATTTTTCCTTGAGAAAAGGATAGCTGCACTTTTGTCAGGATTTACCTCAATCCTTCAACGTTGAACCAGTGTGAGGGGAGGTAATGAGGACGGGGGAGAGGCCGAGCATCGCCTGGTCACCTCATCATTAACGAGGTTGATATGGGGATCATCCATGTGGAGGGTACTCAGCGAGCATTGATTTTCCAGGGATGCTGCAAGGCATTCGGCCTTATCTCGTCCTCGAGTGCCATTGTAGCGGAGTTGGGACAGGTCAGGGGAGGTGGTGATTCATGGATGTCGTTTTTGAAGTACTTCGCTAGCTTCCAGTAGGCTAGATGACTGGGAGTGATGCTCTTCAGTTTTTGCACCAGGAGTCGTTTCTAAAAGCCGAGACGCGCTCTTTAGTCTCGTTTTGCAGGGCGCGGCGTCTCCTGCGGTTTTCGTCAGTCGGGTAACGGTCATAGGCTCTGGTCGCGGCGTTTATTTCCCTCAATAGTTCTCTCAGCTCTTCTGGGAGAGGAGGTCTCTTATCGTCCGTCGCAGGTATGACCTTTGACGCACTGATAGTTGATGCCCTTAGAAAGTTAGTGAGGGAGGCAATTGCCTTGTCGGTATCGTCTTTTGTTGTGATATGGGTGGGAAGTCCTTCAATGTTAGTCGGGTCCGTTGATGAGAGTATGTTTAGGATTTTAGTCCAGTCGGTGATAGTCTTAGTGGGTGGAGTGAAGTTTTCAGGAGGGCCGAGTTGAATTATGATTGGTCTATGGTCTGAGTCTAATGCATGGATAACTTCGATGGATCTCATCCTCAGTGCCACATTTTTAAGTATGACTATATCCAGGATCGAGGGCGCTGCTGTGCCACCGTTAACGTCAGCTGTGCAATAAAAAAATAATTATTTACTGAATCAACGCAAGAATCTTCCGCTTATCCAGTACGTTTTGAAGAAAAAACAGTGTTATTGAATATATATTGTGGATAAGCAGTGAAATAATCGGAGAACTATAGAAAAACAAAAACTTTTGTCCAGTGATTAAACAGTTAAAGTGACGTTGTTGTGCTCAAAAACTTAAGAAGCCTAAATAAAACAGTATTAGGAGTGCTAGAACATTAAAGTGTCAATATTGCGGAGTACCAATGACAAATTAATTTAAATAAGTGCACATAAATAACCTAAAAGTGCATTATAAATTGTCGATTCATTCAAACGAGGCAGTTATATAACAGAGCCATCTGGCGTCGGGTTAGTAAACGATCTGGATCGATCGAACTCAAGGGCTGCAACAAACTTTAAAATAACGTCCCTAGTTCTAACAGAAACCACCAGAGGGCATAAAAGTTTAGAATTTATACTACCGAAAACGAGAACATAAGAAAAAAATGGAATCGAAGATTGAACAGATTATGACAACCTTACAACACATTCAGAAAGAACTACAGAATCAAAAAAACACTATACAGAGGAGCTGAGAAAGCGTTACTGACAAAATACAAAAATCTTGAGATGAAAAATTCAAGTTCATTAAAGAGAAATTTAACAACTTAAAAGAACGCGTAGAAAACCAGGACCAAAGATTATATTTTCTAGAAAAAAACGCATGACAGCGAAACTTGCTATTTTTTGGGATTGATGAAAATGAAAATTCCTACTTCCAGCTTGAAGACTTATTTCTGAACTTTATTAATAAATATTTTTCAATTGATCTTGATTGTAGAGATATTGAATCTCTAGAAAGAATAGGAAAAAAATCAGAAAAGATCCGTCCTATTATTGCGACTTTCAGAACTCTTCGAAAAAAAAAATAGAAATGTTAAAACAAAAGAAAAAATTAGACGACTCTGGTTTTTACATTAAAGAGGACTATCCTGATCAAATTTTAAAAATAAGAAAAGAACTGCAAGAGCAGGCAAAAATGACTCCGAAACCCCCGAAACAAATGGCAAGAAAAAAAGAAACCTATCTTTATCCCCTCAGAACAACTCTAATCGTCCAAACGAAACTCCTACAAGTATGCAATCTTACAAGAAAAATAAAATCTCGTCGGATACAGCTAGGCAACGAGGATCTTCAGATGAAATAATTAAACCTGGAATACTAAACTTTCTGGTCAATAAAACTCCAAGTTCTGCCTCTCATTCCAAAGATCAAGAAAGCGCATAGCAGCCAGCAGTCCCTCCTAGTGAAGTAACTAAAAATATAGTACACAGCTATCTCCCAAGCCGGCTGGTCACCGTGGGAGATTATGACCAAAACCCTCCAGATATGCATCATCGGACATCAAACCAGAGTCATGCATCCACACAAAATGGCTCAGAAGTACACTTAAGCGACTATAAACCCAAGAATCAGAATCTCTTCTACATAGCAACATACAACGTGAGAACTTTGGCATCGCATGCCCGCTTGCTAGAGTTAATGGACGCTTTACATAATACAAAATTTGATATAATTGGACTTGGAAATTCAATACAAGAATATGAAAATATCATTTTTTACTACATTGGTAACACACCAGGCCTCTACGGCGTGGGATTTCTAGTTAAAAAATACCTTAAGAAAAACATTGAAAGTTTTGTCGGCCTATCAGAGCGAGTGGCATTTTTGAAGCTAAGTATTAACAACTTCAAATTGAGTATCGTGCAAGCATATGCTCCCACGAAAGCTGCAAATGAAGATGAACTAGAGTTTTTTTTATGTTACCATCTACAAGGCTCTTAGACTGTGCGAAAGGAATATTATAGTCATGGGCGACTTTAATGCCAGGATCGGTCAACCTAAACCAGATGAAAATCTAATAATGAGAAACCACGGTTATGGTTTAAGAAATGGTAGAGGTGAAAGATTGATCGAATTTGCTTATGAAAACGGACTGTCTATTTTGAACACGTTTTTTAAAAAGAGACCCAATCAACGATGGACTTGGCGATCACCAGATGGTACCACAAGAAACGAGTTGGACTACATTTTGACAAATCTGCACTGCAAGTTTAAAAATGTGCAAGTAATCAATCTGACCTTTCCTTCGGACCATAGACTGGTACGAGCAACACTTAGCTTACAAAACACTAAGAAAAGCAGAACAAGCTATACTAATAATTCAAATTCAAATTCAAATTCAAATAATGTAAAGAGTCAACTTAAATACGATGAAGAGATATCAAAATATGTAGAATCTCTAAAAAACTGTGAGACAGACCTTACAAACTCGCGAAATGATAGAAACGTTCAAGAATATTATGAAAAAATAATTAGAGCCATAGAAGTGAGTTTAAAGAAAGCTTTTATATTTAAAACACAAGACTCTAATACCCACGTCATATCTGAACGTACGAAAAAACTAATCCATCGAAGAAGTGAGCTGCAAAAAACTAAACCAAAAACACGAGCTATGAAGAACGAGTTGAGGGCCCTCTACAAACTTGTAAATAAATACATACGAAATGATTATACGAAGCACAGAATGTTCGTATTTGAAAAGCATATAAACGTTACGGGCAGCCTAAAAAAAGCTTTCAGAGAATTAAAATCACATAAAACATGGATAGAGGGACTTCACGGACCTATTGAAACATCGCATTACAGAAAAGACATCCTAAATATAGCAACAAACTTTTACAAAAAATTATACAGCATCACTGAGCAGTCTACAAACAATCAAAACGAATCAGAGCAAGCACATAACGTTAGAGACATAAGTCCGATAGAGGTTCTAGAAATCATAACATCTATAAAAAAGCTTAAGCTAGAGAAGAGTGGGCCGGACGGAATAACAAATGAGGCAATTAAAATAGGCTATGCTCAGCTCGCAAGTCCTATCGCACATCTATTCAACATGATTTTAGACTATTCAATGACACCAAAAGAATGGTCAGAATCAAATATTATTTTATTGTACAAAAAAGGCGATCCAAAGGATGTGAGTAACTATCGGCCAATAAGTCTCTTGCCGTCACTATACAAATTATTTTCGTCTATTATAGAGAGGAGAATCAGTAGCTCTCTCGAAAACTATCAACCTATTGAACAGGCAGGTTTCAGAAAAGGCTTCAGTACAGTTGACCATATTCATTCACTGGAGCTGCTCATGGAGAAATATCAAGAGTTCCGGAGACCACTATATGTAGTATTCATAGACTTCCAAAAGGCTTTTGATACTATTCTCCATTCTTCAATATGGGAAGCTCTGCGAACACAGAATGTAGAGAAAAGGTATATTGATGTCTTAAAATACCTGTACAACAACTGTACAAGTAGAGTGAAACTTGAGACCACCGGCCCAGCAATACCAATTAAAAGAGGAGTAAGGCAAGGCGACCCCCTGTCCCCTCGTATCTTTATAGCGGTAATAGAGTCAGTTATAAGTGGACTGAGCTGGGACACAGTCGGTATAAACATAAACGGCAAATACATCAGCCACCTGAGATTTGCTGACGACATAGTCTTGTTATCAGAAAGCAGTACAGAGTTGGCATCGATGATTGAGTCTCTACAAAATTCAAGTAAAAAAGTAGGGTTAGAAATAAACCTAAGTCAAACAAAACTCATGACTAACGCTACTCAAAATGCAATATCTCTTAACAATGTGCCTTTGGAATATGTCGTCAGCTACATTTACTTGGGAAAGCAAATCTCTTTTCATAAACAAAATAATGACCTAGAAGTAGACAGAAGAATAACAGGGACATGGAAGAAATTCTGGAGCTTAAAAGAAATTCTTAAAAGTCGGATGTTACTTCGAATGAAGAAAAAAGTAATGGATACTTGTCTTCTGCCATCGCTCACCTATGCCTGTCAAACTTGGAAGTTTACTAGACGAGTTAAAACTAAAATAACAACCTGCCAGCGTAGCATGGAGAGAAGCGTATTAAAAATAAAAAAAAAAACACAAAATACGTCACACCACCATACGACAAAAGACAAAAGTAACTGACGCCTTGTCGTACTCTAAAAAGTTAAAATGGAGATGGGCAGGTCACGTGGCTAGAATGACTGATGATCGCTGGACAATACGACTGACATCTTGGCCGGGGCCTAGAGGCACAAGAAGGAGAGGAAGACCTATAACCAGGTGGGAGGATGACATCAGGCAGCTGGCGGGTAAACAGTGGATGATGGATGCTAAGGACAGAGAACATTGGTCGTCACTGGAGGAGGCCTTCACCGTCACTAAAGAGGGGTTCTTGCAAAACGTATAGGTAGTTATTGGTTCAGATTGTTAATTTTTTTTTGATTATGTACTATTTTTAATTGTTAAATTTATAATGAAATCAGATACTGACTATAAATATGTAACACTTGACATTCATATTTTTTTAAATGCAAGAAATAAAAGGCTTTTTTATTTTTATTTTTTATTTTTTTATATCCAGGATGTCGGGTCGGTGTTCAATAATGTGTGGGTAGTGGGTCGGTTCGAGTGGTGTTATGATGTCAATTCTCTGTAAGTCCGCGTAGCTGTAGAGTCGGCGTCCATTCGGGTTCGTCGTCAGGGTATTCCAGGCTGTGTGTTTTGAATTTAGGTCCCCTGCCAGGATGACTGAGGGACCCAGATCAAAAATGGTGTCAAGGTCGGAACAGAGTAGGGTCACAGTATAGATATAACCAGTAAGGAATCTACGTACAAACGCTCGGAACCGACGCACGCACACAGACGTACGCTCAACACGGCCGCTAAGGCTGCTAAGGCGGCCGTCAGTCGCGGCTGCCGCGTCGAGACGGGTAGACGCGGTATGTGTTTGTTTATCGCGTCGCGTGCGCCTGCGCCCCAGACAGTCCGCGAGCTTATTAAAGATGCCAGGAAAGTATTGCGTTGTACATGGCTGTTTAAACTCGACTTTTTCAAAGCCAGAGCTTTCATTTTTTAGACTCCCTGGTGATGTTAAACGGTAACAAGGATTTATAATTATTAAATAATAGGTAGTTATTTTCTTAACACGTTTTTATTAGATCGAGATGTAATATTTATAAAATCTAAGAAGCCGAATTTCGCCCACTTCTAATTCTTGTAATATCACGAAACTTGTCATGTATATGTATGATGTTTACATGACGATACAATAATATGGTACCATCGACCTGTTCTGGTAATGGAACTCGAAGGTGGGAGAATACTATTGTGAACATATGGAGAAAATTTGTGTTTATTAGATTTAGCGTAACGAGACCTTATTTAACCTGACGATGTGTACCTGATGATGGAACTGGAAGGTGGCTGACGGAACCCTGGGATACCTACTAGGAAACACATCGAGTTTGGGTTCACTTTGTTTGAATTTCCGAGTCCTATTGGTCCGTTATAGGTACAATTGGTAAAGCGTGTTTTTAGGTGTTTTTTTTTACTATTTATTTATTGTTAATAAAACCTTTGACTCTTTTGGTGAGGTACTTAATCGCCGTAACTTTATTTTGCGAGCGTTTTAATGGTGAAAAATGATATAAAAATTATACAGAACTTTCATCGTTATGAAGCTTGTATCAATAATGTACCTACTATTATTGAGTAGGATGTATTGTATTATTATCAAATGACGCACCGATTGCTTTCAAAATCGATATCAGGGGATCTATGTAGTCTTTGATAACGAATCCGTTAAGAAAATAAGAGAAAGCAGCCGCCATTTTGAACTTTTTAGCTATTAGACCGATTGCTTTCAAAATCGATATCTAAGGAACTTTGTGGTTTCCGACAAAAAATCCGTTTACAGAATGAGAAAATATGGCCGCCATCTTGAAATTTTCAGTTATTCGACCGATTGCTATCAAAATCGATATCTAAGAAACTTTGTGGTCCCCGACAACAAATCCGTTGACAGAATGAGAAAATGTAGCCGCCATCTTGAAATATTTAGTTATTCAACCGATTGCTTTCAAAATCGATATCTAAGGAACTTTGTGGTCTCCGACAACAAATCCATTAACAGAATGAGAAAATATAGCCGCCATCTTGAAATTTTTAGTTACTCGACCGATTGCTTAGAAAATCGATATCTATGGAACTTTGTCGTCTCTAACAACAAATCCGTAAAGAAAATAAATAAAAGTAGCCGCCATCTTGAAATTTTTAGTTATTCAACCGATTGCTTTCAAAATCGATATCTAAGGAACTTTGTGGTCTCCGACAACAAATCTGTTAACAGAATGAGAAAATATAGCCGCCATCTTGAAATTTTTAGTTACTCGACCGATTGCTTTGAAAATCGATATCTATGGAACTTTGTCGTCTCTAACAACAAATCCGTTAAGAAAATAAATAAAAGTAGCCGCCATCTTGAAATTTTTAGTTATTCAACCGATTGCTTTCAAAATCGATATCTAAGGAACTTTGTGGTCTCCGACAACAAATCTGTTAACAGAATGAGAAAATATAGCCGCCATCTTGAAATTTTTAGTTACTCGACCGATTGCTTTCAAAATCGATGTCTAAGGAACTTTGTGGTCTCCGACAACAAATCTGTTAACAGAATGAGAAAATATAGCCGCCATCTTAAAATCTTCTAATTTTGATTTTTTTATAATTTTGATTTTTTTTTAATTACCCAATTCTATTTGTAATCTAGTTAATCATTATACCTAAGTAAAACCCAAATAAAAGTTTTAATTTAAAAAACTTTTCAATTTTACAAAAGTTAAGAGCGACACCCCTAATGTACCTACTTATGAAGAGTATCTAGTTTTCGCATAAATGGCCTTACTAGTTGAGATAAACAAAAAAAAACAATTTTATAAAAAAGAAGGGAACAACCCTAACGCTCTATTCGAGCGTAGGTATCTAACTCCACAAACAGGCCTAGTTTCGGTACTGCTATATTTATATACTGTGGTAGGGTCTTGTTTGGGGAAAGGTAGCACGACACAACAAACTGGAACAAATTACCTTGCTTCTCCGCGAAACCAGTGCCGGGCTCGTGCAAAATAGCTGCGTCTGTGCGACACATATATGTTCATGCAAAAACCCACCCTCCTCCGCTTCCACACGAAACAACATATATCACACAGACTCAACTACACACCACCACCACTAAACACTAAAACTACACGATCGACGCGCGTTTCGCCTCTATACGAGGCATCATCAAGATCAAAGAAACAGTACGACCGTTCGCTACTTGAACGAATGGCGTACTGACAAACTAAAACATTTTTCTTTAATCCCGCCTACCGCCAACATTTTTGCACAACTACCCTTATTATTTTTCTCAAAGCCTACCCTCAAAATTTAAAAATAAAACAAAAGTACCCCCGTATATTATCACAAAGTACCCACATAATTTATCTCAATCTCAGCTACCCCCATTGTTAAAGACAGAATTTAAGCATACCCGCAATAAAGGAGAAGAAGGAAAATTAACCTGTTCATTGACAATGGATCCCGCGTTGTTGTACCTAACTATTTCCAAATGCTCCAAAACATTCAGACGAAATCCCTTTTTGCAAAAGTGTAATATTTCATAAGAATGAGCATCTGATAATGTATGATCTGTGTCTATCAAATGTTTTGCAAAATTGGACTTCTCTGCGTGCTTATGCCTATAAGATGAAACATTATATCTAATATTAAAACTACGACCGGTTTGTCCTATATAAACGCTACTACAATCGTCATAAGTGAGCTTATATACTCCTGATCTACTCCCTCTTTCTACTTTATCCTTACTGTTTATTGTTTATTAGAATCGTCAATAACATAAATTAACGTACAATAAAAGTAATCTTTATTTAACTTGGATCGCCATAACAATAATAACATGAACCACAGATAACAATAATGCCGCGTTCCGAAACATCTCCTTCTTTTTTTAAATTAACTCTACTGGTAAACAACATAGTCTTGTAATCTTCTGGGCGGGAGACGCGCTCGCTGGCTTCTACGCGGTACTTCTTGCATGGGCGTCTCTTGCACCCTGGGACTGTGTATCACCTCAAACCCTGGGACTGGAACTCCTGAAAGACCTGAAAAGGAAGACTCATGTTGTGGCTTATCTGGCGCCACTCTTCTACTCTGCACTAAAGCTTCCGGTATTATATCCCCCGGGAATGGCTTGATATGCACTCTGTTGCGTCTGTACAGCTTGCCGTTCACATCAACAGTAAACGAGCGCTCATTGTGCACATGGGTTACCTTTCCAAAGCTCCATTTCTTATTTGATTCTGGATGAAGTTGTACTGCTACATTTTCTCCAACAATTAGTTTAGGCAGATCCTTGCTTTTACAGTCATAATTTTCCTTAATCTTCTCCTTCTTTTTCTTAATTAAAGATGGAACCTCATGTACAACCTTAGGCTTCAAATGATCGAATACACAAGGCAGACCTGTTCGTGTTCGCCTGGAAAATAGCTTTTGAACTGGGCTCACCTTGTCAGCCTCTATAGGTATATTTCTGTGATGAAGCAAAGTATACCAAAGATCCTGCTTAGTCTCTATGCTTGATACTACGAGCCTCTTTGCCACCTTAACTGCCGCCTCTGCTTTTCCGTTAGAGCTGGGAAAATGTGGAGATGACGTTACATGCTCAATATACCAATCTTCAGCAAACTTCTTGAATTCTTCATTAACAAAATTGGTAGCATTGTCTGAGCATACTCTTTGGGGAGCTCCATGGCGTGAAAAATTCTTTTTACATATTTGAATTACTTCTCTAGTAGTCAATGAAGTTAATGGATCTAACTCGAAAAAGTCAGAGTAATGATCCACTGTGACTAAAAACTTTAAATTACCCACTGAAAACACATCCATAGATATATATTGAAACGGATACATAGGTACTTCATGGCTTAGTAAAGATTGTCTCTCCTGGGATACAGCATTCTGTGCACAAAATCGACATTTCCCGACATAGTCTTTAATGTCTATAGCCATTCCGGGCCAAAAGATATTCTCTCTTGCTAGACGGAGTGTAGCAGATACTCCATTATGACTAATATGGACTTTTTCTGTCATTATTTTTCTTAAACTTACTGGAACCAGCACTTGATCATTCCTGAATATTAGACCATCTTTAGTAGACATCTCATGACTAAATTTGTTCAAAGTTCTAAGCTCAATAGGCCAGTCTGCTATGTATCTTGGAAACCCGCTTGTAATGTAATTGATAAGAATCTGTAAATTGTGATCTCTCTCTGTTTCATCTTTTATCTCCATTATAAGTTTGTCTGATATTTTGAGAAAAGAAACTGCAGAATGCTTGCTGATTAGTTTGAATACCTGTTTATGTTTTAAGTCACTCTCCAAATCATATACAGTATCTGCCTCCTCTACTATAGGTGCTCGCGATAGAGTGTCCGCTACGTGATTATCTTTCCCTTGTATAAATTGAAGTTCAACATTATATTTCTGGAGAGTCATTAACATCATCTGCAAGCGTTTTGGTGCCTCAGTGAGTGGTTTATTCACTATATTGACCAGAGGCTTATGGTCCGTCTTTACAGTCACCTTACCCTTGCCTGCAATGTATTGGTTGAACTTTGTGCATGCAAATACCACCGCCAACATCTCCTTCTCAATCTGAGCATATCGTTTTTCCGTAGGTGTCAAACAGCGCGAAGCAAAAGAAATTACTTGATCATCCTGGTACAGTGCCGCTCCTAATCCAAATTCACTTGCATCACATTCTATAGTAACATTTTTATTGACATCAAAAAATTTTAATGTAGGCAGTTCAGATAAAATTTTCTTTATATTATTAAATTCCATATCTTCTACCGAGGACCAACAAAATTCTGTGTCTTTTCTGGTAAGTCTTCTTAGATTATTGACTTGGAAGCTAAGATTTTTAATAAATTTACTCAGATATCCTACCATTCCCAGAAATCGAAGTACATCTTTAGCTGATTCTGGTGTAGGCATATTTCTTATGGCAACCACCTTGGACTCATCCACTTTTACTCCCTCATTTGTAAGAACATGCCCATAAAATTTCACTGAAGATTGCAACAGATGCACTTTATCCTTGTTTAGTTTACAGTTTACCTTTCGCAGCCTCTTAAATAATTCTTCTAATTTTGTATTATGATCAGCTATGGCCTCTTCAATGGAATCACCAACCCCATAAATCAAAATATCGTCGGCTATAATCTCTACTCCCTTCAGTCCGCTGAGTAAACTGGATAACTTCTGCTGAAATATTTCAGGCGATGAGCAGAGTCCGAAGGGCAGGCGCAGCCACCTGAAACGACCAAAAGGCGTCCAAAAAGTGGTTAATTTGCTACTCTCTTCAGTTAAACCAAGCTGCCAAAATCCTTTTTTAGTGTCAACTGTTGTAAAAACTTTTGCTTTATTCAGTTCTGGTAACATTTCCTCTAATGTTGTAAATTGATAATTAGGTCTCTTTAAGGCCTTATTCAAAGGGATAGGATCCAGGCAAATGCGGAACTTGGAATCTTTATTAACAATCAAAATGTTATTTACCCAGTCAGTGTGCTGTGTCTCCTGTACAATTATACCATCATTCTCCAGTTGCTTCAATTCGGCCTTAAGTTTCTCTCGTACAGCCATAGGAACTCTTCGGGCTGATTGTATGCGAGCCGGCACTGATGAGTCTATCTCCAGTGATACTTCACCTGGGAGCTTACCATATCCTTCAAAAATATCACTGTATTCCTTAAACAATTCAACAGCCCTAGCCCTGTCTTTTATGTTGCCTGAAGTGATGGAGTTGCAATATTTTATTAGGCCCAATGTCAGGCAAGCCTTTTCTGAAAGTAGCGGTTCATGGTTCGCCTCTACAATATGGAACTCGATTTTATAATGCTTATTGTATCTTAAACAGTCAAACTGTGCCACTCCATACTCAACCAGCTCTGATCCATTGTAGCACTTCAACTTGTGCAAAGGTGTGGTGAGGTTGGAAGTATCTTCCGAACCTGTCAGATTTTTATAGTCCTTAATACTCATTACACACACCTGTGCTCCAGTATCTAGGGTACAGAACATTGGAACCCAATTCCCCTTAATTTTGAAAAGTAGTTTAGCTTCTGTGTGGCCTGACTTTTTATTAGCTCTAATCGCTTTAATTATGGGTTCTTCATCTGAAGAACTATAGTTTTCTCTCACCTCCTTGATTGCACGAGGATGTTGTGTCTTTTTGCACACCAGTTTAAAATGGTTTCGGCCTTTACACGCCTCACAGCGTTTTCCAAATGCAGGGCATCTATCTCGTCCAAAAATATGTTTCTGTCCACAAAATTTACACTGCAAAGCCTCTTGTTTTACTTTAAACTTGTCTATCTTATTAACTGCACACTCTGAGCTTTGAAGTGCAGTCAGCTGTTCCGTTGCAGTTTCAGCTGATCTACAAATACTCACAGTTAAGTCCAGAGTTAAATTTGCTTCTCGAAGCAGCTCCTTCTTTATCTCAGAATCTTTAATGCCTACAACTATACGATCGCGCAATATGTCATCCTCTATATTACCGTAATTGCATGGTTTGATTAACTTGCGGAGCATTAAAAGGTAATCCTCAAACCTTTCCTCAATTAATTGGCTCCGTGCATTAAAAATATATCTGCAATAGATAATATTTGTCCTTTTCTTAATTGCTTCATCCATCTTGTCGAAAATTGTCTTCTCCGATTTTTTCTCGGTCTCTGTTAAACCAAACTCCATATATTTTTTCATGGCCTCACTTCCAATAGCACTGATGAGGAGCCCAGCTTTTAACTCCAGTTTTTCATCTCCACATTTATTCATGCCCGTGGCTAGACAGTAATTATTCCAACCATTTTTAAAATAAGTGAGATTTTCATTTGGCTCGCCCGAACTAACCTCCAAAGGTTGCGGCCAGGGAACATTTACACGACTCTTCGTATCGCTATCATTAACGCTTGGCCTCTGTATCTGTTGTTGTAGCATTTGCATTTGGCTTTGCATTGTAGCCATTATCTGAGCCTGCTGTTGAAGAATTAGTTTCAAATCTTTACCCTCCATTTTGCGTGATTAATGTTCAAATTCTTTTTCAATTTTCACCCGATTCACTCTGACACCATGTTTATTGTTTATTAGAATCGTCAATAACATAAATTAACGTACAATAAAAGTAATCTTTATTTAACTTGGATCGCCATAACAATAATAACATGAACCACAGATAACAATAATGCCGCGTTCCGAAACACTTACCATTACATAGTCTAGAATACAAAGAATTATTAGTCTTAAAAGCAACATTTATTTCCTTTGATTTTAAAATATTATAAATTTTATCTGACAAAGGGCCAACGTAATTAATACTTGCTTTATATTTGTTAGTAAGTTCAGAAGACGGGCCGCTATATAACATGCTATCAGCTATACGCCTCTGTTTTTTTTTAACCAGACTATTTACCATTGTCTCAGTGTAGCCATTTGAATTTGTAATCATATGTATGGTCTTCAACTCTAAATCAAAATCTTCCCTAGAAAGAGGTACAGGAAACCGGTCGTAGTTTTAATATTAGATATAAGGAGCATGTTTCATCTTATAGGCATAAGCACGCAGAGAAGTCCAATTTTGCAAAACATTTGATAGACACAGATCATACATTATCAGATGCTCATTCTTATGAAATATTACACTTTTGCAAAAAGGGATTTCGTCTGAATGTTTTGGAGCATTTGGAAATAGTTAGGTACAACAACGCGGGATCCATTGTCAATGAACAGGTTAATTTTCCTTCTTCTCCTTTATTGCGGGTATGCTTAAATTCTGTCTTTAACAATGGGGGTAGCTGAGATTAAGATAAATTATGTAGGTAGTTTGTGATAATATACGGGGGTACTTTTGTTTTATTTTTAAATTGTGAGGGTAGGCTTTGAGAAAAATAATAAGGGTAGTTGTGCAAAAATGTTGGCGGTAGGCGGGATTAAAGAAAAATGTTTTAGTTTGTCAGTACGCCATTCGTTCAAGTAGCGAACGGTCGTACTGTTTCTTTGATCTTGATGATGCCTCGTATAGAGGCGAAACGCGCGTCGATCGTGTAGTTTTAGTGTTTAGTGGTGGTGGTGTGTAGTTGAGTCTGTGTGATATATGTTGTTTCGTGTGGAAGCAGAGGAGGGTGGGTTTTTGCATGAACATATATGTGTCGCACAGACGCAGCTATTTTGCACGAGCCCGGCACTGGTTTCGCGGAGTAGCAAGGTAATTTGTTCCAGTTTTGTAACAGAACATGCCTCTCATGTCTGTCACTTCACAAATATATGTCAAGAATAGGTCTTTACTTCAGTAATATATTATTCGATTAATCCATATAGATAATCTAATAAGAATAAGAAAATCATTATAAAATTGTAACGCTGGGCTTTTTAGTCGAGAGTAATTAAAAACAACTTCAACGATTTTACAATATTTATTCAATTTTAACAATTAAATTTAACCTATATATTAAAATAGTAGCCCACGTTAACGTTAAGTTCAGAATCTCAGGGTGCGGGTCTTAGACTTTCACTTGATACTATTGATCAGCACTAAAACAGTTAAAATAAAGCCGTGAACACTTAACACTGTCTTACTGGACAGCCACTTCCCTTTAGTGCGGCGCGCGGCGAGTAGCTGCACGTGCCCGATGACGTCACGGGTAGATCCGAGGTGTTGTCAGGTCCGCAGAAGTAGTAGATGACTTCGCAGTACACGGCTGTCCAAGCGGGTCGCAAGAACCCTGGAACCCCCGATTTAGTCATTTAGTGAGAAGTCCGATTTAACGTTACTGACTGCAACATCCGACGGAAAGTGAAGATGAAAGCACTACTAGCAGGATGGCTACCAAAAGCATTAAATAGTGATCAATGATGTTGCAGCAGCACACAATATCAGCTTAATATGGTAACTACTTTGTAAAAATGAAAAGAGCGAATCTTACTAATTTCCGCAGATTAAAAATTACAATGAGTAATGCATCAATGCAACAAAAGCAGCTGTGGTTTAAAGTTATTGAATTCGACAACTTAATTAGAATTAAAACCTTAATTACTTTTATTTTTTTTGACAAGAGGGTAGGCAAATACCTAACTAATAAGAACCAAAAGATTTAGTTTCTCAATTATTCAGCTACTTAATAATTCAATCTGATGAAACAAGCTAAATACATGGATGGAAGATGAACATTAGGCGAGAAGCAACTATCTACTGATTCACATTAGTAGTTATAATTTAGTAATACATTTTGCAACACTCACCCGGTCGGGGAAAACACGAATCACTTTTATATTAATATGTAGCAGCTAAATATGCAGATATTTAAATTAGGTAGGTACTTGCACGTACATTAAAATTTATAAAAATTAGCGACCGATAATTAGAAGCGGATAAGTCTAGTTCGGTGTCGTCGTTCCGGCAAAGTAATGTGTGACCTCTACCCTTCGTCGCGCGACACCTCTCTCGCTGTGACGTAGGCCATGACATTCCTTACCTCCGCGCAGAACGCCTGCTTCATTTAATTAGTAAAATCACCTTGTGTCGAGGTTGATTAGGATTGCAGTAGTTAAGGAACTTTAATTTTAAGTATTTTTAAGTATTGTATCTAGTTTATTTAATGTAAGTTATTTTTAAGTTCTTAAGTTTGTAAATAGTAAAAATATATAATAAAAAATGCTTACTCAGAAGACGCCGTAACGGTTACGTTACATACCCCCCTTTTTTGGGTAGAATTTTGCCTATGTAAAATTCTCTATCACTAAGTAACTCAAAAGCTATCAGTTACACGTACAGTCTTCCACAACATACTTCACTCACTTATACTAACCATTCATTCATCATCTTTCTTTATTAGCCCTAACACATTTAGCTATGTGTTGTAGCTTCTCTCAGATAGAGTATTTGTTTAATATTTAAAAATACTCTCTAATAGCTAAAGATGGATGTTAGAATACATAAAGTCTCATTTTTTCTCTTTTAGTTAGGAACACTGAGCTTAACTTACTTAGGTAGTACCGTTATAAAGTTAATACTATTTTTATGATTGATCCGGTAGAGGAGCCTCACAATGCACGTTGATTTTATTTAAAAGTTATTTGTAAATATGAGACCATAGTAGTAGTTTAGATATTGATAGATTTTATTTGTAAATAAGATACATTAGTAGTTTAGATGTTGACAGATTGTATATAATTAGATTTTATAATTTGTTGAGTTTTAGTTGTTCGATAGCTCCGTAGGCACTGGGTTTTATCACTGAAAGGCGCGGATAAACTTTCTTCAGCTTTTATTCACTGTAATACGGCTTTACACTTAGTTTTTAACGAAATATAGAATTAAAACTATGAGCACACAGCAGGCGCATCGCCATGTTGAAAGGAAGAGAGCGAGACCGCTTTGAGTGAGGGAGCGAGACAGATTCTCTAGAAACGTTCAGAAATAATTTAGTTATACTAAACATTCTCGCGCCCTTTCTTTGATACATTATTCTAAGCGTGGCTTTAAAGTAAAATAAAAGGTATGTTAAAGTTTTAGAACCATTGGTTACTGAATTTATACTAATTAGCTTATATTAAAAGTTTTGGAACCATTGGTTACAGAATTTATACTAAGTTGCTTAAAGTTTTAGAACCACTGGTTGCCCTTTTATTTATTCTACACATGTTGTAATTAAATTTGCAGCCATGTATACTTATATTATTTTATTTTTTTACAAGGCTAACCTTTGGGGCATTAAGCTTTAAGCTACAGAAGTTTTAATTACATAACTATTTTTATTTTTGTAAATAATAACTACCACCACCAAAAATAACCTAGTTATAACTTACAGCAGTACTAGTTACAAAAGGTATATAAATTAGCAAAAATATGTTTGAAACTCAAACTAAAAGTCTGCAAAATTAATAAGCCATCTTTAAATTAATTAACTTTTACAGTACTATATAGCATTTACAGAAAACTATAAATATATATATTTTTTTATGATGCTCATTAATTTTAAAGTAGGTATATTAAACCTTATTTGACTGGTAATAATACAATTTTATTGATGGGCCTAGTATATTCACCCTTTGTTGTACGAATTACAACTGATCTTACTAAATTATCGTGTTTGTTTTTATTTACCGAGATAATTTTTCCCAGTGGCCAACAAGCAGGAGGTGTGCATTCTTCTTTCAATACAACCACGTCTCCTTTATTTAAATTTAATTTTGCTTGCAACCACTTGCTTCTTGGCTGTAGTTCTGCTAAATAATTTTTATAAAACTGTGACCAGAATCTTTGCTTAATTTGAGTTAGCCTCTGTTATAATGACAATCTATTTTCTAATATTTCCAATACATTTGGCTCTGGCAAGTCGGTGATAGATGAACCTATGGTAAAGTGAGCTGGGGTAAGACAGGTAAGGTCATTTGGTATATCTGATAACTTACACAATGGTCGAGAGTTCAGTACTCCTTCAATCTGTACTAATACTGTATACAAGAGTTCGTAATTTAATTTTATATTTCCCAGGTGTTTTTTCAGCAAGGTTTTTACAGATTTTATTCCGGCCTCGTACAGCCCTCTCATATGACTTGCCAGAGGGATTGTAAACTTCCAATTTATATTGTTTATATTGCAGTAGTCAACAATTTGACTATATGAGTCATCGTTACAAAACATTTTATACAATTCATTTAGCTCATTATGTGTGCCTTTAAAATTTGTGGCATTGTCAGAGTATATAGTGCTACATATACCTCTTCTGCTTATGAACCTTTTAAGTGCACAAATAAATGCTTGAGTGGTCAATTCAGTTACTAGTTCTAAGTTCTAGTTCTAGATGTAATGCTTTACTAGACATACATACAAATAGACATATGTACCCTTTTACATATTTACAATTGCGTGTCATTGTACTGCGAATGTAGATAGCTCCACTGAAATCTACACCTACATGAGTAAATGCACGGTCTAAGTTAACTCTTGGAGACGGTAAGCTTGCCATCTGCTGCTCACAGGCCTGTGCTCTGAATCTCACGCAGCGAACGCATCTGTGTATTACACTTTTCACTTCGTTACGCCCATTCAATGGCCAGTACTTGAGCCGCACATTGGATAATGTATTTTGAACTCCTGAGTGAAGCAACCGTGAGTGGTACCATGTAACTATAAGTGTGGTAATGTGTTCCTTTGATGGAAGTATGATAGGGTGTGCTTGACTATATGGTATATTTGCGTGTTGTATACGGCCTCCCATACGAATTATATTGTTATCATCCAAGAATGGATTGAGTTTCCTAAGGGGACTAGTTTTAAAAGTATACAAGTTATGTGTGTTTGTGTTGGTATGTGTCAATGGTGTTTTTGAGGGTGAGGTTTGAGTGGACTGTATTTTACTTGATTTTAAATTTTGGAGTTCTAAATATTCTTTTGAAAACCTTTTTTGTTGTATTGTTTTTATAATGAAACTAGCTTTTGCCCGCGACTTCGTCCGCGTAGACTTGTTTAATTGGAACATGCAATCTGCAATATTTCCTGGACAAATTAAAGCTGCTCATAACGTCACGGCGGCGTATAACTTACCGCTAGCCCGTGGGAACTTTGCATTTTTAAGGGATAAAAAGTATCCTATGTGTTAATCCAGGTTATAAACTATGCGTGTGCCACATTTCATCCAAATCCATTCAGTAGTTTTTATGTGAAAGAGTAACAAGCATCCGTCCAGACTTACAAACTTTTGCGTTTATAATATTAGTAGGATATACCATAATCCAGAGGACAGTACCATGTCCCTACTTCTCTATCGGTTGATTAATTAACTAAGCCTATTTTGACTAAGATGTAGAGTTTGTCAAGTTAGGTCTTGTAGATTTAGAGCGTGTAGACTCAGAAGCTGGCTCTACATGAGATCTGATAACTTTTTGACAGTGTGATATATCGTCTCGTCTTGGCAAAATTTTACATGAAAATGTTTTTGGTGGGATATTTTTTTACTTCAAGTACTTAACTTTATGTACTTACCGAACTTCCATTATGGCACGTAAAAAGCATTTACGCTTATACGTATATTTTTAAATAATTAATAGATTCAGGCGTTACTTTGCGGAGGTCCATATCAACAAACTGGAACAAATTACCTTGCTACTCCGCGAAACCAGTGCCGGGCTCGTGCAAAATAGCTGCGTCTGTGCGACACATATATGTTCATGCAAAAACCCACCCTCCTCCGCTTCCACACGAAACAACATATATCACACAGACTCAACTACACACCAATAAACACTAAAACTACACGATCGAGGCGCGTTTCGCCTCTATACGAGGCATCATCAAGATCTAACAGTACGACCGTTCGCTACTTGAACGAATGGCGTACATATATATATATGGCGTATATTTTTAAGTTAGGATGACTGGATAGCCTAGTGATTAGTGACCCTGACTATGAAGCTAGAGGTTCCATGTTTGATGCGAAGGAGGAGCAAATGTTTGTATGATGAATATTAATGTTTGTCCCCGAGTCTAGGATGTTATTATGTATTTAAATCTGTATAAGTATGTACGAGTATATCCATTGTCCTATAGTACAAGCTTTGCTTAGTTTGGGACTTGTTCAATTGGTGTGTATCGTCCCGAGATATTTATTTATTTACTTGCACGTAAAACTATTACAAGGTATCAGAAATAGGAATATCGGTACTGTAGGTACGTTTATTGTCTCGACGCTACTTAAACAGGACTGTCCCATATTGCATCTTTAGATTTGTCGGACCCACAGCTAATGGAGAAAAGCTGTACAATGGAGGAAAAAGTGGAATCCGTTCACCTGCATTCAGGTTGCCCGCTGCGGGGACGCTCCGCAGGTGTTCTTGTGACATCCCTATTATTTGCTTTGACGTTATAAATGTGATGGAAAGTTTCCTTGGGCGCCTTGAATTCAATTTGATTCCATTCAGAACCGCAATTTGTTCGCTTTGATGAAAAAACAAATGAATGACGATATGATCACGAGAAAAAACAAGTGCAGGTTGCGTTTGCAATTATTTTTCTTCAAACCGTTAGTTAACATGTTTCGTTAGCTTGTCTGTTTATCCGTTTTTGTGATTCAAATCTGCATGCTGACTCTACTGACTTTCTGTAGACAGATTAACTTGAAATTTTGTTAGTATAAATTATGACTTGAGCTCTATCTAACTATAGTGATACAAAAAAAAAAGATGCACTGAGAGATAACCTATACTTGGTCTGCCATTTCAAAGTCGCAGGTTGAAGTAAGGTTGCATTTTATCACTTCTTTCAATTTTATTTTTTTTACATAAGGTTACTCTACCAGCTTGAGTAAATAGGTAACTCTTTTTCCCATTACTATTTCAATATTCACACGAAAGCATAAAATCGAATCCCCTAATCCTGGGAAAGAAACAGCAAGCACATAAAAGCAAATTGTCTTCACGTACAAACAAACTTGAATACTCCCAACTTTATCATACCTAAGGACAAATACTGTAACAATTGCTTTTATCTACAAAGGGCCCGATGAATACTTCCACGTACTCGTTACGTACTACACAGCAAGAAAGGTCCGGGACGTTCATTGAATAAACTTCCTGAGTGAACTTGGGACCCTTTGCATCTTAGTGTTTACGCAACCATCGCGAGCGATTTGTCAAAGAAACTCGAGTGAACAAATATGGGAGGTGCGGGACGAATCAGCACGATGAGAGTGGAGTGAATTGTTTTTGCGAATGTATGGAGATTGTTGTTTGCGATTTGCGATCCAATTCCTTTATTTTGTGTCAGCGGCAAATAACAGTAACTCCGCCTAATTCGAGGACGCTTTCTTGTTTTGTTTAATGATGAATCAGGACTTCAAAGCGGTGCTGAACACACGCGACAGCCGTGGTACAGGCAGCTTCAAGAGACGTGGTACCTAGTAATACATTCTAGTTATACAAATGATTTTAGGTAATTAACGGAAGACGCAAGAACTGCTAACTATGAACATTAATTTTCAATTATAATAAACGAACTTTTCAGCCGAAAATATTATACCATTCTTCAAATCCTTCGAAGAAATGATTCTATCAACACTTCGTTAATTTGCCAAAGCTGCGAAGAAGAATTTCTTAGTAACAATATAGATATACATTACTAGCATATGCCCGCGGCTTCGCCCGCGTGGCCTACAGGAATCCAATGACATATTTTTCTTTAGAAACAAACATTATAAGCACTTTCACCCTTTCTCAAACTTTAACCCCCCGTTTTGCCCACTTCAAATTTGAAAATTCAAAAAGCTTGAGATACGTCCTTGTTTATTTATGATGAGTGTAGCTATAATTGCAATTTTCAAAAAATGATACACCTACACATACTTTTCAACGCCCCCCCCCCCCCCTTCGCCCGTTTCCCTCCTCCTTAAAATCTAAAGATCCAGAATCGTTGATAAAAACAATGCCAATTTCCTAGTTCTCATCATTAAAAAAACCGCCACCCATATAAACTTTCTTCCCCGTTTTCCCCCTTGAATCTAAAAGCCCTGAAACACATCATTATTTATTTGTGCTCTGACTTCCCCACGTGAAAATGTGAAATCTAAAGACTCTAAAACACCTCATTATTTCTTTCTCATGATGGGAGGCAAGAATTTTAATATTTATGTTTATATCTTTAAATAACCGATGCATCGATAAAAACTTTTACTCCTCGTTTCTCTCCCTTAAAATGTGTAAATCGAAAATCCTTGAAACACTTCATCATTTACTTGTGCTCAGTATTAGCTGTTATTGCAATTTCGAATTACCTACCTTTAAAAAACCGTTGCCCAGAAAGTAATTTTAACTCTCCATTTCTCCCCCTATGTGAAAATCTAAAACCCCAGTAATACGTCACTATTAGTTTATGATGAATAAAATTAAAAAATCTAGATCCTATTTTTAAAAAAGATACATCCAAATAAAACTTTACCTCATGTTTCTTCCCCGTACAATGCAGAAATCCAAAAACACTTTATTATTTATTTATAATAGCTTATGCCCGCGGCTTCGCTCGCGTAGCCTACAGGAATCAAATGACATATTTTTCTTTACAAACAGACATTATAAGCGCTTTCACCCTGTCTCAAATTTTCACCCCCGTTTTATCCTTTTCAAATGTGAAAATCCAAAAATCCTGAAATACACCATTATTTATTTATGATATGTAGCTGTAATTCAATTGTTGAAGTTCTTATTTAAAAAAGATCGATACCTACATACAAAATTTACCTCCGTTTCACCCTCTTAAAATTTCAATTGAGGCAGCCAAGGCGTTAAAAGATGATTTGGAGTGTTAGAGCCACACTGCAGCCAGGTACAGTTGTAGTAGTAGTGTGCTGGTCCGACCGGGGTGGTATTCCACTCTCACAGAATGCCGACGTGAAGTAATAGCTTGCTGCTGGGTATCGGACAGTGAGTAAAAGATCCAGGAGGCCCACAGGGAGGGGGGACCTAAAGGTGGGCAACGGATCAGCGACTCTCTTGAAAACGTTAGTTTCCGAGGGCGGCCTGCCTATCAGTTACTCACATGCTCGTTTTTCTCCGTATTCCATAAAAAAGATCAAAACTGTATATATATAGCTTAATATGTAGTAATTTTTCTTTCACCGCATAATCCTTTTTTTAAATTTTTTCTTTGCAACAGCACTACATGCACCAAATTTTAGAGCACATAATCGTGTAGTGTAGGTTATCTAAATCTACATATAGGCATCCAAAAGAATCGAAGTACAAACCTATTAATATTGATATCAAAAGATGGTGAAACGCGTCATTATTTATTTATTATGAATAGCAACAGTTCCAATTTCCAAGTTCTCATCATTAAAAAACCACCACCCATATAAACTTTCTTCCCCGTTTTTCCCCTTTTTTCACCCTCCGTTTCTCCCCTTATGAGAAGATCCAAAATCCCAGTAGCAAGTCAGTATTTATTTATGATGAGTATAATTAAAACTTTCAAGTTCCTATAAAAAAAAAAGATGCCTCCAAATATACTTTCACCTTCTGTTTCACCCCCTTAAAATGCAAAAATCCAAAACACTTCATTATTTATCTATGAAAGTAGCTAAACTTTAAAAGTTTTAAGTTCTTATCTTTAAAATAAACTGCACCTATACAAACTTTCATCCTCCCTCTACCTCCCCCCCCCCCCTTAAAAAGTAAAAATCCAAAAACCATGAAACACAATTTAATTTATCTATGCTCAGTAGCTCTAATTAAAATTTAATTATTATGTTTCTAACTTCAAAGAAATTTCATACAAAGTTCGACCACCACCCAGTTCCCCCCTTTAAAATCATAATTTCCAAAAGTCCTTTCTTATCGGATGCCTACGTTATAAAACAAAACTATATTCGAAATTTCAGTTTTCTAGCTTCAGTAGTTTCGGCTGGGCGATGATCGCCAATCTGTCAGGACGTGTTTGGGCATGGCAGACAGATAGACAGACGCACAAACGGGCGGCAGTAGAGGCTTAGTTAATAGCACGATACACGTTAACATTATTTTTACTTTGAATACAAAATTTAGTGACTTATCAACTTAAATACAAAATTTCATCCCCCTTTTTACCCCCACAAGGGTTGAAATTCCAACAAAACTGATTTCCGTAGCGTTACTTTCCAACCATAAGCCTAAGTAATAAATTAAGTGATTTTTACTTAGAAAATGAAGGACTTTTCCATACACAACTTCATCCCCCTTTTCATCCCTTTAGGGTTAAAATTATCAAAAACCCTGAAACAGGTATAAACTCATTTTCAATCATCAGTCTACATACAAAATTTGATAATCGTAACTTCAAAACTGAGGGACTTTCATACAAACTTTCATCCCCTATTTTACCCTCTTAGGGGTAGAATTTCCAAAAATCCTTCCTTAGTGGATGCCTACACTGTATAAGGTATCTATGTTTAAAATTTTAAGTCTCTAGGTCCATCGGTTTAGGCTGTGCGTTGATATATCACCCAGTCAGTCAGTCAGTCAGTCAGTTTATCATTTTATATATATAGACTAGCATATGCCCGCGGCTTCGCCCGCGTGGCCTACAGGATTCCAATGACATATTTTTCTTTAGAAACAAACATTATAAGCACTTTCACTCTTTCTCAAGTTTTCACCCCCCGTTTTGCCCACTTCAAATTTGAAAATTCAAAAAGCTTGAGATACGTCCTTGTTTATTTATGATGAGTGTAGCTATAATTGCAATTTTCAAAAAATGATACACCTACACATACTTTTCAACACCCCCCCCCCCCCTTCGCCCGTTTCCCTCCTCCTTAAAATCTAAAGATCCAGAATCGTTGATAAAAACAATGCCAATTTCCTAGTTCTCATCATTAAAAAAACCGCCACCCATATAAACTTTCTTCCCCGTTTTCCCCCTTGAATCTAAAAGCCCTGAAACACATCATTATTTATTTGTGCTCTGACTTCCCCACGTGAAAATGTGAAATCTAAAGACTCCAAAACACCTCATTATTTCTTTCTCATGATGGGAGGCAAGAATTTTACTTATTATGTTTATATCTTTAAATAACCAATGCATCGATAAAAACTTTTACTCCTCGTTTCTCTCCCTTAAAATGTGTAAATCGAAAATCCTTGAAACACTTCATCATTTACTTGTGCTCAGTATTAGCTGTTATTGCAATTTCGAATTTCCTACCTTTAAAAAACCGTTGCCCAGAAAGTAATTTTAACTCTCCATTTCTCCCCCTATGTGAAAATCTAAAACCCCAGTAATACGTCACTATTAGTTTATGATGAATAAAATTAAAAAATCTAGATCCTATTTTTTAAAAAGATACATCCAAATAAAATTTTACCTCATGTTTCTTCCCCGTACAATGCAGAAATCCAAAAACACTTTATTATTTATTTATAATAGCTTATGCCCGCGGCTTCGCTCGCGTAGCCTACAGGAATCAAATGACATATTTTTCTTTACAAACAGACATTATAAGCGCTTTCACCCTGTCTCAAATTTTCACCCCCGTTTTATCCTTTTCAAATGTGAAAATCCAAAAATCCTGAAATACACCATTATTTATTTATGATATGTAGCTGTAATTCAATTGTTGAAGTTCTTATTTAAAAAAGATCGATACCTACATACTAACTTTTACCTCCGTTTCACCCTCTTAAAATTTCAATTGAGGTAGCCAAGGCGTTAAAAGATGATTTGGAGTGTTAGAGCCACACTGCAGCCAGTTACAGTTGTAGTAGTAGTGTGCTGGTCCGACCGGGGTAGTATTCCACTCTCACAGAAAGCCGACGTGAAGTAATAGCTTGCTGCTGGGTATCGGACAGTGAGTGAAAGATCCAGGAGGCCCACAGGGAGGGGGGACCTAAAGGTGGGCAACGGATCAGCGACTCTCTTGAAAACGTTAGTTTCCGAGGGCGGCCTGCCTATCAGTTACTCACATGCTCGTTTTTCTCCCTATTCCATAAAAAAGATCAAAACTGTATATAAATAGCTTAATATGTAGTAACTTTTCTTTCACCGCATAATCCTTTTTTTTATTTTTTCTTTGCAACAGCACTACATGCACCAAATTTTAGAGCACATAATCGTGTAGTGTAGGTTATCTAAATCTACATATAGGCATCCAAAAGAATCGAAGTAACATACCTATTAATATTGATATCAAAAGATGGTGAAACGCGTCATTATTTATTTATTATGAATAGCAACAGCTCCAATTTCCAAGTTCTCATCATTAAAAAAACCACCACCCATATAAACTTTCTTCCCCGTTTTTCCCCTTTTTTCACCCTCCGTTTCTCCTCCTATGAGAAGATCCAAAATCCCAGTAGCAAGTCAGTATTTATTTATGATGAGTATAATTAAAACTTTCAAGTTCCTATAAAAAAAAAGATGCCTCCAAATATACTTTCACCTTCTGTTTCACCCCCTTAAAATGCAAAAATCCAAAACACTTCATTATTTATCTATGAAAGTAGCTAAACTTTAAAAGTTTTAAGTTCTTATCTATATGTATCCTCCGTCTACCTCCCCCCCCCCCTTAAAAAGTAAAAATCCAAAAACCATGAAACACAATTTAATTTATCTATGCTCAGTAGCTCTAATTCAAATTTAATTATTATGTTTCTAACTTCAAAGAAGATTTCATACAAAGTTCGACCACCACCCAGTTCCCCCCTTTAAAATGAAAATTTCCAAAAGTCCTTTCTTATCGGATGCCTACGTTATAAAACAAAACTATATTCGAAATTTCAGTTTTCTAGCTTCAGTAGTTTCGGCTGGGCGATGATCGCCAATCTGTCAGGACGTGTTTGGGCATGGCAGACAGATAGAGAGACGCACAGACGGGCGGCAGTAGAGGCTTAGTTAATAGCACGATACACGTTTACATTATTTTTACTTTGAATACAAAATTTAGTGACTTATCAACTTAAATACAAAATTTCATCCCCCTTTTTACCCCCACAAGGGTTGTAATTCCAACAAAACTGATTTCCGTAGTGTTACTTTCCAACCATAAGCCTAAGTAATAAATTAAGTGATTTTTACTTAGAAAATGAAGGACTTTCCATACACAACTTCATCCCCCTTTTCATCCCTTTAGGGTTAAAATTATCAAAAACCCTGAAACAGGTATAAACTCATTTTCAATCATCAGTCTACATACAAATTTTGGTAATCGTAACTTCAAAACTGAGGGACTTTCATACAAACTTTCATCCCCTATTTTACCCTCTTAGGGGTGGAATTTCCAAAAATCCTTCCTTAGTGGATGCCTACACTGTATAAGGTATCTATGTTTAAAATTTCAAGTCTCTAGGTCCAGCGGTTTAGGCTGTGCGTTGATATATCACCCAGTCAGTCAGTCAGTCAGTCAGTCAGTTTATCATTTTATATAAATAGATTATGTGCATTTTGCCAATCTGTCACTGATAGTAAATGAGTTGTTTGTGGTTTTGTTTTATTTCTTGTGTGGTGTATAAATCTAAGAACATATGCTATAATTCTAACCAGCCTAGGGAAATTAGAATAATTATGAAAAATTTCATAGAAATTTAATTCCGGCTTCGTCACGGTCGTAACTACGAATTGGTCCGATTTAGCTTTACCTAACTCTACCTGATAGTCTGTTTCTTTAACAGTAGGGGGGCAAGCGATGGGCCAAGTTTTAGGATCTTGTACTAACCAATTCGGTCCGTTCCACCAAAGTGTGTGGTGTTGTAAGTTCTGTGGGAGTACACCTCGAGTAAGGCAGTCTGCTGGATTTTCTTTAGTATTAATGTAATTCCAGGACTTAGAATCGGTTAATTCAATGATTTCCATTAGTCTGTGTGTTACATATGTATGTAGTTTTCTATAAGGGGACCTTATCCAGTGCAATAATATAGACGAATCAGTGAATAATTGTATGTCACTGATGGTAAACTTGCTTAATACTTTAACAATTTTGTTTTTTAATCTAGCAAGTAAGAGACCTCCGCACAACTCTAAACGAGGAAGGGATTGTGTTTTGATAGGTGCTACCCTAGTTTTAGCTAGAGCCAATGTACAGGTTGTATGTTTGTTTGGATAAGTGGCTCGGACATATATACATCCTCCAAAGGCCTTCAGCGATGAGTCACAAAACCCAATTAGTGTAATTTATTCAGGAATATCTGAGAAATAATATCTAGGTATTGTTATATCTTGTAAATATTTGAGATTTTTATGAATTGTTAACCAGGTATTTTTCAAGTTTTCTGTGATAATTTCATCCCAATCTATACCTAGTTTCCAAATATCTTGCATTAAAATTTTGGCTATGATTGTAGTAGGAGCTAAAATACCCAGTGGGTCAAAGATTTGTGCTATTATAGACAGTACATTTCTTTTAGTGTAATTTAACTCTTTGAAATCTGGTATGGAAATTTGGAATGTGTCATTAAATGGTATCCATTGCAAACCAAGTGTTTTAATTATATTGTTAGGAGATAAGTCATGTGCCGAGTTGCTGGACAACTGTTCTGTTGGCAGAAAATCTAAGATATTCGAATTGTTAGTGGTCCATTTATGCAATTTAAACCCACCTTTATTGAGCAATTGTATTAACTGTTTACATGTTTCCTGTACACTTTCAGTCGTGTCATTTCCTGAAAGGCAGTCGTCCATGTAACAGTCTGAAGTAATAACCTGAGCTGCTAAGGGATAATCCTGATTGTTTTGCTCTGCTAAATGTCTAAGTGTACGGCAAGCAAGATAAGGCGCCGATTTTGTACCATATGTAACGGTTGACAGTTGCATACACTTTAATGGAGCCGACTTTGACTCTCTCCACAATATTCTTTGAAAGGCACGTTGTTCTGGCTTTATAAATATACAACGAAACATTTTAACTATGTCACATGATATAACATATTTGTACATTCTAAATCTGAGTATTATATCGAGAACATCATTGTATATGTTTGGACCTTCTAACAAGATGTCATTAAGAGATGTCCCTGTCGACGTTTTCGCACTAGCATTGAAGACCGCACGTAATTTAGTACTTCTGCTTTGCGGTTTCAACACAGCGTGATGCGGTAAGAAATATGTAGGGTGTGAGTCTGATTGTTGAAAATTGTTGATATACTCTGCGTGACCTAGTTGCACATATTCGTCCATAAACTCTTTGTAAAGTGTGTATAATTTAGGGTCCTTCTGAAATCTAGCTTCCAGTTGCAAGAGACAACGATATGGTGTATTGAACGAATTACCTAACTCGTGAATTCTATCCTGTCGGATGGGCAATTCTACTGTGAAATAGCCTTTGTTGTCTTGTGATACAGTGTCAATAAATAGTTTTTCACAGTATTTTTCTTCCGGAGTAAGTATTACCTTTGAAGCTATTTCTTCTTGGTGCCAAAATTTTACTAATATGTCTTCAATAGGTTGGCTTGCCAAGTGGAGGCTAATTTTCATATTGTTAGTGCTAGGAGTATCAACTACCAAAGTGCCAGAGATAATCCAGCCCAGAACACTTTCTATGAGGTGTGGTCGGTTATTACCTAAGCTTATGTGTCCAGTTAATAACAATGAATAGAATAACTGTGCTCCGATAAGCATGTCTATGTCTGCTGGAATGTAAAACATAGGATCTGCTAGGCATTTTAATTGCTTGGCAGGAATGTTCCAAGATGATGTATCTATGTAGTTATGTGGTAAGGCTACAGTAATTTTATCCATCACTATAAAATTTAAATTTGCCTTATAATCAGTATAGTTCGATGCTATGTTTGTGTTTATACACAGTTGCGTTTGCTTGCTTGAGTTTCCAACACCTTGGATTATATGATAATCATGGAAAAACTTACTCTGTAATGAGCTAGCCAGCCTGTGAGTAACAATATTTACTTCACTTCCCGAGTCCAAGAGCGCTCTCGCTGTATGCCAGCAACCGGCTGAGTCCTGGACCTTGATTAGTGCTGTGGATAGTAATATGTGGTTAGTTTTAGAATTGGAGAACAACACAGTAGACGGTGTTGTCTGGAGGTCTGTTTGTGTATTTTGTATATATTGTATTGAGTCCTGGCTTGATGTGGACGGCATATTTGTATTATATTTGTCTCTAGAGTCTCTTGTAGAATAAGACTGCGGTATGTTTATGTTTGATTTTAAAGATGTGGGTTGTGTTGTTGTATATATTTGACATGTAGAGGGTTGTAGTGATCTAGGAGTAGATTGTGATGTTTGGTTTGTGTATATATGTGTTACCATGGAGGTATTTACCTTTCTAGGAGGGTTTTCCATATGTATGACAGTATGATGTTTGCCATTGCAAGTAAAACATCGTTTTCTTGAGCATTTGTGCCTGTTATTAAAAGGCTGTAAGCAATTATAACATAAGGTTTGTGATTTTATGAAATCAATGCGTTTCTCAACTGCTAATTCTAGAAAGGTAGGACACTTATACAGATAGTGTTGACCTTGACACATATTGCATTTAACACTAGGCATAGCAGTAGTTGGATTTGTTGAAACACATGCTACTTTATATGAGCTTTTAAAGGACGTCTGAGGTTTTTCTGAATTCCTATCATTTATCAATTCGTAAGCTGTTACTCTTAAATTTAAGAAGTCCAATAACTCTTTGAGAGTAGGGATTGTTGAGTCCTTTCTATTAATTTCCCAAGCTGCCCGTAAGGAGTTATCAAGCTTCTGAGCAATGAGAAAAACTAGGATTACACTCCAACTGTCCACTGGTATACTTAGTGATTTGAGTGAGTCTAGGCTTTGTTGTAGGACAACTAAGTATTCTTTTAAATTAGTTTTAGTTATAGCAGGATAGTTAATGAAATTCTTCAGATGATGATTTACTATAATTGTTTTGTTTTCATACCTTGTTGTGAGTATCTCTAATGCTTTTGTGTAGTTTTCTTCTGTTATTAATAATGAGCTTACAAGTGCTGCTGCTTCCCCTTTCAACGATGACTTGAGATATTGAAATTTTTGTAGACTTGGTATGTTTGCACTGCTCACAGCGCACATGAACAGGTTCTTGAATGTAGGCCATTCCTTAAGGGCTCCACTGAAAGTGGGGAGTTCCAGTTGGGGTAACTTCACACGAGGCTTGGATATAGTGCATTCTTGAGGATTGTTCATTGTGCTGTTAAAGTGTTGAGATATGTTACTAGATGATTCTTCTATAAGTTTATCCATGCATCCTTTTATTGAGTAATATCTGCTTTCCATGGAACTGCGTTCCTCCTCATGTATTAGTTCCCGACCGGTACCTGTGTCGAATTGTTCGATCTGTCCTTGAATTTGTTCAAAGCATTCCATTATAGATGCTAGCTCTGTACTTCGGGCTTTTATCTCGGAGATGTCATCCTTCTCTTGGTCGAATCCAATAACATAGTTAATGAGTCTCGTCAGCTTTCCTTTAATAGTTCCTCGCTGCTTCACGAGCCCCGCGACCTTATCAGACGAACTATCACTACCTCCAGGCATTATTAATTATGTTGTGGTTATGGTTAAGCGTGTTATAAGCTGCAGTACTGTGTTTCTGTGTGTCTGCAGTGTGCTATTTCTTATGTTGTCTGTTGATTTTTTGAAATAAATGTACGTTCCGAGTATTCTTGTTGTTTGTTGTGACGGAATGATTTGACGTTTATGTTTTTTTTTTTTTTACTTGAGGAATGAAGATGGCCGCTTGTCTATGCTTCTTTGCGTTCCGTTTCGCTTGTCACTCACAACGAGTGCGCGATTCACTGCGCCACGGCAGGACTGAACTGTCAGGTAGGCACAAGAAAAAGTTGTTACCCGCCACCTTCACTTTTATAACCGGAGTCGTGGACCAAATTTATGTTGAGTTTTAGTTGTTCGATAGCTCCGCAGGCACTGGGTTTTATCACTGAAAGGCGCGGATAAACTTTCTTCAGCTTTTATTCACTGTAATACGGCTTTACACTTAGTTTTTAACGAAATATAGAATTAAAACTATGAGCACACAGCAGGCGCATCGCCATGTTGAAAGGAAGAGAGCGAGACCGCTTTGAGTGAGGGAGCGAGACAGATTCTCTAGAAACGTTCAGAAATAATTTAGTTATACTAAACATAATTCGTTAATTTAATATCCTTTATATGCCAATCACCTATATTATTACCCTGCAGATCTTCAAGTACAAAAACCAGAGGTGACTTCTTAGCAATTATGCGGCATTTAACAAATTTTGGCGCTAGCTTTTTCGCAAACTTGTTATCCTTGTCGCTTTGATAGTAGGTACGTTTCCAAACAAAATCACCCACGTTAAAGTCGAACTGTTTTCTACGTAGGTTATAGTTACCACAGTTTCTGGAATGAGATTTTATTAATGAACACTGAATTTGTTCAAATATTTTCCGCAGTGCACCCAGATTTTCTGCATATTCTTCTCTTGGCGAAAATATCAGATCATTAACGTTGTCTTTGTCTATGTAGTGGGAACCACAGGTCACTAATTCTCGGCCGTAGACAAGGAAAGCTGGTGTGAAACCAGTCACTTCGTTCGTAGAAGAATTTATAGCGAATTGTACTTTAGAAACGTTGGTGTCCCATGATCTGTGATCATCATTTTCGACAAAAGAAGCAATTGCTGTCATTACTGTTTTGTTGTATCTCTCTACGGAGTTAACTTGCGGAGTGTACTTAGGAGTATATAGGACGTTCGGTATTTTATATTTAGCGAACAGCTGTTTTAGGGTATTGCTGATAAATTGCCTACCGTTATCCATTAAAACCGTGCTAGGAATGCCGTGGACAAGGAATACCTGATCTTCTAGAATACACGAAAGAATTTCAGCTGTCGCGCGTTTTATGGGGAATAATAAGCAGTATTTTGTAAAGCAACAAGTTACTACAAAAAGAAAAGTATTTAGCTTTCTAGATGGAGGCAGTGGTCCGACCAAATCCATGCTTATCATTTGAAAAGGTCTGCTGCACTCTTTTGGACGTCCCATAGTGCCCAGTGTCGCATGGTTAGCATGCTTATAGGATTTACAGACATCACATTTACCTACGAAATCAGTCACGTCGCGGTGCATGTCAGGCCAGAAATATTTAAGACAAAGCCGTTTGTATGTTTTAAGTATGCCAAAATGTCCAGCTGTAGGGCATGAATGATTTTGTTCGAGTACTCTTAGTCTGTCTTCGAGGGGAATTACCTCTTTCCACTCGAACTCTCTAGTCAGCGGATTCAGACTTTTCTTGAAGCGGAACAGTTTATTATTTATTACTTGATAGTCCAAAAACGATGTAGGTGTATTTTGGCAACCATTATAGATATTTAGGTACCAGGGGTCAGTGACATTCTGAGCAGAGTTAGGTTGTGGGTTTAAAACTGTAACTGGTATACGAGAGAGACTATCTGGGACTACATTATCGGAGCCGCGACGATGTCTGATTTCACAGTCAAATGCAGAAAGTCTTACACCCCATCTCGCCAAACGACCTGTAGGGTTGTTAATGTTTAGAAACCACTTTAAAGCCGAATGGTCTGTGTAAATCACAAACTTCTGACCGTTTTCAAGGTAGCATCGCCAATGTTCAACAGCCGTTAGAACTGCTAACGCTTCGCGCTCCGTAGCACTATAGTTTTGTTCTTGTTTAGATAAAGATTTACTCATGTAGGCTACAACTTTCTCTACACCATCTAAAGTTTGTGTAAGAACAGCACCAATACCTACTTCGCTCGCATCCGTGTGTACCTCAAAAGGTTGTGTGTAGTTAGGACAGGACAAAACAGGGGTAGAAACAAGGCATTTTTTAATAGCTTTAAAAGCGTCCTCAGCTTGGGTAGACCATTTAAATGGAGGTGCAGTCTTGGCTTGAGAAGTCAATTTGTTTAATGGTGCAGCCAGCGTACTAAACTGCGGTATAAATCGGCGATACCACGAGGCGGTGCCCAGAAATTTTCGCACTTCTTTACGATTTTTAGGTGTAGGGTAGTTCACGATCGCTTCCACTTTCTCTGGATCAGCATGCAAGCCATTAGAATCCACTACATAACCTAAATATCTGAGTTGCTCCCTAAAGAACTGACTCTTTTCGTAGTTAATTGTTAAATTAGCAGTTTTAAGTCTCTCCAATACGCGCACGAGGAGCGAGATATGTTGATCAAAAGTAGGTGACACAATTATAATATCGTCGATAAAAACAAAAACTTTGTGTTCAAATTCTGGTCCGTAAAACAATTGATCAACTAGTCGTTGCTGGGTAGCTGGCGCATTAGTTAGACCGAAGGGCATTGACTTAAACTGAAAAGTACCTCGAGATGGTATGTAGAAAGCAGTCTTGCATCTGTCCTCTTCCCTAATTAATATTTGCCAGAAACTTTTAGATAAGTCCAGGCTTGTTAAATATTGAGCGTCGCGTAAGTTATCTAAGATTTCCGATATGTAGGGTAGACTGTAAGCGTCTTTCTTTGTTATAGCATTAAGCTTTCGACTATCCAAACAAAATCTAAGCTGTCCATTTTTTTTAGGGGTAAGTAGTACTGGTGAAGACCATGCACTCTCACAAGGTTCGACTACGTCCTCTTTGAGCATTTCATCGAGTTGTTCAATTAAAACTCGTTGTTTCTCTAGTGGCATCCTATAATAACGTTGACGTATGGGGGCAGCATCCCCAGTGTCAATGGAATGCGTAATTAGTGTAGTCCTACCTAGACCTCGTTCTTCGTAAGAATTGCTACGGAACTGCGAAATAATGTGGTCAGCTGTGATCTTTTGATCTTCAGATAAGTGATCGTAGCTACATAGATGTGCATCTTTGTCTACAGTTACTTCAGCAAGAGCGACTTCAGATTCTGAACGCATAATAACTGTTGCTATATGTTTAGGAAATAGACCAAAATCATTCCAGAAATCCATGCCCAGAATTAACGAATTTTGTATCTTGGGGACAACGTAAATTTCCAAATTGTGTAATTGATTTACAAACTTTACGGGAAGGTAGATACAACCAATACTTTTTAATTTCTGTCCACCAGCAGCTATGAATTGTAAAGGTTTACCTTGATGTAGCACAAAACCTTTGCCAGTAAAATATTTATGCGAGTTATTTCCTAGTATAGACACTGAAGATCCAGTATCTAGTAAACCAATTAGTGGCCTATCGTGTACTTCAACGGAAACATGAGGTCGCGAGTAATCTAATTGTAAATTGTGGATTGACGAGACAGTATAGCACGAAAAGAAGTTTGAGATAAAATTAAGCCAATCAGACCATTCTGTGCTATCGAACTTGGTAACTTTAACTTCGTCGTACTCTCTGCCAACCCAATCCACAGTATTTAGTTTTTTTGGTTAGACGTTGGGTTGCAATCCTTACATTCCGGATAACGAACACCTTTTTTTCCACATTTAAAGCATATCGGAAAATGCGGTTGCTGACACTGTCCTAGTGAATGAGTGTTCACGCGACATCTTGGGCAATATAGCTCTTGTGAGCTTGAGTTAGTCGGAGCACTCAAAGCATTAATGTTAGGGTTTTTTGATTGTTCAGCATTATTTTTACGGATAGCATCATTATTACTAGAATATGATTTGTGGTTTTTATTAAATGTATCATTATAATTTCGTTTGTAAGTAGGAAAATTGTGTGTTGTGTTGTAGCTATTATTGTTTCTGCTGTATGACGTACTAGGAGATTGTCTATTGTAAGCAAATTCTCGAGCTAGCATCTCTGAATTTATTTTAGGCGGCTCATGAAACTGCGTCATACGAGATTGAATATTTTCGTAGCTACGGCACAAATTCTTAAGAGCATCAATACTAGTGATATCCGGAGAGGCTGCTAGTGTACTAGCATAAGTAGGCCGAATATTGTGTAGCAGTATTTCTAATTTTTCCTCCTCTGATACCTGTTTACTAAGTCGAGAGAACATACCGTGCATTATAGAGATGTAAATTGATATATTCTTTTGTTCGCCTTGAGTACGCATCCTAATCTCTGACATAAGGCGATAGTCGTAGTTACTTTGACTAAAGTCTTGCTTAAGAAGCATAACAAGATCATCCCATGTCTTAACTTTGTCTTTGATGCACCGGTACCAGTGAAGAGCATCATCTGTAAAAATCTCATACGCAAAATTCAGCAACTTGTCTTTAGGCATGCTTCTAGAGAACACCAATTCCTCTGCCTTTTGAATGAAAGACCTGACACACGTCTTACCAGAATATTTAAGTTTACCAACCACGTCAGAAACAAGTGTCTTCTCACAAGTAACTGAAATGAGATCTGACAGAGGTTCAGGGTTTGATGATGTTGAAGGTGCCTGTATTTTCAAACTTTTCAGCTGAACTAGATGTTGTTTAAACATTTGTGAGTATTCCACGTAGATGGAATCCACATCTTCCGTCCTATTCACTCTAATAAGTCTGTAGTAAACATGATGCAGCATTGTTTCAGTCCGAGAGTAAACATTTTTATCAAATTTTGATTTAAGAATGTCTAAATTTTCTTTCGTTTTAACCAAAGTGTCCTTAACCTGCAATAAATCGACACCTGGGTCTAAATGAGACTCCAAAACATCTTCCGGTGGCAGCAATGGAGCTAGTTTAACAATTTGTTTCCTTAGTTCCTGAACTGATTCTCCAGTGGAACCTCCCCTAACACCAACCTCATATTCTAATTCTGCTTTTTGAAGTGAAAGATACTTGATCTGATAAGACATTATTCCTCGTACTAGGTGTGTGTTGCAACTTACAAAAGGATTTAATTTAATAATATACAGAAGCAGAAAAGCAAAAATCCACCAGCGCAGTAATCAACTTAGTATTAATCGTCATGTATCACCAAAAATGTGAGCATAAACTCAAAATATCAGTACTGAGTGTAGTATCAGTAAACAAAATAAATGGACACAATTAGAACAATTACGGTTAGATAATTAGAATACTCACTAATTCTTGGTGACAAAGAGTAGTACTTATAGCTAAAGCAACCAACACCAATGATAACTACAGAATACTAAAAACAAGTGCAAGTGAACACGGCTCAGTGAAATACCTACAAAACAGGCGCCATTGTAACGCTGGGCTTTTTAGTCGAGAGTAATTAAAAACAACTTCAACGATTTTACAATATTTATTCAATTTTAACAATTAAATTTAACCTATATATTAAAATAGTAGCCCACGTTAACGTTAAGTTCAGAATCTCAGGGTGCGGGTCTTAGACTTTCACTTGATACTATTGATCAGCACTAAAACAGTTAAAATAAAGCCGTGAACACTTAACACTGTCTTACTGGACAGCCACTTCCCTTTAGTGCGGCGCGCGGCGAGTAGCTGCACGTGCCCGATGACGTCACGGGTAGATCCGAGGTGTTGTCAGGTCCGCAGAAGTAGTAGATGACTTCGCAGTGCACGGCTGTCCAAGCGGGTCGCAAGAACCCTGGAACCCCCGATTTAGTCATTTAGTGAGAAGTCCGATTTAACGTTACTGACTGCAACATCCGACGGAAAGTGAAGATGAAAGCACTACTAGCAGGATGGCTACCAAAAGCATTAAATAGTGATCAATGATGTTGCAGCAGCACACAATATCAGCTTAATATGGTAACTACTTTGTAAAAATGAAAAGAGCGAATCTTACTAATTTCCGCAGATTAAAAATTACAATGAGTAATGCATCAATGCAACAAAAGCAGCTGTGGTTTAAAGTTATCGAATTCGACAACTTAATTAGAATTAAAACCTTAATTACTTTTATTTTTTTTGACAAGAGGGTAGGCAAATACCTAACTAATAAGAACCAAAAGATTTAGTTTCTCAATTATTCAGCTACTTAATAATTCAATCTGATGAAACAAGCTAAATACATGGATGGAAGATGAACATTAGGCGAGAAGCAACTATCTACTGATTCACATTAGTAGTTATAATTTAGTAATACATTTTGCAACACTCACCCGGTCGGGGAAAACACGAATCACTTTTATATTAATATGTAGCAGCTAAATATGCAGATATTTAAATTAGGTAGGTACTTGCACGTACATTAAAATTTATAAAAATTAGCGACCGATAATTAGAAGCGGATAAGTCTAGTTCGGTGTCGTCGTTCCGGCAAAGTAATGTGTGACCTCTACCCTTCGTCGCGCGACACCTCTCTCGCTGTGACGTAGGCCATGACATTCCTTACCTCCGCGCAGAACGCCTGCTTCATTTAATTAGTAAAATCACCTTGTGTCGATGTTGATTAGGATTGCAGTAGTTAAGGAACTTTAATTTTAAGTATTTTTAAGTATTGTATCTAGTTTATTTAATGTAAGTTATTTTTAAGTTCTTAAGTTTGTAAATAGTAAAAATATATAATAAAAAATGCTTACTCAGAAGACGCCGTAACGGTTACGTTACAAAATATTCTACACGATAATTATCGTGATAAGGATTATTCAAATCAATAACCAAGCGCATAATATATTTATATTACAAATTTCATTAAAATCCGATCAGCCGTTCGATACTAATAAATTTATAAAAGTCTTTAAAAATACCCAAATACGCCATCGGCATTCTCAAAGCAAACGCGCGGCACGTGTAGGGAAATATTAAACAAAGCAAAAAGTCTAATAAACACTTCGTACCAAACAATTATGATCCCTATCTCACGGCAATAACGCTTACATTAGTAAATCAACTAACCTCTCTATAACGATAACAACAGCTTAAAGTAGAAAAACGTCGTAAGTACAGTTTTGCCAAAATACTATGAATCTAATCAATTAGACGTTAAAACTCAAAATGCCAAAATAGGATACATCGAGAAAGGCGGTTGACACAATGCGATAGAGCCATAGACTTACTATTGAGAAGACTAACGCCAAGCGTGTCTCCGAAAGGGACAGCAAATACACACACATGAATATTTAGGGTTACCATCTTTAAGGCAGATTTCCCTGGGGTCATTTACGATGTCAATAAAAAAAACAATCCTACTAATATTATAAATGTGAAAGTTTGTATGTTTGGATGTTTGGATGTTTGTTACTCAATCACGCAAAAACAACTGAATGGGTTTGGATGAAATTTGGCACACATATAGCTTATAATCTGGATTAACACATAGGATACTTTTCATTCCGTAAAAATGCATAGTTCCCACGGGATAGCGATAAGTGAGTTATACGCCGCCGTGACGTCATGAGCAGCATAGCAACTAATTCTCATTAATTTGTCCAGGAAATATTGCAGATTGTATGTTGGGTGCACGTTTGCTTGATTCAATTAAACAAGTCTACGCGGACGAAGTCGCGGGTAAAAGCTAGTATTTTTATAAATTGAAAAAAGAAGAATTACTTTTGGAAAATGTTTTTAATAATTAACAGGAATTTATAAAATCACTCTTAATCATAATAATAATGGTTAGTTAGTCTCGACCAACACCTCAAGAGACTCTCGCTAGAAGGTTGGATCAAGGGTCAGATACAGAAGGCGGTACTTCTGGACACGTCACGAATAGTCAGGAGATTCCTCACTCTGCAGCCCTAACCACCGGTAGCTTGAGCCCTGCCCCGCTTCCGGCGGCACTCCAGGTTAGGTTTTTATAATGTTTGTATATTTTGTATTGATATTGTTTTATCACTTTTTATAGAAATATTGTAAAAACTTAACCTAAGATTTTAAATAAATATACAAGAATAATAATGGTACCTAATTGTAGCGAAAAAGGTTGGAAATAATTATGTAGTAAACCCACACTGTAACAATAGATTTCGGTCAAAGTGTTAACAACATATTCTGGAAGATTCCAGTAGGTGCAATCCATGATTCCCGTATATGTGGTTCGTGGGGGAATCTGGAAGTTAAATCTAGAATACACTTCACGGGGCTTCATTTCATATAGCATTTGAGTCGACCGCCGAGTTATACTAGTGCATATTTTATCTGTGTACTAGTGTTTTATGTCGTAAAATAAACGATTAATGAATCAAAATACTAGACTAACATGCTTTACGAAATAGGGTCCTGTATAAGTTTTTTCTATACCAATATTTCATCAACGTACTATTTACCCCTTAACGTGGGGTAATGTTCGTGGGAAAAAGTGACAACACTAAATTTTAAGGTTATGTAAAAAGCACCAACTAAAAATGCATAAAACAGCTTTTATTTGATCTTGAAACACGTTAGGATGTGTATGTAAAGCGGGAAGAAACCACACAATATGAAACATCTGTTCTAATAAGTCAAATAAGATCAAATTTTTAAAAACTTCAGAGTGAAAAGATAGTTCATCAATTTTCGATTCACTGTCACTTTTGCAGAATAAAACAGAACATCGCACCATTCTGCAGACTCGTTATATTGTTCTTAACGCCTGTATAAACAATAATCCACGTAATTTTAAATAAATCGGACATTTTTTGTAATTTTTCCGGTGACATGGATTGAGCTTGTCACAAAACGTCAAAGTCTGTTTAGCATAGAAGTATGCCTAGCAAACTTGACCTTGAAAAAATTAAACATGCCATGAGGGACAAAACATATCAAGCTCTGTCTCTTTTTTTCACAAGCAAATTCATATTTATATCTTATTCTTGTGCAAATGAAAAGGAAGACGTCCATTATTCTATAGCTTTCTCTTTCTACGGATAGAGCGCTCGGGTCGCCCGGGTCGCTCGGGTCGCCCGGGTCGCTCGGGTCGCTCGGGTCGCCCGGGTCGCCCGGGTCGCTCGGGTCGCTCGGGTCGCTCGGGTCGCCCGGGTCGCCCGGGTCGCCCGGGTCGCTCGGGTCGCTCGGGTCGCTCGGGTCGCTCGGGTCGCCCGGGTCGCTCGGGTCGCTCCGGTCGCCTGGGTCGCTCGGGTCGCTCGGGTCGCCGAATGAGAGTATAAAAGGAGCTGGCCAAACGGGGAGGGGACTCACTCTGGTTTAGGCTTTCGCTCGTTACGCACGCGGTTGTGTTCGGAATTTCTTCTAGTTCGATCTTGTATTAAGCGAGTGCGGTTCGCAGTTGTTAATTAGTTCAAATTTAAGTGATTTTAGTACTTTTAAATAATTAATTAATACAAATAAGTGTAAATAGTTGGATGGATTCTGGCTTAGGCTTTCGCACGTTACGCACGCGGTTGTGTTCAGAGTTTGTTCTGGCTCGATTTTGTATTAAGCGAGTTCGGTTCGCAGTTGTTTATTAAGTTCGAATTTAAGTGATTTTAGTACTTGAAATTAATACAAGTAAGTTTATTATGGTGGATTCATTACGGTTTAGGCTTTCGCTCGTTACGAATGCGTTCGTGTTTGGAATTTGTTCGAGCACAATTTGGTATTAAGCGAGTTCGGTTCGCAGTTGTTTGTTATTTTGGAATTTAAGTGAAATCAGTACTTTAATTAATAAATTAATACAAATAAGTTTATAATCGGGATCTTTACGGTTTACGCTTTCACGCAGTGCGCACGCATTCTTTCTAGTACAGATCGCATTTTACTTGTGTTTTTATTCAGTTTAATTTTAGATAGTATTTTATTGTGTGTTTTGTGTTAATTACTTTAAATATTTAGTTTCATTAATTAATTTAAATTCAGTGACAGTGTCCTAGGTTTTTTATTATTCTCTACCGTTTGTTGGTTTTCAAACAATTTGTTTCATATGTTTAAGAATTAACTTCAATTTGTGTTAAAGTCTTGGCAAAATGAAACTTGCATTTTGCTATTGCCCTAGTGTTAACTTCATGGCTCGCTCGGAGCGATCCTTTGGACGGATACCTAACATGGTGACAACGAATTCCTCTGGGTTTAAAATCCACGCGGGTGGATTCCCCCAAAATGTGGCCTCTTTTGGGCATGGGTTTTCATTCATGATAACTTAACAATTATCATGTCTAACTTCCTGTGTTTTGCCACACACGGTAATGTTGGTACACCATGAGGATGTCTAGACAGTGAGGTTCTCATGTGGTCCAGCGTGCTGTGGACCTTTCCGATCTATATATGTTTATATTCACACGGTTGTGCAGGGGTATCCAAGGCCTCTCTCCTCTCCCAGCCCTCGCGGCTGTGTGGGGGCCAAACTCAGACGTAACACCGGGATTTAGGTATAGGTCTATAGAGGTCTTCCCGAACCTCGCATCTTATAGGGTTTTAGAACAGATTAGTAATTCATTCTTTAAACCGAGGATGGGTTAGAGTTAGGTGTTTATTCCTTAAACCGGGAATAAACAACATTACACACTACACAATTAAAGGTACAAATACAACTAGACCTCTAGTTTGCTTTTAACACATTTAGTTAACTTAGGGAAATAGGAACCTTCTCTAAGTGTAGGCATAGGGCGTAGGCTCGTCAATAACCTGTTAGGATTCTTAGAGTTCCTAAGGATTATGTTTTAACATTAACTACTATAAATATATTCTAATCTATTTGAGCATTTCTAGCCTATGGCAAGATTTTATTATTCGAAGTCGTAGCAATATCAAAGAGCTATTTTTATAATTAAAGTGATAACCTGGTTGGAATTGTTAAAAAATTAAACATAACCATCCAATATAATGAAGGTTTGATCATGCCTAGCGAAGCATAAGCAAGCTTTAGCATTCCTACTACCAAACGGGGAGGAGTACTATATTTAAGGTTTGACCAAATACATTCATTATCCAATGTCTATCAGATATACCTCTTTGCTAGTCCTAACACATGGCTAGTGTTCAAGTTCTAAAACCATAGGCTTGATAATACTTGTAAGATAGAAGGAAGTCTTACATTGGCTAGAAAGCTTATATTTTACTTTATAAAAGTAACATTTCGACTACTATTGAAATAACATAAATTATTTGTTATCGACAGGACTGACGGAATCTTATTATAAGATATAATTGACTGAATATACTAACTTCCTTTTTACTTTTCATCATTAAAACTTAGTATACTTACGATCTGCAATATATTAACTGCAACCAGGAACTATTGGATACAATACAGTTTTAAAATAACACTGTTCTGATTAATACCAAATCATTGTTTACTGAATATCTAGTTTCCTAGACATACTAAAATGATAAAAGACTTTGAAAAAAAATAAAAGCCTGGTATTTTTGCTTTCCTCTTGACCTTTGTATAACATGTCCTACCGACTGACTATATAAGACATTAATTGATCATTTCCTCTTAAAAGAACTAAATCGGAGGGGGATTGTCCAGTCTGGGACGAGATCCACTGCTATGGTAAATACCAGGAAGTAGCAACTTCTGGGCGGATGGAGGAGCCCTAGCCTTAGCCGAAAAAATAAATACCTTTCATTTTACTTTCCGAGACTTGATTAGATGACTAACTTATTTTAAGCACTAAAATCAATTAAAATTATAGTAGTCAACCATTTCTAATCTTTATTTAACATGTACTTGCTTTATATACTAACATCTCAGGCTTTTGTCTAGGTTAGGATTTTAGGTTAATTAAAGTCAGCATATTTTAGGTAATAGGCTAAATAGGTAGTTTGGTGGACTAATCTTTGCTTGTTATTAAAAGTTCATGGGTTATTAATAGCGGACACAACGTAGGACACTAGACGATCATATGACCAAATTTACGTATTTCACCTGTCTTTAATTTAGTCTAGGTAGGTTAATTCATATGTCGAAAAAAAATTTAGGTAGTATATATATATAGGGGGGGAGGGTACAGTTTGTTGATATGGACCTCCGCAAAACAACGCCTGAATCTATTAATTATGTAGCACGACACCACAAAAACCGGTCTATGACCGGTCAATGAGATGCGGCAGACCGATACCTCCAGATTCACCAAAGGAGGGGGATCGATAGCGCAACAGTGCAAGCGTCGTTTGTGAAATATAATAGTTCCTCCGAGTTTGTTTACTAGTCGGTCGTTACGTATGGTTATGTAGTTAGGCAGTCGAAAAGAGCGCGTCCCTGGCTTCAGAAAGGTCTCCTGGACCAATAGGATATCCAGTGGGTGCTCCTGAAGGAACTCTACCAGCTGGTCTTTTTTGCCTTTAATGCTGTTCGCATTAAAGGAGCCAATGGAGAGTGAGCTTGGCTTCTGTTTTTTAAGACTGCTGTCCATTAGAGGGAGGGCGGTGTTAAGCCGCCCTGGAGCGCGGCGACAACCTTCTGGTAGTCAGAGAGCAACTGGAAAATCTCATCTCCCCTGGCACCACGAAGCTTCTCCTCCAGCACTGCAAGCTGCTCGCGGATTGCGAGGGCTTTGCATACCAGAGGGTAGGCCGCGGCGTCAAAGGAGGGACGAATAGAGGCGAGGGGGGCCATCGCCGCAATCCGGGGAGGAGTGGGGAAAGAAGGGGCAGGTTTAAGTGCGTCCGCCCAGGGTCGGGGAGCCGGGTCCATGGAACGCGTTACTGCTAGCAAGGTCGAATTTAGCGGAAAAGTAGTAGCTGCGGCTGTGTGCAGAGATGGATTTCGTACCAGCGGGGGGAAGGAGGTCTTGTTCATAGTCAGGAGGGGGGGTTTGAGTGCCACGGACGAGCCCTGGGGCAACCGCGATAGTTCGCCGTGTGCCCCATCTCCCCACAGAGGACACAGCCAGGCGGTTCCGTGTCACTCTTTGTCCTGGTGCAATCCCGCGTTGCGTGATCGCCTAGGCATTTCACGCAACGCGGTCTTGCATGGCAGTTTCTTTGGCTATGACCATACATCTAATAGTTGAAGCACTGAGTCACGGTGCTTTTCTTTAGGGGAGGCTCGACTCTGATCCCGGTAAGGTGACACACTGACTTTAAGTTGAAAATACCCTTTTCGGCATCAGACAGCTCACTGACAACGAGAACAAGGTCAAGATTCCCCGCAGACCTGTTGTGCAGCCGATGAACCTCTCGGACAGGGAGCCCCTGTTGAAGAAGGTCCTTCTTTATGATTTCTGCATCCACCTCTTTGGGGATGCCCCGGATTACAGCCCGTAAAACACAGTCCTCGGGGGGGGGGGGGGGGGGGGGTCCACGAATGATAGTATATGCCCCTAACATCAAGAAGTGATGTTAGGGCGCGATAATCGTCACTGGATGGAACGTGAACAGCGATCCCATCCTGTTTATTTTCCGCTCGGGTGAAATTGATCTTTCGCTCGTGCATAGTTCTCGACAACTCGTCCCACTTGGATTTGTCTCGGACTACAATGGGGGGAGGTTTACGTTTGGGGTTGGGGGGAGATAAGGAGGTTGACTCACCGGCTGGAGGTAGCTCCGACATCACAACATGAGGCTGATTCTGTAACGATCCTTTCTGGGTCTTCCCCGGGGGCTGCGATTCATCTGTGGAGGCCGTATGTCGCTTGTTCTTTTTTCCGACGGTGGTCCATTGCGAGCCACCGTCCTCGGTCCCCTCTTGGGACATGCTGGCAAAGTCCATGCTTTCCGTGTGATCTGTATTTGTATCGGCGGTAGTGATACCACACGAAGTGTTATGACCCAGGCGGGTGCGCCTGTCCGGGGAGAGCGGCCTGCTTCTCACTCCTTTCTCGACATTTCGAGGGGAGCGCGATTTCGCGCGGGGGACCCTCTGGGTCGCCGAGGGAGTCGGACTGGAGGGTGGCTGCCGCGGGATCTTCCGTCGCGGGAGCTGGAGTAGTAGGGATTCGCCGGTTCTGGATCACTTTTTTGTCGCTCAAAATGGCGCCTTGGGGGGGCAACGATTTCTAAAAAAAAAAAAAAAGGTCAACACCCCATTTAAAGCGATTGAACGGGGTCTCATCACGCTCCGCCCACTCTTTCTGGTATATATGTACTTCCATTGCAACATAATAGCAACACCTAATCACATACTCATAAAAGGATAGAGACCCTTTCCTTTGTTTCCGACTCACCCTTTGTTACGTTCAACTTCTTACCTGCGACCACTCGGGGTTCGGTGCCTACCTTTTTTTCCTGGGTACCTGATCGCCCGCCACGCTCTGTGCAAAAAATACCATGTGTTTTCGTAAGTCCACTTTCTATTCATTATTCTATCAGCACATAAATATCCTATCGCATTATTCGCAGTACACTTTTATTCGTAACCTATAACTTTTAGGACTATCATAAATCTAACCTAACCTAACCTACATTTTGGAAAAATTCCAACCTAACCTAACCTACATTTTGGAGAAATTCAAACCTAACCTAACCTACATTTTGGAGAAATTCAAACCTAACCTAACCTACATTTTGGACAAATTCAAGCCTAACCTAACCTAGGTTTTGGAGAAATTCGTAAGCCATAACTTTCAGGACTATTTTAAATCTAACCTAACCTAACCTACGTTTTGGACAAATTCGTAAGCCATAACTTTCAGGACTATCTTAAATCTAACCTAACCTACGTTTTGGAGAATATTGTCACGCTATATAGTACTTGGTTGGGAATATTGGTACGCTATATAGTTCGTGGACATATCTTTTGACATGAATATCAATAAATTCAATCCTTTGCGTGGTTCATCTTACATAAACTTATCATCTATATATATAAAATTCAAAGTCCTGACTGACTGACTGACTGACTGATTGACTGATATATCAGCGCACAGCCCAGACCGCTGGACCTAGAGACTCGAAATTTTGCACATAGATACCTTATATAGTGTAGGCATCCACTAAGAAAGGATTTTTGGAAATTCCAACCCTAAGGGGGTAAATTAGGGGATGAAAGTTTGTATGAAAGTCCGTCAGTTTTGAAGTTAGGATCTTGAAATTTTGTTGTTACGCTTACGTAAAAAAAATAATTTATACGGGTCTCAGTGTTTTTGATAATTCCACCCCTGAAGGGGTGAAAAGGGGGATAAAGTTGTGCATGGAAAGGCCTACATTTTCACAGCAAAAATCACTACATTTATTATTTAGGCTTATAACGCAACGAGTATATCGGGTGTTATTGGAATTACAACCCTTAAGGGGGAAAAGGGGGATGAAATTTTGTATTTGAGTTGTTCATTCACAATTTTTTTGTATTGAAGTAAAAATAACGTACGTGGTAACGTGTTATTACTAAGCTTCTATTTGCCACCCGTCTATCCATCTGTCTGTCTGTCTGCCACGCGCAAACATGTCCTGACTGATTTGCGATCATCGTCCAACCGAAACTGTTGAATCAAGAAAGCTGAAATTTGGAAAATAGGTTTATTTTATAACGTAGGCATCCGCTAAGAAACCATTTTTGGTATTTTTTACCTTTAGGGGGAAACGGGGGGTGGGGGTTGAACTTTGTATGAAAGTCTTTGTTGATTGAAGTTATAAACATGAAAATTGGAATTAGAACTACTGATCATAAATAGCTTATAAGTATTATAACTTATTTCAGGATTTTTGCATTTTCACATTTAAAGGGGGAGAAGCGGGGGTGAAAGTTTGTAAGGACGTATTGATTTTTTTAATAGGAGCTTGTAATTTTGAAATACAGCTTACTTATCATAAATAAATAATTATGTGTTTCAGGGTTTTATGACTATCAAATTTTAGAGGTGGGAAACGGGGGTGAAACTTTGTATGGAGGGGAGGTATCGGTTTATTCAAAAATAAGAACTTCAAAATGATTGTTTGTTTTAGGGTATTTGGATTTTTACATTGGAAGGGGGCAAAACGGGCGGTGAAAATATGAGAGGGAATGAGAGCACTTATAAGTTTTTTGATTCTAAAAAAAAGGCATTTGTTTTCTGTAGGCCACGCGGGCGAAGCCGCGGGCAGGAGATAGTTATAAATAAATAATGAGATATTTCAGAGATTTTAGATTTTTAATTTGAAGGGGCAATACGGGGAGGGGGGAGTTTGTATGGAGGTATCGGCGTTTTTTAAAGAAACTTGAAAATTAGAACTATTGAGCATAAATGATTACCGCCGTGTTTAAGGGTATTTGGATTTTCACAATTAAAACGAGAGAAACGGGGTTAAAACTTTGTATGGAGGTATGGAGGCTTTTTCGAAGATATAAACCTGGAAGACTTTAAGGGATGACAGTTAATGTTACAAAAACGAAAGTAATGGTGTAAGAGAAGAATGAAGAGGTTTCTGAATGTGTAATAAAGATTGGTAATGAAAGAGTTGAACAAGTGAAAGAATTTGTGTACTAGGTAGTACGTTTACTAGGGATGGAAAGCACGATGAAGACATTGAAAGGAGAGTGAAAGCGGGGTAATTGGGAGCTCTGCGTGCTTTTGTGAGCAGCCAGAATGTCGCATCCAGCAACGTTAACAGTCAAACGTGCCTTTTACGACGTTCGCCTGTTCACGATGCTGTGTTAGTTTCCACGTTGATGTGTGGAAATGAAAGCTGGGTTTGCGAGAAGAAGCATAGGAGTAGAATAAATGCCGCAGAGATGCGTTCTCTGCGTAGTATGAGTGGGATCAAGCTGACTGAGAGAGTGAGAAATGGTGTTATAAGAGAGAGAGGTCTGAAAGAAGATGTAAGAATGTAACGTTGGTTTGGGCATATTGAACGAATGGATGAAAGGCAATTATGTTAGCAAATTTATGAAGGTGATGTGACTGGGCGAGTTGGTCGAGGGCGGCCTCGACGTACTTTTGTCAACCAAATTTGTGATGTCCTGAAGACAGGTCAAACCAGAAGTATGTACACGGAACCGCCGAGCATGCATGAAGAGAGGAATGTGTGTGGAGGGAGCGAGGGAATACTCCAAGACCAGGGCAAATGACGTTCTGTGGTCTCTGCCTACCCCGAAGGGAAACAGGCGTGAGCTTATAATAATAATAACCTCGCTAGAAGGTTGGATCAAGGGTCAGATACAAAAGGCGCTACTCCTGGACACGTCACGAATAGTCAGGAGATTCCTCACTCTGCAGCCCTAACCACCGGTAGCTTGAGCCCTGCCCCGCCGACGGCGGCACTCTAGGTTAGGTTTTTATAATGTTTGTATATTTTGTATTGATATTGTTTTATTACTTTTTATAGAAATATTGTAAAAACTTGACCTACGATTTTAAATAAATATAAAAAAATAAAAATAAACTTGAAAATTAGAATTGCAGCTGCTTATCATAAATAAATAACGATGTTTCGGGGTTTTCGGATTTAGATGTCATTTGTTTTCTGTAGGCCACGCGGGCGAAGCCGCGGGCAGAAGCTAGTTGGATATAAAAAACAAAAAAGCAGTTATCAACGTTAAAAACAAAGACCATGAATGCTTCCGTTGGGCTATACTGTCAGGTTTATATGAGCCAAATAACAACTCTAACAGGGTCTCGTCGTACAAATTGCACAGAAATAAATTGAAATTTGAAACTCTTTCCTTCCCAATAAAAATAAACGATATTCATAAATTCGAGAAAATGAATGATCTAAGCATTAATGTTTTTGGCTTTGAATACGATTCGAAAAGCAAGCAAAATAAAGTTATTGGTCCGTTACACTTAACGAAAAGTAGGAAAACTATCCATTTAAACTTGTTGTATTTAAATCACGGTACTAAGGGCCATTATTGTTACATAAAAAGTCTATCGCGATTAGTATCAAAACAAATGACGACGTCAGAGCATGCAATCCACTTATGTGATGGTTGTTTAATTTATTTCACGTCACATGAAAATTTACAGAAACATCAAAAACATGACTGTTTTCATGTATGTACAAACTTACCCTCTGAAAACGATAGTAAAAGAAACTGGTTTAATGAATTAGTTCCCTCTAACCAAATATCATTCAATAACTACGATCGTAAATTGAGGGTCCCATTTGTTATATATGCCTATTTCGAAACATTTTTAAAACCCATTGAAACTTGTATCAACGATCCGAATAAATCCTCAACAACCAATGTTCAGGAACATGTAATGTACAGTTTTGGATACTATATTAAATGTTCATATGATGACAGTTTATCTGTATATAGAACATACACAGGTCAAAATTGTGCCGAATCATTTATGAAATTATTAAAAAAAGATTTAGAGAACATTTGCAAAAATAACACTTTTGTAAAATGTCCTTTACCCTTAACGGAACAAGATAAAGTAACCATAACACAAAGTGATACCTGTTTCATTTGTGAAAAAAAATTAAATGAAGAATTCATTGTGTCTCATAACCAACATACCGGTGCTTTTGAAGGAGTCGCTCATCCATCCTGTTCTGAGAAATATCGAACCCCTAATTTCTTACCTGTGTTTTTACACAATTTGAGTAGCTATGATGCTCATTTTATTGTACACGGGCTTGGATTTGAAGAGGGGGACATAGAAGTTATCCCACAAAACAAAGAAAAATATATTTCTTTCTCCAAGCAATTTCACATCAATAACCATGTAATGAAATTAAGATTTCTTGATTCCTTAAAATTTATGAGTAGCAGTCTTGATAAGTTAGCCAAAAATTTACTGCCCGATCAGTTTCATGAACTTCGGTTAAATTTTCCATCTGAAGAAGACTTTAAACGCTTAATACGAAAAGGAATATATCCATATGAACATATGACATCTTTTGAATCATTAGAATTGGTTAGTCTTCCCAATCACGATGATTTTTACAGCTCATTAAATGATAACCACATTTCAGAAAATGATTATAAACATGCACGTGACGTATGGAATCACTTTAAATGTAAAAACATGGGGGATTATTCAAATCTTTACTTAAAAACTGATGTTTTGTTGTTAGCAGATGTGTTTGAAAATTTTAGAAATGTTTGTAAAGAAACATATGGATTGGATCCTGCACAATATTACACGGCACCTGGATTAAGTTGGGATGCTATGTTATTGTCTACTAAAATTAATCTAGAACTTCTAACGGACATTGACAAAATTTCTTTTATCGCAAATAACATAAGAGGTGGTATTTCTCAATGTAGTAACAGACATGGGAAAGCTAATAATATATTTATGTCTGAATATGATCCTACGTTACCATCTTCATTTTGGATGTATCTAGATGCAAATAATCTTTACGGTTGGGCAATGTCACAATGCCTTCCCATTGGCAAGTTTGAATGGGTGGACAATAATACCGATTTTAATGTTTCTGATGATGCTGAACACGGATACATTTTAGAAGTTGATTTGGAATACCCAAATAACTTACACGATTTTCATTCTGATTTACCATTCTGTCCAGAAAACGTTTGTTTAGGTGATACCAAAGAAAAAAAGCTGATTCCTAATTTAAATAACAAAGCGAACTATGTGATTCACTATCGAAATCTAAAACAATGTTTAAAATCTGGTTTACGTTTGCTAAAAATTCACAGAATTTTAAAGTTTGAACAAAAGGCATGGTTAAAGACTTACATCGATTTAAATACACACATGCGTTCGTTGGCCAGATCAGAATTTGAAAAAGACTTCTTCAAACTCATGAACAATTCTGTTTTCGGTAAAACTATGGAAAATATAAATAAAAGAGTGAATGTTAAATTACTTAACCACTGGCAAAACCACGGAAAAACTCAAGGAGTTCAATCTTTAATAGCAAGACCTGAATTTCACAGCCTTTCTATATTTTCGGAGAATTTGGTTGCAGTACAGTTGAAAAAAACAAAAGTCTTGTACAACAAACCTATTTATTTAGGATTTTGTATATTAGATTTGTCAAAAACTTTAATGTATGAATTTCACTATGACTTCATGAAAACCAAATATCCAGATAAACTGAAATTGCTTTACACGGACACGGACAGTTTGGTATATCAAATATTTACGAATAACTATTACGCTGATATACTAATAGATCTAGAATCTTACTTTGATACTTCTGATTATCCTCCTGACAATCAATACGGTTTGCCATTAGTAAATAAAAAGCAATTGGGTTTTTTTAAAGATGAAAATAATGGTAAAATTTTTAAAGAGTTTATTGGCCTTCGATCAAAAATGTATGCAATGGATGTACAAAACGAATTTATAGCAAAAGCAAAAGGAGTTAATAAATGTATTACTAAAAAATTTAACATTGACAATTACAAAACATGTTTGTTCAAAAAAGATAATTTGTTGTGTGAAATGATGCGGTTTAGGTCTTTAAAACATGTTATATTTACACAAAAAATAAACAAAATATCTTTATCACACAGTGATACAAAACGATATTTAATAGAAAATTCCACTGACACGCTTGCTTGGGGCCACTACAGAATAAAGGACATTCAGTGTTAATTTTACTTTTCTGTACTTGCGACTGTTCCTAAATTTGTAACATTTTTTTGTAATTATTGAGTATGGACTGGTAATAAGATAATAGAAAGTTGTAATTTATGTATAATTATAAAATTTCAGAAAGTTTTTAGACATTTTTTATAAATTTAAGTTTTTTATTTGTAGTATTATGCATGGACTAGTTATAAGATTACAGAAAGATGTAGTTAACTCTTTTTTTTTTAATTAAATAAAGTGTTTAGATAATTTTCATGTGTTTTTATTTAAAAATTTATTCAGGTGTGACAAAACTATATAACCTTGTTTGGACTTTTAAAAAAATCATTAGTGTTTTGGTACTTTTAGATTCAACACGTATAACAGATCTATATAATGATTCACTTTTGTCACCCTTTTACGGCCATTGTTGCTGGTCCCAGTGGGTGTGGAAAATCAAAATTTGTCACAAACTTTTTAAATGATTGCAAAGTACTATGCGATGTAAATTTTTCGGAAGTTATTTGGTGTTATGATGAAATGCAACCTTTGTACAATCTGGAAAATGTTAATTATAGTCAAGGAATACCTGATATTAACATGTTTGATGGGAAGCAACCTAAACTTCTTATTATCGATGATTTGATGAGGGAGTCAGATGGACGGATCGTTGATATTTTCACGAAGGGTAGTCATCACAGAAACTTAAGCGTGTTTTATATTACACAAAATATATTTCACCAGGGACGAGGTCAACGTGACATCTCGCTAAACACAAGTTACATTGTATATTTTAAAAATCCTAGAGATAAAACTCAAATACGATACTTGTCGCGACAAGTTTATCCTGAAAATTCAAAATTCGTGGATGAAGCCTATAAAGATGCTACTAAGGATGCCCATGGATATCTCATGATTGATCTGAAACAAAATACAGATGACTTATGTCGTTTCAAAACTAAAATATTTCCGTTCGATAAATATTGCACAGTTTACATTCCTAAAAAAGGATTTAAATATAACAGGAATCAACAAGTTTTAGTCAGTTCTAAATGATGCACTCGAGTGTGAACACATATAAACACTTACTTGAAGCGTTGCAAGTACTTAAACCAAAATATCGCACGGCTTTACTCAAAGCTTGTGATGATGATGAAATCAATATTATTTGCGAGTGTATTTATAACGTGCTAAAAGGAAAAATTCCATTAGAAAAAAAAGAAAAATCTAAATTAAATAAACACAAGAACATATTACGCAAGCTAGTTTCAAAGGGAAAACAAAAACTAAGAAAAACTATCATCATTCAAAAGGGTGGTGCATTTCTACCGGTTATTTTAGGTGCAGTTTTAAGTGCTTTAATAAACTCTTTATAACCAAAATGGAAAACACAAAAAAAATGCTTTTGGTAGAACAAGATTTTATTGAAAGACTTAAAAATAATGAGCTATCAGAGAACTCATCGTCTCGTCTGGATGGAGAGATGAAAAAAATATTGAAAAGTAAAATGGATGATCGTGAAAAATGGGCATTATATTCCCAAGCACTGCAGCGATTTTTACATTTTGCCGAAGCAGATCGAAAGCCTTTCAAAATACCAATAGTAATGGATGGATTTGATCACTTAAACAATTTCAACAGTGACTTAGATTCAAAGTTAAAAAAGCAGGAAAATGCAAATAATGACTCAGTCGCAAGCCCAACTTTGCTGGAAGATGATGTTCCTGCTACACCACCACTTGATAAAACGAATCAATACTATCCTGTGGAATTTAACTCCATCTCATATCGTACAAGGAATACCGAAATCTTATCGATCGAAAACCCAAACTTTAATGGACATTATTATCCTTAATAAAAAAAAAATTTGGTGGAAGACAGGAGGGGAATTTGTGTTAAACAATCGAGTGATCCCAAATAGCAATATTGTCGATCTGATAAACGATGTAACAAGACCTCTAAAACGCGCAAAACCAATAGGTTGGGAAGAATTTGCATTGGTTTTAAAAGATATAAGAGTTCCTACATTTTGTATTGGTAATCCTGCTAACTTGGAGTATATGAAGAGAGATTACACCAACGAGTTTCGCGCATCATCATCATCTTCTAAAAATACAAGGGATTCATCATTTAAAGTAAAAAACGCATCTACACCTATTTCTGCTAAAACAATTGAGTCGACCAAAAAGAAATTAGATTGGGAAAAATGGACTCCCTATTAGATATAATTAAGATTTACTACGATGTGTCCAACGCAGCTGGTTACAGTAGTATAGATAAGTTAGCGAAGGAAATGAAAGGTAATATGAGCAAGGAGGAAGTAAAAAAATGGTTACACTCTCAGGAAACGTATACTTTACATAAACCTGTCCACCGACGATTTACTAGGAATCGATACATCCTATCTAATTATAATGAACTCTGGCAGGCTGATCTCAGTGATATGCGTACTTATATTCAATATAATGATGGATATAAATATATTCTTTGTGTTATTGATGTTTTTAGTAAATATGCTTTTGCAAGAGCCATGAAAAAGAAATATTCAGAAACAGTTAAACAATGTTTTGAAAGCATATTTGCAGAAGCCAAATCTACCCCTCGTCACATCCAATCCGATAAAGGCACAGAATTTGTTTCAAAGGTGGTAAGAGACTACTTTAAAAGCAAAAACATTAATTATTACACCACTAATAATCCAGACATTAAAACAAGTATAGTTGAAAGGTTTCAAAGAACTCTTAAAATGAAAATGTGGCGTTATTTTACTCATAGAAATACTTACAACTACACTAATATATTACAAGATCTTCTTCACTCTTATAACCATAGTTATCATTCTAGTATCAAAATGCGACCAATTGATGTTAATTTTAATAATATCATGACTGTTTGGTGTAACTTATATGATAGAAAAAAAGACAAACAAATTTCATTAGAAACCACAAAACTTAATGTAGGTGATTATGTTCGAATAACTAAATATAAACACATATTTCAAAAGGGTTATGAAACTAATTGGAGTGATGAAATTTTTATTATTGATGCAATCATTAGACGATCTCCGAGACTTGTTTATACCTTAAAGGACTTGGATGGTGAACCAATCGTAGGTACATTTTATTCTAAAGAATTACAAAAAACAACTTATCACCCCTCCATGAAGTATAAAATTGATAAAATAATACGCTCACGTCGTGTTGGTGGCAGAAAGGAAGTGTTAGTGAAGTGGCAAGGTTATCCGAGTAAATTTAATTCTTGGATTCTTGCATCAAACTTAGAAAAAATATGAGTGAAGGAAGTTTTTATATCACTTTGTTAAGCAATAGCTCGACGGCTTATTATACTGATAATACAACAGCCCATTTCATGACCAAACTACCTAAGACCGTTAAATTAGAAGGAGAATGGGTTGTTGGTTTAGTGGAATTTCAATACCCACGTTCCATGTACAATGTTCAAGATCAAGAAAATATCATCTATATAAAAAAGAAAGTACGACTACCTAATGACAAGTTTGACAAAATCATAGATATAAAAACTCACATACCTGCTACTACATATGATAGCATTGACACTTTCCTTGACGCGTTCAATGAAAACCCGCAATTAAAAAATAAGGTGAAATTTAGGTGTGATAAAATATCAAAAATGGTGGCTATAACTGCAACTGAAGATATAACATCTATCATAACATCACCGATACTGAGTTTGCAGTTAGGTTTCAAACCACGATCTAATTTAAAACAAATTTCAATTGGGAAAAATCCAGTAAATTTGTATTTAGGGTTACCATCACAAATATTTGTGTATACCGATATCATTGAACCGCAAGTAGTGGGGGATGTTATAACATCATTGTTGAGAATAATTCCATTGGATCCAACTCAGTTCGTTTATGGAGCTTACAAAATGCATGTCTTCTCACCTGCTCATTATGTACCTGTTTTACGTAGAGAGTTCGATACGATTGAAATAGATATAAGAACGACTACCGGTGCCAGAGTACCATTTCAATTTGGATCTTCTTGTGTGAAACTACATTTTCAACGAATAAAATGACTCACAAACGATCGTCTGCCTCTTGTCCATATGAACATTATTATTTACATCAAGCTGGCTCTGGTGTAGGAATTGTCTATAAAGGTGTTCCATTTCAACGAGGTCATGGGATTGGAAGCTTTTTGGGTGGGCTATTTAGGTCTGTGATTCCTTTGTTATCCAGTGGTTTTAGGGCTGTAGGGAAAGAAACATTAGATGCGGGGATCGGCCTGCTGTCTGATATGGTAAATTCACGTCCTATGGAGAGTTCGATTAAGTCTCGATTCAAAGATGCAAGTGCTAACTTAAAAAGAAAAGCTGATGAAAAAATTGATTCTCTAATGTCAGGATCTGGGTATAAAATGTCAACTAAAAGACGAGAACGACTCATTCCGTTAAAAGCATCACGACGAAGAGGAAGTAAAAAAATTAAAAAGTATAACGTCGAAGATATATTTTCATATAAAATAATGTCATTCTTACATAATCATTCATGTGAATGTGCAAAATCTGAGTTAGATATATTTGCCCTGCCGTCAACTCAAACCAGTATTGAAAGTGGACAGTGGGTTCATTACAAACCAATCTCATCTTTAAACGACGACGGCCCTATAGAATTTCAAGTTCCCGGATCAGGTGATGACTATATTGACTTGTCACATACGTTACTGCATGTCAATGCAAAAGTATTGAATCAGGATGGCACAAATTTAAAAGCAGATGTCCAAGTTTCGCCTGTTAACAATTGGTTGCATTCCCTTTTCAACCAACTCGACATATATTTAAATCAAAAACTCATATCGCCTCCGAACAACACATATGCCTATCGTGCTTATTTGGAGAATCTTCTTAACTATGGTCCAGCAGCCAAAGAATCTCATCTAACTTGTGGGTTGTGGTACGAAGATACTGCACATCATATGGATGCCGTTGACGCAACGAACAAAGGGTTTCACAAAAGAATGGAATTTGTCAAAGAGAGTAGACAAGTTGAAATGATTGGTCACTTGCATGGTGACATGTTTAACCAAGAGAAATTTTTAATAAATGGCGTAGAAATGCGTGTTAAGTTAGTGCGCTCAAAAGAAACATTTAATCTTATTTGTCATCAAGATAAAAAATTTAAAGTACAAATAATGGATGCTAGTCTTATTATAAGAAGAGCAAGAGTCAACCCTAGCGTTTTGTTAGCCCATCAAAAAGTACTAGCGTCAACAACTGCAAAGTATCCTATAACAAGAGCGGAAGTTAAGGTCCTGACAATACCGGCAGGTGTGCAAGGTAAAACATTAGATAATATATTCCTTGGACAAGTTCCTAAAAGATGTATTGTCGGTTTTGTTTTAAATTCATCGTTTAACGGTAATTTAGCATTGAATCCTTTCAATTTTCAACATTTTAATATGAATTCATTCAGTTTGTATGTAGACGGCCATGAAATACCTTCTAGAACATTACAACCATCATTTAGCTCTGGTTTAATAGCATCACCATATCACACTTTATTTTCTGGGACTGGTATTCATTTTCACAACGAAGGTAACGCAATTAGTAGAACAGACTACGGAGACGGATATTGTTTGCTATGTTTTGATTTGACTCCTGATTTATCTGCTAGTTCAACGTCACATTGGAATCTCGTCAGACATGGAAGTGTACGGTTAGAAGTTCGCTTTGATTCGTCTCTTAGTCAAACTGTTAACTGTATTGTATACGCAGAATTTGATAATGTAATTGAAATAAACAAGAATCGTGACGTAACTGTGGATTATAACAGTTAATAAATACTTTGTTTTTAAAAAGGATACATCATTTGTTCTTAAACGTTGTTAACAGAATCATTAATAAGCAGCTAAATTTATATTTATCATGGATACAAATGAAATACAGCTCTGTATGAATAAAATAAGTTCCAGTTTTAAATCAAATGTTTTTGCTGCAAACCGATTGCCTATTTGGGTAAATTTACCTGCTTTTATTATAAGCAATTTAGATCCCGACTCAAAACCGGGGTCTCACTGGATAGCTATACACATTGATATTAATGGCATTGGTGAATATTTTGACTCATTTGGTCGAAAACCTACAGGTAGTCATAAGCTATTTTTGAAAAGAAATTCCAGGAGATGGGTTTATAACCACAACTCATTCCAAAATTCTTTTACCTCGGTCTGCGGGGAAAATTGTTTAGTCTATCTGTATTTTAAGATTAAAGGAAAAACTATATGTGACTTGGTAAATGTGTTTACTGAGAGTTCTCTATGTAACGATCTAATTGTAAGAAATATGTTTAAGTCTATTTTTTTGAAATAAACAATTAAATATAAAACAAACTCTTTTATTGTTCTAAGTTAAGTCTACATTTTCGTCAAGGGAAGTGTATTTGTGAATAAAACATAAAAATGAAAACATGATATTCATTAAAACTTTATTCAAAGTCAAGGCTATGGTCTATTTATACTATGAACATCGGCGCTTGGAACTTGTTTTACTTATCTAATATGAAAGACAATGACTCTTTGTCGGAAAAAAATAACTACAAAGGAAGCTTAGAATACAAAAGGTGTTCGCTATACAAAGAAAAATGTTCAGTACGAGTTATAAAACAAAGTAAACAAACAAAACGCACACAATGGAGTAAAAAAACATAAAAGGAAAAAATTAAGATCTTAAAACTACTTTTACACTTATTTTGTATTGTCTATAACGTAATTTACACAATCACTTTTGTCCGCTAACTGTTTGGTGATTTGGTAAATCACATCCCTCGTAGATTCGACGTGAGCGTCCTCTTCGGAGTGAGCGTAGTATTTAACACGCACTTCCGCATGCTTCCAATGCTCCGTTGGCGGAATATTTTTTATTTTCCGCGCATCATACACCTCAATTTTTATGAGATGTGAGGCGTATGATGCATCGTCTTTATTGGACTTTATAAAAGCCACGCCTTCCGCAGTGGCTTGGCTGACGCTCGACGACTTTACTGCAACTTTCCTTTTCTTCCGTTTTTCAAAGAAGCCATCTATGCTGTTATTAGGCCTCTTGTTAGTGTTAGCAATAACTTTTTTGACTTTATAGGCCAACGTTCCTTCTTCATCACTTGCTTCGTCGTCGGGATGGTAATAATTTTTAAATGTGTTTTCCTGTAACAATATAAAAACATTCTTCAAACGGTCCTTCAAAGTAGATTTACATAGTAAACACAAAAATAGATGAAGGTTATGTTACAATCAATCAAAATCTGAAATAAGTGGGCACACATAAAATTATGACTACATACTTACATCCATTTCAGCAATGAAACACTGCTTTCAGCAACCTTGCACGAAACTTTTTACACTTCACGACTCAAGACTCTCTTACTCGAAGACCTTGCTCGGAGAATTTTTGGGGCGCAATGAAGTCGAGATGTGATGGCGCGCTTTTATACCCAGCACGATCCCTACCAGTTGGGACACGTATTTTTTGAAAGAAGGGCTTCGCTTAGTGAACAGGTATAAACTCGTATTCTCCAGACGCGGGTTGTTGAATAACAAAAGACAGCGGCGGTTCTTTTGATACAAAGAAAACAATAAAGCAATTATACAATGCCGCCCGCGTTCTTGAGGTCCTTTATGCGTAGTGCAATTTAACAAGTTTAAACCAGTATCTTCAAAGCCATACACTCGAAAAAACATAACGCTCCTCTTATTGACGACAGCCAGGTAAATAACGGTTCGCCTAGTGAACACGTTCAAACTAGCTGTTTTTTCAAAAAGCTCTCTTTGCATAGTGTATTGATGTTAAGTAATTGAATAATAAAAGATCGTGGTGCGTTTGATACAAAGAAAACAATAAAGCTACTGAAACCGTTTACTGTATTATGTAAACTCTCTATCTATATGTATATTCACAATATAAACTTTAGCTATATAATATGTTCACAAAATGTAGGATAGTACCTACTGTGTAAGCGAAACACAAGGCTGCGTTCTTAATATCCTTTGTACATAGTGCAATCCTACAAGTTTTGACTAGTATTTAAATAATCGAATTGCGTAACAAACACGTTAAAACTAGTATTTCTAAGGAGTACTTAATAAGATTAGAAGTGAAAAGCAATAAAGCAACAAAATTCTTGTTTTTAACTGAAACCATTTACTATTTAGCGTAAAAATATTCTCCAAAACGTAGGTTAGGTTAGGTTAGATTTATGATAGTCCTGAAAGTTATGGATTCAGAATAAAATAAGTAGTTTGCAAAATAAGAATTTGTCAAAAGATATGTCCACGAACTATATAGCGTACCAATATTCCCAACCAAGTACTATATATAGCGTGACAATATTCTCCAAAACGTAGGTTAGGTTAGATTTAAGATAGTCCTGAAAGTTATGGCTTACGAATTTGTCCAAAACGTAGGTTAGGTTAGGTTAGATTTAAAATAGTCCTGAAAGTTATGGCTTACGAATTTCTCCAAAACCTAGGTTAGGTTAGGCTTGAATTTGTCCAAAATGTAGGTTAGGTTAGGTTTGAATTTCTCCAAAATGTAGGTTAGGTTAGGTTTGAATTTCTCCAAAATGTAGGTTAGGTTAGGTTGGAATTTTTCCGAAATGTAGGTTAGGTTAGGTTAGATTTATGATAGTCCTAAAAGTTATAGGTTACGAATAAAAGTGTACTGCGAATAATGCGATAGGATATTTATGTGCTGATAGAATAATGAATAGAAAGTGGACTTACGAAAACACATGGTATTTTTTGCACGGAGCGTGGCGGCCGATCAGGTACCCAGGAAAAAAAGGTAGGCACCGAACCCCGAGTGGTCACAGGTAAGAAGTTGAACGTAACAAAGGGTGAGTCGGAAACAAAGGAAAGGGTCTCTATCCTTTTATGAGTATGTGATTAGGTGTTGCTATTATGTTGCAATGGAAGTACATATATACCAGAAAGAGTGGGCGGAGCGTGATGAGACCCCGTTCAATCGCTTTAAATGGGGTGTTGACCTTTTTTTTTTTTTTTTTTTTGAAATCGTTGCCCCCCCAAGCCGCCATTTTGAGCGACAAAAAAGTGATCCAGAACCGGCGAATCCCTACTACTAGCTGGGCTGGTTCCCCATCCTCGGGGTTACAATCTTTGGTTACCTCCTTACCCGAGGTAGAGGGAATAGGGCCGGTTAGGTCCTCACTTCTCGACATGACCTCTTTGAGGACCTCCGTGATGCCGACGAAATTGGGCATTTTCTCCTCGATGAGCTGGAGGAGTGCATAAATTTCCTCCACAGTCTTGGCGGCGGCGGGGGACTTACCCATTTTCCTCTTGGTGGTCACACAAAACTAATCTAATGAGAGTGTCAGTGTCACAGTAAGGCCAATTTGTCAGTCATTAGCATATATATCACCAAACACTTAGGAAAACCGAAAATAAATAAAAAGTTGCGGGTAACCACATAAATACTAATGATCATCTACCCACATGTACCAGGGCGGGAGCACACACACAACCACGTGGTGCTCGACCGCACGCAAACACGAGCTAGGAGCGCGGGGGCAGCACTTGCTATATATTCTCATGAATATATGCTGTGTGCGGCGCACTTCAAGCGTGTGCTCTACACGAGTGTAAGACGCTGAATCGAAGAAGAATCATTATTTGCGTTTCAACCTGCTTATATACTAAAACGACACACGAAACATGAGACAGATATATAAAATATTTCTATTTCACACAACATGAAAAATCGCTAAATGCGGGTGGGTTGCAACTAGTTATTCGTCGATTACCCTACAAATTGTGATTGTGTGTGCTGTCGCCACACTTAGTAATCGGTGTTTTTTTATTTTTATTTTAAATAAGAATAATAATTTATTTATTTGTCTAAACATAGGTTATCGTATAAAAATACATGATGTTGGTACAAAGTATTGTTTCTCTATGTTTTACCCGGAGGTGTACAAATGCGTGGTTCCATTTTAATAAGGGCACGAGCTAACTAACCATTTTAATCATAATTATTTTTATGTCACATTATTCTAAATAGGTACTAACACATATAATTAATTATCGAGTTTTCCACTTAAATTATTACACTAAATATTACCGTCCTTAAAATTAAACAATGTCTAACATGAAACTACCGTGAGACTCAGACATATTAATAAAACGGATCACTCACGTATTTTTGCGTCGGGAAATGCCCGACATGTTTCGGACCAGTCCGTGGTCCTTAATCATGAGCCCCCGCGGCGGTGGCGCGACGACGACTGCGTACCGAAGCCCTGACAGCTCGGCTACTCGGCACAGGCGGCTCGGGCGGCGGCGAACAACTACCCTCGTTTGCTTCATTATTTTCAATGTCAAATATAGGGTTGCACACTACACTAACCACATCACTCTCTAAAGGCTCGGACACACCCGTCTCCGACGTAGTACTCAACACCGTTTTCCAGCTGGATGGCACCGACCATCCACCATCACGATTAAAATTCGGATGACGTCCAATTTCAATAGCCTCCCGTACTTTCCGCGGCACAAAAAAAAAACACACACACACAGCTGGAAAACGGTGTTGAGTACTACGTCGGAGACGGGTGTGTCCGAGCCTTTAGAGAGTGATGTGGTTAGTGTAGTGTGCAACTCTATATTTGACATTAAAAATAATGAAGCAAACGAGGGTAGTTGTTCGCCGCCGCCCGAGCCGCCTGTGCCGAGTAGCCGAGCTGTCAGGGCTTCGGTACGCAGTCGTCGTCGCGCCACCGCCGCGGGGGCTCATGATTAAGGACCACGGACTGGTCCGAAACATGTCGGGCATTTCCCGACGCAAAAATTCGTGAGTGATCCGTTTTATTAATATATTAAACAATGTCATTCAAAAAATTCATTAATTATCGAGTTTTTCCATTTAAATTATTATATATTAATTAATATTATTAACGTCCTTAAAATTAAAATATGTCATTCAAATAATGTTTTACACTGTAGTAGCACTTATCTAATAACAGTTCGGTAAGCTTTCTCTTAAAACTATACAATTCTAATTCTTTAATTTCATTTGGGATTTTGTTAAAAAAATTTGGCGCCATGCCAATGAAACTCTTCCGGACAAGGGCGGTTTTATATTTTTTCGGGCGTATATTATATTGGTATAAATAATTCAGGGTTTGATTTTACAAAAGTTGCTATTTCTAAAATATACAAAGAGGGAAGACTCAAGATTCTCAGAGATTTAAAAGCAGGTACACAACTATCTCTCCATTTTAGCCTACAAATGGCACGAATGCATCTCTTCTGGGCTTTGAAAGCAATTTTTCTGTCAACAGAGTTGCCCCAGCCCCAGAAAATAATGCCATATCTTAATCTTGATGCTACTAATCCATGGTAGGCGGTCAGCAAACCTTCGCGGTTTATAATTCTAGACAAATTTCGAAGAGCATATGCTGATTTACTCATATTTTTACAAGTATCCATAATTTGTGCTTTCCAACTTAGTTGACTGTCTAATTTAATTCCCAAAAATTTCGATTCCTTGACTTCAGTTATTTGTGTTCTCTTATGATTTATGTTCATGTTTTCATTCAAAATTATTTGATAGAAATGCATTACATTTGTTTTATTTAAGTTTATGATTAAATTATTTTTGTGAAGCCATGTTATTATTTCATCTAAAACTATATTGATGTCATTTTCATAGTCATTTAAATCATTACATTTTATAATGGCTGCGCTATCATCTGCAAACAGGACCATCGGATGATGCACCTCCTTAGGCAAGTCATTAATATATATTAAAAACAATAGCGGACCTAATACACTGCCCTGGGGTACACCATATTTGATGATTCTTTCGCATGATGCATAATAATAATTTCATGTTTACGTTTTAAAGTACGTTCGGAGACTATACATCTCCAAGTAATATTGTACAATTTGACCGTGGAGGCGTTTTACACCTCTGCTAAGCATAGATTAAGGTAATTAATTTGTTTTGACCCTTAGAGACTATACATCTCTAAGTTATTTAGACTAAGTATTTGATCAGGGACCACATACATCCCGATTCTAATTTCTTTGACCTGGGGACCCTATACATCTCTTGGTCAATCTGTACTAGTGCCAGTTCGTTCAATATGCTTAAAGCTTGCTGTGCTATTTATTATCTTTTTTTTTTTCTCACACTTTATGTGAACTATTGTTATGATTGTGTATATTGCTCTGTAATCTTGTTTTCAAAAGAGAAGAAAAAAAAAAGATAAACTGCTGAGTTTCTTGCGGCGTTTCTTCTCAGCAGATTCTTCCATTTTCCGAAGCGCTAGTAGATTCAGACATGTAAAAGAGCCTATATGGCCTACTTGCAAAATAAATTTTTCATTTTCATTTTCATTTTCATTTTCATTTTCAACAGATTCTATAAATTTCGGTATTTTGCTTTCGATTGCTGAGATATGATTCAATTAAATTTAAAACATTTTCTCTTATTCCATAAGCGTTAAGTTTATGAAGCAATATTCTATGATCTACGTAGTCGAAAGCCTTAGTCATATCTGTGTATATGGCACAGATCGGTGTCCTATTATCCATATTTTGCATAACAACTTGAAGCAAATCAGCAATGGCCATGTTTATAGTTTTATGCTTTTTAAAACCTTTCTGTTCGTCACATAATATATTGTGTTTATTTAAATAGTCAAAAATACGAGTGATTATAACATTTTCGAATACCTTTGAAAATATGGGTATGAGAGCAATGGGTCTATAATTTTTATGTTCTGTTTATCATCTTTTTTAAAAAGTGGCTTAATGATGGTAGTTTTTAGGCTCTTTGGATAGGTACCAGTATCAGTAACTCATACCATGCAGGTGCGTTTCTCGCTGATAATAGCGTACCGCGTAGCTGCATGATATTTGATACTGACTATGAAATGCACTGATGATATTTCTAAGAATAGCCGAGTTGGTATAGCAAATAATTTTATATAGTAAATTTAAAATTCATTGGAGAGAAAAATATTAGTATTATAATTAAAATTTATTATTTAAACAAATACACACTTGTTATGTTAACGTTATATTAATAACCTAAACAAATACACATTTTTTAAACTGGGTACAGTGTTTATTTTTCTCCACTAATACACGACCTGTGCACCTAGCACGAATCTTCTCGATACGCGTTAACTCGCTACGTAACTCAGTGCGTCTCTCTCCTACTGGGCTAGTTAAAACGAGACGCAATGAGTTACGTAGCGAGTAAACGCGTATCGAGAAGATTCGTGCTAGATGCACTGTTGTGGTTGCTGCTGCGCTGGCTGAGGGTCTCTTTTCACTATCACCGTCGAAGGTGGTAGCTTCGCCACGACCTTCTGCAGCCAGTTCCGGGCACACTGTCTACATTTAGCTTGTACGAAGTAGACGAGCAATAGAGTTAAAATTATACAGATCGTTACTAACGTTATTCCTAAGTAATTTAACTTCGAATCCACTTGTCCTGATAGAGTGTGGACTTCAGCTATGACAATATTATTGTGTGACTTCTCTTCTTCTTTGCTCTGTCCCCAATCCATTTTCAAGTTATACAGAACTTAGTTACTTTAATATTAAATTGTAACACTGATGTGTTTACGTGAGAGTACAATGTATATGACTGCAGTGTCTCGATAATTTCCTAATAAAGCCATATCTGAATTAAAAATCTACGCACACAAAATACTGATCTCAAAAATAAATGCTTACAAATAGTTAAAAAGTGCAATATTCTTATAATATATTTCTCAACAGCAAGTGCTGTCTACTTTGCATGACCTACTTACTTGCAAATACAACATAATGTTTGGTCCAAGTTAAGCGTTTACATAAAACGCTACCGCTTATGAACAAAAACTTACATTAATTCTAAATAATTTTGTGGTCATTATTCTACCTTTTATATTTGTACGTTAATGCGATAACCATGTGAAACTAGATACAAAAATGGGATTTACCTAGATGTTCTCCTCCCGTTACCGTAACATATTTGTGAGTATCCTAATAATATATGTCTCTGAACCTAACGGGTGTTTTAACTATTATACCACTCCTAGTAACGCGTGGTTGCACGGGTTGCACCGCGTCTCCGCTACCACTATCCCTAGTAACTTGTGGTTGCGTTGTCGTTATAACGTCGTTCCCGCTACCGCTTGTCGCCGATGCGGCGTCGTTGAATACGGTGCTGGTGCTTATACTACCGTCAGCGTCGAACACGTAAGCTGGCTTCAACCTATCTATTGAAACTCGAGCTTGCTTGTTCGGTAACTGTATGACGTAAACTTTCGGACCTCTTTCGATGACTCGGAATGGCCCATTGTACGGTGCTTGTAAAGATTTGCGTACTGTGTCGTCTCTAATGAACACAAATTCGCACGTACCCAAATCTTTATGCACAAATATTGTGCGCTTGTCCCGTGTGGCCTTCGATACCGATCTAAATTTGGCTATCGTGTTACGGATGTTTCCTGCCAGATTCGTTGGGTCCCCGGACTCTACAGTCGGTGAAATACCGAAAAAATCTGCTGGTAGTCGCAGTACGCGTCCGAACGTCATCTCTGCGGCGCTTATGCCGTTGTCGCTGCGGCTTGCGGCGCGTAAACCTAACATCACAGATGACAATTCGTCTTCCGACGAGCTATTATTTATTCTAGCCATAAGCGCTGCCTTTAACGATCTATGGAAGCGCTCCGCTTTCCCGTTGCTCTGGGGGTGTTATGCCGTGGTCCTAATCTTATGAATCCCTAATAATTTAATTAACTCACTAAATAAGCTACTCTCAAATTGACGTCCTTGATCGCTAGTGAGCTTAATTGGGCAACCATAACGCGCGATCCAACCGTCAAAAATACTTTTAGCTACGACCTCTGCAGTTATGTCACTTATCGGAAAAGCTTCAGGCCAGTTTGTGCATCTATCTACTATAGTTACTAAGTAGCGACGTCCTTGTAGAGATGTCGGTAAAGGACCGACGAAATCCACGTGGATGTGCTCAAAACGTCCGACCTCCTCGAAAGCTTCTACACGCGAAACTGTGTGGCGATTGACCTTTGACCTTTGACACTGTATACATGCCTTTGACCACTGGCCGACATCCTTGTTCATGCTGGGCCAGAAATACTTTTGACCAACCATTTTCCGTGTGGTACGGATTCCTGGGTGGCTTAAACCATGTATACTATCGAACGCTAAACGCCTAAATTTTTCCAGTAGGTACGGTCTAACCTCTGTTACGCTGTGCTATATCACTTCGAGCCACACTAGAGGGCGCTGCTAAAGCCAGCGTTTACTTTACCAAACGGTATAAATAAGCGCTGGCAACATTTAGAATCGTTAGGGGCGGGGTTTGTTTGAATTAGTTACGACCCCTTTCCTCTGGAAGGGAAGCTCAGGAAATGGGCTTTAAAAGCCCCTGCAGCTCTCAGAGAGCTCATATTTTCTACATCACTACAACCACCTCTAAACGGTGAAACCTCTGCCCAACTGGTAAGCTCTCTCTCTGCTAATAACTGTTCTAAATTGTTCTTATAAAATTGTATTTTTCGTGTATGTGTTTCTTTCAGATTGTATTTAATTTATTTCTATCTTAATTTATTCTAACTTAAATCCTGCGACCGTTTATTTAACTTCTTTCTGTAAATTTCTAAGTCTTTGTAATAATTATTAATTTAAATCTACTTGCTCAACGGTCGCACATTGTATTTTCAAACCGTAACCGTCACTGAGCTTTAACTTCACTATTTCTTTCTTTCTAAATGTAACTTAGTTTTTTCTTCCTTACCTTGCCACCTGTAAACCTTTGAACTGATGCCACACCACTACTTGGCGAGCTCTAGCTCCCTGGTTGGTCTCTCGTCTCCTCGAGCTTCAGTATGGCATCTGTTCCCGCTAGTGGCCAGCCTGTAAAGCACTAAATCTTTACAGGGCAACTTCCTACGGGCCACCAAACTTCCTACGGGCTACCAACTTCCTACGGGCTACCAACTTCCTACGGGCTACCAAACTTCCTACGGGCTACCCATCTACCTACGGGCTACCCAATTACCTTCGGACTACTTAACTACCTACGGGCTCACGTTCCCCAAGCTTCGCATATCCTCGAGCCACCTGCAGGGCACCTCTTGCCGGTTACTTGGACACTGTACCCTGACCGAGCTGCTACCAGCCGGTTACTTGGACAACCGTACCCTTGCCGAGCCTTCTACGCCCTTGCAGCCTACGGAGACCTGCCGAACCTCAAGCCTACGCTACTACACGTCGGGTCACGGCCAGGGGAGTGCGAGCGATCACGTTAATTGACTCAAGTTAGGAATTAGGCACAAGAATTACGAACTTACGACCTAGAGTCTCTAGTCGTCCTAGGGAGCTTTTATTTAATCAATAAAAACCTATTGTTATAATTTTATTCTTGTTTCACTCGAAAATCCCCTAGGGCGAACTTCTGTACCTGACCGGGTAACAGTGGCGCCAACGGGTTTTCTTGTGCTATAGTTCTTGCTTGAGTCAGCTAGCTACGCTAAAGTTGTTGGTGTTGGTGATTTTTCTATAATTTTTCTTCTTGTCTTGGATACCGCAGTAATTCTAAATTCACTTGTCCACCCGTTTTGTGGCGGGCCAAGAATACCGCAAAACCGGCCTGGTATTCGTAAAAGGCGGATGAACGGCGTTTTTGCCGAAAATGAGGGTTGTTGTTCAAATTCTAACGGTTTTTTTTTCAAATTTTAACGTCTATTTTTCTAAATTTTTATCGTTAATACTCCAAATTTGTCTTAACTATTCTACATAAAACAATTTAAATTAACAACACAACGTACATACTTAATTTAAATTATCGCACCATCGCGATTAATTTAAATCCTAACGGCGTAACTGTTAATTTAAATTTACTTAGTAACCGTCAACTACAATTAACCGCGGGTTCGAATTTAAAAAACCTCAACTGCCACTAAGCGCCTAAGAATCAGCTGTAGTTAACTAAATTAACTATAACGATTTGCTAGCTATCTCACTCGGTACAACTAACTTCGCTCTTCTAAAAAGACGACTTGCACAGAAGTGTACCTAACTATTTAATAATCCTTAAAAAACGACGGTAATTTTTTAATTAACACTACAATTTGCTTTAAATTTACTCTTCTATCTAGAAACAACAACCACTGAATATCGACATTTCATCAAAATTAGTTTGGATTTATTCGGCAAAACCACTAAATTTTATTAACATCTAGTAGCTTCATTTTTTAATTATTTTAAAATTTAACTTCGTTAACGTAACTTCACTTTTATTTTATAACACTTCACTATTACTGCGATATCCAATCCAGTACATTGTAACTCTGTAATATACTTCACTTTCTATTGTACTCATACGGTCTAGCATCCAGTGTTAGCAGAGAGAGTTCGACATACTAAGTTATCACCTTCCTTGTGAGCGCGTCTCACTAACTATTTTAACTGAACACATAAGTGTTCAACAACCACCTGCATTCCGGCAACAGGCACTCTTCTATTGTACGAAGACCTTATCGCGCGCGCCTAAGGATCACTATACGCTATCGCTAGTAATTCTTTAAAGCGGGTAAATCTTAAAGTCGCGCCGATAACTCAGACTTACTTAAAGTATACAACTTAATTTCTGTGGGTAAATTTAACTGCTGTTCATAATGGCACTTCACAATATTAAATATTTGTCCTTGCAAAAGAGCGAGCTAACATATGAGGTAGCGATCCGTGGTACTACACCGGCTACAACGGTACTAGACTTACGTACTCAAATTGTGAAATTATCACCATTATTACCCGCGCACGACATTTTGGAATCAGGTTTGGACCCCGAGGAGGATCTAAAAGGCGTAAACGACACTTTAATTAAGTTGCAAGACAATGTAATCACTTTAAAGTCAAAGTTTGATGATAATTTGTATAACCGAGCGGAAAACCTATGCAATCATTTATACCACAGACTGCGACGTATAACGCCTTGTACTGCTGGCACTGAGGAGGCATTTAAATCTTGTAACAATAAATATCACGCGCTTTACAAAGAACTGACTGACTTACGTCCAAGGTTAGACCAGGGCGAGGCGGACAGCTTTGTACCCTATGAGGACCACTCAGTCCTTGCAAATAGCACTCCCGTAAGCGGCCATAACTCGTCACCAAACATAGCGGTAACTTGCGACCGAGGGGTTTCCTCAGATTTTTCTAAATTACGTTATAATGGTAAGACCTGTGTACGAGCCTTCGTGCAAAGGGTAACAGAATTCCTTACGGCTCGGAAGCTAAAACCGGAACGTTTTCTATCTTTTGCAACAGAAGTATTCGAAGGGGATGCCCTACATTGGTACCGCTCGGTACAAGACAAAATCAAAGTCATATGAATTAAAAATGACCGTATAGGAATCTAACCAGTGAAATAAAACAAAGAAAGAAAGAAAGAAAATGTTTTTTATTTAGTCTCATAAAGTACCACCACCATTTACAAAAATTAACTTACAAAATATTTACAACCTAACTATCGATGGTGACACAATTTGACACCAATAAAGGGATCTCCACTCAGCACGTGTTGCTACACGAGACGAGTGCAGCAACGCTGGTTTTCTGTGGAGCCCTGGTTGGGGTTGCGCGACAGCAACCGAGGGGAACACCCCGAATAGGTTGTTATACACCAGTCACTGCTATGGTGCAATGACTGGTATGAACATGATTGTACACACTCATGGTTACACCACTATACACGCTCTCATACCAATAACAACCGTCCCGACCCACTGAGCGGCCCTAAAACTAGAGTATGTGTGATATTGTAGGAGTGGCATGTAGGATATGGCACAAGACATAGATGAATTAATTAAATTAAATAGTTAGCAGGCCTGAAACAATTACAATATAAATTACATAAAAGTTAAAGAATAAAAGTTATCGAATAAAACACTGTACGAACTGGCTAATGTTGGTTTTTCTGCAATTGTAGCAAATGTTGTTTTAATTTATTTTTGAAAGATCCAATCGTGCTGGTGTTTCTTATTTGTGGTGGTATGTTGTTCCAACATTTCGTAGCAGCATAACGAAAGCTACCACGAAACGCAGCCGTACAGTGTTTCGGACATATTAATCTCGTAGCAGTTCTAACGGCACGCCGAGAAATGATGAGCTTCTCATACAAATAAATCGGTTGACGAGAGTTGACGACCCCAAAGAGTAAAGTGGCAAGGTGAAGTGAGCGTCTAGCATCCATTTTCATCAAATCGCTCTGGTTGAGGTAAGGTGAAACGTGCGTTCTTGGGGGGATTGCAAAATAACAAGTTTCAAGTTACAGTAGCACTCAAAAATTACAGATAGAGGGTACCGGCTACACAAAAAAATATAGCATACGATGATACACGGCTGATTTAAAAAGACATAAGAATAAGACGGACGAATACGAAAGCACAGAACGAATCAAACACTGAAAGAAGTCATTATGATTTCACGCCCCTCCTCGGCCTTTTTCCTGACTGCTTCTCAGGCTTCGGGGCTACAGCAGCGTCAGATGTCTGCGCGTCGGGGGTCACGTCGACGGGAACGGTAGTTGCCACCGAGATCGCCTCAACCTCCGCGAGAGAGATCAATCGATGATGCACGTCGTCCGCCTGCAGCACATGAACGACCCCATCCCGCGTCCAGCAGCAGCGGACACCGAACTTGTCCCGCGCTGCCATGAAGTCATCGTGGCGGGGCTTCGTCAAGAACTCAGAGACAGTGACGCCAGATCCCTTAAGAGCAGTTTTACCAAACCACACCTTGTCACGCACTGACTCATGACCAAACTTAATCAGGATGACTCTATTCTTGCCCTCCCGAGCCCGACCCATGCGATGACACCGAGTGATATCTACAGCCTTCAGAAGCGTCGGGAATGTGTCTACAACAAGAGATGTTGTGTCCTCATCCTCCAGCTCAACAATGCCATGCAAAAGGAGCATCTTTCTTCCTGAGCGCATTTCCTGCTGATCCGTCTGCTGGGCAAGAGTCTGCATTTGTTTCTGGAGAATGTCCAGCGATTTCAGTACGAAGGCCTTGAATGCAGAAAAATCTGCTGCTACAGAAGCCACAGAGGGGTTACCACTTCCCGCCTTATTAAGGCTGGCCTCAAACTCCGTCATCCCTGTGTTGAACACATCAGCAAGCTCTTGGATGGTTTCCTTGCCAGATACTTCTGCCATGTTGAAGTGAAGGTCAAACAGATTGTGCAGTTAAACGTGTAGACAAATTCAAATTTTCAACTTTTAACTTCCAAGAGATGTGTAATTAACTGCTTGTAGGTGCAATAGGTCAGTTACACATTATTTTTAAGTGATTTTTAATAAAAAAATATGCACTTTTAGATTTTAAAACAATTTTTTAATAAATAACTAAAGCCAGAAGATGTGTTACGTTTTGTTCACCTCTGGTTATAACAATAGGTTTTTATTAAATAAAAGCTCCCTAGGACGACTAGAGACTCTAGGTCGTAAGTTCGTAATTCTTGTGCCTAATTCCTAACTTGAGTCAATTAACGTGATCGCTCGCACTCCCCTGGCCGTGACCCGACGTGGAGCGGGTACGTATCTGAATACCGAAAAGCAATACATCGAAAGTTTAAATAACGAACTTCAAAATATCGAAAGTTAAAACAGCGAACGGTCAAAATATCGAAAATCATTATATCGAAGTCTGAAATGCATAGGAGTAAAATACCACACGATTAAAAAATCGAATGTTCAAAATGTCGATAGTTATTTGGTATATGTATTAAAATGTTGTCAAATAAAATATCGACAGTTTAAATAGCGAAGTTCAAAATATCAAAAATCTCTAAATAACGACCGATCCAATCCGCTGGGGTCCGCCAAACATCCCATTTTGTGTATAATTTTATTTTGTGTTTTTAAGCAAAAAAATATAAATATCTATTGAAATCCGAATCTACATATTAGGTTAGGTTAGGTTAGGTTAGGTTAGGTTTTTTATGTGCCCACAAAATCATTACTGCTAATACATATGGCAAAAGAGATGATGACTAAAATTTGTCTGTTATCAAAATTGAATAAATTTTTAAGTATATCGAAATAGGTAATTATTTGTTAACTCGCATTCGAACAATAACAGTGATTGTCATTTACTTGTTACTTACCAAAGTAAGATTATTTTTCTTTTATCAAAATAAGTATTGATAACAAAAAAATAATTCTTGTTGACATTTCAATGTCTTAATTTACAAATTATTCATTAAAATGCTTAGAAACCAGTTCTGGCTCTCACCGGTCGCTGCCGCGGCACGCTCGCTTCGCTCGCTCGGCTCATGCGTGTTTTGGTCACAGTCAAAACCAACACGCTTCTCCTCGCTACGCTCGTCGTCGCACCTAAGTTTAAGATTCAGATTACTCAGACTACATTTTAAAATATTCAAGACTTTGAATAATCTGTCTAAATCTTAAAACATTCAAGTTCTTAGAATCTGAACCTACCTTTTAGTGCGACGACGAGGGTAGCACAAGTGAAAACACGCACGAGCCGAGCGAACGTAGCGAACGTGCCGCGGCAACGGCCGGTGAGTGCCAAAACTTTTTGATTTTATGCATTTTAATTTTCATATACTTAGCTTCTAAAATCTTTAAACACGAAGAAGCACTTGTTGTTCACATTTGTATTCTAGATTCTAGTAATTTTATTGTTTTAAGTAAATATCATTTTTTGATGGTCAGAATTTATTTTAAATTGCTGAGTAAGTACACTTTTGGTGGAATTGTTAAGGGGGATTGCCTCAATGGTTTAATCATGGAAAAGAAGCTATTGTTTACATCCATATTTTTTATTAATATTTTTGACATTTATATTTTTATTTCCAGTAACCCTATTGTTGAAAATAACATTAAACGATGTGATTGCTCGAAATTCTTTAATTTTCTTTAAAAACTTTTCTATATTTCCTGTAGGACATTTATGTAGATTTGTAACAAGATAAGTTGGAACTTTGTTCGCTATTTTAACTTTATATTGACTTTCGATATTTAGCTACGTTACCAACAAGTTTTTTCGACATTTCAATGTTCGGCCTTTTAACCGTTCGCTATTTAAATTTTCGATATTTTGGACTTCGCTATTTAAAATATCGATGTATTGAACTTCGATATTTAAATACTTTGGCAACAAATCCATTCGACATTTTGAACTTCGACCTTATAGCCGTTCGCTGTTTTAATTTTCGGTATTTTGGACTTCGCTTTTTAAAATATCGGTGTATTGAACTTCGATATTCAAATACTTTGGCTACAAATCCATTCGACATTTTGAACTTCGGCCTTATAGCCGTTCGCCGTTTTAATTTTCGGTATTTTGGACTTCGCTAATTTAACTTTCGAAATATTGATCTTCGATATTCAGATACGTACCCACGTGGTAGTGTAGGTAGCGTAGACTTGAGGTTCGGCAGGTCTCCGTAGGTTGCAAGGGCGTAGAAAGCTCGGCAAGGGTACGGTACGGTTGTCCAAGTAACCGGCTGGTAGCAGCTCGGTCAGGGTACAGTGTCCAAGTAACCGGCAAGAGGTGCCCTGCAGGTGGCTCGAGGTTATGCGAAGCTTGGGGTTCGTTAGACCGTAGATAGTTTGGTGTTCGTAGGTAGATGGATAACCCGTAGGTAGTTAGGTAGTCCGAAGGTAGTTGGGTAGCCCGTAGGTAGCTGGGTAGCCCGTAGGTAGCTGGGTAGCCCGTAGGTAGTTGCCCAGTGAAGATTTACAGTGCTTTACAGGCTGGCCACTAACGGGAACTGATGCCATACTGAAGCTCGAGAAGACGAGAGTCCAACCAGGGAGCTAGAGCTCGCCAAGTAGTGGTGTGGCATCAATTCGAAAGGTTTACAGGTGGCAAGGTAAGGAAGAAAAGCTACGTTACATTTAAAAAGAAAGAAATAGTGAAGTTAAAGCTCAGTGACGGTTACGGTTTGAAATTTCAACCCGTTAAAACTTAGGTGCGTTAGAGCAACCGTGTTTCTTTACAATTTAAAGATGCGACCGTTGAGCAAGTAGATTTGAATTTAATATTATAACAAGGACTTAGAAATTACAGAAAGAAGTTAAAGAAACGGTCGCAGGATTGACGTTAGTACAAATTAAAATTAATAATAAATAATAAATAATAAAATCTTTATTCAAAATTATTTTTTACAATATAACATCTATAGTCTAAACATACAAAAAGAGAAGAAACACTTATGCCTGAACTGGGATGTTCCTGTGTTTCAGGCGAAAAAGGACTTACATAACTATCATAAATTAAATTATCACTTGCAAAAAACAATCGATCTTAATTACTTAGCTTAATTACAAAACACTATAAATAAATAGAATATATATAAGTAACAAAATATGCCTCTATAAAAACAATGTTAATTTTGAAATAGTTAATAGTTTCTCTGTATCTTCGTAGGATAGTTTTTGAAGTTCATCTTGGAGAATCATCTTAGTATTTTTATAAGTAAGAGGATAAATGCCCCACTTGGCGTTTAATCTATTGTAAAGAAATGGTCCTAAGAATACGTAAAATCTGGAAGAGAAGGCATGTTTTTTTCCCATATTTCGGGGGCAAACTATATCTTTCCGTCTTTTGTTAGTAGTTTCAGTGCTGAAGGGTAGAGCAGCGTGCTGTTTCAGGACTGTGCTCATTATAAATATTTGCCGAACTGTTAGCACCTTACAAGATTCTTAGAGAAGGTCTGTGGGGTAGAGAAAAGGACGGAATGTGGAAACCTTAAGCACTGCACGCTGGGCTCTTTCTAGGGTTAGTAATGACGTTTTAGATGTGCCACCCCATGACATAATACAATAAGTTAATATAGATTGGCCTAAGGCAAAGTAAACTTGCCTGATTATTTTTGAGTCCGCTATAGTGCGTAGTTTCTTAAAAACAAATATTAACTTACGGATTCTACCACTTAAAGCTTCGATATGGGATTTAAATGAGAGTGCTTCATCAATTATGACACCTAAATACTTTATCTTGTTAGTAATAGCTATACTTGGACACTTACACAAGTTATTCGCAGTGTCCTTGCAATGGTGCGCGTAGAGCTTTGGGTTAGTTGAGGTGAAACTTGATCTACGCATATGAAATTGTACATTAATTAGTTTTTTCCGCATTTAGTGTTAGTAGATGTTGCTGGAGCCAATTATTTACAACATTGAAGCCTTGCTGTGCCATTTTATAGACCTCTTGGTCTGAGTTTGCAGAAAACAGTAGAGCAGTATCATCAGCATAAGATATAATTCTACCCCCATCTAATTTTAGGTTACAAAGGTCATTTATGTAAGCCAAAAATAGAGTGGGGCCTAAAATACTTCCTTGAGGAACCCCAAAAGAGGTATTTTTTAGTTCAGAGCTAACAATATTATCAATTTTTACACATTGACTACGCTCGTTCAGATAATCTGCGAATAATTTAAGCTGGGTGCCTCTTACACCTAAGGATTCAAGCTTCTGCAAAAGAATGGGAATGGAAACTGTGTCAAAAGCTTTAGCAAGGTCTAGAAATATTCCCACCGTCCGCTTGCCCTTGTCCAGGGACTGTACTACATAGTCAGTAAGTTGATGCACAGCATCACCAGTCGATAATTTTGATCTAAAACCAAACTGAGCTTTCGACAAAATTGTTTTTTTTTTCCAAATATTGAACAAGTCTGTTATTTATGATTTTTTCTAATATTTTTGATATTGCTGGTAATAACGAAATAGGTCTATAATTCGTTATTTGGTCTTTACTGCCAGCTTTGTGTACGGGAACGACTATAGCTTTTTTTAAACATTGTGGAAAGCTTCCTTCGGCCAGGCATTTCCGGAAAATATAAGTAAGTGGAGAGACCAAGATATGCTTGAAACGTTTTAGCGTTTTATTTGAAATGTTATCCCAACCAGCCGCTGAAGCGTCCTTTAGACCCATGATGATTCTTTCAACCTCGACTTCATCAGTATCAGTATCAGCACAAATGAATTTAGACAACTACTCGGTTGAGGCTGGTTTGAAGGCGTAATAAGCGACTGACTCTGCACTTTTTCTGCCAAATTCTTACCTATATTTACGAAAAAGTCATTTGCGCTGTTTGCAGATGTCAGTTGTGAGGCATGACCTTGAAATAATCCTGAAGATGATTCATGCTGTTTTGAGATATACGTTACATTTTTTATGAAATTCCATACTTTTTTACTGTTTGTTCCAGCCTTTTCCAATTCATTTTTATCATAACAACATTTAATTTTTTTGAGAAGGTCGTTGCAGAAATTTCGATATCTTTTATATGATAATTGTAATACCAGATTGTTTGGATTGGACTTGGCCTTCTTATGTAATTTGTCTCTATGTCTCATGCAGCGAATGAGCCCTGGTGTTATCCAAGGCTTTATATTGTAATTTTTATTACTTAAGCGAGTGTACGTCGTGTTTCTTATAGTCGCGTGTTGAATATTTTTTATTAAGTACGACATGCAAGTATTTCAGGAAGTATGTTAATGTAAATATCTCCTACTAATATTACATTTTTAAAGGGAGATATATAAGGCAATGTTTCATCTAAGGAGTTAAGAAAAATATCGGCATTTCTAAAAGATGGGGGTCTATACAAAGCTAAAACTGCAAAATCAGTTCCAATTTTGATAAGTAGTCGATTACAGTCTGATATGTTAGGCTCTTCGACTGTGATATCTAGATTATTTCTAGCATAAACCACTATCCCGTCGTTTTGATTAAAATTTGCTTTGCTACTGTACATATTATACCCGAGCATGAGTGGTAAATTAGCATGTTTACCTAGCCAACACTCAGTTAAAACAATTATGTCACAATTAATGTTTATACGTTGCTGAAAAGTATTAAAATTGTCAAAATTTTAAAAAATACTGCGTATGTTTTATGTTAGTATCGTTAGTGGATTACTGTAAGCGGAAATATACTGTTTGCACTTTTCCACATCACAAGTAGCTGACTCAGATACAGAGAAACTATCTAGGTCAGAGATCAATCTATTTGCCATAATACTTAAATAAAGCGAAAAGTACTAAAAAGAAAAATTAAAAATGGCGCTCTTAGGTGCCTTCATAATCTACTGAGTTTATGTACCGTTTTTCCGCAGATTTCCTAGCAGGACAGTCAGATTCGCCAGTTTTGTGATTGCAGGGCTTTTTGAAGTGCAAGCATGTAGCGCATTTAGGTGGCTCGGCCTTCTTGGTACACTCCTTTATAGCGTGGCCCACTTCACCGCAATGACCGCAGGTGTTGGCTTCTTCCCGGCAGAACTTGGCCGCATGACCGTACTGCTGACACTTGAAGCACCTTGTTACCAGAGTAAAATCTCTAACTGGGCACGACGACCAGTTTATGAACACTCTCTCCTGAGTAATCAAGGCCTTGCGAATGTGCGCAGGGACTTCTAATACATAATTGCAGATCTCGGCATCCTTCCTTCCCGATTTGTGACTCAGCTTAATCGAGGACAAAAATGTTTCAAGTGTCATACCTTGATGCTTGTCGGCTAAGTTTTGTTGGAATAAGCAGTTGAATACCTCCGTTTCCTGCATGGACGAGGGCACTCCGACGACAACGATTCTGGGCTTGCGCTTGTGCGGCTCATCCACAGTGAGGCTAGAGTGGCCAGAATTAAATACAGTCTGAAAGAAACACATACACGGAAATACAATTTTATAAGAACAATTTAGAACAGTTATTAGCAGAGAGAGAGCTTACCAGTTGGGCAGAGGTTTCACCGTTTAGAGGTGGTTGTAGTGATGTAGAAAATATGAGCTCTCTGAGAGCTGCAGGGGCTTTTATAAGCCATTTCCTAGACAGCCCTTCCAAAGGGTTCCAAAGGGTTGTAACTAATTTAAATAAACCCCGCCGCTAACGATTCTAAATGTTGCCAGCGTTTATTTATACCGATTGGTAAAATAAACGCTGGCTTTAGTAGCGCCCTCTAGTGTGGCTCGTAGTATTGTAGCACAGCGTAACAGCTCCCCTTTTCCCCGGTAAAGGAAATTAAAACTCATTTTACACTTACACCTTTAGTATAGCTCTTTGGGCTCGTTCTAGTACCAGGAGAGATGTCTTCCCGGCACCTCCCCAAGACGATATACAGTATGATAATAATGATTGACACAAAGCTGTGTAAATTTGACTGAGTAGTTTTGGGTTGGCGACGCTACGCAGTTTTTTAAAAATAAATATTAACTTTCGGACTCTGGTAGCAACTATGTCTATGTGGTGACTAAAAGTCAGGTTTGCGTCAATCATTACACCCAGGTATTTTATGGAGTTTGTTTTGGAAATGACTGGACAGGTATTACATTCTAACTGGTTAGAGAGGGAGCACTGGTGAGCTTGGATAGTGGATTCACTGGTCGGTTGTTGAGCGTCTCTTGTTGAAAAAGCGATGTGCTTCGTTTTATCAGCATTTAGCGTCAGTAAATTTCGTTGAAGCCAGATAGTTACTTTGGAGAAGCCTTTTTGAGCGTTATTGTAAGCATCGTCCCATGTGTTTCCTGAAAATAGTAAAGCGGTGTCGACTGCGTACGATATTAGTGTGCCATTAGTTAGGTCAAGCTTACACAGATCATTAATATTAACTAAAAAGAGGGTTGGGGCTAAAATGCTGCCTTGGGGTGTTCCGAATTCGATTTTAAGCTCTGTACTCGTGAAATTGTTAATTTTTACACATTGCCGACGATTACTGAGGTAATCTTCTAATAAGGACAATTGTTTACCCCTTATTCCTATGTTTTCTGATTTCCGAATCAACATCGGAACTGAAACCGTATCGAAAGCCTTAGCAAGGTCGAGAAAAATGCCTATAGTTTTTATTCCTCGATCTAAGTTGCCTGCGAAATGGTCGGTAAGAAAATGAACTGCGTCATTTGTTGATCTTTTGGCCCTAAATCCAAATTGCTTAATTGACAAGATGTCATTCCTTTCCAGATAGCTTATTAGCCTTTTATTTACGACTATTTCTAAGATTTTAGATAATGACGGGAGTATTGAGATTGGCCTGTAATTGTTGATACATTCCTTCATTCCCGATTTGTGCACGGGGATCACGATGGCTTTCTTTAGAATGTTAGAAAATACACCGTCAGTTAAACATTGCTGGAAGATATGCGTTAAAGGTTTAACTAAAATGTGTTTATAGCGCTTTATGAAACTATTTGAAATATTATCAAAGCCAACTGCACAATTATCCCTTAGACTGCTAATTTCGAGTAATATTTCGTGCTCGTCAGTGTTAAACATAACAAATGAATTTACTCGCGGATGAGTCATCGTTTCTGAGCATAAATATGAGTTGTCAATGTTTACAATTTTACTTGCCAGGTTTTTACCGAGATTAGCAAAAAAACTATTTGCATCATTTACAGCTACTTCCGGGTTGGAGTGCGACTTAAGTAGATCTAGGTTATTTTCACATTTTAACTGAGAGTACGTGATATTTTTGATAAAATTCCACACGTGTTTACTGTTCTTGCTGTTTTTTTATAGTAATATTTGTTTTCATATATTTCTTAATCATAAGTGTTATTTATTCGCATTATACTACTAAATATCGATCTATCAAAAAATATACGACATATTATTGTAATCGAATTTATTTATTTTTAAATTTTTTCGATTTTCTTTTTGTATTTTTTTTATACATTCAATTTAAATTTAAATGCTATATATCGAGGGGTGAAAGGCTAATGAATTTAAGCGACACCATGGGCGATATTGAGTTATATACATATTCGGAATCAGCGAATTTTTCTGCGTCTTTTGAGCCGGATTTCATGCCAATCGGAGGATTTTTTGTTGCAATTAGATTTGGACCCTGTTTTTCACTCCTCTATTGACTGAAGCGACATATAAATTTAACATTATCTTATAACGGTTGACTTAAGCTATGTTAAAATACTATTGGTAGTTACTTGAACCGTTTTTCCGTCTTCATCATGGCAGTCAAATGGTTGTTAAAGCTTTTTTCCATTTTCTATTTATAAAGCAGATGGGTGGTTGAATTATTTAACTAGCTCCGTAATACACAAACCGATGTCACTTAACGCAAATAGCCTGCGACAGAAATATATGAAACTTGTCGCTTAAATCAATTAGCCTGCAACGAAAATAAACAAAGTTCGTCGTTTAAGTTATTTAGCTTCAGTCAATTATACCCATAGCAAAGTTACTTAAAGTAATTAGTCTTTTTCAAATTTTTGGTAAACTGGTTATTTAAGTTATTATTTGACAAGAAAGCAGTCACGTAACTCAAAATAAAAAGATAATATTTGTACTTGAGTCGATTTTCCTATATCATAATTAGTAAGTTGACGTGCGTTCAGCTACTACATTTTTCTATGAGACCAGTTGATCAATGTCGTTTAAAACCTACCTACAATGTTTTCGTTTACCGAGAAATACTGGAGAATTTTAGGTGTGCGTTCGCGCAGGGCGCTTCAATTCAATTGTGAGGGAGCAAAATTAAGACTGATTTTTGAAAGATTTATCTGTCTGAGAATGAATGAATTAGAATGTTCTGTATAATATACTTTAAAATTTGAATGGTTAAATCGAATAAAAGCTCCTAATACCTGATTTGAACTTGATTAAGTTTCTCATAGATGACACCGAGGGTAGTTTTCCCAAAGAAAAAATATCAATAATAATGACCGTAAAGACAAAACCCATTGAAAAATTCGCTGGGTATGGCAGCGGTATTGTGGCGGAAACTGGCAAACGCAAGGCACGGAATGCTAAGGTTGCAGGTTCGAATCCTGCCATTACCCTAATTTTTCTTTGTGTTGTCATTCATTATATATAGCAATTTAAATTTAAATTGAATATAAGATATAGTTAAGGATATTGTCTGAGTAATGTGCTAATTTGTTACACGACAGGGTGTACTTTGTTCGATCATAAAAAATCCCAAATACAGCATATAGAAGTGTAAATCAAATTACTTATTAATAAAATTTCTGAGTTTGCACATCATTTTTATATGGAAATATTTCACTTTGAATACGACAGAGAACCTGCTAGAATTTGGGTTTCTACTGAAGTCCTATGTTTTTAGTCAATTTATTTATGCCAAAACTTGAATATTTCCCAGCGGTTTTACAAGACGCCGCGCCGACGCCCGCTACTAGGGATGCCCAATTTTTTGATTTGAATCAATCTATTGGAACGCATTAAATAGTAATCCATTGAATCGATCTACGATCTGGATCGCATTGGTTTGAATCGATCTAGCAAAGATCGCATGAATCGCATCGTAATCCATACTTCCATTGTTCCGTAGTAATATTGTAAATCAAAAAAGAAGTTTGTTTGTCCTTCCTTAACGTTGTACGTAACAAAGAGCCAGAATCATTTGTTATTTTTTGTAGAGGGATAGTTGATAGACAATCTGGCGGCAGTTGAAGTATACAGTAGGTAGTATAATGATCAATTATTCGATAACCCTCCCTTGTTGCGGCAGTTGGGTAATTAATACAGCGGAATCAGCGGGTGCGGGCTAGCAGTAGTTTGAAGTAAAAAAAAATATTTCTTTCGATTTCAGCTGTTGTTGTACTGGAAGTTTCTCCAATTTTGCTTAAACTTTTATTTACATCACTAATATCACTATATGTGTCCTTGTGGTGTCGTTTTAGATGGTTAGTCAGCTTGGTGGTATTTCCATTTGTTTTAACCAATAGTTGACATAATTTACATTTTCCACCCGTGTCACTTTTAATAAAAAAGTGCCAAACATTTGACTTTACTGGCAGAGCCATTTTAAAAACACGTCGCGCTCTCAAGATTATAATTAGTCATACAAGATCAAACTAAGGAACCCTCTGGCAATAAAATAAACTAAAAATGATCAGCTACATTCATATTTCTTATAGACGCAAAGATTGTTCACTGTAAAGTATACTATTTCACTTCATGTAATAAGAATGTAATAAGAAACAGATCTCAATGTAGACTTTGGTCAAGAAATATTTAGGTTATTGCATATCGTACTACGAGAATTTAATAATAACAACATATCCTAGTTCGCGCTCAAATTCCTTGCCTTAAATGTTTGATCATAATCATAAATTTATCTGTCAAGCGAATTTACAGGTCAACATAAAATAAAACATGTAGTATTACAATAAAACATATTAGCAGAGTAGCGTACATCCTTCTACGGGTCGGTTTAGGTAGAAGAAGTTAATCTATATAAATATTACTAATCAAAATTACATTACATGCATTATTACATCGCTCTTACCAACAAGTATATTAATAGTAGTTTATGCAACTGCTATAATATATAATGAGAGCCCTTCAAACACGAGTATTTTAAATACCCCGCGAGAAATGGCAGAATTTTGTGTAAGCAAATTTTCACACAAGGCCACTCCCAGTGGATATGTTCTAAGACGCGCGCCATCAACTTCTCGTATTGTTTACACTACGGCACAGTATATAACATTTTAGATGTTAAACTATGATTAACTTTTATATATTTTTTAAGCCATTTTTAATTATTATGCTGTTGCGCGAATGTAAAAACGGGCGGAGAAAATTTGGCAAAGGTCTAAAGTTGGCAAGCGCCGGATTGCGACTGGCGGGGTAGCGGGCGGCGCGGCGTCTCTCAAACCGCTGGGAAATATTCAAGTTTTGGGATAAATAAATTGACAAAAAAATATAGGACTTCACTAGAAACCCAAATTTTAGCAGGTTCCCTGTAGTTTTAAAAGAGGAATATTTCCATATAAAAATGATGTGTAAATTCAGAAATTTCATTATTAAATTATTGGATTCAGACTTTTATATTAGGCTGTATTTGGGACTTTTTATGATCGAGCAAAGTACACCCTATCGTGTAACAAATTAGCACATTCCTCAGACAATATCCTTAACTATATCGTATAATTTTTGCAAGATCGATATTTAATTGTAAATACCTAAAAATTGGATCTAGCATAACGTTTTTCTCCGCTTCTCCACTGGTGCATCGCATTAATGAGAATGCTAACGCTTAAGAATTAATGCGACAGGGTTGTAAAACCTCGCCGTAGAAACTTGAATTTTGATTTGTATTTAATTGAAATAATTTAGGATTGTTTTTAAGTTAATTAAAAGTACTCAATTTGCATGACCGTACTTCATTATGTCGTAGGGTTACTATCCGCCCTACGTAGGAAACAACATACTAAGTAGAAAGCATGCTGTTAGGGTAGGTGATTTTAGGCTTATTTAACCAGTCTTCAGAACCGCTGGAGTAAAAGGCTTTAGTTTTTAACATAATGGAGTTTTGGTGCATTAATTATTTATTAAATAGTCAAATTGAGTGATAGTAGCTAGGTTAAAAAAAATCGATTAATTAAAATAGTTAAGAGTATTTAAGTATTATTTAAGTTCAAGATGATATTAGCAAGTAATGAAGTTAGTTGTTTTTCTATTTAGTTACGTGAGTTTTTAGTTGTTGTTGTTTTAAATATAATTTTTTAAACGTTAAAATTGAGTGCTAGTTGTTAGGGTAAGGAATGTATATTAATTAAATTAGTCATGAGTTTAAAATATTTTCTAACTTTAAGGGAATATTTCCAAGTATTGAAGTTAGTCATTTTACTTTTTAGTTATGAGAGTTTATAGTTGCTGTAGGCAGGGATTGTTTATTTATTAACTTGCATTTTATAGAACAAAATCTTTGCAAGGACAAGTATTTAATATTGTGAAGTGCCATTATGAACAGCAGTTAAATTTACCCACAGAAGTTAAGTTGTATACTTAAAGTAAGTCTGAGTTATCGTCGCGACTTTAAGATTTACCCGCCTTAAAGAATTACTAGCGATAGCGTATAGTGATCCTTAGGCGCGCGCGATAAGGTCTTCGTACAATAGAAGAGTGCCTGTGGTCGGAATGCAGGTGGTTGTTGAACACCTATGTGTTCAGTTAAAATGTTTAGTGAGACGCGCTCACAAGGAAGGTGATAACTTAGGATGTAGAACTCTCTCTGCTAACACTGGATGCTAGACCGTATGAGTACAATATGAAAGTAAAGTATAGTTACAGGGTTACAATGTTCTGGATTGGATATCGCAGTAATAGTGCAGTGTTATAAAATAAAAGTGAAGTTACGTTAACGAAGTTAAAATTTAAAAGAATTAAAAAGTGAAGCTACTAGCTGTTAATAAAATTAAGTGGTTTTGCCGAATAAGTCCAAACTAATTTTGATGAAATGTCGATATTCAGTGGTTGTTGTTACAAGATAGGAGTAGTACTTTTAAAGCAAAATTGTAGTGTTAATTAACAAAATATATATCGTCGGTTTTTAAGGATTAAATTGTTAGGTACACTTCTGTGCAAATCGTCTTTTTAGAAGAGCGAAGTGAGTTGTACAGAGTGAGATAGCTGTTAGCAAATCGTTGTAGTTAATTAAGTTAACTACAGCTGATTCTTAGGCGCTTAGTGGCACTTGAGGTTTTTTTTAAATTCGAACCCGCGGTTAATTGTAGTTGACGGTTACTGAGTAATTTAAATTAACAGTTACGCCATTAGGATTTAAATTGATCGCGATAGTGCGATAATTTAAATTAAGTATGTACGTTGTGTTGTTAATTTAAATTGTTTTATGTAGGCTAGTTAAGAGTGCTGCTTCCAACCGGTCACTTTGGAAATCCATGGAGGAGGCCTATGTCCAACAGTGGACTTCTTGTGGCTGAGATGATGATGAGACTAGTTAAGACAAATTTAGAGTATTAGCGATAAAAATTTGAAAAAATAGACGTTAAAATTTGGAAAAAAAAACCGTTAGAATTTGAACAACAACCCTGATTTTCGGCAAAACCCCCGTTCATTCGCCTTTTACGAATACCAAGTCGGTTTTGCGGTATTCTTGGCCCGCCACTAAACGGGTGGACAAGTGAATTTAGAATTACTGCGGTATCCAAGACAAGGAGAAAAATTTTAGAAAAATAACCAACACCAACAACTTTAGCGTAGCTAGTTGACTCAAGCAAGAACTATAGCACAAGAAAACCCGTTGGCGCCACTGTTAGGTACCCGGTCAGGTACAGAAGTTCGCCCTAGGGGATTTTCGAGTGAAACAAGAATTATAACAATAGGTTTTTATTAAATAAAAGCTCACTAGGACGACTAGAGACTCTAGGTCGTAAGTTCGTAATTCTTGTGCCTAATTCCTAACTTAAGTCAATTAACGTGATCGCTCGCACTCCCCTGGCCGTGAACCGACGTGGAGCAGCGTAGGCTTGAGGTTCGGCAGGTCTCTGTAGGCTGCAAGGGCGTAGAAGGCTCGGCAAGGGTACGGATGTCCAAGTAACCGGCTGGTAGCAGCTCGGTCAGGGTACAGTGTCCAAGTAACCGGCAAGAGGTGCCCTGCAGGCGGTTCGAGGATATGCGAAGCTTGGGGTTCGTTAGACCGTAGGTAGTTTGGTGAACGTGAGCCCGTAGGTAGTTAAGTAGTCCGAAGGTAGTTGGGTAGCCCGTAGGTAGTTGCCCAGTTGGGCAGAGTTTTCACCGTTTAGAGGTGGTTGTAGTGATGTAGAAAATATGAGCTCTCTGAGAGCGCAGGGGCTTTTATAAGCCAAAATTCGAGCAGCCCTTCCAAAGGAAAGGGGTCGTAACTAATTCAAACAAACCCCGCCCCTAACGATACTTAATGTTGCCAGCGTTTTATTTATACCGATTGGTAAAATAAACGCTGGCTTTAGTAGCGCCCTCTAGTGTGGCTCGTAGTAATGTAGCACAGCGTAACAAAGGACAGTTTTGTTTGAAGTACTGTTCGTAGAAAGCCCCTGGACCCCGAGAGCGTTCGACGTGTAGGCAGGAGGATAGTGCTGAGTTGTATTTTCAGTCTTCGGATTTGCACCATGATTGAAGTGCAGTAAAGAGTGGTGTCTGTGACCACATGAACGACAACAGCTTTTCGAAGGACAGTTTGACACAATATGACCCGCGCGCAGGCAGTTGTAACAGAGCTGCTTGTCATTAATAGCTTGCGAACGATTCACGACAGTTAAATTTCGAAAGTCTATACAGTGAGCAATAAAATGCTTTTTTGAACAGAACTGACAAGGTGGAGGTGGTGTCTATGGAGACAGAGACGAGTAATTGCCCACCAAAGTCGTCTGCTTAAAACGGCGCGGCGCCGGCGCAGCGTACTCGGCGCGCGCGGCGGCGGCCGGTCGCGCGGCCCCGCCGGGAACGGAACCCGCGCTAGGGCCCGCGTGCTCCACCGCCGTGCAATAGTTTTCAACAAACTGTTCAAGCGAGCTATAGCTCGGAATGTCTTCCGAGGTAACAGTCATTTCAAATTCTTTTGGAATCGACGGTTCCAACTTAAACAAGAGCGTATAAAAAATTACAAAATCCCATTTATCGATAGGCAGTTGCAACGATCGCAAAATAGCTAATTTTTTTTTAAACGTATCTAAAAGAACTCTAAAGGCCTGAGCAGTGTTATTATGTAACTTAACACTGAGAATAGATTGCCAAGCTAGAAAGGCTAACTGGCGTTTATTTTGGCAACGCTTCACCAAAGTTTCAAATGCCATGTCGTAATTATCCGCTGATATCGGATAGCCGTGGGGTACCGGCTTAGAATAGTACTTCCCCATCTCTTCACATGGGTGCCGTAAAAACCGGCTAAGGGGTTTCTTCTCCAGAAGGTGGGCAGCAGCGCCTTCTGCTCGGCACGTAAATACTGCGCTCGCCAACCCGCTTGCCAAGCGTGGTGAGTATGGCAAAACCCCCTCCAAATGAAAAAAAAAAATGATTTCACAACAAAGGACCAGGCCCCCAGTCCCCGGCGGCTCCGCTATTCCGGGCCACGGTAGCAGCCTCGGTAACGGCGGAGCAGGGGGTGCTAAGAATCCCCGGCAGACGCCCGGCTACCACTCCCAACCCAAAAGACGACTGGCCCTGGTAACACACAACATTCGGACACTGAGAACTGACCAGAAGCTAATCGAGCTGGAAGAGGAGATGAGTAGGTTGCACTGGGATATCTTGGGGTTATCCGAAGTCCGTCGAGAGGGTAAGGACACGATAACTCTGAAATCCGGCAACCTGCTCTTCTACCGGGAGGGTGACAAGCGGTCCCAAGGTGATGTTGGGTTTCTCGTTCACAAGTCCCTTGTAAACAACATTCTCACCATCGATAGTGTGTCGAGTAGGGTAGCGTACCTGATACTCAGAATATCTAAAAGGTATTCGCTGAAGGTCATTCAGGTATACGCGCCGACCACGTCACACTCCGATGAAGAGGTAGAGGCAATGTATGAGGACATTAGTAGGGCCATACATACCTCTAAGACCTATTTCAATGTTGTTATGGGGGACTTTAATGCAAAGCTGGGCGAAAAAAGCGATAGTGACCTGAAAGTGGGGCTATTTGGTTATGGACAACGGAACCAAAGGGGTCAGAGGTTGGCTGACTTTCTGGAGAAAGAGGGACTCTTTATAATGAAGTCTTTCTTCCAGAAGCCACCTCATAGGAAATGGACCTGGTTAAGCCCTGATGGTTCCACGAGAAATGAGATCGACTTCATATTGACTACTAAGAAACAGATATTCAATGATGTCTCCGTGATCAACATGGTTAAAACCGGAAGCGATCACCGCATGGTTAAAGGCAAATTGAATATCGATGTTAAACTTGAGAGGTCTCGTCTTATGAAGTCCACGCTCCGTCCTTCTCGCGCCCATATCCAAAACCCCGAAAGCTTTCAGTTGGAACTCGCAAATCGCTTTGAGTCGCTAGACAGCTATGCATCGGTGGACGAGATCAATAACAGGTTAGTGGAAACTGTCCGTATGGTTGGCGCTAAGTTTTATAAGCCCAATCGTACCAATAGACCACAAAAACTCTCGGACCATACTCTCGACCTCATGGCTGAACGACGCTTGTTGCAACTGCAGTCCTCTCACGACGCGAAGTCATATAGGCAGCTCATTAGACGCATATCAAGTTCCATGCGGCACGACATCCGAACCTTTAATACAAAACGTATTAAAGAGACGATTGAGCGGAATAAAGGCTCCAAAGTGTTTGCAAAAGACTTGTCTATTGGGCAGAGCCAGCTGACGAAGCTGAAGAGGGAGGACGGTAGTATAGCGTCGACCAAAGCAGAGGTGCTAAGGGAGGTTGAGAGGTTCTATGGACAGTTATACACCTCGGTCTCAAAACCAGTTAGCAGCCTGGCCAAAGATCCAAGAGCCAAGCTGACCCGACACTATACCGAAGATATCCCGGACATCAGCCTGTACGAGATTAGGATGGCCCTGAAACAGCTTAAAAACAACAAGGCGCCGGGCGAAGACGGAATCACATCAGAGCTTCTGAAAGCGGGTGGAACACCGGTACTTAAAGTCCTTCAGAAGCTCTTTAATTCCGTGGTGCTCGGAGGTGCAACGCCAGAAGCATGGAACGGAGGCGTGGTGGCGCTGTTCTTCAAGAAAGGGGACAACACTTTTCTGAAGAACTATAGACCCATCTCGCTTCTGAGCCGTGTTTACAAGCTGTTTTCCAGGGTCATCACGAATCGTCTCGAACGCAGGTTTGATGACTTCCAGCCTCCCGAACAAGCCGGTTTCCGAAAAGGCTTTAGTACCATAGACCACATCCACACGCTGCGGCAAGTTATACAGAAGACCGAGGAGTATAACATGCCATTATGCTTAGCGTTTGTGGACTATGAGAAGGCCTTTGATTCGATCGAGACGTGGGCGGTGCTTGAGTCTCTCCAGCGATGCCGTATTGACTATCGGTATATCGAAGTGTTGAAGTGTTTGTACAATAACGCCACCATGTCGGTCCGAATACAAGACCAGAGGCCGGAGGAAATTCCATTGCAAAGAGGTGTGAGACAGGGAGATGTTATCTCTCCGAAACTGTTCACCAACACAATGGAAGATGCCTTTAAGCTTCTGGAGTGGAAAGGATTCGGCATCAATATCAACGGTGAGTACATCACTCACCTTCGATTTGCCGACGATATAGTAGTCATGGCAGAATCGATGGAAGACCTTAGCACGATGCTCGAAGACCTCAATCGGGTTTCCCAACGGGTGGGCCTTAAGATGAACATGGACAAAACGAAAGTCATGTCGAATGTCCATGTGGTGCCCACCCCAATAGCAGTAGGAAACTCAACTCTCAAAGTTGTTGACGAATACGTCTACCTAGGACAAACAGTCCAACTAGGCAGGTCCAACTTTGAGAAAGAGGTCAATCGTCGAATCCAACTCGGCTGGGCAGCGTTCGGGAAACTGCGAAATGTCTTCTTGTCCAATATACCTCAGTGTCTGAAATCGAGAGTGTATGATCAATGTGTGTTACCAGTGATGACTTATGGCACTGAAACGTGGCCGCTTACTATGGGCCTTATAAGAAAGCTCAAAGTCACGCAACGAGCTATGGAGAGGGCTATGCTTGGAGTCTCTCTGCGTGATCGAATCAGAAATGAGGAGATCCGCAGATTACTACATTGTAATGATCATGGAAGAAGTTTTGTATTTATATCAGAAACGAGTCAAGCATATATTATATGTAGGTATAAATATAAGTAAGTTAATTTTATAGATTTAGATGCCAATACTGCCAAGATTATTTTTGAGTAATTAATCATTACTTCAAAATATCACGGTATGCTACCAAGCAAAGTTCCAAACCCTACTCATGATAATTTAGAAGTCTGATCGAGAGGCGCCCCAGTTAGCAACGGTCGCCAGGAGCAGGAGCACGTCGCTTCGCGCCGCTATCATACCTATGTCTCGCGAGTGATATTCGTATATGTATTGCATTACCTTTCCCACTACTAATTATAACGTACGAGCATTATTTGATGGACTTTAATTTTCCTACGCCCGTACAGTTCAGAAGTGGGATGAACATTAACGCCTATCTTACTATTTAATACGTACGCGAAATGTATTTACAAAACCCATTTTTCGCGAGTGTGTCGTGTGCAGTGTATTCTGTGTATTGTTTTTACGTATGAGACAATTGACGACGAACTTTGCCGCATACGCCGTGAACTTCTATTTAATTTAGAAGAGTAATAAAAGCGACGAGTGCGTGACCTTGAAAGGGATGCGTACGAGCGGCGTGCCTGCTGCCATCAAAGAGCGCACGGAAGTGCGCCCTACGCCGCTATGCCTGGTGCTGCGTGTCAACGGGGCTCGTGAAGGTCACGAGCACTCCGACACCTGCCGCCACCGGTCATCAAGCGGTACTACATGTAGTACCATCGTCGGTGGAGCTGACGCCGGATGCGCCAGCCCCTCAGCTGGCTCAGGTTCTCCGGTACCACAGCACGTGACGCCAAGTGATCTTGGCGGTCAGGGCGTCGCCGTCAACGGCGGGTGTGGCCTCATGGCCTGCCTGCCGCGTGCGCAACTGCGCGCGCATGGGAAGGAGCCGCCGCCGCCGTTCGCGGCTACAGGGCGCCGCCGCCGCCGTCGACACAAGTGAGCGTGGCGTTGATAACGCCCATGGATACCGGGTATGTCGTTCCACCATCACTGAGGTATGCAAGTCTTAGCGACCCGATACCGGAATTTGACCCGTAATAACCTTAACATCTACAACGACGAAACGGCTATAGTCGTAATAATAATAGAATTACCTATTGTGCTTGGTAACGGTGACGTTGGCGACTATTTTCAATACCTACTTCGTCAAAATTAAGAAGTTATACTTGCTTGTAGTTCGATAATTTTAGTGACGTAAATATGACTTGGATAGATTTCAAGTCAAAGTTACCTAATGGTGGCTTTTCCGTCTCAGACGAGCACATTCAATACTTAGTTTATGTTACTTGACCTATATTTATAACAGCGGTCTACTCGTGACCGCGGCCGTTGAAGCATGGCCGAGACGTCGAGGTAAATTATCAATATGTTTTTATTGCGTCTAGATCCCGATAACGTTATAACTATGTGTGAAAATCGCGAAAGTCTAAAACAATTTACGTGACCTAATTCATATTGCGAGAAAACCGAGTAATTACGTCATATGCGATTTATGTTATAATGTTAAAACTTTTCGCCACCGTGCCACCGTTCGCCGCCGAGTATAATACTTAAGGACGATCGGAAGAGAAGTACCTAGTCGAAGTCCGTACGGTCTTTTGTAATGACCATGTCCAATCACTAAAGTACCTATCGTCGCTGCGTAGGTACAGTCGAAGTAGTTCTATCATTGAAAGATAAAATTCATGTTTCAAGAAAGCGTGTTGTAATTGTTTGTAATAAAAAGCGCTGTCATACGGCGAGTAATAAGACAACGTTTTGCAACTATTGTCGTAAATCGAGCCAAGGAGACCAAAAATGATAAACACATTGCCCTCCTTTGCGTCACGCAGTCGGATAAAAAATGCACGTACTGCGGTAGGTTGGGCCATAGGTATTCTGTATCACGGAGTGCCTAAAGCTTGAAGTCCGTAAGGCTCACGGCAATAATAATAATAAGATTTAAAAATAAATATACAATAATAATAATTCGAATGCGAAGTTATCACGGGTGGTTCATACAACAAATCATTTATAAAATACAATATGCTTTATTGAATGCCACATTAGCAATTTCACTGAATTGCAGATAAATCTTAAATAGGTATCCAAGAGGCGGTCTTATCTCTTGGAAGCGATCTCTTCCAGACAACTTTAAAATTTATCATGGAGTCCAAAATATTGTTTCAATTTAAAGGTCAACGACCGCCCTGTAGGAACTCCTATCAATTTTGGTAACTCGTACATTACCATTACAAACTCCGTGTAATAAAAATTTAAACCTCGAGGTTCGGTATCAATCGAATATTGTTATTATTAGTTTTGATGGTTCGAAGATACACCGGTTGGTGAGTTGTGCGTTAAGGTGTGCGCGCCGACGAGACCTCGAGCGGGGCCCGCGCTCGCGCTTGTATCGTAGGTACCGGAGTCTGCGCAAGACATCGGCGCTATCATCGACAACCATACACTGATTATTAAACACCTTAGACCTTAATAATAATAATGTATAACGCTTATATAATTTTACTGAGTAAATACCCGATGTTTTTGAGGATGTCGAGCGGTTATAACATAATAGTCTATAGTGCTATCAACTACTATATGGACACGCGTATATATACGCGTCGACTATGGCGCGCTTTAAAATAAAAAAAAATAAAAGCGGCACCTTTTGAGTCTAATTACAGAGTAAATATAACAAGCGTCCTACTGTGTGCCTCACTGGTTGCTGTGTAAGTCGCATTCACCCGCACGCGCGGCGGCCTCAGTGCTGGGGTGTGCCGGTGTTCTTGTGGTTGCGCGGGGTTGGCCGCGCCTGGTCTGATACAGGTCTTGCTTCTGACCAACGGGGCCGCCTGTTAAAAGCGGGCGTTTTTACATGTCCCTGGCATCTAATCGGCTTATTATTGTTGCATTCAAATCAATGATGAACACTATACTGCGTTTATCGTATCGAACGGTCTTTATTCGAATATGTTTAACGTGAAAGTGTTCCAACGCGCTATAAACGGGATTCTTAGCATTTTAAAGTTTAAATTTAGCATAACTATGTCCGGCAGTGGACGTCTTTCGACTGAAGTGATGATAACTTATTTAAATGACAGTTTGACTTATTTTGACTCGAAAATAAACGGGTCGGAACATCTTAACCTTTGCTAAGGGCAGTTTAGAGCCAACTTGTGGCGCTAACGTGACGCTCAGTCTTAACAAATATTCATCTTTGTATCTCGTACACCATGAAGTGTGTGACGGCGAACTGAAGCCTGCCCATCGTAAATTAAATGATGCGACTTTAAACAACTCTAAGACATAGACCAAGTTAGGCAGTTTTTATGAGCCTGACAACTGTTTTTAAAAGTACGTATGTAATTTTGCCTTTTATGCATTTGCCTATCATGCTGTTGACGGGTAAGGATTTACCGTTGGTTTGAGCTAACAAAAAGCATTGGCAAATAAAATAAAAGTTAAAAGTCCTACGCGTGTCAACAACTGGTACAGTTACCTTATATTAAGGATACATTAGTGAGTCGTCCAGTACTACTGTTATTTCACCCGAAGATCGGTCTGTGGTGGTATTTTACTACAGAACCCGTCTTGTGTTTGCTTATGCTAATCGTTAGACGACCACCGCCTAACAACATTATTACAGTTTCGAACTACATGTAAATGTTAGTTATGTTATTGCAAAAGTTTTGAGTGTATTGGCTGGTTTAAATTTACTATTGCTAATGATTGCAATGCTCTGCGGTGGACGTGGTCTAAGTGAATCTAAACACACGTATTCCTTTGACGTGGAGTAACGCGCGTGAAAGTCCGTGGCTTGCGTGGACGCGTTGAGTCGTAGTTCTGTTGAGTCCGCTATGCGTTGCACAGATAGAGCTTTTATAGTAGAGAGCATGCAACAGGACTACGGAGCAGTTAAACAGTAGGTAAACTTCTATGGTCAGCGCGGGAGCATATGCCTTGAAACTAACGTGTTAGACGTGTAATTTGACATTCTGTGCAATTTATAACGTGGTTTTGTACTGACTGAATAAATAAAGTAAGCTAAATAAAATAAAATAAAACAATGGGCAAAATCCATTAGTGATACTGCGTCAGTCCTGTTGGTCGTTTATACAAACTTTTCACCATAGTAACGGTCATGCCAACCATAGTAAAGACCGACGCGATAAAATGGTTCAGTAGTATGAGGCGGTACGTGATTCTGGTCGTGATAAGTTATTAAAAACGTTTGTCTTGTTCTTTAAAACGTTAAGATTGCCTAGCCGTATAATCAGCAATTGTGCGTTGCTGTTGACTGCCATGAGTTAAAAAGGTACTGTCATATTAGGCAGATTAACTACGTGCTGGCTGCAGTTGTTAGCCCGATAGCTATCACTCAAATTGACCATTTTAACCACTCTATTTTAAGTTCCCTTGTCGCTTACCTCGGACAAGAGGACCAGTACCGTTGGAAGGGATATTTACAAAAGGTACAAGCTTAATTCTAATATACATCTTAGCACAGGGAATTCGCCACTGGAGCTACTGCATAGCTTTTAGGGCGCGACTGTCTACGAGATCAGGACATCGGCTTCGTTGGGCCGGCGCTCATCCGGATCCAAGAGGCTGCTCGCAGGTCCCAGGCCGCCTTTGATAAAAGGGCGCGAGGGCACCTCATTCGGCGAAGGCGATCTTGTCCCGGCCGAAAGGCGGGTGTATTGGTGAGGGTTACGCAGCGGTAAGTTAATGCCGCGTTTTGAAGGCCCCTTTATCTTGCAAAATATTTTATTAAATGATCGCTATCGCTACATAATCAAAAGCACCATCTCGTGCTGTCGTTCCTATGCGAACGTTCTTGTGAAAGATTAAGCCCTTGCAATTCCTAGCGCATAAACTTTCAACTCTGATAACAGGATGCGAGCTATTCTAATTTATGTTTGGATTTTATATTTTATTCAAGTTGCTTACGCAAATGACAACTGTTACTATAAGCATTGTACATTGGTTAAGTACGTGGCACTGGGTACTGCATACCAAGTTACATGTTAGATGTACCATAATGTGTGCGCCTGAAAACAGGTAGCTGGTTTGATCATTACTAAGTATTAACTAACCAACCATGTGTCTCATCCCGAGTGATGTAAAAAAAAAGGCTTATAGTACTCGTCTGTCAACTATTTAAAATGCAAGTGGTTTTAATGACGATGAAAAATTACGATTTCTACGCATTGTTATAAAAAAGTATTGTGAGCTACTTATTGTTTGTAGCCGCTGTAATATTCATCTGTCATATTTACTTGCTCAATGCTAATGTTGTTGTTCGTGTTGCGAGCCACTGACTCGTGGCCGCTGCAACCGATGATCTATCATATTTACTTGCTCAATGCTAATGTTGTTGTTCGTGTTGCGAGCCACTGACTCGTAGCCGCTGCATCCGATGATCTATCACATTTACTTGCTCGATGCTAATATTGTTGTTCGTGTTGTGAGCCGTTTACTTGTGGCCGCTGTAACCGATGACCTATCATATTAACCTGCTCAATGCAGATGTTGCTGGCAGGTTGTGAGCCACTGACACATGGCCGCTGCAACCGTTGACCTGTCATATTTACCTGCTCAATGCAGATGCTGTTGCCAGGTTGTGAGCCACTGACACGTGGCCAACCGATGGTGCAACCGATGATATAGCAATATTGCTTGCTAGGGGTACCCTATTCAATTAAAAGCGCTATATAAGAACATGCATGAAGACAGATACCGCATGGGTGTCGTCGTTTGGAAGCTTCCGTGGACTGGTAGCAGATACAGAGTGTCGTATGTGCTGATGGACACGTTAATATAGTGTCCGTCGCTCATGATAGATACTCAGTGTCGTTACCGTCGATAGACACATTAATAACGTGTCATCCGCAGATGATAGACAACAGGGTCGGCACCTCCAGTGTCATCATCTGACAGACACATTCATACGGTGTCGTCTAACGACAGATGCCTAGCGTAGCGTCGTCGGATCGGAAAGAACACATTTATACGTGTTATCCGTACAGTGCCGGACACATTAAGAAGTGTCATGTATGTGCCTTATGGCCTTACCCTCTTATTCATAAAAAAAATTAATCAATCATCATGCAATCTTTTTCAAATTTTGTAACTGGAATTTCTTTCGATTTTTATTTTAAATGTTTTTTACATTCAAATTAAATTACATAGCATTTTAATCTTTTAAGCTAACAAATATTTGAGGGCAAACGTCACAATGACAAATAAAGACATATAAAACTTGTTAACTAAGAAAAGTTTACGCAGCGTTTATGAATAAGGGGGAGTCTGTATGTCAAATGTATTGGCATATGTCTTTCAACTTCTTTTGCGAGTTTAAGAGCTCGTACTAATCAGCCGACCTAGGCGGTCGGTTCATTGACCCTAACAGGCTACCCGGGACGTGCAGCATCGTCAGAATGGCCGACTGTAAGAATGCGCGTGAGTTCGGGCCTGTCGAGGGACGAGGGGCGCGGGCCGCACCAGCGCCGCGTGTCTGATCGAGAGGCGCCCCAGTTAGCAACGGTCGCCAGGAGCAGGAGCACGTCGCTTCGCGCCGCTATCATACCTATGTCTCGCGAGTGATATTCGTATATGTATTGCATTACCTTTCCCACTACTAATTATAACGTACGAGCATTATTTGATGGACTTTAATTTTCCTACGCCCGTACACTAAATAAATAAAAATTTGAGAGAAGCGAACTTTATTTCCGGTAACGAATCGGTTATACTGTGAATACACCCACTACTTTTCATCCCCGTCTTCGTGACGTCACATCCTGAGCACCAGGTAGGGAGACGAGCTGGGGCGCGCTCGGCTGCTTCACCGTCATTGAATCTCAAACATTTTTATGCTTCCACCAGGCAGATTTTAAGTATTAGGCTTCAAATAAGGTTATCGCTTAATAAGCGTTTTATTGGTAGGTAAAACGCTGATATTAAGCTTTGAACCGTTATTTGAAGCCTAAATAAATAAAAATTTGAGACTTGTTTGTTATCGCCTGGTGGGCAGGATGACGCCAATGTGACTTTATTTATATAAGTTGGGATGAAATAATGAAAACAAAAGTAAAATATTGAAATAAAACAATTTATACGGTTTATATCGCGTGTATTGTAACGAATCTAATTCCCGACGTTTCGAGCCCTTTACAGGTCCCATGTTCACGGGCAGACTGACAAAAAATTTAGAATACAAACTACCCAATTTTGAAAAAATAATTTAAAAAATAAAAAAACTAAATATGAAATCGTTCCAATTAACGCAATAAGACTACAGACTCTACCAGCGCTTCGGAAGTGGCATCTGCTGAGAAGAATGCGCCGCAAGAAACTCAGCATTAAGCCTTTTTTCAACCAATTAATTTAAAAAAGTTTTTTACAAACAAGAAGTTACATAAAAATAGAGATAAAATTACAGAAATGGTAATTGAATGTTTAGAATACAAAAATAAAAATACCAACAGTCATACAATCTAATGTCGAGCCTGAGATTTAACCAACTGTAGTACTGGGTCCCAGGCTGGTGGTACTGACAAGCCATCCTCTCTATTGAAATTTGGGTATTTCTTAATTTCAATTGCCTCGCGTAGCATTCTTGGGAAATAACGGTTTTCCCTAGCGAGAACTTGAGGTTGATCGAACTTAATCGCGTGATTTGGCTTGTCCATGACATGCTCACAGACTGCAGACTTGTTGGCCCGACGATGCTTGACATCCGCAACATGCTCCTTTACCCGAGTAGAAATTCTTCTCTTTGTTTGACCAATGTAAGAGAGACCACACTCACAGTCTAGCTTATAAACACCCGCTTCCTGTAGGGGAATGTTGGACTTCAAAGGTCGCAGATACTGGGTCATCTTCTTCAGCGGCTTAAAGTAAGTTTTAATTGAAGCCCGCCTCAAAACGTTCCCTATTTTATCTGTGACCCCCTGTACATAGGGGAGGACCGCAGGTCTACGCTCGACTGTTGGTGGCTTCACACGGCGTCTGTGACTGAGGCGTGGGGTTTTAAGCTTGTTCGCCCGCAGAGCGCGCTTAACATGCTGCAGTTCGCCCGCTAGGTGTTGGTCATCACAGACACCCCGTGCTCTCTGAAACAAAGATTTGCCTAAGGCAAGTAACTGGCTCGGATGATGGTGGGACTTACCATTAAGGTACCTATCTGTATGTGTTGCCTTTCTATACACAGTATGGGCTAACGAATTATCAGGATTCTTAATCATTAAAATGTCTAAGAAAGCCAAACTATTATTGTGTTCTAGCTCCATGGTGAACTGGATTTTACTGTTGATTGAATTGAGATGGTCTAGAAATGCTGAAACACTGTCCCTAGGAAGCACTGTGAATGTATCATCTACGTACCGCTTGAATATCTTCGGCCTGACCGTGGCCAATGATAGTGCTCTCCTCTCGAAGTCTTCCATGAATATGTCAGCGACCACAGGAGAAACTGGAGATCCCATTGCTACCCCCTCCAGCTGTACGTAGTATTCACCATTCCAAAGTAAATAACCCGAAGTTAAACAGTGCTCAAGTAACTCAGCATATTCAATCGGCATGCCACTCTCATTTAGCCTTCCTCGAACAATTTCAATGCAGTCCCGCACCGGAAGACTTGTAAACAGTGATTGGACATCAAAGCTAACAATGGTGTCATCATCAGATAACTGCAGGTGCTTTATTTCACTGACAAAATGATAAGAGTCCCTCGTGTGTGTCACTGTTTGTCCCCTTAGTGGTGATAGTATTCTCGCTACGTGCTGAGCCAGTTGGTAGGTTGGAGTATCAATTTGACTCACAATCGGGCGCAACGGAACATTGGCCTTGTGTATTTTTGGCAAACAATAGAGTTTAGGAGGCTTTGGGCAAGAAGGGATCAAATATTTTACGTCTAAATTAAGCGTATCAGAATATTGCTTCACTAATTCCGCCGTACGCTTCAATATCTTCGCTGTTGGGTCAGATCTAACTTTCTTATACGTGGTCTCATCCGACAATAATTCCGACACTTTCTTGTCACAATCCGACGTTTTCATGACCACTGTCGCATTCCCCTTATCCGCACGTAGAACTGTGAGGTCTGGATTATTGCGTAAGCTCAAATTCGCACGCATCAAATTCTGCACGAGAAAGATTCGATTTGGGTAATTTACTACGTCGCAAAATGGCTGAGACGTCTTGTCTTATTCCCTCAATGTCCTCCTTCTTCATTTGATTTTTCACCAGACAATCCTCCACGTTGCAGATAATATCCTCAAAAGGAATACGCCGCGGTGCAATAACATAATTTAATCCCTTTTCCAAAACATTAATAACATTCTGGTCTAATGCCTCTCCAGAGATACTATAGCTGGCAACACTGCCAAGCTCAAACGTCAAAAACGACACTGCTGTTATAAATAATAAAAATAATTATAATTCAAGTGTTTAAAGTAATATAAACAACAAAAAATCGTTCTTAATAAACAAAAACATGTTCGAGTAAAGTAGTTGACGTTGTAATTAACGTTAAAGTGTTAAATTCCAAGTATACTCGTCAGCCCAGCGGCGTCCAACGGACAGCAAGTTCAAATCTACGTCTAAACAAGGGAAGTATTGTCTTCGCAAATCATAAATAAATCAAAATAGGACACCTAAAAACGCATTAAATAAGCATTGTGTAACAAACAGTCTATAGTTATGAAGAAAGTCTAAAATCTTACATTTATAACCTCATGCATAAATGCCATTGAACCGGTCAGCTGTTTACACAGGGCGTTTCTGTTCATAATACCTTCTTGCTACTCTTTACTAGCAGCTTAGACGCCTAAATACTGTTGTCTGTACCTATCTTGCCTTTCTCACGACTTTTTCTTGTTTTCCTAATAACAATCCGACTTCACTGCTTTCTATGCTTGGTGTATAGTTGCGTTGCGGTTAGTTTCAGGTGCTGTGGAGTGACTGTGTGTCTCCTGAGTTCAAAATGTCTAGCTCAGTGATGACCCGCAAGGCCACGGCACGTGAACTTGATCTCAAACTGAACGCAGCCCTTAAAGAGCTCAAGCAATCTAAAGCTACGTGTGAACAGCTACTGCGGGAACGTGATGAGAGCGAAGAGGAGGTCAATAAAATAGTAGCAAAAAACACGAAACTTAAATACGAACTGGCGGACTTGGATGTGATGTACACGGACGTAGCAGAACAGCGCGACCAACTGCTGATCTCTGTTAGCAAATTTCAGCAATGCTGCGACGTTCATGAGCGGGCTCTGCAACGGGTCGACGACCTCGAATACGAGCTCGCCGACTCCCACAAATTAGTTCGTCAGCTACGGGAGCAGATTGAACGTCAGGAAGCCGATAACACCCAGCGGCTTTATGAAGAGTTAATGCCATCGCCAAACGCCTGTACACCACGTCTTAGCAAACGTTCGCTGTCTCCGGTTGTTATTGATCTTACTAGGGAGTCATATTTTGAGTGTAAACAAGTTCATTTTAAAAGCCATAACAAACTAAAAAAATATGTTAAGTTAAATAGATTTATAAGAAGATCAAAAAGACTGTACAAGCAACATGTTAATGTTCACAAAACTAAAATGTTACATAAAAGTCGTCTCAATATTTTAAATAAATTAAAAGCAAGTAATTTAAAATTAAAACACAGTAGGTGTAGTTACGTCACGGACACTTGCGAGCTGAGGGCGGAAATTAATAGGCTTGAATGTTCCTTAAGGGACTAACAAATATTTAACATCTCAGAAGCAAATCAGTGAACACATCCTGGCGGCGGACGAATTGTTGGATCTATGTCAACAGAATGAGCAGCGCATCGAGTTATTACTCGCGACGCCAACTGCGTGCGACTGTGATTGTGGACTCCAGCAGACTGAGCCGCCGCCAGAGAGTTTGCTCGGTCGGCCTGAGGCCCCCAGCGCCAAGTCTCCCCGTGACGGAACTCTAGAGGATAAAAACTTCTGTAAAAACGTAAATAAAACCCTAGTGTTTTCTGATAGGATAGGAAAAGGCTGTGGCAAAATATTATATAATAAGGTACCAAACAGCTGTGTCATAAATCATTGTATGCCGAACGCCTCTTTTAAACAAATAATTGAAACAATTATGCATTCCCAGGTGACCAAACAATCAACAATTGTGTTAATGTTAGGTGACGGGGCTACCATTCGATATTCAGATGTCAAAACTGGGTTCGACTCCCTACTAAAACTGGGTGCAAAAAACATTATTATAGGTGCGTTTCCCTACTCAGCTTCTCAATCTCAATGTAATAAATCCTTATATCGTTTAAACAAATTATTGTTTAAGTTGACGAACCGTCATAGTGACATTTTATTTTTTGACACTAATAATCTTATTAGTGAGTATCAATTTACTTCTGACAAGCTTGCTAAATCCTTAGCATGTTTTATTAATTCCGTATTCGGAAATCATCCTCCTCCCCCCTCCCCTGTTAGGACGACATCTCCGACCGAGGACTTGTCTTTAAACTACCTACTACGACAATAGAGAAGCTAAGTAGTTTAACATTACTTCATCAAAATATAAATCGCTTTTCTGGCAAAATATTAGATTTAGAATTATTGTCTGAAACTATAGATCTAGATATTATCTGCTTAACAGAAACTTGGCTAAAACAAGATATGATGAAATTTAATGTTAATAATTATGTAGTGGCCAGCGCGTTCTGCAGGGAGTCCGCGGCAGGAGGCGGCTGTATTATCTTGTTTAAAGATCATTTAAAGTTCAGAACGCGAAAAGATCTGTCTGGCCTCTCTGTGGAACGTGTGTGTGAGATCGCTTGTGCAGAGACGGATCAGTACTTAATATTGTGCATCTATAGACCACCAACTTCAAATCTTCCCATATTTGTTAATGCTATGGAAGATGTTCTAAGGAAATCTGTAAATGGTAATAAAAAAGTGGTAGTCTGCGGAGACTTTAATATAGATATTTTGTCACAATCAGTTGAAAGAGATCAGTTTGTGTCTCTTTTGAAGTCATTTAATTTAGATTGCTCTTTTAACGAACCAACCAGAGTCACACCCACTTCGGCCACATGCATAGATAACATTTGTTTAAATTGTAGATATTTAGAGAAAGCTATTATAAGCGGAGTTCGCTCGGACCATAAAGCGCAATTAGTGAAGCTGCCTCGGGTCAAGGGCAGTACAGATCGAATCATAGAAGTTAGGCCGTTAGATAAACACAGACTTGATCGTCTCAAAATCAACATCGCGCAAAAAATTACTAATCTAGAAGTAATCTCAAACGAACCCAATAAACATTTCAAAATACTCCTAAATACCGTGTGTAAAGAATTCGATAAAACTTGTGCTAAAAAACGTATTAAGGTAGGAAGTAAATTAACATTTAATGAATGGGCTACGACTGGAATAAGAAAGAGTAGGAACGTCTTATATGAGCTGTATGATAGAAAATCCTGTACTACTGACGAACGCTTCCACCAATACGTTAGGGATTATTCAAAATTATTTAAAATCGTATGTAATAAAGCAAAAGCAGCACACGTAAATAATAAAATAAAATTATCAAATGATAAAGTTAAAACAGTTTGGAAAATAATAAATACCGAAACAGGCCGACGAAAAAACACAGTCTCATCAATTTCACTAAAAATAAATAATACTATAATAACGGACGCCGTTAAAGTAGCTGACGAATTTAATACATACTTCTCAGAAATTCCCGCCAAAACAACAAAGTGTCTCGCGTCCTCTTCAAAATTCGCTAAAGCCCTATTAGAACAAAATGTTAGTATCCAAAACATTAGTCAATTCAAATTTACAAAAGTCTCTCCTTTCGATATTCTTAAATCCTTTAAATCATTAAAAATAAAAAAGACGGAAGACTTGTGGGGCGTATCAGTCAAGGTTTTACATGCCATCTTGGACGTCATTGCGCCAACTCTGGCTACCATTTTTAATAACTGTATAGACGTAGGCGTATTCCCCAATCTAATGGAATGTAGTAAAGTAGTTCCTATCTTTAAATCAGGTAATAAGGATAATCCTTCTGATTATCGCCCAGTGTCCATTCTACCAGCGTTTAGCAAAATATTCGAAAAAATAATGCTAACGCAAATGATTTCTCATTTCAATACAAATAAAATCTTACATTCGCAGCAATTTGGATTCACTAAGGGTAGATCTACTACAGATGCAGGTCACAGTTTGATTAAATTTATTTTGCAAGCTTGGGAAGAGTCGCATGACGCCATAGGTGTCTTTTGCGACCTTTCCAAAGCATTTGATTGTGTAGACCATGACACCTTAATTTGTAAATTAAATTTCTATGGCATTCGTGGCATCTCTTTAGATCTAGTCAAGTCTTACCTAGTGCAGAGAAATCAGAAGGTAGCGATAAATGGAGCAATATCATCGGGGTCTGTGGTCGAGATGGGAGTGCCTCAAGGATCAATTCTTGCTCCATTCCTGTACCTTGTTTACGTAAATGACCTTACATATATGGTGAGCCGAAGATCAGGCATCGTCATGTTTGCCGACGACACTTCTTTACTCTTCAAGGTTAATAGGAAAGATACTGAATTCATTGAACCCAACGACACCCTGTCCAAGGTATCTGAATGGTTTGCTGCCAACAACTTAGTATTAAATCCTAATAAAACTAAATGTATTAAATTTTCATTGTTAAATTCAACTAATATAGTTTCAGTCTCAAATATCAAATTAGATGGTCAAACGATTGAATTCATAAAATCAACTGTGTTTTTAGGAATAACACTCGATTCTAAACTGCAGTGGGGTTCCCACGTCACAGCAATAGCAAGTAGGTTGAGTTCTGCTGCTTTTGCAGTAAGAAAAATTCGGCAGCTAACCAATGTAGCGACGGCACGGTTGGTCTATTTTGCCTATTTTAATAGCATTATTTCGTACGGCCTTATTTTATGGGGATCTGCTGCAGATATTGAGTCAGTTTTCATTTTGCAAAAAAGGGCAGTTAGAGCAATTTATAATATGGATACTCGTGAGTCATTAAGGGAATTTTTCAAGGAAATAGACATCTTAACCTTACCGTCGCTATGTATTTTTGAAATAATCATGTACGTTAGGAAGAATATATGCAATTTCCCTACCAACGTCGATAAGCCAAAGGCTACTAGAAATACAGGAAAGCTTAAAGTTCCAACTTACAGACTGGCTAAAACCAATAAGTCGTTCATGGGAAATTGTGTAAGATTTTACAACAAAATTCCAAAAAACATAACTGAGCTAAATGATACAAAATTTAAATCTATTGTCAAGAAGACATTAATTTCTCGGGCGTATTATAAAATCAATGACTATATCTTGGACAAGGATGTTTGGAAATGATCCCGATCTGTATTGGTGATCCCTGGCTCCAAAGATTGTACACCTGCTGTGTTAAATTGTTAAATTGTAAAAATTTTGAATATTTGAGATGTAAAATAACATTGTAATTTTGATTTATTTAAAAAATTACACCTCGTTGAGTTTCTTGCCGGTATCTTCTCATCAGAGGTTTTTCCGAACCGGTGGTAAATTTTTTGACATTCATAAGTGCTACCTGTAAGCCTAATCTGAATAAAATATTTTGACTTTTGACTTTTGAGATATTTACAACGGAGTTTGACACTGACAGTGACGTTTCCGCCGTTTCGTTCGTGATCTGGCGCATCCCGTCTTTGCTGCGTTTCGATTTCAGTCTGTTGAACTTGTCAATTAGGTTCCGTTTACATTTTTCAAATTTAAATGCTGACCGTTTATTGACAATTTCCACAACTGCATCAAAATCGTATGTCGTTAATGTTCCCTCTAACTCTTCAGATAGTTCCTCAATCCGTTTATCAAGCATCTGGGCTGTGTATCGGTAATTACGGATAAGTTTGCATAATAACTTCTTGCTCGCCTGGCGGAGTATGTGTTCACTTCCGAATATGGCATTCTTCGGTGTGGTATTCTTCTATGGTATTCTTCTCAGCAGAGAGTAGTAGGGATTCGCCGGTTCTGGATCACTTTTTTGTTGCTCAAAATGGCGGCTTGGGGGGCAACGATTTCTAAAAAAAAAAAGGTCAACACCCCATTTAAAGCGATTGGACGGGGTCTCATCACGCTCCGCCCACTCTTTCTGGTATATGTACTTCCATTGCAACATAATAGCAACACCTAATCACATAGTCATAAAAGGATGGAGACCCTTTCCTTTGATTCCGACTCACCCTTTGTTACGTTCAACTTCTTACCTGCGACCACTCGGGGTTCGGTACCTACCTTTTTTTCCTGGGTACCTGATCACCCGCCACGCTCCATGCAAAAAATACCATGTGTTTTCGTAAGTCCACTTTCAATTCATTATTCTATCAGCACATAAATATCCTATCGCATTATTCGCAGTACACTTTTATTCGTAACCTATAACTTTTAGGACTATCATAAATCTAACCTAACCTAACCTACGTTTTGGAGAAATTCAAACCTAACCTAACCTACATTTTGGACAAATTCAAGCCTAACCTAACCTAGGTTTTGGAGAAATTCGTAAGCCATAACTTTCAGGACTATTTTGAATCTAACCTAACCTAACCTACGTTTTGGAGAAATTCGTAACCCATAACTTTCAGGACTATCTTAAATCTAACCTAACCTACGTTTTGGAGAATATTGTCACGCTATATAGTACTTGGTTTGTACTTTTGATTCGCAACTCGATATTTCGTGGACATATCTTTTGACAAATTCTTATTTTGCAAACTACTTATTTTATTCTGAATCCATAACTTTCAGGACTATCATAAATCTAACCTAACCTAACCTACGTCTTGGAGAATATTGTTACGCTAAATAGTAAATGGTTGCAGTTAAAAACAAGAATTTTGTTGCTTTATTGCTTTTCACTTCTAATCTCCTTAGAAATACTAGTTTTAACGTGTTTGTTACGCAATTCGATCATTTAAATACTAGTCAAAACTTGTAGGATTGCACTATGTACAAAGGATATTAAGAACGCAGCCTTGTGTTTCGCTTACACAGTAGGTACTATCCTACATTTTGTGGACATATTATATAGCTAAAGTTTATATTATGAATATACATATAGATAGAGAGTTTACATAATACAGTAAACGGTTTCAGTAGCTTTATTGTTTTCTTTGTATCAAACGCACCACGATCTTTTATTATTCAATTACTTAACATCAATACACTACGCAAAGAGAGCTTTTTGAAAAAACAGCTAGTTTGAACGTGTTCACTAGGCGAACCGTTTATTTACCTGACCGTCGTCAATAAGAGGAGCGTTTTGTTTTTTTGAGTGTATGTCTTTGAAGATACTGGTTTAAACCTGTTAAACTGCACTACGCATAAAGGTCCTCAAGAACGCGGACGGCATAGTATAATTGCTTTATTGTTGTCTTTGTATCAAAAGAACCGCCGCTGTCTTTTGTTCTTCAACAAACCGCGTCTGGAGAATATACGAGTTTATACCTGTTCACTAAGCGAAGCCCTTCTTTAAAAAATACGTGTCCCAACTTGTAGGGATTGCGCTGGGTATAAAAGCCCGCCATCACATCTCGACTTCATTGCGCCCCAAACAATTCTCCGAGCAAGATCTTCGAGTAGAGTCGTGAGTCGTGAAGTGTAAAGAGTTAAGTGCAAGGTTGCTGAAAGCAGTGTTTCGTTGCTGAAATGGATGTAAGTATTTAGTCATAATTTAATGTGTGCCCACTTATTTCAGACTTTGATTGATTGTAACATAACCTTCATCTATTTTTGTGTTTACCATGTAAATCTACTTTGAAGGTCCGTTTGAATAATGTTTTAATATTGTTACAGGAAAACACATTTAAAAATTATTATTATCCCGACGACGAAGCAAGTGATGAAGAAGGAACGTTGGCCTATAAAGTCAAAAAAGCTATTGCTTACACTAACAAGAGGCCTAATAACAGCATAGATGGCTTCTTTGAAAAACGGAAGAAAAGGAAAGTTGCAGTAAAGTCGTCGAGCGTCAGCCAAGCCACTGCGGAAGGCGTGGCTTTTATAAAGAAGAGCAAGCAAGCAGCAAGCAAGAGCAAAGAGTAACAAGCAAGGAGTAGCAAGGTAATTTGTTCCAGTTTGTTTTTATAAAGTCCAATAAAGACGATGCATCATACGCCTCACGTCTTATAAAAATTGAGGTGTATGATGCGCGGAAAATAAAAAATGTTCCGCCAGCGGAGCATTGGAAACATGCGGAAGTGCGTGTTAAATACTACGCTTACTCCGAAGAGGACGCTCACGTGGAATCCACAAGAGATGTGATTTACCAAATAAAAAATCACCAAACAGTTAGCGGACAAAAGTGATTGTGTCAATTACGTTATAGACAATACAAAATAAGTGTAAAAGTAGTTTTAAGATCTTAATTTGTTCCTTTTATCTTTTTTTACTCGATTGTTTGTTTAATTGCTTTATAACTCGTACCGAACATTTTTCTTTGTATAGCGAACACCTTTTGTATTCTAAGCTTCCTTTCTAGTTATTTTTTTCCGACAAAGAGTCATTGTCTTTCATATTAGATAAATAACACAAGTTCCAAGCGCCGATGTTCATAGTATAAATATACCATAGCCTTGACTTTGAACAAAGTTTTAATGAATACCATGTTTTCATTTTTATGTTTTATTCAAAAATACACTTCCCTTGACGAAAATGTAGACTTAACTTAGAACAATAAAAGAGTTTGTTTTATATTTAATTGTTTATTTCAAAAAAATAGACTTAAACATATTTCTTACAATTAGATCGTTACATAGAGAACTCTCAGTAAACAAATTTACCAAGTCACACATAGTTTTTCCTTTAATCTTAAAATACAGATAGACTAAACAATATTCCCCGCAGACCGAGGTAAAAGGATTTTGAAATGAGTTGTGGTTATAAACCCATCTCCTGGAATTTCTTTTCAAAAATAGCTTATGACTACCTGTAGGTTTTCGACCAAATGAGTCAAAATATTCACCAATGCCATTAATATCAATGTGTATAGCTATCCAGTGAGACCCCGGTTTTGAGTCGGGATCTAAATTGCTTTATAATAAAAGCAGGTAAATTTACCCAAATAGGCAATCGGTTTGCAGCAAAAACATTTGATTTAAAACTGGAACTTATTTTATTCATACAGAGCTGTATTTCATTTGTATCCATGATAAATATAAATTTAGCTGCTTATTAATGATTCTGTTAACAACGTTTAAGAACAAATGATGTATCCCTATTAAAAACAAAGTATTTATTAACTGTTATAATCCACAGTTACGTCACGATTCTTGTTTATTTCAATTACATTATCAAATTCTGCGTATACAATACAGTTAACAGTTTGACTAAGAGACAAATCAAAGCAAACTTTTAACCGTACACTTCCATGTCTGACGAGATTCCAATGTGACGTTGAACTAGCAGATAAATCAGGAGTCAAATCAAAACATAGCAAACAATATCCGTCTCCGTAGTCTGTTCTACTTATTGCGTTACCTTCGTTGTGAAAATGAATACCAGTCCCAGAAAATAAAGTGTGATATGGTGATGCTATTAAACCAGAGCTAAATGATGGTTGTAATGTTCTAGAAGGTATTTCATGACCGTCTACATACAAACTGAATGAATTCATATTAAAATGTTGAAAATTGAAAGGATTCAATGCTAAATTACCGTTAAACGATGAATTTAAGACAAAACCGACAATACATCTTTTAGGAACTTGTCCAAGGAATATATTATCTAATGTTTTACCTTGCACACCTGCCGGTATTGTCAGGACCATAACTTCCGCTCTTGTTATAGGATACTTTGCAGTTGTTGACGCTAGTACTTTTTGATGGGCTAACAAAACGCTAGGGTTGACTCTTGCTCTTCTTATAATAAGACTAGCATCCATTATTTGTACTTAAAAATTTTTATCTTGATGACAAATAAGATTAAATGTTTCTTTTGAGCGCACTAACTTAACACGCATTTCTACGCCATTTATTAAAAATTTCTCTTGGTTAAACATGTCACCATGCAGGTGACCAATCATTTCAACTTGTCTACTCTCTTTCACAAATTCCATTCTTTTGTGAAACCCTTTGTTCGTTGCGTCAACGGCATCCATATGATGTGCAGTATCTTCGTACCACAACCCACAAGTTAGATGAGATTCTTTGGCTGCTGGACCATAGTTAAGAAGATTCTTTAAATAAGCACGATAGGCATATGTGTTGTTCGGAGGCGATATGAGTTTTTGATTTAAATATATGTCTAGTTGGTTGAAAAGGGAATGCAACCAATTGTTAACAGGCGAAACTTGGACATCTGCTTTTAAATTTGTGCCATCCTGATTCAATACTTTTGCATTGACATGCAGTAACGTATGTGACAAGTCAATATAGTCATCACCTGATCCGGGAACTTGAAATTCTATAGGGCCGTCGTCGTTTAAAGATGAGATTGGTTTGTAATGAACCCACTGTCCACTTTCAATACTGGTTTGAGTTGACGGCAGGGCAAATATATCTAACTCAGATTTTGCACATTCACATGAATGATTATGTAAGAATGACATTATTTAATATGAAAATATATCTTCGACGTTATACTTTTTAATTTTTTTACTTCCTCTTCGTCGTGATGCTTTTAACGGAATGAGTCGTTCTCGTCTTTTAGTTGACATTTTATACCCAGATCCTGACATTAGAGAATCAATTTTTTCATCAGCTTTTCTTTTTAAGTTAGCACTTGCATCTTTGAATCGAGACTTGATCGAACTCTCCATAGGACGTGAATTTACCATATCAGACAGCAGGCCGATCCCCGCATCTAATGTTTCTTTCCCTACAGCCCTAAAACCACTGGATAACAAAGGAATCACAGACCTAAATAGCCCACCCAAAAAGCTTCCAATCCCATGACCTCGTTGAAATGGAACACCTTTATAGACAATTCCTACACCAGAGCCAGCTTGATGTAAATAATAATGTTCATATGGACAAGAGGCAGACGATCGTTTGTGAGTCATTTTATTCGTTGAAAATGTAGCTTCACACAAGAAGATCCAAATTGAAATGGTACTCTGGCCCCGGTAGTCGTTCTTATATCTATTTCAATCCTATCGAACTCTCTACGTAAAACAGGTACATAATGAGCAGGTGAGAATACATGCATTTTGTAAGCTCCATAAACGAACTGAGTTGGATCCAATGGAATTATTCTCAACAATGATGTTATAACATCCCCCACTACTTGCGGTTCAATGATATCGGTATACACAAATATTTGTGATGGTAGCCCTAAATACAAATTTACTGGATTTTTCCCAATTGAAATTTGTTTTAAATTAGATCGTGGTTTGAAACCTAACTGCAAACTCAGTATCGGTGATGTTATGATAGATGTTATATCTTCAGTTACAGTTATAGCCACCATTTTTGATATTTTATCACACCTAAATTTCACCTTATTTTTTAATTGCGGGTTTTCATTGAACGCGTCAAGGAAAGTGTCAACGCTATCATATGTAGTAGCAGGTATGTGAGTTTTTATATCTATGATTTTGTCAAACTTGTCATTAGGTAATCGTACTTTCTTTTTTATATAGATGATATTTTCTTGATCTTGAACATTGTACATGGAACGTGGGTATTGAAATTCCACTAAACCAACAACCCATTCTCCTTCTAATTTAACGGTCTTAGGTAGTTTGATCATGAAATGGGCTGTTGTATTATCAGTATAATAAGCCGTCGAGCTATTGCTTAACAAAGTTATATAAAAACTTCCTTCACTCATATTTTTTCTAAGTTTGATGCAAGAATCCAAGAATTAAATTTACTCGGATAACCTTGCCACTTCACTAACACTTCCTTTCTGCCACCAACACGACGAGAGCGTATTATTTTATCAATTTTATACTTCATGGAGGGGTGATAAGTTGTTTTTTGTAATTGATGAACTTCAACTTTTTTACAATTTTTGCGGCGACCTTGAAGTCGGTCGTTAGGTCTACTAACTTGCGCTCACTTAAATTCACCGACAGTTTGTGATGGGCCGGGAAATCGGCTCCTAATATGGGCTGCTTTACGTCCGCTACCACGAACTCCCATCTGTATGGCCTACGGAGATTAAAGTCTAAAATCAAGGTCTTCATTCCGAATGTCTTAATTTCACTCCCGTTCGCGGCATAAAGTTTATACTTAGTACACTCGCGCGAATATTGTTTCTTTATCGCCGGCAGCACCGAAATGTCCGCGCCGGTGTCCACTAAAAATTTAAGTCCTGTTTCCCGGTCCGTAACACACATACGACGGCTGGACGACGTAGTGCAGATCTCCGTCGTGGATTGCACCGTCGCGCTTAGTTTTCCGACGCCGACGACTTCCACGCACACGGCGGGCTGCACCGTTTAGCTTTCGGGCCGTAGCGATAATGGTAGGGGCAAAGCCATTCGGGGCTGCCCTTCACGATGCGCTGGCGGTTTCTAGAAACACTCCGGGCTCTTGAAGCTGATCTCCATCTGTTTCGTCCTCGCGGCTCGCGATTCCTTTGTCGCGACCTTGACATCCCCATGTCAGTCATCCGCGCGCTGAGTTTTGCTATTTCAGCTAAAATTAGCGCTGTGTCCGTGGGTGTGGTCGTTGTAGGCTCGCCATACGTTTGATGCGAGCCCGAAGGCTGTGCAACTTCGGACACGAAACTCCGTCGTGTAGCTTCGGCGACGTTATCCGCGAGCGTGACCAGTTTGTCAAGGTCAGTTGTCTCCGCTACCGCTAGCACTCCTCGCACGGTGGTTGGGAGCTGGCCTTGCCATAGAATTCGCAAAGTCTCGTCTGGGAAATTATCTCGAGCCAGGTCCCTCATTTTATTTAGTAACTGACTCGGTTTTAATTCGCCCAACTCCAACTCGCCTAATAGCTTTTCAATTTGTCTTATTCGTGTGTCTTCGAACATCGACAGTAGCTTGGCCTTGAGCGCGTTAAATTTGCCTTTAGCCGGCGGGCGAGTGAGGAAATCTGTTAGCTGCACTATTACCTCTTTAGGCAGTTTGGCGACCACAAGGTCGAAACGCGAATCATCCCCCAACCTTGGTGGAGCAAGTATGGCCTCGACTCGAATGAACCAAACACGTGGTTGGTCTGTCCAAAACTCCGGCAGCCTTGTAGATAACAAAATTGCCATTACGTCAGGTCTTGAGTCCGCTCCCTGTCCTTCTTCAATTTTTGGTGTCTGTGCTTCGCCCCCCGATGTCGAGGTTTGTGCCCGGGGTTGATCCGTCTGTGGCCATGGTCCTTGCGCTTGCACTTGTTGCGGCTGCGGCGGCGGGGCGGCATATGGTACCTGGGTGCGCCAAAGTTGAACTAAATTTTAATTGTCGATTATCGGAAGTCCGAAAATGTTGTCCCTAAAAATGTACATCCTAATAATCACTACTCATAACTACTCTGTTCCTAACGTTCTGAATCCCTAATCATTCAACTTCATAATGTCCGTTGCAATAAACATCTATCATACTACTATTTGTTTTCCTATATTTTCTCAAAATAACCATCTTTTACACTATTATTCATCATCATATCTATTTTATGTAGATCTGTTTGTATTCCTAAAATTGAACATTATATACATCAAACTTCATAATGTCCGTGGCAATAAACATCTATCATACTACTATTTGTTTTCCTATATGTTCTCAACATAACCATCTTTTACACTATTATTCATCATCATATCTTTTTTACACCCTTTCGTATTCCCTAATCGGTACCTCGCTGGCAGCGAGCGAGCGAAGCGAGCGAGCAAGACCTTTTAGGGCAGAAGTGACTCGGATAGGTTAGGTTCAGAAGGCTAAGGCGGGAGCGAAGCGTAGCGTAGCTTCCGCCTTAGCCTTCGGTGTTAGGTATTTTTTTTGTAACAGCACAGAAAATGATTATTTCCATTAAATCCAGTGAAGTTCCAGTGAAGTTAATACTTAAAATTTTCGGAAACTGAGTGTTATGGACTACGTTAACAGTTAAATAAATTGTAGGAAAGAAAACTTTAGGAAACAAAATTTTAGGAACAGTGATCATTACGAAAATCAATTTTCGGAAAACTAAGTGTTATAGACTACGTTAATAGTAAAAAAAAATGTAGGAACGAAGACTTTAGAAAACAACACTTTAGGAACAGTGATCGTTAGGAGTACAGAACGTTTGGAACATCATTTTTCGGAAAACTGAGTCTTATAGACTACGGTAATAGTAAAATAAATTGTAGGAACGTCAACTTTAGAAAACAAAACTTTAGGAACAGTGATCATTAGGAGTACAAATCGTTAGGAAAATCAATTTCGGATGATGAACTTTAGCGAACCCAATATGGACCCATGGTACCTGTGGGTTTACCATTCTGGATACGTTGAGTTTGACTCCTGCGATGTTGGTTTGTGTCGTCGGGGTCACCAATGTGGGTGATGGTGGTCCACGTTAAATAATAGTCTCTTGCACTATCTATTATTTATTGAAGTCTTAATGATACAAGGTGCAGGGAGCGACTGCCTTCGCAGTACGTTGCTGCACGTTCCCCGCGCCCCTCGTGGGGTGGGAGGAATTTGCTGACTCTGTGAGAACGAGTCAGTCGTGTGTTCCCACAAAATAAATAAAAGTAGCCGCCATCTTGAAGTTTTTAGTTATTCGACCGATTGCTTTCAAAATCGATATCTAAGGAACTTTGTAGTCTCCGACAAGACAGCAAATCCGTTAACAGAATGAGAAAATATAGCCGCCATCTTTAAATCTTCTAATTTTGTTTTTTTTATATAATTTTGATTATTTTTTAATCACCTAATTCTATTTGTAATCTAGTTAATCATTATACCTAGGTAAAACCCAAATAAACGTTTTAATTTAAAAAACTTTTCAATTTTACAAAAGTTAAGAGCGACACCCCTAATGTACCTACTTATGAAGAGTATCTAGTTTTCGCATAAGAGGCCTTAATAGTTGAGATACAGTGCTAAACAAAAAAATACAATTTTACAAAAAATAAGGGGACAACCCTAACGCTCTATTGGAGCGTAGGTATCTAACTCCAAAAGCAGGCCTAGTTTTGGTACTGATATATTTATGTACTGTGTCCGTGGGAAGACGATCGCGCGAGCATCGAGTTGAGAGAGAATATTTGCGCGCCCGTTACTCGACCCGTAGCGAGCGACAGTAAATTTGTTTTAAGAATAAAAGCACAGTATTTATGTTCCGTAAAACTACACAACTATGGTACAGAATCGTTAAGTTTCAACTTTGTGCTTTTCCCTCTAACGAATGGATTGACATATTTAAGTCCTAGTTATGTCTTTAGATAAAGGAATACGTATTAAGATAATAAATATTGGTCAAAAGTTATAGTATTGGCGTAACATATTTATATTTTTTAATTTAAATTTGGACCATTGTTGTGTGGTATTTTGACAACTGTAGGCCAGATTATAAATCCTATTGAAATCGCATGTTGTGGCACATTAGACTGTAGTTGGATGATTTATTTTAATACCTTTAAATTTGGTCTATAAAATAAAACGCAAAAAGTGAGATCAAAGTATCATTTATTAGCGAAATTATGTATTTAAGAAATCACAGTTTTTGAGATCTTTTTAATCTTTATTAAATTCTTGTAAATCGTTAACCTTATCTCAAACAAGAAGTAACAAATGTAGGAATTTAAATTACAATTAAATCTTTTATAAAAATCAACTATTACTACATTACTTTTTTAGCAGCTTCACGATGTGTTAGTTTTTTGTTTGTGATATCCATAAGACAAAGTTCCATTTGGCGATCACTGTAGCACTTATACGCTCGCCCACCTACTTTCCTTCTCATCATTTTATCTCGTGACATCATTTTCTGGAATAAAATAAGTTGACTTTTAATTATGGTCCAAAAATCCGTTAGGACTATAGTTGAAACCCAAGGGTGCGATTACAAAAAAAAAAATTACACTTTTTTGAATCTTGCAATTTTCATAATAAACTTTATATAAATTTCATCCAAGAAACATTACCTTTCATTTGAATCCAACACAGAGTTTATATCGTCGCTTCAACCACTGATTGGGAATAAAAGTTTACGGGACTCGCCAGACACGTTTATACCTGTTCTTCTAGCAGGCAACCAACTGACTTGAATCCGTTGGCCATCTATTGGATACGCATGAAACTAGTTCTTATGTACGTCAATGAATGAAAATAGTACTTAATAATAAACTAGATCTCGCTACTAGTCGACGCAGCTACGATATTGTTTGACAAGTTGACTGGACTAAAGTTGGGGCCCTGTACTATAGTTGTGTAGTTTTACGGTTTCTAATGTTTTGTGTGATAATCAAAGGTGTTAATAAGCTTGCTAGGAAGCTTGTTTACTGCTATAAATTTCATTAGAAAAGCATTTTTTTTAAACAAACAACTAGCGGAAGCCCTCGACTTCGTTCGAGTGGAATTAGTAGCCTATGTCCGCCAAGAATAGTGTAGCTTTCTATTGATAAAATAATTTTTGGAATCGGTTTTAGTAGTTTCTTAGTTCCCCTACATATAAACAAACAAACAAAAAAGTTTACCTCTTTACTATATTAGTGTAGATGTAAATAGTGTTAACTATGAAGTTATGAAGCGTAATACGGAACAAAATAAATGCCATCAACGGAGGCGGCGCGAGCGCTGAACGTGCGACACATGCTACCACGGTAAGTACCTACTCACCTTTTAACTCGATCCGTAGCGAGCGACAGTAAATTTGTTCTAGAAATACAAGCACAGTATTTATGTTTCTAATGTTGTGTGTGATAATCAAAGGTGTTAATATGGTCATGCTAGAGCGATTTGACGAATATTAATTTTATATTGCGTATTTTACGAAAGAAAAACTGAATAATTATTTTAGCACACCACTTATTTTTCTAAACTTTTCCCAATAGGTTTAGCTAACCACTAAAAGTCCTTAAATAGAATTCCAAAAATATCCAATTTTTATTGAAAGAGAAAAAAGTATTTTTTAAATTTTCATAGTTCCACAAAAGTTATCTTTCTAACATTTTTGCAACTTGATGTTGGAATAGCTCTTAGTATGAAACAATTAACATTTCAAATATTAATTTTAAATTCATTAGGATAAGCGAAATATTATGAAATACCTAAACCACACCATTAGCACAACTCTAAACTTTCTAATCTTTTTAAAAATAGTTCACAATACATGTTATCTATCCACTCAGAAAAAACGGGGACTACCCGTATTCTCAAAACTTCAACATGGGACAACGACGTCCCACGACGCAACTACAATGACACTATACTATTTAATTGTAACCAGGAACAGTCTATGAGTGCATCCACTCCAAAGAAATCTAGAGAAACCTTAAACAAAAAAAAAAGTTTCTTATCCCAGCCAGACATAGGCAGTCGTGCGCCTAATCAACTCATGCAAACAAGTGAGCCAAGTAATAAATCACACCCGCCAAGGAAATTATGTATCATTAGCAACAATAACACAAACTCAATATGGCAAAAACGACTTTCAGTGGGTATGAGATATGCCACTATCTCATTGCGCACGGAGGAATTTCACAACTACTCGAGGGTATTTACAATAAAGTTAAGTTAAACACTTCACCGTGAGAGATTATTGTTTAATTGTGTTGGAGAATGTGGACTTTCAAAGGTCAAGTGACTATACAAAACTTGTAACTTTAATTAGGGAAAAAATCAAACTTATAAAACATACAAATGTAATAATTTGCAGTCTAACTTTTAAATTGAAATAATATTGTAATCTCTTTAACAGACGGATTGAGCAGTTTAATTATTTATCGTGTAAAGATGTAACGACACATGAACATGCGTATCTACTGGACTCGAACAAACACCTAAAGTATTCATATAATATGTTCCGGAAAAGGACAGGACAAATAAACAACAAAGCTTTGGTCATCATTTTTAGAGATCTCGTTTTTTATCTACCTGAACTTGATCGTAACAGCATGTGTTTTTCTCAGCCTAACATAGTACCTAATGACTCGTTGAACATTACAACATCATGTCCTCAAAGTGATCACCATAGCACTACTTCTTTAGAGCTGTCTTGCTTCGGTGTAATATTACCTTAGAAACATCGAGTACTAAATTGAATGTATTTCATCAGAATGTATGTGGTGTCACAAACAAAAAGGATGAACTGGAATTGTATCTGCACAATCTTCCCAATGATCAACACTATGTTTGCATTAGTGAGTATTTCTTGAACGCTATCGCAGCGCCACTTTTCAGCTTAGCAAACTACAAACTAGTGGCCTTTAATACCAGGTCGAAAAAAAAAAGAGGTGGTTCACTCATCTTAGGTCATAGTAGCAGAAAGTATGAGGAGCTTCAAGTATGCAAATCTACTAGGGATTGCAATTGCTGGATCCAGCATCCAGCAATTCAGCTGGATCCAGCGCATTTTTCGGTCTGCTGGATCCAGCAGGCGGTGCTGAATCCAGCGCCGCGGATCCGCATAGCAAAAATTCATTGAAAAAACTATACTTAACTTTACAAATACTTATAAAAACCGTTGTGCTTAAACGTTCCCGCGTTCCTGCTCTTAGCCCATTGCTAATAAAATATAACCTTGGAGTGAAGAAAAAAACGTTTGATGCCTCGTGTTTCCCAATGCCAAAAAAAATTACTTCCGCCAAGAAATTAAAAATATAAGTATTCGCTTGAGAAGAAATGAAGCAAATTCGAAAGGTAAAGGGGTTGATAAAGCAAAGGAAGATAATGATTCCATGTGTGAGACCCAGAACGTTACTATGAAAGAAGATTTTGAATTTTAATAAAAACGAGAGGAGGCTGTATGTCTGAAGCGAAACGTAATTAATATTGCGTTAAACGATGGAGTCAGAGGGAAAACTTATCTTTATTATACGATTAGCTGATGACGCTCAGACCAACCAGTGTGGAAAATTTATTTCTTTTGAGATCTCACTTTCCGAGATCAAAAAAGAAATAAATTTTCTCGTAGTATGATCTCAAGTAAAGTTTTTTTCATATAAAAATCTTAAAAAAAAATGCGCCTTATTATCCTCCCTTTGTTTGGTTTGTTTTAATTTTAATAAAAAAAACCTGTAGAATTGCTCCATTTCATGGAGAGACTTGAACGACTCTTGGAGCACTTTTTTAACAAAAAATGCGTTATTTGTGGCGATTTTAATATAAATTTATTGAGAGGGGACATAAAAACAACCGACTTTTTATCGTTGCTTACATGTTATAATTTTAGGTATCTCATTAAGACAGCCACCTTCACACGCAATAATACACAATCGTGCTTGGACAATGTGTTGACAAACTTACCGTAAGGTTGTGTGGTTCCCCCATCTGTGGATCACAATGGCCTGGCAGATGGTCATGCGGGAATACTTAGCACTTTCAATGTAAACGATAGTAGTAAAACTAAAAACAGCCAATTATTATGGAAGGAAGTCAGAAAGTTCAACACTTCCGGAAATGCAATATTTAGACAAAAAATCTTGAGTGAAATTTGGACACATATTGGCATAAACACCTTTATTAAAGTCAAGTCAAAGTCAAAGTCAAAATATTTTATTCAGATTAGGCTTACAGGTAGCACTCATGAATGTCAAAAAATTTACCACCGGTTCGGAAAAACCTCTGATGAGAAGATACCGGCAAGAAACTCAACGAGGTGTAATTTTTTTAAATAAATCAAAATTACAATGTTATTTTACATCTCAAATATTCAAAATTTTATTAAGATGTTCAAAGGCATATTTAAGGAAAGTTTTAAAAAAGGAAACTAGAGTGTTTACAAAGTCAGACTGTAAAATAGGTTGGGTAAAAAAGGGGATGAAAGTTTCAAGTATTATGAAACTGATACTTGTGACTCGCAAAACGTCAGTACCAGACTTAATAGCAGACTATAGAAAGAAATACGTAAATATTTTTAGACGCGTAACTAGAAGTGCCAGAAGATTAGCAGTCCAATCACAAATTGAAAAAGCAAAAGATTCTTCGAAGGAAATATGGAAAATTGTACAAAAACATCGTAACAAAACGGTTGTGAGGGTGAAAAAAAACCTGCTGTTAAAAATTGATGGAGAAAATGGAATTGGCAAAATAGTAAACAGCCCTAGTGAGGTATGCGGTATTCTCTTAGAAAATTTTGATCATAATAAAGGCGTAGAAACCAATCCCAGCGAGGCTCTGTCTCTGTTAAAGTCTTATGTGGTCAGAGTAGATAACGACATGACTTTTGAGCAGGTAAATCCAGTTGAGATAAAATTTCTCAAATTTTAAATTAAAAATTTCTGGTTAAAAAATTAGAACCCAAAACATCATGTGGATATGACGAGATTCCTATCACAATCATCCAAAATAACATCGATATACTTGCAGGTCCACTATGCAGTTTCTTCAATGAATGATTCGAAACCAGTTCTTGTCCAGATCAGCTTAAGGTGGCGAAAGTCTTACCGGTTCACAAAAAGGGTTCAAAATTGGACCCGAAAAACTAAAGACCTATCTCTCTCCTACCGACGCTCTCCAAACTACTGGAGAGACTTATGAAGAATAGACTAGTAAAGCACCTCAATTTGAACAGGATTTTGAGCAAGCGGCAGTATGGGTATCAATATCAAAAGAGCAAGGGCACAAGCGAGGCTATCGGTGCACTGATCAAGGATATATTTCTCAAACTAAATGTAAATAAAAAGGTAGCAGGTGTATTTCTGGACCTGAGCTCAGCTTTTGACATAGTTGATCACAAAATCTTGCTGACAAACCTAGAGCACTATGGCATTAGAGGCAAAACGTTGGCTCTTTTTCGTTCATATCTAGCAAACAGAAGACAATTTGTGGAAATAAAATGGACGCAAGATAGCAACGAGAGCGTGTACACCTCAAAAATGGCAAGGATAGCGAGAGGGGTTCCTCAGGGTTCCATATTAGGTCCGATTTTCTTTTTAACTTTTACCAATGTCCTAATAACGTATATTTCAAATGTTGTTACGGATGCTCAACTAGTGGTTTTTGCAGATGATACTAACGTTACTATATCCGCTGATAACATGTCAGAGCTAAATGAGTCAGAGTTAATTTTGCCTTGAAATCATTCCATGACTGGTTCAAAATTAATAACCTAATGTTGAACTCTAAAAAAACAAATGCATTGCTTTTCAAAACAACTGCGAGAAATGAAGATTCCTTGCAAATTTCCTTAAATGGTGCCGCAATAGACCAAGTGGAAACTGTTAAATTTCTTGGTTTGCATATAGATTCAAGTTAAAATTGGAAAAACGAAGTGTCTACGATAGTGGCTTCTGTTAGTTCTGCATGTTACGCTCTCAGAAGTCTTCGAGATGAGGCGAAACTATCTCAACTTAAAATTATGTACTACGCATTAATAGAATCCAAATTTCGATACAGCATAAAGTTTTGGGGGAACAGCTATAACTACAACATTTATGCTGCTTTTGTTGTCCAAAAAAGAGCAATCAAAATAATGGCTAGAATACCTCAGTGGACGTCATGCAAGAGCTACTTCCTAAAATTTGAGATCCTCACTGTTCCTAGCCTGTATATACATGTGGTTCTTTCTGTTTTAATAAAACATTTAAATGAAATAGAAACTCTAGAAGAAAGGCAAACACATTTGGCTACAAGACGGAAGGACTTGCCGCAGTCTATAAAAACCAAACTTAAAGTAGTGAAGCACTTCGCGGGCTACCAGGCAATTGTTCTTTTTAATAAATTGCCAGTCGAAATGAAGTAACTCTCTAATATGAATACTTTTACAAGAAAATTAAAAGCTTTTTTGGTAGGGAAGTGTTTGTACTCTGTGGAAGAATTTGACCACAATGTTAGGCACGTTAATAATCAATCGAAATAAATTTGACATGTAAAATTATCGTAAAGTACTGTAATTGTACTTGTACTAACTTATTAATTTTATATTTTCAAACACAATGTATATTGTTTCTGATTAAATTACTATAACTAGGACTTATTAAGAATGAATACATCGAATAACCAGTGTGTGAGCACAATACATTTTTACAAGTACATTCATGTCCAAAAATCTGTTACACGACACGCAAATACTAGAGGTTATTACATGGTTTACCGACCCCCAACCCCAAATGGGCGATTTCAGATGCTCGCCGGCCGAGGTTTGACTGCAAAGTGTGCCAAGAAACGAACATGCTGCTAAAGCAAAAAGCTGTGATAAAAGTACGAAAAATGCACTTATGCGTTTCAGCAAGCGAATGCGTTTACCAGAAGTAACAAACACAATTTAAAGCTGTTTATTCATTATTCTCAAAAGGCACCTAGTCCTACGGTGCGTTAAAAATTGCATTGGTTCATTTTACGACCGTCTCAATTTTGAGTTAAAAGCGACATGTTTCGAACTTATTCGATCGTGTTTCTCCTGTTAGCTTTTTAAAGATATTCTTTAAGTCGATCGGAAGATTTCGGAACACTTTGTTAGTCCGAGTGTTCATTTCTGCAACAAAAAAACTTGTGCATACACTTTGGGTTTTAGTGAATAAGAGCTTATTACTAAAATATTTTGAACAAATGTACTTTTTCCTAAAGAGTGTCCTAATCCGAAACACGGCGCGGTTTTTTTCCAATTATTTTGTCGATAATGTGTTGCATTTGGTAATAAGCTACTATTACAGAAAAAATACTTCCTTAAAATTTATGTATTTGGATTGAGGTGAGGTGAGGGGGAAGTGAATTAGAAAGACGTCTGTACTAGTAAAGGTATGCTTTAATACTGACTAAACATGTGGCCACACAATACATAAGTATATTATACAGCATGTAACAAAAACCCTGTACGTCCGATTAAGGGGATGTATATTAAAATGTGGAGATACCATTTAAATTGTTTAAAAATAAATATGTCCAATAAATAAAAAGTTACATAAGGAAAACCATTTAACACTTAATGCTTAACAAAAAGTTTACAACCCCTGACGTAGAATTACTACACGCGCAAAGCTAGGTCAAAGGTCAAAGCGACCGCGCGCGGCGGGTGGGGGGGTATCTCTTTCCTTTGACAAATGCCGACCGCCGCGCGCGCCGATCCTTTTTTGGTAATACTTTTTAGTTCAGTCACCCGCAAACTTTGCTTCCGGTCGGATGTGCTAAATTTGCACACGCGTCACTTTACGTGTGTTATTTTATTTTGTGTTGGTGAAAATGTTGTATTCCAATCAAGAGTATTTTAACATGCTAATGTGCTTGGGAAGGAACGACTGTAATTATGCTGACGCTTGTAGGGAGTACGAGGCGCGGTTCGCTAGAGTTTTGTTTAGTCAGTAGGCTTTTAGCAAAGTCGAGCGAAACGCGGAGTTTTTTAAATATGTTCTGTTCTGTGTTTAACTACGAGTGCTTGTTTCATCGGACGGGGGTTTTCAATTTCAACTGCCACAATGAGCACGTATGGTCAATTGAAAACTCATACGCTAACAAACGCAAGTCACTTTCAATACCGTTGGCGAACACACGCGTTACACGTGTGAACCGGAATCGTAAATGACCAAGTAATTGGTCCTAATGCGTTACAACAAACCACGAACGGTCCAAATTACTTGCGATTCCTACAAGAAGATTTGAGCGAGCAGTTGGCCTCGCCTCGCCACGCAGTTGTGAGGTCGATGTGGTTGCAGCACGCCGGGGGCGTCGCTCGGACGCCGCGGTCTCCGGACCTCACGCCGCTCGACTTTTATTTGTGGGGTCACGTAAAGGAATACGTATTTCGTAAAAGTTGCGAGAGTGATGCCGAGATGCGAGCCCGGATAATCACAGCATTTGTGATTTGACGACATTAAATCCGACGCAATGGTATTGCATTGTATCCATGCTGACTTGATCGAACGCTGTCGACGGTGTGTGGAAGTCGCTGGCGGTCACGTTGAGCAAGATTTTCGTCGCGGTCGTAGTGAACAAGATGTGTACGTAATAATAAGTTAAGGTGTTAGCATCGACACATTTTTAAAAGCTCTTTTAAGCTGCTATAAAATAGCTCTTATCAGAGCTGAAACATTTCATTGTTTCACAAGATGTCAATCAAACATACTTGTAAAACAGCTGATCGGTCGATCGCTGTTTTAATGTTGCGCGGACGTCGGATGCTCCGCCCCAAGCCCCACCTCCCCTCCCGCAGGCTGATTGAATGAAAAGTCAGCAGGGCAGTTGCCAGGGCTGCAAAACCTTTTCTAAACCGTTATGCTTATAATTTTTTTTGATGATCATTTTTTAATGTTCTTATTTAATTGAAATAAGTATTTATTCGGTATCACGACTTGATACTGATATACGCCTTTAATGGACGTACAGGGTTTTTGTTACATGCTGTACTTGCTCCACCTCATCTCCGGGGTGAGCAGAAAAAAAATGAGTTGAAATACATTTTTTTTTGTTTAAGGACAATACAACTTATTTTCTAAATAGCTTAGTCCTGTTCTTGTGAACAGTTTCTAGTTTTCCATCCTTTACTATTTGAACATTCGGCGACATATCATTTATAACCTTGTAAGGTCCATTGTAAACACATTGTAATTTTGAAGCAGTTTCATTCTTTAACAGAATGTAATCGTTAGGTTTGTAAATTACAGGATTTACATTTTTATCATGTTACCCGGTCAGGTACAGAAGGTCGCCCTAGGGGATTTTCGAGTGAAACAAGGATAAAATTAACAATAGGTTTTTATTAAAATAAAGCTCCCTAGGACGACTAGAGACTCTAGGTCGTAAGTTCGTAATTCTTGTGCCTAATTCCTAACTTGAGTCAATTAACGTGATCGCTCGCACTCCCCTGGCCGTGACCCGACGTGTAGTAGCGTAGGCTTGAGGTTCGGCAGGTCTCCGTAGGCTGCAAGGGCGTAGAAGGCTCGGCAAGGGTACGGTTGTCCAAGTAACCGGCTGGTAGCAGCTCGGTCAGGGTACAGTGTCCAAGTAACCGGCAAGAGGTGCCCTGCAGGTGGCTCGAGGATATGCGAAGCTTGGGGAACGTGAGCCCGTAGGTAGTTAAGTAGTCCGAAGGTAATTGGGTAGCCCGTAGGTAGATGGGTAGCCCGTAGGAAGTTTGGTAGCCCGTAGGAAGTTTGGTAGCCCGTAGGAAGTTGCCCTGTAAAGATTTAGTGCTTTACAGGCTGGCCACTAGCGGGAACTGATGCCATACTGAAGCTCGAGGAGACGAGAGTCCAACCAGGGAGCTAGAGCTCGCCAAGTTGTGGTGTGGCATCAGTTCGAAAGGTTTACAAGTGGCAAGGTAAGAAAGAAAAGCTACGTTACATTGAGAAGGAAAGAAATAGTGAAGTTAAAACTCAGTGACGGTTACGGTTTGAAATTACAAGGTGCGACCTTTGAGCAAGTAGATTTAAATTAATAATTATTACAAAGACTTAGAAATTTACAGAAAGAAGTTAAATAAACGGTCGCAGGATTTAAGTTAGAACAAATTAAGATAGAAATAAATTAAATACAATCTGAAAGAAACACATACACGAAAAATACAATTTTATAAGAACAATTTAGAACAGTTATTAGCAGAGAGAGAGCTTACCAGTTGGGCAGAGGTTTCACCGTTTAGAGGTGGTTGTAGTGATGTAGAAAATATGAGCTCTCTGAGAGCTGCAGGGGCTTTTAAAGCCCATTTCCTGAGCTTCCCTTCCAGAGGAAAGGGGTCGTAACTAATTCAACCAAACCCCGCCCCTAACGATTCTAAATGTTGCCAGCGCTTATTTATACCGTTTGGTAAAGTAAACGCTGGCTTTAGCAGCGCCCTCTAGTGTGGCTCGAAGTGATATAGCACAGCGTAACAATCATAATTACATTTTCTTGTTTCTTTTGACAATAATAATTTTTTTCTTGCGTCTGCTTGTGTTTTTTGTATTCTATATCTTAAATTAAGAGGATAATCTTTACAATTATATAATGGCTCCACTTCACTAATTAAATTACTCGGCAACTTAAAATTTTTACCAAAAACCAACTCATATGGGGTGAATTTAGTTGCTGTATGCACACTCGTATTATATGTAAAACACCAAAATGGTACCCATGTACTCCATGTTTTAGCTTCATTATTTGTTTGTATTCTCAGATAGGCGTTTAGATGCTTATGTGTATTTTCGAGAGAACCGATCGATTGATGATGATATGCTGTAGATGTTAGCTGTTTAACTTCTAATAGTTTACAAGTTTTACTCATGGTTTTTGATATGAATTCAGTGCCCCTATCTGTACCGATTTCCCGTGGAATGCCGTATCTTAATATGAAATTTTCGACAAAAGCCTTCGCTACGCTAATAGAGTCCTTATGTTCTAAGGGATAAGCTTCTACAAACTTTGTAAGCTCGCATTGTATCGTAAGTATAGTTTAGTTTAGTTTAGTTTATTTATTCAGTCAATATAATTACATCATAAATTGCACAAAATGTCAAATTACACGTTTTTATATCGAGATCGTCAAATTTCATAAAAAGCATTAATCAATAAAACTAAAACAAAATCATATTCGAATGTCAGCATAATTTAACAAATTAAAACTATTAAATACTAAAACTAATCAAATTAATATTGGTATGTCAACATAATAAAAATAATAAGCATTATACACTAAAACTAAGTCAAAATTAAAATTAAAATTGGAATGTCAACATGAAAAATTCGTCTCTAATAGGGATCAAAAATAAATAAAAAAGAAAGAAATAAATAAAATATGAAAATGTCAAATTACACTTATAAAAACTAAACAAAAATGTCCAAATACTCTTTCACTGAATACAATGGATGATCCAATAAAAGGTTCTTCAGTCGGCGACCAAATGCTTCGTCACAATTTAAGTTTCTTAATTCAGCGGGTAGGTACTCGTAGTAGGTGGGACCAATGACGCGTGGGTTCTTTTCTGCAAGTGCCATGCGACGGGGTACCGTCCTGAGACGTCCCGTGCGACGAAGTAGTTTGCCCTCGACATCCACGCGGGCAAACATGGACAGGTTCCTCCTGACAAACATGATTATTTCAAATATATACAGTGAGTAGTGCGTCATGATGCGGTGTGTTGGAAATAAGTCTCTGCATGAATCTCTTGGTTTTACACCAGAAAGTGTCCGTACGGCACGTTTTTGCATCAGCAGAACTCTATTGGCATCCGTGGAGTTACCCCATATGAGTGTACCGTACGACATTAGCGAGTGAAAGTGAGCGAAGTAAACTTGTCTTAAGGCATCATCAGAGATAAGCGGTTTGAGTCTCCGCAGCGCAAATACCGCACTACTCAATCTATCACACAGCCCGTCGACATGGCACTTCCAGTTAAGATTAGCGTCTAATGTGAATCCTAGGAACCTAGACTCACAACATATTGGCATTGGACTATTGGTGACACACGGAGGCAATGTGATACTTCGACCTGAGAAAATCATAATATTTGATTTGGTTACGTTCAGCAGCAACCCATTCGAACTGAACCATTCCTGCAGCTGCCCGCACGCCTCACGGATTTTCTCGGCGAGTTGTTCATAGGACTGAGCGCTGACGACGACAGTCGTATCATCCGCAAATAGAACAGACATGCCAGTTGTAATCGATGATGGAAGGTCGTTTATGAAGATCAAAAAAAGGGTATTCCCAAGCGCCGAGCCTTGGGGAATCCCTATATCTACTAGACCGGTGTCAGATTCAAGTCTTTTACCATCTGCAGTCAACTTTACTATCTGTCTACGATATGATAAAAAAGATGTGAACAATTTGTGCGCGTTGTCTCGAATACCGTAGAAATGCAGCTTGTTTAGTAATAGTTGATGACTAATTACATCAAAGGCTTTCGACAAGTCACACAATATAGCCGCCATTTTGCACTTGTCATCAAGGCCAGATACTATGCAGTCAAATATTTTGAGCGCCGCTGTGGTGGTCGATTTATTTTTCCTATAAGCAAATTGTCTGTCAGTCAGTAAGTCGTTTCGTTCGAGATGTGTCATCAAATGGGACGATAGAATGGACTCAATTATTTTCGAAATGGTGGGTACGATAGATATTGGCCTGTAATTATTGACATCATATTTGTCGTCTTTCCCCTTAAAAACTGGACACACTCTGGTATTCTTTAACACGTCGGGATAAACTCCCGTTTCGAACATAATATTGACAAGTACTATTAATACTTTAGAGATTATCGGCCAAACCGATAATATTAAATTTAAAGAAATGTCGTACGCATCGAGAGTGGTCCGTGACTTTCACATTGACTGCAATACCTCATCTAAAAGATCTGGCGTGATGGTCGGCAGAGTGAATGTTGGGATATCCAAGTCACAAAGGTGTTTACGCAGGTAATGTTTAGACAGTGATTCATTACTGCTCAGTGCGTATTTAGTTGCAACACTTAAAAAATTAGTATTGAAAATATTGGGGACTTTATCACAAGGAATGTCTTTATTTGTCAGTTGATCTTTAAGGCATACGGTTTGTGATTTCTTTTTTGTGCCTATCTCTTCGTTGACAATCCTCCAAATTTCCCTAGCCGAATTTTCGCTATTAGCTAGCCTATTTTGTATATAGGTTTGGCGAGCACGCAATGTCTCAGACTTTATTAATGTTGAATAGTGCGAGATGCACTCCGATATTACTGCATTGTTCGGGTACTGCCGCCTAATTTCATTATGGTCGTTGTGTTTGCGAAAATATTCTAACAATTCATCAGTCACCCAAGGAATGCTAGGGTTTTTATGCCTTAATTTTAACTTTTTTACAGGAAAATGTATGTCAATATAATATTTCAGTATGTTAAATAATTTAAAAAAATTAATATTAATGTCAATGGTCATGTCATAAATAAAATTGAAATTGTAATTACAGATGTCTGAATAAAATAAATTAATACATTCATCAGTAAATAAACGACGCTCGACTGAGTGATTATTTTCAGCATTTCGATGGTCCTGTTCAATTGATAACTCGTACCGCTGCGCGTTGTGATCGCTAATAGCAGTATCCACTGGTGCCACCGTTAGGAGGTCGCGGACATGATTTGCTATGCCGCAGTCAATGCACGACGCAGAGTCGGCGGTCACGCGAGTAGGAAAAGTTACGGTGTTTGCACACCCGTAGCTCCCTAGTACGTCATCTACCCGCCGCCTCAAATTATTAACACATAAATAATCAACATTATGATCTCCGACTATAAGAAACCTTTTGTTTTCGTCAGTAAGCCTAGTCAATAACAATTCAATTTTTTCTAAATAAATGTCAAAATTACCGTTTCCCGTTCTGTATAAAACAACAATTATTAAATTACAATATAGAATTTCAATAGCAGTAAATTCGACGTGAAATTGAACAGATAGATTTTGTAGGTCATTGCGCTGAGTATACTCGACACCATCGCGTACATACAGCGCCACCCCGCCATGGGCGATGCGCGACCGGCAGTAACAACTCGCAAGCGTGTAGTCACTTAACCTCACTCGTTCAATTTCACTTTTGCGACACCAAATTTCACTTAATCCTAATACATGTGGTTTTTCTGTGTTCGTTAATAGATTAGATTAGATTAGATTAGATTAATTTATTACTTATTGGAAATGACATTAAATTTTGAATGTCAAACATAACAAATTCACAATAAGATCGTCAAAAAGGTAAACAAAATAATAAAATAAAAATATCTAGAAATACGTCTAGAAAAATGTCAAAATGTCAAAAATAAAAAATTCAAATGTCACAATAAAAATAAAAATATAAACTCACAAACGGTGAAAATGTCAATACAAGCAAAAATGAAATAAAATGAAAATGAAACAAAAATAATTAGGTACAAAATAATAATCTAAAACAGTAAATGAGAGAGCATAATAATCAGTCAAATTAAATTAAATTAAATGTCACAACTGTTTTCATTGTACTCTTTTACAGAGTACAATGATTTATTTAACAAAAAGTTTTTTAGTCGGGTACCAAATGCTTCGTCCGAACATTCATTCTTTAGGTCGGCGGGTAGGCGTTCGTAAAACCTAGGGCCTATGACACGCGGGTTCTTGTCAAGCAGCTTCAGCCGCCGCGGCACCGCTTGCAGTCGCCCCGTCTGGCGGGTTATTCTGCCTGGGATATTGACGCGTTTAAACAAATGAATGTTACGTCGTGTGTACATTAACACATCGTAAATATATTGCGAATAATGCGTCAATATCCCAAACATTTTAAATAGCTCCCTACAGGAGTCCCTAGGTTTTACACCTGCTAATGTTCGCAGAGCCCTCTTTTGGACTTTGAACACTCTGTCGGAATCCGTCGAGTTTCCCCACAATATAACGCCGTACGACAAGAGTGAATGAAAATGAGCATAGTAGACTTGGACTAGTGCTTCATTGGAAACGAGTGGTTTGAGCTTTCGCAATGCAAATACCGCGCTGTTTAATCTTTCACAAAGCTTTTGCACATGCGGTTTCCAATTTAGCCTAGCGTCCATGATAAATCCAAGGTACCTACTTGTTTCACACATTGGCATCGGACTCGGCACTTGTGGAGCCACTGTGTGATTGCTGGCCGAGAACAAGATCACATTTGATTTGGTCACGTTAAGGACTAAACCGTTTGCAGAGAACCACTCATGCAGCTGATTGCACACACTTCCTATCCTGTGCCCAAGCTGATCATATGTACAGGCGTTCACTACTACCGTGGTATCATCTGCAAATAATACTGTTTGACCCTCAGTGACAGAGGCTGCGAGATCATTGACAAATAGTGAAAACAGGGTATTCCCCAAGGACGATCCTTGTGGGATGCCTACGTTCACGTCACCTGCCTTGGATTTTACCCTCGTACCATCAATTTGAACTGCAACCGTCTGCTGTCTACCTTCAAGAAAAGACTTGAAAAGTAGGAGATCTTTATCTTTAATACCATAGTGCCTCAGTTTCTCTAACAATAACTTATGGTTAATTACATCGAACGCCTTGGATAGGTCACAGAATACCCCTGCGACTTTATGTTTTTCATCCAAAGCTGTTGCGATGCAATCGTATACTTTATATGCAGCTAACGTGGTAGACCTTTTTTGTCTATAAGCAAATTGTTCGTCCGTCAGTAGGTCATTTGTCTCTAGATGTCGCGTTAAGCTGTCAGATAAAATCGACTCAACAATTTTTGAGATATTTGGCACAATAGTTATAGGTCTATAGTTATCAACGGAACACCTTTCACCTTTTCCTTTATACACAGGACATACCCGTGTGCTCTTCAGTACATCAGGGTATACTCCACATGAAAACATAGAGTTCACGAGTACAACCAGCAAACCCGAAATGATCGGCCAGACACACATCAGTATATTAATAGAAATGTCGTATATGTCAAGAGTGTTTCGCGTCTGCATCATCAGCCGCAAAGCGCGGTCGACGTCTGCAAGTGTAACGGTGGGCAGAACGAAGTCGGGTACGTTAACATCGTGTAGGAAATTTTGTAGATAGTTAACAGACGTACATTCATTAATTTGAATGGTGTATTTAGATGCAATTGTCAGAAAATGCTGATTGAGATGTTCAGGTACTCTGTCACAAGGTATTTCATTTGAACTTTCGTCCTTTAATGAAATTGTGTGGATCCCCGGTTTTGATGAAATTTCCTCATTAACAACGCGCCACATCTCTTTCGACGGGTTTTTACTATTTTGTAAACGACTTTCTACGTAGTGCTGCCGGGCGGTCAGAGTTTCAGATTTAATCAGTTTACAATAGTGATCGATGCCTTCTATCAAAACTTTACTGTCCGGATATTGTCGTTTCATTACCGTCATATCATTGTAATTTTGCATAAATTTTGAAAGCCTATCAGTCAACCACGGAACGCTTTTTTTTTGTTTAATGTGAATCTTCTTTATAGGAAAGTGAATGTCAATATAGTGTGTCAAAATATTAAATAATTTATTAAATTTATCATTAATAGAAATCGTAGTCAAAAAAATAAAATTCCAATTATAATTTTCAATGTCAGTATAAAATGCAAATATCGATTCATCATTAAATAATCTCTTTTCAATAAATTTATTCTTTTTGTCGCAATATAGTGGGTCAATTGGGAGAGTAAACACCTGTGCATTGTGGTCACTTATAAAAGTATCAATGGGCACCGCCGTGAAGTTGGCGCAGGTGCGCGGGATCAGTCCGCAGTCGATCGAAGTCGAGCTGTGCGCAGACACACGGGTCGGAAACGTGACACAATTAGTGCATGAGTAACTCTGCAGTATTTCGTCTACCCGCCGCCTCAAAATGTTATCAGTAAGGAAATCCACATTCTGGTCGCCGACCAGAATAAACCTTTTATTTTCATCAGTCAGCTTACCTAATAATAATTCCAAATTATTTAAATAAATGTCAAAGTCACCATTTCCGGTGCGATATAAAGCAATAATAATCAATTTAAATTTACAAATTTCAATGGCAGTGAACTCAAAGTGAAATTGAACAGCTAAACTCTGTAAGTCGTTTCGCTGGCGATAGATAATATCGGCCCGTGTGTACAGCGCGACGCCGCCGTGAGCGATATTCGTGCGGCAATAACTACCCGCCAGCCCATACCCACATAACTTAACTTGCTCAATCTCGTGTTTTTTACACCAAGTTTCACTGCAAGCTAATATATCAGGCTTCTCGGTACTCAATAACAAATCCAACAACGCAGTTTTACCACAGATAGATCTCACGTTTTGGTGCAGCACTTTAAAGTTCGTGTGTGACGCTAGTGTGGTTTTGTTTTTGTGGCAGGACTTACTAAGTTTTTTGGAGTGACAATGTTGAAACGCCTAATCGATACACCAGCAGGCCAGTTTTTTGTATCTTTTACCAACTGTACCTTGTTAGTTGGCACGTCAAGCTTAAAGGAGGTGTAGTGACCCCTAGTGACCAATAGCTGCTCACAATGCACATCTGTGACATTGGTCTCAGTCCGAAGATGCTGCAGAACGTCCTGCACGGTGGTTCCTTCACCCAGGTTGAAAACGTGCAGGCTGACGGGGCGAGGCGCGGCAGCTCTGAGGCCTAAATGTCTGCGTGGCGCCTCACTTGGTGTCGATGCGCTTGGAAGAGGTGGCTCCGTGGAAACGGCCGAAGATGAAGGCGATCCACTGACCGCGGCGTTGCTCTGTTTGCTTGTGCTTCCTTTTGCGCTGGCAATCAGAGGCGCTGCACGACAGGGCCGGCCGCGGCGCCGCTTAGTGCCGGGATCAGCTGACTCCTGTGGCTCCAGTGGCGTTGACTCCACAGCACTGCTGGTTCCGTCGCGTACGCCGACTCCTTGTATTCCTACTAGCGGATTTTGATTGTGTACAGTTTGTTGGTGGACGCTCTGTGACTCACATGTCCCATCTATATATCCGAGACCTTGGGGACCGGACTCATTCAGTGAAACAGTGTTCGTGAATCTCTGAGGAATTTGTGGTGTAGGAGTGGATGGTCGCAAAGTTTCTGGGAGTTGCCGTTCATAGTCACGTAAGTTTTGAACACTTTTAGCCAGTTCTTGGATTTGTTTCTTCTGTGAAGCGATTTCGTGCTGTTGCGATAGTATTAATTCATAACAACCACTTAATTTTTCCTTCATTTCTCTCATTAGTCCCTCAAAATTTAAAATAACGTCCACCAACCTTTTATCTGCGTCCTCTTTTCCGCTTGTCTTGGGTTTCGTAGGTGCCATGTCAATATTTATAAGTTCCAAATGTCAAAATAAATAAATTAGGTACTAATTACGTGTTATTAATATAAATTATATGTCAAAAATTAATAAATAATGATTAAATACGGAGCTATTCAAATTTCGCTGTTGACAAGTCAGTGTTGCCAACACAATATGTCTAGTAGTGAAGTTTTTCCGCAAATAGATCTAACGTTCTGATGGACAACTATAAAATTCCTTTTTGCTACTTTTGTTTTGCCGTGGCACGTTTTGTTGTGGAGTTTTTTGGCTGCACGATGTTAAACAGACGCACGGACACTCCTTCTGGCCAGTTCTTTGCGTTCCTGGCTATTTTCTGCTTTTCGGCTGGCACATCCAGGCGGAACGAAGAGTAACTACCCCGGGTTACCACCAGCTGCTCACATACGGGTGTGGGGATGTCCAGTTTGCCTTCAACATGATGGATGACGTCCTCAGCAGTGGTCTCTGGGCTAAGGTTGAAGACATGCAAGCTAACGACACGAGGAGCAGCTGCACGGAGTCCTGTTGGGCACGGTGTATCGGGTGGCGTAACTTTCGGCGATGTGCTGCTGGTGCTTGCTTTGATGACAGCAGCATTGGGCCCAGTAGTGCGTTGTCGATTTTGTCCGTGGCCAGTGTCGGGAGCACGGCGAGCACAGGCGCGGGGTGGTCTGGGTGCGGGAACGGGACCCGCGGGCGTGAGCGCCGCTGGTGGCCCGAGGCTCGCAGGCGCAGGTGCAGGCGCAGGCGCCGGCACGGCCAGCAACGACGACTCGCGGTTTTTGGCGACAGGAGGCATAAGCTCGTCATTCAGACATATTATGCCCTGGGGACCAGAGTCGTTAAGTGAAGTGTGTAGTGGAACACTCGGTGATTTGTGACCGTTGGTGACAACACTAAGAATTGTTTGGATGCACTTATATTGGCACGTAAGTTGCTTCTGTCACTAATGGCACTCTTGCAATATTGCAGTTCTTCTTTCATTTCTATGACCTCCGTTTTTAAATTCAAAATGATGTCAACCAACCTGCTAACCGCCGCCGTATTTGTTGTGGATTTAGGTTTCACTGGTGCCATTTTGCGTATTTATTGATTAATAATTATATTCAGAATATGTCAATTTTTTAATTAATGTCACTTGAATACTGATTTAAAATAATTTAATAATTAAAAACACAGGACTGTTTTGAATCAGCTGTTTACTTCGCAGCGCCCTCTAGCGGTAGTTAAATAAATAAATATAATAAATAATATAATTATTATTCATAAAACAAATCTAAATAAATAAATTTTAAAATTATTTATTTGAAAAAAATAATAAAAAATAGAATTATATAGTTCTTATTATAATAATCCTTACTTGAGGGCCCAACTATGTCTAAAAATACCTTATCGAAAGCGGAAATGGCTGTAGTCGTAACAACCATAGGTTCTTTGGTGTGAACCGTTTGTTTTTGTGTCTGACATTTTGCGCATCTTAGGACGTATTTTCGTATGTCTGTGTCCATTCCTGGCCAGTAGTTATACTTTTTTATGTTATTTGTCTTACGATTTATGCTCGCGTGTCCGCTTGTGGGCAAAATATGAAAATCGTTTAATATTACTAATTTATCGTCGTTCGATATTATTCTTTCTTTTTCTTTTAATAAGTAAAGTCGTGGTCCGGACCACCTATCTTTTTTATTTATTTCTTTGGCTAACCATTCTACATATTCTGTATTTTCTCTACTTTTTATCATATATATTTCGTTTATTCGTTCCTTTTTGCACAACTGTTCCAATTTACTCACATATGCGTCTCGCGCTAGATGTGATCGTAATTCTGGACAGGTATAAATTGTCGTTTCTGTCGGTCTGTATGTGAACAAACAATAATCAAGTTTTTCATTTATTTTTTCCCATTCATTCTTTGGCACTACTACCAATTGTACCGAATTCGTTGGTCTTTCAATAGATTCTACAATTTTTGGGTGATCAGTCCAACTATTACTAGAATCATTGTTAGTCGACGAATCTGTACTTCCCGCATTTCTTAACATTCTTGCTTTACTTCTAGTCATTACGTTCAAAATCTTTTCATTCATTCCTTTAAGTTCTTCGGATGATATTATGATGCGCGATAACGCGTCTGCAGCTACATTATCTTTGCCTTTTATATATTCTACTACGAAATCGTATTCTTCTAGAATTTGTCCAAATTTAGTATGTCTATGTGGGCGGCAATCCCTGAGACTTGTTTTTTTTAGTTTTAAGGATAATTATAAAAAGACTAAATTATGAAATATTAACTTATTTATTAAATCACTATGAAATTAAAACAAATATTATAAATAATTGTTATTCGAATTTAACTTAATATGTTAGTTGTTTTTGCATGCTTATAAATAATCAAATCAATTTGCTTTTGTTACCTTATAATATAATGTTTATAAATTCATGAAAATAAGTTAAATTTATTATTGTTTTAATATTTAATAGATTCTTTACGTATGAAATAATCTATAAGGAGGTCTATTGACAGTCCAACCACAGTGCGCACTACACAGGTAGTGTGACGTAGTTGGGTCGGTAAAGGGTTATTTAAGTCGCTGCATTTTGTTTGAACAACACTTCTGTTTCAACCTTAGATTGTGTAAGACGAAACTCTGTCCGTTTCTAAATAAAAAGGAAAGTGCTGTTCGACACCTATATTTTATTTATCCCCTCATAAAGTATGGAGAGTGATCCGGGTAACAATGTGTCAACACCCGGTAATCCTAATAACTAGTCGACCAGTGGGATATCGCCGACAGCAGCGGTGGGATCGCAATCCCCTATCTTAGGCCGCCGCAAGGCCGGTGTTCAACCAGAACCTACTTTTACCATGGATCAGGTGATGAGCCTAGTGACAACAATCACTAAGCAGGCTGCTTCAAGTGCTGTTACTGCGGCGTTATCTGCTGCCAATCCGCTGCAGCAGCCACCGCCGCAGCCACCTCGTGAACGTGGAAATTTTTATTTACCACCGTTTGACCCGGACATCCGTTCCCATGACATCAGGGATTGGTGTGCCAATGTTGACGAAACGATCTCTGTTTTCAACATATCGCCTCAAGAAGCACGAATGAAAGCCATACTGCAGCTGAAAGGAAGAGCAAAATTGTGGGCTGACACATGGTCTCTGCATTCAACTACTTGGGACCAGGTCCAGAATGACCTTATCAAGACCTTTTCGAAGGAGTTCCGGTATGCTGATGATGTTCAAAAGTGGCGCAACTACACTTCGGATCAGGCAGCGAGCTACGCAGAATATGCTACTGCGGCTTGGACTCAGTTTAAGCGCGTGCGTCCAGAAGCAAGTGACAGTGACGTCATCGATGCTGTTATAACAGGTATTTATCCTGAGCATATTAGATCTGAACTGTTACGTAACACACCTGACTCTTTGCCTAAACTAGTTTCTGTTTTAAAAACTTACCGTAAGCGTAAATTTGACGCCTTAGAAAAGCCAAGCAACAATAATAATGTTGCTAAAAGGGCCCGCCCAACCGAAGTAGGAAATAAAACAGACCAGCCAGTTTGTTTTAGGTGTAATAAACCTGGTCACCGTTTCCGCGATTGCAAGGCGCTTAACGTTTCTAGACCCGAAAATTCAAATTCAACGCCTAGTTCGTCTAACGTCCCTAACACGACAAAAACAGTTGAATGCAAATATTGCTTCAAAAAGGGCCACCTAGAAAAGAACTGTTTTCGTAAACAAAATACTGAACGGTTAAATACAAACAAAACTGTAAATTTTTGCAATAACACTGATCGCAGCACTACTGTAGTAAAGATAGGTGATGCTACTTACTCATGTTTGTTTGATACTGGTGCTGACTGTTCGCTTATGCGAGAACGTTTCTCTGGTGCAATTCCCGGGAAGAGAAAAACCGTAAATGTCACTTTTTCTGGGATTGGCGGGTGCCCAGTTATTTCTACGCAGAGCATTACTACTATGGTAGAAATAGACGGTACTTGTGTCGAGCTAGAGTTTTACGTTGTTGGAGACACTCAAACACAGTTTGATATTTGATTGGATATGATCTTTTGCAAATCCCTGGGCTCAGTGTTACCTTGACAAAGAATGGTATCTCTGTGAAGCGTGATTTCCTTGTAAGTGAATGCACACAAGAAAACTCATGTTGTGAATTCAAAACTGACATAACGGATAGTGATTTGCTCCAAAAACTACATTCGATTATCGATACATACAAAGATAATTTTACGTCTGGAAATCGCGTTTCACAGGTAAATACCGGTGAACTAAAAATAAGATTAATAAATCCCGAAAAAATAGTTCAGCGCAGACCTTATAGGTTGTCACCAAGTGAGCGTGAAAAGGTAAAGGAAATGATTACTGATCTTAAAAACAATGGTATAATCCGTGACAGTTCTTCACCTTTCAGCAGCCCTATCTTGCTTGTAAAGAAAAAAGACGGTTCCGATCGTCTTTGCGTAGATTTCCGTGAACTTAATGCGAATACTCTAAGAGATAACTTTCCTTTGCCTTTGATTGCTGATCAGATAGATAGGTTAGGAAAGGCGTGTTATCTTACCTGTCTCGATATGGCCGCGGGGTTTCATCAGATCCCTATTGCCGAAGATTTCATCGAAAAGACTGCATTCGTGACCCCCGACGGCCAGTATGAGTATTTGCGCATGCCTTTTGGTCTTTGTAACGCGCCTTCCGTCTATCAACGAGCTATAAATAAACCACTGGGTGACTATAGGGATAAAATAGCGCTCGTCTATCTCGATGACATACTCATTATGTCTGCAACGCCTGAAGAGGGCTTGCATAACCTCGATCTTGTCCTGAAACGGTTAACCGACGCCGGATTTTCACTAAATGTTTCAAAATGCTCTTTTCTTAAAACTTCCATTGAGTATCTTGGGAATATTATAGAAAAAGGAACTGTCAAGCCCAGTCCTAGGAAAGTCGAGGCCTTATCCAGTTCCCCGATACCCAAAAATGTAAAGGAACTCCGCCAGTTTAATGGATTGGCTGAGTACTTTCGAAAATTTGTACCAAATTTTTCTAAAATAACGATACCACTTTATGAACTGACAAAATCAACCGTACCTTGGAACTGGACAAAGCGTCAGGAACAAGCCAGACAAGAGATAATTAGCCGTTTAACGTCTTCTCCTCGCCTCACGATATTTGACCCAGACCTACCAACCGAGCTGCACACGGACGCCAGTTCCCTAGGATATGGCGCCGTATTAATCCAAAAACGGGATCAAAACCGACACGTTATCGGATATTTTAGCATGAGGACGACCAGCGCTGAAAGTAAATATCATTCATATGAACTTGAAACGCTGGCCGTCGTCAAAGCAATAAAACATTTTCGCCACTTTTTGTACGGTCGAACTTTCACAGTAATTACAGATTGCAACTCTCTCAAAGCGTCGCGGCACAAAAAGGAGTTGACACCTAGAGTCCATCGCTGGTGGGCCTTTCTACAAAACTATCAATTTGAGGTCGAATATCGTAAGGGTGAGAGATTGTCTCATGCTGATTATTTCAGCAGAAATCTTGTTGATAATATTCAGTCTGGCGTGTCCAAAAATAATAAAAACTACCAATCTCAAACAGATACCTTAAAATTGTCGGTAAATACAACCAAGCTTGACCATAACTGGCTACTCATAGAACGAAAACGTGACCCTCTCCTACAAAACATCGTCGAACAACTGGAATCAGACTCCATGGCTGACAACATAGCCAATACTTACGTTATTTTACAGGATAAATTGCTTAGACGCAAGGTTCAGATTGATAACAAAACACGGAAACTTATAATCGTCCCGCGTAGTTACCGTTGGAATCTTATAGCCCACTATCATTCCACACTCCAACACTTTAGCCGGGAGAAGGTCCTATCCAAAATAAGGGAACAATATTGGTTTCCTAATATGTCCAAACTAGTCCGAAAATTCATCGAAAACTGTGTCAGCTGCCGCGTAAGACAGGGCATTTCCGGTGCTAGGCAAGTCTCTTTACACCCTATTGATAAGGTCGCTGTACCCTTTCACACCGTCCATGCTGATATAACAGGGCGCATGAACGGTACACGAAGCGAAGCTGAGTATGCGTTTGTTTTTATAGACGCCTTTACTAAATATGTCCATCTAGTTTATGCCAATGACCGTACCACACAAACTGCAATAAAATGCTTTCAGGAACTGATAACCATTTTTGGTACTCCCTCGCGTCTTCTAACAGATCAAGACAAAAGCATGACCGCGTTAGAGTTTAAAGAATTTTGTAACAAATTTCGTATCGAGCATCACGTAGTAGCTAAAGGCGCCAGTAGGGCGAACGGTCAGGTGGAGCGTATTATGAAAATAATTAAGGACAACATGTCAGTGGTGGAGCTTGATAAACCTTGGTATTTTGCCATGAGGGACTTATAATTAGCAATTAACTGCACAATGTCCAAAAGCACAGGTAAAAGTCCAATGGAGTTGTTACTTGGCAAGAAGTGTTCGCCACCGGCTATCAAGCTTTTCCAGATTGATGATGATGAACCTATAGAGGATCTCACTTCTGTAAGAAATGTTTCTAAGGCAAGGATGGACGAGCGATCTTTTCAAGACAAAATTAGGTTTGACAAAGGCAAAGTCAAGATCAAGCCTTTCAAAGTAGGTGATTTTGTTTTAATGCGTCGTCACGAAAGGCATACGACAAAATTGGGGTCTAAATTTGAGGATCCTATGGAAGTATTAGAAATATTACCGAACGATCGTTACAAATTGAAACACGTTAACTTACGCGGGTGTTCTGAAAAGATTGCTAGCCATGATTTTTTGAGACCTGCTCCTACTGGACAAGCAGATCCGTTTGATAATTATGATGATGAGCCCGTGTGGGCGGCTGATGATATGAGTGGCAGTGTTGAAAATCAAGACTGCTCTGAGTCTGAGGCACAGTAGAATATTATTTTCAGCATTATACTACTAATTGAAAATTAAACCTAGAATAAAATAAAACTAAAGCTGTTGTAATTTGTATTCACTGATTATGATTACGAGTGTAAATTGCATTTTGAATAACACTTATTATATAATTTATGAATAGCTTAGGCAATCATATTATGTTCCACCCATCCACCACTCCTTCCTTAAACGCTGGCTGGCCACCACGCGTCTCCTATATCCTGCTCTTAAGGCTAGATCTCTGTGTGGTAGAGTGATGCCAGTGTTAAATATGTTGGCTAGATCCCAGGACGGGTGATGCCTGAAATACAGCGCGGGGAGCGCGCTGATGCAGAATGGCCGTGTGGGCGGCAATCCCTGAGACTTGTTTTTTTATGTTTTAAGGATAATTATAAAAAGACTAAATTATGAAATATTAACTTATTTATTAAATCACTATGAAATTAAAACAAATATTATAAATAATTGTTATTCAAATTTAACTTAATATGTTAGTTGTTTTTGCATGCTTATAAATGATCAAATCAATTTGCTTTTGTTACCTTAAAATAAAATGTTTATAAATTCATGAAAATAAGTTTAATTTATTATTGTTTTAATATTTAATAGATTCTTTACGTATGAAATAATCTATAAGGAGGTCTATTGACAGTCCAACCACAGTGCGCACTACACAGGTAGTGTGACGTCACACTACCTGTGTTGGGTCGGTAAAGGGTTATTTAAGTCGCTGCATTTTGTTTGAACAACACTTCTGTTTCAACCTTAGATTGTGTAAGACGAAACTCTGTCCGTTTCTAAATAAAAAGGAGAGTGCTGTTCGACACCTATATTTTATTTATCCCCTTATAAAGTATGGAGAGTGATCCGGGTAACAATGTGTCAACACCCGGTAATCCTAATAACCAGTCGACCAGTGGGATATCGCCGACATCTACTGCTTGGGTTTGACATATTAAACAAATATACTAGTGGGCGATGATCCGTGAATATTCTAAATTGTCTGCCATACAAATAAGGTCGGAAGTATTTTATGGACCATACAATAGCTAACATTTCTTTTTCAATTTTAGGGTAATTGAGTTCGGCTTTGTTCAAACTTCGACTCGCATATGCTACTGGACGATTGTCTTTATTACATAAAAGGGAACCGATTGCCCTTCCGGATGCGTCTGTATATAGATGAAATTCGTTGTTTTCCGAAAAATCCGGGTATTGTAATACTGGTGGAGATGACAATGATGTTTTTTACTTTAAAAATGATTCTTCGCATTCTTTCGACCATGTCTGCAAAATTTGGTATAAAGCGTCGATAATAATTTGAGAAGGCTACAAAACGCTTTACGTCATCACTCGTCATCGGTGTTGGATAATTTTTCAAAACACTAATTTTTCCTGGATCTGGTTTCACTCTTTCTGCACTCACCACGTGTCCTAAATATAAAAGTTCTTTTTTCAAAAACTGACATTTACTTGGGTTTAGTTTTAATTTTACTTCTCTTAATCTTGACAGGACATCAATCAAGTTTTTGTTGTGTGAATCCAAATTCCTGCCGAAAATAATTAAATCGTCTAAATAAACAAAACACTTTTCGTAATTTAATCCTGATAACGCTACTGTTATTGCTCGCGAAAATGCACTTGGGCTGGTCTTTAGACCCATAGGCATACGCTTCATTTGATACTGTTTGTCAAAAGTGAAAGCAGTGCACTTACGACTAGATGCGTCTAGCTCAATCTGGTAATATACATTCTGTAAGTCTAAATGACTGAAATAAATTGCCCCTGAAAGTGAGTCTAAAATGTCTATTATGTTAGGTAATGGAAACCGATCATCAGTAATTTTTTCATTTAAGTGTCTGTAGTCCACTACTAATCTATATTTTTTATTTCCTATTTCTGATTTCTTTGGAACCAGCAAAATGGGACTGGACCATTCGCTGGTCGCGGTCTCAATAATATCATCATCTATCATTTTTTAAAGTTGTTTTTTGATTTCACGGGTTTGAGATTTAGGTAGCCTGTACTGTTTTTTGTATACTGGAGTTTCATTGGGTTTCAAGTGAATTGCCTGTTGATAAATATTGGTCGTTGATAATTTATCTCCTTGTAAATGAAAAACATCGGAAAATTTTGCACATATTTTTTCTATTTGTAATCTCTCTTCTTTATTTAAATCTGTTAACTGTAATTCCGAAAATATTTTTTTTATTCTATCTGTACTCCTGTTGCTTGTCTGATCGAATGATATTATTTCATTATTTCGTAATTGCTTAATTTGCATACTTCTGGACTAAAGAAACTTAATGACACTTCGGTTTCACGCGTATTTAATATTTGTGTAGGTATGAACCCGTTTTTGGGACAGCCTATAGAACCTGCTAAAAATATTCCTTCACACAATTGTTTCGGATATATTACACATTGTTCTTTCATACGTGTAGGTACAAAATGGATAGATTCAGATCTGGGTGGTACGGTTATGTACTTATTACTTCCTTTATTGTCGGCATATGTCGGCATATTGTTCTGTGATATAACCAAACATTCAGATTTGTACGTCTCCAACAACTCGCTATTTGGCTTAGACTATATGCTCTTCCCTGTACTATATTCATTCAAATGAATGAAATGTCGCAAATTACGGAGGAGATTGATACAGTCGCGGTATCTCAATCGTTAACGTGTGACCCTGAACAATGTGTGGACTACTTGAAACCCCAAAGCGATTATTTCAAAGTACTACATCTTAATATTAGGAGTATTAACTGCAACTTTGACGGACTTCAAGTTTTAATGACTAGAATTGGTTTTCGATGTGACGTACTGATTCTTTCTGAGTGTTGGCTGAATTCTGCTCATTTTATTCCTAGCCTACCCGGCTATCAAACTAACAAATCAAAATATAGTAATCAAAATGATGGTGTCGTTGTATGCATCAAAGATGATCTTGAAATCAGCGTCGAAGAACCTGATTTCCTTGATGCCAACTGTCTAGTGTTAAAAACTAAAAGAGATATGGCTATAATTGCAATATATCGGTCCCCATCTACTCATAACATACAAAACTTCATAACTAGTCTAGATACTGTGATTTCCGGACTGTCCAATTTTCGTTCCATAGCCATTATTGGTGATGTAAACATTAACATTTCCCCTGACTTTACCGATTCGCGTACTGACGAGTACCTTCTTTTGACCGCATCCCATGGTCTCCTACCAGGACACGTCCTGCCTACGCGGAACGCAAACTGCCTTGATCATGTGATCCTGAAAAGTAATAGAGAGGCTATCGTGATGGTGTTGAACTCTTTTGTAACTGATCATGCAGCGGTTCTTTTTTGTTCAAAACTTAAACTAAAAGTAAATTCTGACAATTCTTTGAGAAAACTTTGTATGAAACACACCTAAAATTATAGTTTGGCAACATTGTATTCAGTTCCGGGCTTGGCCGCTAGGTGTCGTCCCAAGCTCTCTCTCTTCTCTTGCATTCAGCAACGCCTATGCGTGCTATCAAAAATAATGTAAAACTTATAATACAGTCCATTAAAAACAATCCATGTGGGAGTTTAATTGATAAATAAGGAACCAGCAGCGACCCCCACATGATGGTCCCACGAACCTTCAAGCATATTCAAGAATAAATATCAACATCTTCAAGAATGAACAAAATATAACCTCGTCGAATTCCGAGAAAACACCGAGGCGCGCGATTCCATTTGCGCTGCGCTGGCGACGCTTCAGGAGACAAAACATCGCAAGTACCCCTAGTGTGAACGAGACAACTACATCGTTTCGATCGCGTTTCGATCGTGTTGCTGCGGTATACGAGTGCCCGATTCCTACAATCGTCGTGCGTCAACACAGTGTTCGAGCGAAAGGGATGCGTGTAGCTTACGCGCCGCTAGTGTGAAGAGTGCGGTTGCGGTGTGTCTATTACGGTGTTTCACTGTGCCCTGTTTGTTAGCGTGTCGAGCGCATGTTATTGCATCCTTTTTTCCCTTCTGGTTTGGCGTCTTCCGAGAATTTCTTTACTAACAAAATGGCGATATGGCGTCGGCTTAAGTTCTTTTAACAAAATATAACTAAAGACTATAATTAGTTGGTTAAAACTTCTGCTAAATATTACGCTACTGCTAAATACTGTGCATACTGTAGTGTTTGTATATCTATAATACATAGTTATAACGCTGTCTCGGGCACACGGGTAGCGAGGGTAGCCAGTCACGTGAGAGCCTCAGGCGAGAGCGGACGTACCTGTCGTACTGGTGTGGTACCGAGCCAGTGAACTAAAACCTGAAACCTGAAGCACTACAAGTGGCGACGAGTCAAAAGGTTAGTCTTGTGCGTGTGAAAAAAAAAACATTTCATTTAATGTACTTACTTAAGAGCAATATTAGTATGTTGTTGTGGATTGGACTATAAGAGGAAACGAGCATTACCTGATTAAATTACGCAAGTATTATTAAGATCTCAAAAATACTTTTATACGTCCAGGTTATATCGAAAAAAAAAATACTGTACTGTGGTATTGCAAGATCATATAAATTTTAGAGCATGATGGAAATTAAACCTAAGAGAACATATCAATAAAGTCGTATGATTGATAATTAGCGAAATCTATAAAGAGACGCGTTATAACTAAAATATGTAGGTAGATATCCAATAGGCGCTTGCGCCGTGGTAAACAACCTAAGTATGCCGTGGAAGTAATAAAGAATTAACTTACTAACACAATTATAGTGTATAAAAGACCGTCAAAAATAATTAATAATAATTACGATCGTAAGGGAGGTGGTTTTTTAAGGATCAATAGTAGTACCGTTTATACATTTAATTCACCGTGTTTTTATTTGAGTTAACTTCGACATATTGCTTAAATAAATTCTCAGAAAGTACCTTGTGAAAAAAAATAGGAAAAAAAAAGATAAATAAATAAGCATTGATAACGGCTATTGTAAACATTTCTTTGGTAGTTACATATCTGAGATTTACACAAAAAATTAGGTCAAGTATGACCGACCACGTTGAACTGTTTTCACATTAATGGCCACATAAAAAGAAGGTAGTTACTTAAACAATTGATGAAGATGCTATTGTGTAATCCCTCCAGGATTACACAATAATATTAATAAAAATAAAAATAAAATTAATCAAATAATAAAAACGCAATTTTAAAAACAAAAATATAGGTATTAATTTGGAACTATTTATCGTGCATAACCGATTGATATTACTGTCGTTGTGGAACCAACTCATTGGAGCTTGAGATGTTCTCTTAAAATTAAAAATATATAAAGATAACACTGTGTATAGCAGAAAATGGTATACGGATAACTCATTGGTTATTCTTGGCAATATTTTTAGAGTTTTCCTAGTAGTCCAAGCTAGAACAAACACATGATTTTATTCAAATAAATAACTAAAATATGGTACAAATGAACCATGCGTGAATGCGTAAATGGCAGTATGGGCCAACATGAAATTGTGAACCATGCGTGAATGGGTAAATGGCAGTATGGGCCAACATGAAATTGTGAACCATGCGTGAATGGATAAATGGCAGTATGGGCCAACATGAAATTGTGAACCATGCGTGAATGGGTAAATGGCAGTATGGGCCAACATGAAATTGTGAACCATGCGTGAATGGGTAAATGGCAGTATGGGCCAACATGAAATTGTGAACCATGCGTGAATGGGTGAAAGGCAGTATGGGCCAGCATGAAATTGTGAACCATGCGTGAATGGGTGAAAGGCAGTATGGGCCAACATGAAACTGTAAATTATGCGTGGATAAGTAAAGACAGTAAAGCCAACATTTAAATGCATCTTGCCAACACTTTTTGTTGGTTTCAGGTCGCCCAACCTGTCTTCACAACATGGCAAATTTATTACCGCCCCCGGATAAGCTAGATCTCCAGGGAGACAATGCTACAGTGGCAATCCGGTGGGAAAAATGGAAGCGGTCGTTACAAATATACCTGGTAGCAACAGAGGTTACTAGCAATGAGAGGAAGAGAGCGACGCTGTTGCTGCTAGGAGGATCGGACTTGCAGGAGATCATTTATAATATACCTGGAGCGTATGTAGAGGCAGCGGAAGGAGTTGACGTTTATGGAACGGCGATTGAAAAGCTTGATAGTTACTTTCTTCCAAAGCAAAACAAAATCTTTGAAAGACACGTCTTTCGACAAATTAAACAAGAAGAGAAAGAGAGATTTGAACATTTTGTCGTCAGACTGCGAAACCAGGCTGAGAAATGTAAGTTTTCTTCTCCGGACGAGCATTTAATAAGCCAAATTGTTGAAAAATGCCAATCACCTGAACTGCGGAAAAAAATATTGACAATTGGAGATGGTATATCATTAGACAAAATCATTACAGAAGCCAATACGTTAGAAGTAGTTGGACATCAATTGGAAGGATATGAACATAAGAACAAAACCATTGATGTAAACATGATCCGACAGAACAATAAACCGGGGACAATTAATGAGAATATAAAAAATAAAAACGAAACACATAAAGTAAAAATCACAGCAAATAAAACAGGTTCAGGCAAATGTGGAAGATGCGGATACTCGGCACATGTAGCATCAGACCAAGAGTGTCCGGCTAAGAAAAAGAAATGTCACGCCTGTGGGAAATTAGGTCATTTCAGTGCACTTTGTAGATCAAGACCCCAGAAGCGAAAGTTTGAGCCGAAATCAAATGACAACAGACAAAATAAAAGACCTCGAGAGGGAAAAGAAGTCAATCAGATTAGAACAGTTAATTTATCGGAAGATGAAGAAGATGTTCACTACGTTTTCAATATGGATAATGATGTAACTATAGAATGCGAGGTAGGAGGGGTGAAATTAAATATGCTCATAGATTCTGGGTGTAAATTGAATTTAATAACAGACAAGTCGTGGGAAATTTTGAAAAATGGAAGAATTGCTTGTACGAACCAAATTAAAGGAACAAAAAAGTCTCTATTTGCTTATGGCAGTACAAAGCCCTTACAAGTAAAAGGGTCTTTTGACACATTGATCAAAGTGAACGGAAGGTCAGAACTTGCCACTATATTGATTGTCATAGATGGATCAAGAGATTTATTAGGAAAAGAAACGGCTTTGAAGTTAGGAGTTCTAAAAGTAGGAACAGGCATACACCAGATATCTGAAACAAACAAAAGCTTTCCAAAATTTAAAGACGTCTTGGTCGAGATTCCCATAGACGAAACGTGCAAACCGGTGTCGCAGCCGTATCGAAGGATACCGATACCGATTGAGAAAAAGGTCGAACAAAAAGTAAACGAACTACTTGACAGCGACATCATAGAAAAGGTAGATGGACCATCCCGATGGATTTCTCCAATAGTTCCCATATTAAAAGATGACGACGACATACGCTTATGTGTTGATATGAGACGCGCTAACGCTGCTATCATGCGGGAAAACCATCCCTTGCCTTGTATGGATAACTTATTACCAAAAATCAGAAAAGCACGTTATTTTTCTAAATTAGATATAAAGAATGCATTTCACCAAGTAGAGATCCATCCAGATTCTAGACATCTTACCACATTTATAACGTCAAAAGGCTTATACAGATACAAACGCTTAATGTTTGGTATCACTTGTGCCCCAGAACTGTTTCAGAAAATTTTAGAAAAGATGTTATCCGGTCTGGAAGGGGTAATTAACTTTATAGATGACATCCTGGTATACGGTGAAGATGAAAATCAACATGATGTTAGATTGTCGAAATTAATACAAGTCTTAAAAGAAAATAACGTGATGCTCAATGAAAGTAAATGTATGTACAAGGTTCAGAGGATCAGTTTTCTGGGACACGAATTAACAGCTCACGGTATTAAGCCACTTAAAAAATATATTAACAGTATCGCGGAGTTTCGACCACCGAAAACCATAGAAGAGCTTCAAAGTTTTCTTGGGCTCGTAAATTATATTAACAAGTGGATCCCTAACCTAGCAACTAAAACAGAACCGTTAAAAACTTTATTGAGGAAAAAGATCGGGAAAAAAGCTACCATTGCAGAATTCTGGGGAGAAGATCAAGACAAAGCCTTCGCAGACTTAAAACAATCGCTTGGCACAATACAAACATTAGGCTATTATGACATGAACGATCAAACACGAGTGATTGCGGATGCTAGTCCAGTTGGTCTAGGTGCTGTATTGATACAAAGCGACGATAGAGGACCTAGAATCATTGCCTATGGTAATCGGACATTGACAGAGCTTGAACGTAAATACAGCCAAACCGAAAAAGAAGCACTCGCGTTGGTTTGGGCAGTTGAGCACTTCAACATATTCCTTTTTGGCAAACAGTTCGATCTTATTACAGATCATAAGCCGTTGGAGTTTATGTTTGGACCAAAGTCGAAGCCCTGCGCACGCGTTGAGAGATGGGTGTTGCGGTTGCAGACGTACCGGTATAACGTTATACATCGACCTGGAAAAACAAACATAGCAGACCCTCTGTCCCGATTATGTGACTATCGCATTGCACCACCAACAAATTTTGATGACCATGTGCATCAAATCGTGGAGCAAAGTCGACCTTGTGCTGGTTCGATGAGAAATATTATAGATAGTTCGAAAAGTGATCAAGAGTTAAGAAAAGTGAAAAAAGGAATTTACAACAATGATTGGGATGAATTAGTAAAAGGATATAAGGTGTTTGAGAGTGAACTTTGTTTTTATGATGATATTTTATTGAGAGGCAATAAGATTGTCATACCTCGAAATCTGAGAAAAAACGTTTTAGACGCAGCACATGAAGGGCACCCAGGCATTGTGGCTATGAAAAGCAGATTAAGATCAAAGGTTTGGTGGCCCAGGATCGACAAAGACGCTGAAACCATTGTAAAAGCATGCAAAGGGTGTACTCTTGTTGGACTACCAAGCGTCCCTGTACCTATGAAACGGCGAGAACTTCCTGCAGCGCCTTGGGTAGATGTTGCGATAGACTTATTAGGTCCCCTCCCAAATAGCGACTACTTATTGGTGATAATAGATTATTACAGCCGCTACAAGGAGATAAAATTTACAAAAAATATCACCAGTGCTCAAATCATTAAATTACTAAAAGAGACATTCAGCCGATTAGGTTATCCCGCATCAATTACAGCGGACAATGGACGGCAATTCGTTAGTGCTGAATTCAAGGAATACTGCCAGCAATGCAATATACGAATCTTCAGTTCGATACCCTACTGGCCCCAGCAGAACGGAGAAGTAGAGAGGCAGAACCGGGACATACTAAAAAGATTGAAAATTAGTCAGATTCAAAAGAAAGATATTAGAGAAAGCGTGTGGGAGTACCTTATGATGTATAACTCTACTCCACACTCTGTAACCGGTAAAACACCTACGGAACTCTTTTTTAGACGCCAAAATAGGGACAAAATTCCTTCATTATTAGACAAAGATAACGGAATAGAAGATTCAGAAATCAGGGACAGAGATGCAATACAAAAAGAAAAAGGAAGGGAATACGGAGATAGAAAGAGGAGAGCTGATGATAAAACACTAGAAGAAGGAGACAAAGTTTATATAAAGGATATGGAGAAAGGAAATAAATTAAGTACTAACTTCAAGCCAACACCACATGTAATAGAGCAAGCTGAAGGCGGAGATGTCATTATAAGAAACGAAGAAACTGGACAACGACTGAGGCGAAATGTGCTTCATTTGAAAAAGGTCGAAGGTGAATGGAAAGTTCATGACGATGTTAATGAGAAGAAAGATAATGGACTAGATAAAGTTCAGGGAGAAAATGAAAATTAGGTTACGAAATGAGATATATCTTTTTGTGATTAGGATTCCATGATGTAGATTCAAATGATTAAGTGTTTAAATAAAATCATAATAAGGAAGGGATGTAGTGTTTGTATATCTATAATACATAGTTATAACGCTGTCTCGGGCACACGGGTAGCGAGGGTAGCCAGTCACGTGAGAGCCTCAGGCGAGAGCGGACGTACCTGTCGTACTGGTGTGGTACCGAGCCAGTGAACTAAAACCTGAAACCTGAAGCACTACACATACGCATAATTGTTTGTGCAACATAACATTGTTTGATATTCGTCAAGCAAAATGGAAGGCCTAAGCAAGCTTGTGGCCACACGCGGCCAGTATAAAGGAGCAATGACAAGACTTGGTAAATATTTAGAGGAATATGATGCTGCTTATAAGGATTTGGAGGCACTCCAAGTGCGAAAGGAGCGGCTCATCCAGGCATTTCAAGATTATTCGCGAATTAATGTTGATATCTTCATTTTAGATCCAACCGACAAGGAGGATTTCGCCGCAGTTGAAAACAACTATTATATATACTTAGCGAAATTAAATTGTCTCCTAAAAACCGAAAAAGTCGTGGAAAAAACAGGTAACCGGGAATGTCATCGGTTGCCACCCATCGAAATCAAAAAGTTTGATGGCCAGGTTGGTAATTACTATATTTTTATTAACCTATTCAACAGTGTCATCGACCAGAACAGTAGGCTGTCACAATGTGAGAAGTTCTACTATTTACGTTCTGTCCTCGAGGGCGATGCCCTAGATATGGTAAAACATTTGCCACTGACATCTGAAAATTATAAAGAGGCTTTGTCTATAATCAAAGAGCGCTACGATAACCGAAAAAAGGTGATAAATCACCATATTGTCTCTATATTAGACATAAGCCCCATAGGCAGGTGTACCGCTCAAGCCTTACAAAACATTGTGTCCATCACAAAACAGCATTTAGGTGCATTAGAAAATCTCAATGTTCCTATAGAACATTGGGATTTAATATTGGTATCCATATTACAAAGGAAAATAGACCAATACACCCTTCGCTCTTACCATCTCGAAAATGAGAATAATGACTTGCCGTCGTTAAATAAATTCTTATCATTTCTAGAACGTCGTGCTATCACCTTGGAAACTGTGGCTTATGCTGATCAACCACAGCAGCAGCAGAAATCTACTGTAAACAGAAGAACAAGCTTGGTGGCTGCAGCCAGTAAGCCGGAAAAGGTATCTTGTAAGTACTGTGGTGCTGACCATAGGCTGTACCAGTATCCCAAGTTTAAATTAGCCACTTTCCATGAGCGTAACTTATTTGTAAACAAAAACAAATTGTGCAAAATTTGCTTAAACTTGCACACAAATAAATGCACATTAAGTATAAGATGTTCTAAGTGTAAGAATAAACACAACACATTGTTGCACGACGAGGCTGAACAATGTGAAGCTTCAAATAACGTGACTACGTCGGCAAACTCGGCAATGAGCAGTGGCAATGTCCTACTGCCCACTATAAAGGTAAGATTACAGTGTAAGGATGATAAATATGTAGCAGTGCGAGCGCTGATTGATTCTGGCAGTCAGGTGTCATTCATATTGAAAGTTCTGGCAAACAAAACACAGTGTAACATAATTAAAAGTGATCAACGCATACTAGGTGTATGTGACAACACAAACAAAACAAGTGAAAAAACTCAGGTACAGGTATACTCAACTGTCAATGATTTTAACACCTCGGTAACATGTTGTGTAGTGGAAAATATTACTTGTGATCTTCCCCAGTTTGAGTGTGACAAAACATCTATGTATATACCTTCATACATCTCGTTAGCAGATACTAACTTCAATAAAAGTGAAAAAATAAGTATGTTATTAGGTTGTGACATATTCTTTCAAATACTGCTGCGAGAACAATTCCCTGTGTCATCTAGTGGGTTGTATTTACAAAATACACGCTTTGGCTATGTTGTGGCTGGCAAAGTACAGCAGAGCAGTACAAATAAATCTAAATTGTCAAGCAATTTCTGTCTAGCTGAGCGGGTAAGTAACTCTCATGCATGTGACATAGGTGACAGTCACACTTTGCAAAGTCTAGATAACAACATAAAAAAGTTATGGGAGTGTGAAAAAGTGCCTGAAGTGTTTACAGAGTCTAATAATGAACAAGAACTTGCCGAATCAATGTTTCAAAAATCTGTTGTGTTAAAAAATAATAGATTTCAAGTGGCCTTGCCGCTAAAACAAGAATTGTGTGAATTGAAATTAGGTGACTCGCTATCGTGCGCCTTACAAAGGTTCTATAATTTGGAAAAAAGGTTTTCAAAGGACCCCGAGCTTTTTGAACAATACAAAAAGTTCATTCATGAATATGTCAACCTCGGCCATGCCAAAATATTTGACATTTCAAAATATAACATAGGACAGGAGCCTACTTACTTTTTGCCACATCACCCTGTCATAAATACAAACAGTAAAACTACAAAATTAAGAGTAGTGTTTGACGGGTCTATGCAAACTAAACAAAAGGTATCATTAAATGATTGCATGTTAAATGCAGATGCTGGTCAAAAAGAATTGTTTGACATTTTAATAATGTTTAGATTGCATAGATATGTTCTCATCACTGACATAAAAAAGATGTTTAGGCAAATAATGTTAGAAGAATCTCATTGTCCGCTTCAAAATATATTGTGGAGGGACTCCCCACAAGAAAGTGTACAGTGTCTACAATTACAAACAGTTACATACGGATTAAAAAGTTCAACATTTTTATCCACAAGGTGTTTAGTTGAGTTGGCGAATCGCTTCAAAGACCAGTACCCATTGGGTGCTAAAATATTGTTGAACTGTACCTATGTCGATGACGCCCACTTAGGTCACAATGATCTTGATATTTTGCTTGAAACCAAGCGGCAATTAATACAGCTCTTAGAGCTGGGTAGCTTTGAGCTACACAAATGGTGTGCCAATGATCTCAGGTTGCTTGAGAAGGTACCCCAACAACAACACAGCACTGGTGACATTGAGTTAGGTAAGGATGATCACAGCTGTGTTAAAACCTTAGGGCTCAGTTGTAATTTACAATCTGACACTTTGAGTATAAGTTGTCCTGATAAAAATCTCCTTGCTAAATACACAAAAAGACAAGTTTTAAGCTTTATGAGTAAAATATTTGACCCACTGGGTTTAGTTGGCCCTATACTTGTCATGGCCAAGTGCATTATGCAAAAAACCTGGACATTAAATATATCTTGGGATAGTCATCTGCCATCAGACTTAAATGAAACTTTCACAAAATTTGCTGCAAGTCTAATTCAAATGCCAGATATAGTTGTGAATAGAAACATCAATACACACCAGGCAAAGACTATTGAGCTAATTGGATATGCAGATGCCTCAATTAAGGCCTTTGGGTGTTGTCTATATTTAAGGGTCATTGACATACATGACAATGTTCAAGTTCATTTGTTATGTTCAAAATCTAGAATAGCTTCACTGAAGGAAATGACTACCCCAAGGCTTGAGCTTAATAGTGCAGTGTTGTTGGCAAAATTAGCCAAAAAAGTTTATGAAACAATAAAAATACAATTTGATGTCAAGGTTTACCTATATGCTGATTCTCAAATTGTTTTATCCTGGTTAAAAATTGAACCTTTAAAACTCAGTGCCTACGTTGGTAATAGGGTAAAGGTCATCATGGAAAATACAAAGGATTTCCTTTGGGCATATGTTAACACTTCTGAAAACCCTGCCGACTGTTTGTCCAGGGGAGTAGAGCCTCACAAATTGCAAAACACACTTCTGTGATGGCATGGTCCGAGCAGCTTGCAGGACAAGGATTTTAAGCATTGTAGTGAGTGTGTAGACTTACCTATCAGTTTACCAGAAGTGAAGACTAGTAATGTAGCTGCTATTCAGAAAGAAAGCTTAGATGTGTTCAATAAATACTCAAATATTAATAAAATGTAAAGAGTAGTAGCATACATGTTTAGATTTATAAATAACTGTAAAGTACAAAAAGACCAAAGAACAAATGGTCATTTAACTTGCAAGGAATTGAAGTTTGCTTTAAATGTAATAATTAAAAACGAACAAGCCTTTTATTTTGAGGATGTAATAAAATGTTTGAGCTCTGATCAACCAATAAAATCAAATTTAAAGTCCCTTTGTCCATTTCTAGACAAATTTGGTATTTTAAGAGTAACAGGAAGGTTACAAAATGCAAGCATTCCCTATGATCAGATGCATCCTACAATACTGCCTAAAAAATCATTAATAACTAACTTAATAGTTTCAAATGAACACAAGACACTGCTCCATGCAGGTCCAGGCTTAATACTTACAAGCTTAGCACAGCGATATTACATTATAGATTCCTTGCGGGAAGTAAAGAAGGTAGTAAATAAATGCATCAGATGCTTTAAATTAAAGGCGAAAGCGGCAGAGCAGCTAATGGGTTCATTACCATATGACAGGGTAAACCAGTGTAGAGTTTTTGAAAAGGTTGGAGTCGATTATGGTGGTCCATTTTCTGTGAAGTTGCATCGTGTTAGAAAGCCTATAATTTACAAGGCTTATATTGTGCTTTTTGTTGATTTTTTAACAAAGGCAATACATATTGAGCTTGTCTCCAATATGACCACTGAAACATTTATAAATTGCCTAAAAAGGTTTATTGCCCGTCGCAACAAGCCTAGTATAATATATTCTGATAACGGGAGTACATTTAAAGGTGCTAATAATAAACTTAAGGAGTTATATAGTGTCTTCAATAAAGAACATCAAAATTTTGTGCAAAAATTTGCAACAAACTTAGGAATAGACTTTAAGTTTATCCCCAGTTATTCTCCTGTATTTGGAGGCCTGTGGGAGGCAGGAATTAAGAGCGCCAAGCATCATATGAAGAGAGTGGTTGGAAATGCGGTACTAACCTATGAAGAGTTAAATACAGTAGTGGTACAAATAGAAGGAATCTTGAACTCGAGGCTATTGACCGCATTGCCAACAACTGATCCTCATGATACTTCTTATTTGACACCGGGTCATTTTCTTACAGGTGCCTCTTTTTCTGCCATACCTGATTCAGATGTTACTAAGGTTCCTTTAAATAGGTTATCATTCTGGAGGCAATGTACCCAGATGATGCAAAACTTTTGGAAAGCCTGGCATAGGCAATACCTTACACAGCTCCAAAATAGACCAAAATGGCACACAGCTGTGCCTAATATTGAAGTAGGTACTTTGGTAATTATAAAGGAAGACAATATTCCTCCTTTACACTGGCCAATGGCTCGTGTCATAGATGTGCATCCAGGTTCTGATAAAAAGGTAAGAGCATTGTCTGTAAGAACTACCAAGGGTTCTATAATTCGCACAAGTGTGACAAAGGTTTGCCCATTGCCTATAGATAACAATTAAGCTACGCTCATGGCTGGTTACTGTTTTAAAATTACAAGCTGTAATTCTGTCACCGTAGGCCTAGATGCGTTGCCATATCAACGATGCCAAGGTGAATAGGGTTACTTAAAAACCCTTACAGTGGTTACTTAGGTTTAACTTCCATTGTGACACTGGTGTAGTGTGTGTGCAGCATGCACTATACATAAACACTGCAGCCACCAGCTTGAACTTCATGTGTTAATTTTTTTACCAAAAAAGGTTTTTATTTTATTTAGGTAGCATAGAAGCCGATGGCATTCCTGGTTTTCTTTTTCTACTAATTATATTACTTTTCTGTGTTTCTCAGATGGGATAATTTTATGTTCTTTGAGACTGTTCTGTCTCCCTTTTTTATGTGTGCAGCTTATTGTCATTGACATAAAAAAATAATGTTTTTAACATAATTGTTGTATATGCCAGTAAAACTTGGCATTTTGCTGCTTCTGTCACCGTAGGCCTAGATGCGTTGCCATACTTATCAACGATGCCAAGGTGTGCAGAGCTGCCACCCCTGTGGCTTTTCTCATTACCTATTTTAAGTATTATTTCTCATTAGACTTAAATACTGACTATGTAAAAAACAAAAAAGAAATGCTGTATTAAACACAATTTATTAAAAATAAACAACTGTGTAATGTTGGCTGTTGTATGATGACAAAGAATCTCATAATAAATAACTGCATTTAATATGCTAGTGTGTACAATTGTTGTCCTGATACACATAAGAAATGTTTGTTATGACTGACTAGTTGTAAAATTTAACTGGAAGCTGACTTCATTAGCTTTCCTTTTATATTACTATTGAACATTGTAATGTGTATATTGTAAGGAGTTTTAAAATTGTTTACTAAGGGTCAGGGAAACTTATGTTTTCAATTTCTAAAACTAAATATAACAAATGTTTTGTAGAGTTCTAACATGTAACATAGTTTGAAAATTAGTCTCTGTTTCTTGCCCTGGGCCCCAATTTATGTATGAAACACACCTAAAATTATAGTTTGGCAACATTGTATTCAGTTCCGGGCTTGGCCGCTAGGTGTCGTCCCAAGCTCTCTCTCTTCTCTTGCATTCAGCAACGCCTATGCGTGCTATCAAAAATAATGTAAAAACTTATAATACAGTCCATTAAAAACAATCCATGTGGGAGTTTAATTGATAAATAAGGAACCAGCAGCGACCCCCACAAACTTGATATACCGGCGATTGTTAAAGATATCTTAAACACCGATTTCTCCCCCGTCCTTTGTTTGACGGATTCTAATTTGGCGACTGACAAACTTATTGGGATTTTGTCTTCGCTCACAGTGTCCCGGACCTTGCCATTGCGTACTCCTCGACGCACACGAATACTTAAGCCATGGGTTACCCCTGGTCTCCTTCGCTGCATTAAAAACCGCGACAGACTACACTTAAAATCTAAACGGGATTCAAATAATCTGGTTCTAAAAACTACTTATACGAGGTATAGGAATTTCTGTAATACTTTATTAAAAAGAACAAAATGTATGTATGAGCAGAAACGTCTGGAGGAGGCCAGAGGTAGGCCCAAGGAAACATGGAAAGTCATAAAGCAGATAGCAAACATGCAACGTTCAAAATCGGCAGCACGAGAGCTTTTAACTCTATGTCAGAATCCAGTTGCCTCGGTAAATGATGTAAATTCTTTCTTTGGAAACGTTGGCAGTACTCTTGCTGACAAAATAACTCATGACAGCAATTCTGCCCATCATACTGTAAACTGCACATCCATGTCTAACCACTCCCAAGTAAACTCTATGGCGATACTGGACGTGGATGTCGGTGAGGTGGAGGAGATTATTATGGAATTGAAAAATAATTGCGCAGTCGGTTACGATGGTATTCCGTCTACTATATTGAAACTTTCCCGAAACAAGCTTATTCCAGTTTTGACCTATATCTTTAACCTTAGCATTTCTACTGGTAACTTTCCTAGCGCACTTAAGAAGGCTCTAGTGCACCCTATCCACAAAAGTGGATCCAAGCACAGCCCAAATAACTATCGGCCTATCTCGGTACTCACTTGTATTTCCAAGGTATTTGAAAAAATTCTAAACAGACGCCTTATTAAATTTCTCGATAAGCATAGTATTATAGCTCCCAACCAATTCGGTTTTAGGAGTGGTAAGTCTACAGAGGACGCAGTAGTTGAGCTGACAGATACTATTATTAAAAATATTGAAGAAAAACGTAAAACTATTGGCGTATTCTTGGATCTTTCCAAAGCATTCGACACTGTCTCTGTGTCCATTTTATTAAATAAAATGGAAACTATTGGTATCAGAGGCATAGCATTGGATGTATTCAAAAGTTACCTAACAAATCGCACTCAGAGTGTTATTATTGAAAACATAAAAAGCTCCGACATATCGCTTAATTACGGGGTGCCGCAGGGAAGTGTGCTTGGACCTACCCTTTTCCTTATATACATAAACGACTTGTGTTCTTTACAACTAAAAAACTGCAAAATATTTACTTATGCTGATGACACAGCCTTGGTCGTGGATGGAGATGACTGGGCTTCTGCGGTTGAAAATACTGAACGAGCGCTACGACATGTTGCCTGTTGGCTGAGAGTAAATCTGCTGACCTTGAATGTAGAAAAGTCTTCATTCATCTCATTTTCCCCGAAAGCATCAAGTCAACCGGAAAGTGGATCCCTCAAGATTTCCGTTCACAGCTGTAGCGATCAAACTGATTGCAGATGCTCATCACTAGCACGAGCCCATCACATCACATACCTAGGTGTTGTCATAGACTATAAACTTAGCTGCAAATAGAAAATTTGTCCTCTAAAATTAGGAAATTATTATATGTGTTTAAGAACTTAAGAGCTGTATTAGAACCAAAAACTTTAAAATCTATATATCTTGCGCTAGCACAGTCTCTTTTAACATACTGTATTAGTGCATGGGGTGGAGCAGCAAAAACAATACTGCTCCGTGTAGAAAGAGCTCAACGAGCAGTCCTGAAAGTTATGACCGGTAAGCCTTATAGATATCCTACTTTCCAACTTTATCAGGAATGCAATGTCCTTCCGGTGAGGAGCCTCTTCATCCGCCAGGTTGTGCTGAGAAAACATAAAAATCTCTCATTTAACGATAATCTAACGTCTAATCGACGTAGAACTGATAGGGTCTGCATAACTCACCGTTGCCGTACTGCCCTTTCTGGTAGACATTTTTGTTTCCTGAGTCCTCGTTTATATAATAGAGTTAACAAAAGCTTAAACATTTATAGGCTAACATTACGAGAGTGCAAACACAAAATCACAAATTGGCTGTCCACTCTAGCATATGATGAAGTAGAGGATTTGCTACACTCTTGTTAAATGTCAACTACACACACACACTCACACACACACACACACACACACACACACACACACACACACACACACATTCACACACACACACACACACACACACACACATTCACACACACACACACACACACACACACACACACACACTCACACACACACACATTCACACACACACACACACACACACACACACTCACACACACAAGCACACACACACGCACTTAAACACACCCCTTAAACTTACCTACATAAGACACAAAATCCATACGTATGCATTGCATGCGCTTACGTGTCACAAGGGCATGCAGGTTTTTAGTTCCTAAGTGTTTGGTTTGAATGTTTTACTTACCTCCAAGAAGACTGTACCCTAACTTAGTTATACACATGTCATTAAACATTGTTGCCTTTCATATATCGCACATGTTCCTGGGATGGGGGCCTGGAGATCTGTATTACAGGATCTTTCCTAGTTCGGACTCCAGCCCCTCACAAAGAGTTCTTAAGTTAATCGTTTATACACTTTGTTAACATAATGCCTTTGTGAGGTGAAATAAACATTTTTTTTTTTTTTTATTACCTGGTATCAGTGGTACACAGATTTCATTGCTATTGGTACATAATGACAAAGTGTTAAATTCTAAGTTCAGATTACTTTTATACTTTGTAAGAAAGTCAAGTCCTAGAATTCCATCGCTAGCACAGAATAAGTTCTCGAATACGTGGAACTTGTTTATGAATTCCTTTCCCATGAACGTAAGTCGTAATATAACACTACCTATTGAGCTAAGCTCACCACACACACCGTTTATTTTGACTCGTCCGGGCTGAAACGGAATATTTTGCTGAATCAGTTTCTCGTACTTTATTGCGCTTATGGTCGCACCCGTATCAACTAACCAAGTACTTGAATCGTTGCTAAGTGATAATTCGACTGCATTGTAATTTGCGTAATAACATTCATTGGTATGACAATTTCGGTTGTTTTCCGTATTAGTGACGAAAAAATTCGCTAGAGTTCTCTGTTGACTGTCTCAAGTCGTAGGTATTTGTCGCATTATCATTTAGCTGATTTTGGTTATTTGGAACCAAAACATTAACATCACGCCTGTTTTGTCTATTGTAAGTACTGTTATAGTACGTACCTCTGTTTCCTTGCTGATAACGGGCGCGCTGGCGGGCCGCCTGCTGCTGCGGTGATCTGTAAGTTGCGTGCCCAAATCCACGCGTAGGATGACCATGCTGACGCTGGTTATATTTCGAATAACCCCGATTACGGAAATTACCACGCCCTCGTTCTCGATGAGAGAATCTATTACTAGAATAGCGATTTTGCTCAATTCTCATTACCGAGGCGTTAGGTACCGTAGAAACCTCTTCGTCTTTTGCTCCCCTTATGGCTTCATTTAAGCTTTTATAATCCCTAGCAGCAATTATTGTGCTAAGGTGACCATTCTGTAAGCCGTCCGCGAAACGTTTTATCGCAGTTTTTTCGTTTATTGGTCTTAAGACTTCAAATTTACTTGAGTCGCCGTCGGCTTGCGAGATGGTCAGCTCATCAAATAATTTTTCAATTTCTTTTCGATAATCCTCAATAGACCTATTCCTTTGTGATGCGTTCTGCAACTGCTGCTGCAAAGGTGTATACGATTTTTTCTCTAATAAATGTTTTTTCATGTCGGTAACGAGTAACGCGACAGTTATATAACTCTGTTGCAATCTTAGTTTTGCACCCTCTGTGAGTCTGGTTTTTAGTATAAATGTAATAAGTAAGGCCTGAGAGGCAGTATCTAATAAAGAACTGTACATTTCAATTGCCGAAATGAGCTGTTTAACTTCTTGTTTATCATTCATAACCGGCAATAACGCTACCGCGATTTTTTAAGTCGAATTTTTCCATGTTTTTTGTTTTAATATCGTCTCTTAAGGTATCGAAATTAGTATAGTTCTTTATCTTCGCAAACACATTTTCAATATTTTCAATAATAAGCTTTAAAACATAATCCGAAAGTCCAGATGACTCCGGTTCATTAGTTTTACATGCAAGAATAGTTTTATAATCTTGATAATATTTATATGCTACTTGTATTTTCTTTTGTACTAAATCCTTATATTTAAGTCTTTTTGTGGGACCTAGTTTTCTTAAATCTATTTGTATTTCGGTAAGCTTTGTGGATATAAGTTGTAATTCACATGCCATTAATTTTAACACATTAGTCCGATAAAATTATCGTGTTAACTAAGAGTAGAATAAAAGATAAACTTTAAAACATACCGATGTCGCACTTTAATTATTTGCACAACACTCACTGCGTGACGAACTGCCCGTTTTCTAGACTTGATCCGTATCTGCTCTGGGTTGAGGCATCCGTCCCGACAAACGCAGCTGGATCCGACGGACGAATTCTGCATGAATAGTTTTCTGCATCCACGATTTCTGACACTCCTTACATTTCTTTAAGGCCAAAATAAGTATAAATATGCCAAGTGCTGCTAACAATATGGTCAGCAGTATGTTATTAATGTCCATCCCGTGTCTCTCTGACTCGCTGTCCGCTGCTGTATTTTTGCCTGCACCCGCTGTTTGGGCGATGATAATTTCTTTATCCTCTGTTTTTGAATAGGATTTCCCCATCTTGTTTTCTTATTTCCAGTCCGCACTGGCAGAAGAAAATCACTAACAACAGCACTATTAGTCCAAAAGCCACGACAATCTTTATAAACACTTCTTCGAGAAAGTCCTGTAATCGTTCGAGCGCGGCGTTATGATCGCACTCTGGTCCGGAACACATTGTAATTTTTTTACTTAATAAGATATAGTTCGCTATACTGCCCCCAGTCGACGTGCCGGAATGCGCGTCGTCAGCGAATTTGCGCTCCGCGGCGTCCCGGTGCCTCACCGGCGCCGCATGGCAGGGTCGCCATGAGGTGAGGTGAGGGGGGAGTGAATTAGAAAGACGTCTGTACTAGTAAACGTATGCTTTAATACTGACTAAACATGTGGCCACACAATACATAAGTATATTATAGTTGCTCCACCTCAGGATTTATGACACTATTGCAGAAACTATTTTCCCTTTCGATTGTATTATGTCATTTTGCGCCTATATACAGGAAAGAAACTGAGAGAAAGGTAGTGTTGAACATCGTGACTCAAGTTGCTGGGAGCCGCTCTCGCATAAAAAATGGCGTCAAAACCTGACCAATCACATAGGGGCACAAAGTTGTCACGCCGTCATTTAGTGACGTAGGAACATGTCCTTTATTCAAGATAAAGATTTGCCTGTTCTGCACCTCACTGTGTACTTAACTCGAAAACGTATTATTTTGTTTTGCAGTGTTATTACAGACAAGCAGCGATATATATGTCGTACAGACGCAGTTATTTTGCACGAGCCCGGCACTGTTTTCGCGGAGTAGCAAGGTAATTTGTTCCTCTTTGTTGATTCCTAGCCGTCTTGAACTTGGACCAATTGTCATCACACCGATCCCGCTTGTAAACGCGAAACGCTCTATCACGCCGCGCCATTGCCATCCGAACAGCCCTGGTTATCCACGGGGCCGGAGGGCGCTTGAGCCGCACTGAGCGTACCGGTGCGTGTGCGTCAAACAGCTTAAAAATCTGAGACTTGAAAATTGAAACTTTTCATCCATTGATGACGCACCAAACAAAGGCTCCCAGTCGACCAATGAAGCATCCCTCCGAAGCTTCTCTGCGTCCAACCTCGCAAATCCACAAATGAGCACCTTCCTTGGTTTTGGCTTAGTCGTTTTTATCTTGTACGTCAAGAAAACAAGATTGTGACGTGAAAAGCCTGGAGCCAAAAATTGGCCCGACTTAACCACATCCTCAATAGATGACGCGAGCATAACGTCCAACCAGGATTCAGGGGATTCAGAATTCCGGTGTGTAGCACTCAGGGGCAGCACAGAAAAGTCAGCAGAAGTAACAATGGAGCTGAATCTACGTGATCTAGAACCTTCTCTCAGCAAGTCCGTATTGAAGTCTCCCATAATTATGTGATGCGTGCACTCCGAGCCAATAGGAGAAAGAAGAGTTTCAAAGGACGCGAAGTAGTCAATGGTTGGAGGACAATACACCACCCAAGCACTACACGAACTACACGTACCTTAGCCTCGACCACCAGGTGCTCCATTGAGGCTGAATAATTAGAGGGGAAAGAATCTGAAAACTTGTATGAAATATCCGACCGAAGATAGATAGCTACACCTCCGTCGCCTTTGCCTGTGCGATCATTGCGCAACAAAGCAAACCCAGGGATGCCGTAGGAAGTGGATGAAAGACTTGGCTTAAGCCAGGTCTCAAACACAAGAATGGCGTGCACATTGTAAGTGGAGAAAGCATTTAGCAAGTCAGTATAATGACTCGGTATTCTTTGAGCATTGATATGGCATACGTTAAAATGATAAAAGTTGTTCTGGAATTCACGCACCAACGACAGTCCAAGTGTGTTTAGCTGGCCCGACGAATCAAGCGAGTGAAAAGAAGAGGACGAGTCGCAAGCAGAATGGAAAGAGTCATCGAGTTCATCATCACACATATAAATATATATAAAATAAAGTAAATATATCTATAAGCTTAGGCAATAACACGAATAAACACTACTTATAAACAAACCGCCAGTAGACCCGCCGGTCGACCGCTACCGCTTGTATACGAGCTATTAAATAATAATAACGCAGATAACATTAACCATCCACTAACATAAATACAAACAATAGCATGGTTAAACTTTAAGTGAAAATGACCTGAACAAAAATTAAACAATAAGTCAACTTGATAACAGAAGAAAAAGAAATACTTCACTAAAATTCCGTGTTCCGCTGCACTTAAGCAGTGGGACAGTTTTTGAACACATATCGCCAATCCCTATGTTCACTTTCAAGTAAACGAAAAAGCTGGCTGCATAGCCTCAGTCTCCTTTGCCTTTTTCTTGGTTAGGGATAGTTGAAAAAAAAATTAAAGTTTAAAAAACTGTTACCCGACTACGGAAAAAAACTAAAAAGTAAAAAATAAGTTGTGACTGATTGCTATCATTGTCTTCTAGAGTAAGGCAAGTGTGGTGTATAGACAATAAAGGTGCCCTCCGGCCCGCCCGCTCCCCGCACTATGACGACTGACGTCAGGGTGAACGGACGTACCGCAAGAGTACAATACCAAATTGTGTTGTTTTATTGTGCTTCCCTGGTTGCCCCGAAAGCGTAAACATCACATTGGCGACGAGGATGAAGAACGTGAGTCAAATAAACAATTTTTACGATTGTAAATGACTAACAGTACAATTTTCTTTATGAAAAAAAAAGGGAATGGAGGTATGCAAATAAAATCAAATATTTAGTGTTGTTTTCCCGAAGCGTGGTACACGAGCTATAAATCAATAGTAAGTGGACCACTATTTGCCAGCAACGGGCATGCAAGTAGAAATCTAACTAAATGTCCATGTCACAACATAATAAATGTCCAACAACAATAAATAAATAAAAGTACTTGCGGGGGGTCGTTAAAGCTTTTTCCGTTAACGCAGTTGTTAAATCAGTTGACGTTTTTAACTGGGTTTAATAAAATATACTTATGTTGATTGATTTGTTCGGCGAGACGAATGGAAACAGTTCCTTCTACTGCTTTAAAAACGCTAACTGTAGTTGACGTTTAACTAGTTATCGAAAAACGATTGACGCGTTGACGATAAAAAACGGTTGAATTACTAGTGCGTTGATTCAACGCTCACTCCTAAAAAATTACAAATAAATCTTAATTTCCTATAACTATTATGATGATAATAGTTATGTTTATAATTTAATTACTGAAATAATTTTAATTCATAACAATAATGAAATTAATAGTATTTTAACAGTAACGTACGTACGTTATGTTATAAGAATGTCAACTTAAAAAGCATTTGTGTTTAAAGCATTTTAACCCGTCGAGCGACAGGCCGCTAAAAACAAAATGTGCCACAAGCGACCAAGATTTTTTTTGGGTATTTTTTTTTTTATCTTTATTTTTATAAAAGGGCTTTTGTCAAACACTGACGATGTCAGCCCCGTAAAATTGTTTACATGGTACTTTTTATATTAATTGTGAGTATAATCGAATTAGAATCCTAGCCTGCTCAGATAACGGGTATGCTAACCAACTGTTGCAACTACCTACATTTAGATTCCTTTTAATACCCAAACTTTGCCGCTGGGCTTCGTTCCGCACACATTCCATCAGTATGTGGTGTATATCCTCTAACATGTCGCATTCTGGGCACTTAGGGGAAACAGCTACTCCCATTAAGTGCTTGAACTTGTTTGACGGGATGTGTCCGGAACGGAGCCTCAGTAATACTACTATATCTCTTCTGCTCAAGCGAAGTTCCGCGAACCACGGGTCACGAGGAGGCTGACACTGTATAGTTTTGTACCATATTCCTTTGGTTAGTGAACGTTCATCAAAATATTCTCGCCACAAGTTTCTGCAGTTCATTTTCACTTTTCCTAGTATTTCACTATGTAAGGGTAAACAATTGTATGGTATGCCTTCACTTATTGCTTGCTTGGCCGCTAGATCAACCTCCTCGTTACCCTTGATCCCAACATGAGAGGGTATCCAGTGGATGGTTACCTCTTTATTTAGCCCCTGGTTACACATTGAATCTAGAATGTTGTAGGCTATCGGATGCCCTCGACTACTCGAGGGTAACCGAGCCAAGTGAGAAAGTGCACTTTTAGAGTCTGACAAGATAGCAACCTTGTTGTCTTCCAAAGATGCCGAGTATGACATCGCTTCAGATATTGCAATCAATTCGCAATGCATAATAGAAATATCACTCTTAATATTAAATCTTTCTCGAATTTCTGCTTGCAGGTCATAGAAGGCTGCACCGCATCCGTCTTCATCCTTGGATCCATCAGTGTATACTTTATGGAATGAGCTATATTTATTGACAAGGTAATCGGAACATTTTTTCCGTAAATCTTGTGCGGTAATTCTTCTCTTTGGAACTTCTATGTCGTCAACTTGTATCTTAATGTTTTCTTTAACATCATAATAGCTAATCCATTTACTAAGGATATACATTGGTAATTTCGAAACGATATTTATACTAATTTGATAATACTGTCTGTGAGTTTCTACAAGTAAGGGAAGTTTTTTCCTTCTCCAATACATATCCTGGCATAATTGATTAAGATCCTCCAGAACATGCATGGTAGTGTTGTTCCCCATTGATTTAGATCTAAGCCAGAATTTAGCCGCCAGATATTTCCTGCGAATGAACAAAGGCTGCAGGCACAATTCACTTTCCATGACATGTGTGGGGGTGCTCCTTATAAATCCACCTATCACTCTCATGGCCTGATTTTGTACTTTATCCAGTTTGTATAGATGACTTTTTACACTGGTATCGTATAAAAAACATCCATAGTCCAGCCTACTACGGATAATCGCTATGTAAAGACGTCTTAGATGTTTGGGGTCGATTCCCCATTTTGACCCCGCTAAAACTTTAAAAATATTTAGAAATTTGAGTGTCTTTTCTCGAGTCTCGTTAATGTGCCTACCCCATTTTAGATTTCTGTCAAACCACATACCCAAATACTTAACGCTATCTACTTGTTGGATTGGATTATTATCGGCTTTTAATTTAACGGTGTATCTCTGTAAGTTTCTAGGGTAGCCCCTGATAAAGACGCATACCTTAGTTTTTTGATGAGATATACTCAAGCCTATTGGTTCTATCAGAGAACTAAGCGTTACCAACGCTCTCTGAATAGTTGCTGAGGCCTTCTCAACCGTATGACTGCTGGTATAAAGTACAAAATCATCCGCATATTGTGATATAAACACCTCTTTCTGTAACTCCTTGCAAATATGGATAGTAGCCACATTGAACAATAGTGGTGATAAGGGATCCCCCTGTGCTATTCCAATGCTGCAGTTTCGGCTAAGAGTTTCTTGATTAATCAGCTCAATAGTCAGTCGTCTTGAATGTAAAAAACTCCAGAGATAGTTACAAATGGTGCTTCCCACCCCAAAATTGTCCAATGTGCATAAAAGATTGATTAAATTAACATTATTGTACGCGCTATCGATATCAACAAAGCAAGCAACAGTTGGATTTGCCTTCGTTATACAACTTTGAATTCGTGTGACTAGTCTAGATAGACTATCCATGCTAGACTGAGACCTTCTGAAGCCTACTGTCTCATCAGAAAAATGGCTACCTCTTTCAAAGAACCACTCCAATGTGCGGGTAATAATTAAGTGCAGAGTTTTACATAAATAAGACAGCAAAGCAATAGGTCTTACACTAGAAACTAACCTATTATCCCCACCTGGCTTCGGTACAGGAACTATTTTAACTGTTTTCCACTGACTTGGTACGAACCCAGAACACAAAAACCTGTTATACAATGATACCAATATATTTTTAGCGCTAATTGGAAGGTTTCTAATCATCGAGTAAGAGACCTCATCAATTCCTGGAGCGGAATCAGAATATTTGATAACATATGTCAATTCCTGTACCGAAACAGGAGAAGACAGCTGAGGATTATTTGAGATAAAATCAGGGGCGGCTGGGGTCACATAATCCGGCGTTAGACTGTTCAAGAGGTATTGAGCTTTCTCTCGGTTAATCTCGCTTCTTGCGGACTTGTAACCCTTTAACCATCTCATTTTAGTCCACATCTCACTTGACGATGTCACATCATCTATATTACTACAAATTCTTCCCATGACTTAGCTTTTCCGTTCCGTATTGTTTTTTGTGCCGTCTTGACCTTATTTTGTAGCTGTTCCATGTTGCGTGGCGTAGGATTGCGCCTAAAATGAGCCAATGCTTTGCGTCTTTCGGCTACAGCTTTTGACATATCTGGATTCCAATATGGTTTAGGCGCAAACCTGCGTTGACGTAGAGGGTTGTCGCATAATTTTATAAATGGGACGCACTCGTCTGCTGCTTTATTAATAATTCCAATAAAATATTAATAAATCCTCAGCTACTAAGTAGTCTATCATTAAGCTCTCCACAATTATTCTATATTTCGACCAGTCGGCCTTCTTAAAGTTCCTTTTCCTTTTTATCGGTCTAGAGTTGGTCAATTCCGTTTTTGTTTTAACCATAAGATGATCACTGCCTAGATTTTCATTCAGGACAGACCAGTCAAATTTAAAGGCAATATCATCAGATATCAGGGTTAGGTCTGGAGATGATTTTTGAGTTGTTCCATTTACTAGTTTAACCCTAGTATGCGTACCATCATTTAGTGAAATATAGTTGTTTTCTAATATTGCATCAAAAATCTGTCCACCCCTTGAATCTATCCTAGTGGACCAATTTGTATGATGGGCATTTAAGTCCCCAGCTATTAAGGTTTTCCGACCACTTAATGAAAGAATTTCATCCCAGTCTCTGGGAGAGGTATTGACTGATGGTGGGCAATACACGGAAAGTAAATTTTCTAAGTGATCACAATTAAATACTCTAACGTGTAAAATCTCTATTCGTGAGTTAGATAATTCCACAAAGCATTGCTGAGCCTTTATTGATCTGTGGGTTAAAATAGCCACTCCTCCATAGCCATCGTTTCGATCCGATCTAAAGATATTATATCCACTTATCCTGAGGTAACTGCCTGCTGCTAACCATGTCTCACTAATTAATGCGATATGGTTTTTTTCTTGACATAGGAGAGCTTCGAGTTCTACTTGTTTAGGTCGAATGCTTTGCGCATTCCACTGAAGCAGATTTACAGAGATGTGTGGGTTGTACTGAGCCATAACTGTTTTATGAGGTTGAAAACAGGCTAGTCTACTAAGTATTGCCCGATAATCGCTAGTAGACCCTCTAGGAGAATATACGCGCAATCTTTTAGTTTATGTGTCCATGAATGACTGCTGTCGTCTTCGCATATTTTTTTTTTGAGTTTATTTATTAGCACCTGCCATGTAATTCGGTCTTTCAGTTCTGATCTGTTGCTTTTACTCGGCTGTTCGATGTTTTCGTGTTCACTCTCACTTATTTCCCCGCAAAATTCAAAAACGTCATTGTTTATTTTCTTAGTATTCCCTTCCTGATTCTTTTTCGCTCGTTTAGTTAACGTTTTCTTCTTTTGGACTTGTATGTTTTTCTTCGTTACACTAGCATAAGTAGGGGCAGTGCTCGTATTTGCAACAAATCTTTCGGAATGTCGTGTGTGTCCAACTGCTAAATACGATTGTGACGTAGTGTCCCGTGGAGCTTGTGAGAACCCCTCACCAGGTTTAGGTGACGGTGGCGCATATATTGACAGCGCTTTTTTGTATGTACAGTTAAAAGTTGCCTTCAAATCTCTGATCTTTTTTTCCCTTATGTACCTTGGACACACTTTAGCCATCGCCATATGTCGCCCTGAGCAGTTGTTACACAGAAAATCCGTAGTGTCACAGTTCTCGTGATTCTTAGTACACTTGGGACAAATTACTTTGTAGGAAGGGCACACTTTGACTGTGTGACCGAATCGCCAGCAGTGAGAGCACTGCGTTACTGGAAAAGTGTAAGGGTCTACTTTTATCTTAGTGTCAAAAACACCTACGAAGGCGGGTAGTGATGGGCCTTTGATACAAATCCTTACTGCTTCACTGGGCTCCCAATGGCCGTCGTTAGTATCTTTCCGTTTTAATCTCTTTACTGCCAAAATGACTAAGTCACTCCGCAGTTCTTGAAGGATTTCTTCTTCTGTTAGGTCTAGGTCGATGTTTTTAATGGCACCATAGGAATGGTTTAATTCCATGGTTCTTTGACACTTAAAACCATTCTCGTTAAAGGCCCTAGACCGCATGAGTATCTCAGCACTATCTTCACTGTCAAATTGTAGCAACACTTTATATGTATTTATGTATTTTATTCTAGATACGTTCTGTATATTTTCCAAACGCAGCATTTTTGCTACTTTAAATTGCTTGGGTAATTGTTCGGAACATGTCACCGATACCTCAATTTTGTTTTCCAGTATTGCAGTTGAAATACCGCTGTTTGCTTTTCGTGTGACTCTTTTGACTTTTCGTGCAACTCTAGTCCAGCTGTCTTCTTGGTGGCTTTTTAAGTTTCTCTTTAAACTTCTTTCTGTGTCCATATTATGTTCGTCCATCTCCTTATCCGAATGAATAATACTGCCGATATTGCTCATAGACAAGTCACTTTCAATGTCTTCACAACACATATCATTCTCCCCGTCGTTTTGCGAGATATTCGCTATCTCGCTAGAATTCATTATTAAGACTCAAACTGTTTACATAATAACGTAAACGCGGCGCACGTATGCACGGAGCGAGGCGCTTGAACCGGTTAGGAATCGAACAATAAACCGACACGTCCTGCGATCACCAGCGCCCGCGCGCAACTGGGTATTTTTTTGCTAAGTACCTTCTTCAGAAAAACGTAAATTCTGGTCGTGTACTGTAATAATAAGCTACATGATATATATCGCTGGAAAGCTGAAAAAAGCCATCATGTATCTAAAATATAATCAGGAATACCCACTTGTTTGAATATGTTGAAAAAAATCGTTTTCTTTTGTTTTGAGTTTGTTTTTGGCACACCTCGAAATACTTTGACACATTACACTAAATGAACTGACACTTTTCACATTTTCTTATCATTACTTGAAATTTTATTAGTTAACGCATGGAATTTATTAATAAGTAAATCACAAGACGCATAGTTCACTTCACAATAATTGTTTATTTACACCACCTAAAAACCGTGCCTCTTAGTTGGCCATGACACGCGCGTTGACTGAACGCCGGGACCGTTGGCAGAAAAACTTTAAAAACTTGATTCTTAAAAAAATAGTTAAAATATTTTTGGACGTTTTATTTGTACTTAATTACATATAGATATTGTACATTTGGAACTAGTAGTAATTAAGTCAATATTTTGCAGCAGGCTAAATTCATGCTTGTGTAGTTATTTAGCAAATAATTATTAAAGCAGATTAGTTTGTGAAGTACATAATATTTTCTACCCATTGACGGCGTAGTACTTTACCACGTTTTATTTGCTGTTTATAAACTATAAAAAATCGTTATACAAATTCCATGACGCATTTTTCATCTTTGCAAAAGTAATATAAACTTATTTATTATCCTAGTAATGTTTTTTTCTTAACAATTCATGCACTTTTGCAAAGATGAAAAATGCGTCATGGAATTTGTATAACGATTTTTTTTTAAATATAGATATCTAATTTGATATTATAGCTAGTATCAAGCTGGTTAGAGATAAAAACGAAAATTTAGGCAAGAGTTGATCCTGCAAAAGTATGTACAGGTACGCAAATAATGCAGTTAGTCGGCATATACGTAATTTGGATGGTGTTAAGCAAACCATGGAACGGTATGCACAATTACTCGTGTAGATTGAGCAATTTTATTTTAACTCAAAGTCGTGGAAAGCTTTATTTTGTTCGGTTGGACATTGAAGTTTAGCATGAGACTACTTGACGATTATTTTGCGATTTGAACATTTCTTTGGGTTCAAAACTCAAAATATCCAACAATATCAATTACGTAAATTTTGGTCGGTTGGGTATTAAATTGTTGTATGAAATAGCAAGGGTTTATTTCACGATTTATTTAACTATTGTTTACATTACTAGCTGAAAATCGTTGAAAACATCACCTGTTAGGCTGTTACATACATTTTGGTCGGGTGGGTATTAAATTGAAGTTTAGTTTTTTTTTATATTAAATAATACCGTCAACTAATTTGAATCATATGCCAATGTAGAACATTATCGCAATGTGACATCGCTGGGATAATATGAGGTTTATTCACAAGTCATTATGGCATTTATTTAGACATGGTACTACAGTGGGCTATGAATCAAATTGGTTAACTGTACCTTACTCAAAATCATACATACATTTTTGTGGGGTGGGTATGGATAATAATAAAACAGCAGTAGTAAGTAGCAGCAGTTTTATAAAAGCAAACCAGGAAAAACTTTTCAACGAAAACGTATAATCAAAAACAAAACAATACAGATAAAAACATATAAAACAGCTGGTGGAAGGGCTGAAGTGGTTGGAGGCGCTGGAGCAGCAGGTGGAGCATCTGAAAGACAAAGATATTAGTATGTAAAGTTATACTTATTACATTACACAAGTTATTCACAGAAAGATTGTAGCGAGATTCCTATGGAACACGGTTTCATTTAATTTCATTTTCTACCATTACTCAAACGATAAAAACTTTAACAAGTAATTAATAGATTCAGGCATTACTTTGCGGAGATCCATAGCAACAACTTGAAACAAATTACCATGCTACTCCGCGAAATTACAAATTAACCTTATATTATATCATCTGACTTGGGAATTCTAAGGTTAATCATACTGTAACAGTTAATCAAGATTTACCGAGGACGTTGGGCATGAGCATCCATCCACCCATTTTCTTATATGATCATAATTGTATTCTAAAGTTGCTTCTCCCTCCTCTTCGTCTGTGTCGCATGCCACTGCTCTTTCTATAGCAGAAACGCTGAAAAAAAAAATGCTGTTATTAGTACATACGTGGCAAACGATATCAGGTGCACACATCACACACAGCACACTTCCGGTAAATAAGTACTTACTGAATGGACTTTTCCAGCTTCATTTTATTTTTGATAGACCCCTTTGTGGTTGTCTCCAGCTCCACCATGCTGCATGGGCGTATTGAACTCCGAGGGATCCTCAGCACATTGCGTGCTATGAAGTTTCTAAAATATAAACAATATAAAATATGAACAACTATTACTAGCGTTAGGGTTTCTGTATGATGAAGGAGAAATTTATATAATACTCAGGTAGGAGGCCTAGGTTCTGGTTCACTAACACGTCCCGCTGGGTGTCCTGAACGCCCGCCATAATAAATTGCCGCCTGGGTAGGGAGCGCGGCTGCTGGCTGGGTCGATCCTCCAGGCGGCACAGACCGTGCCCGTATTGATATTCTCCTAAAAATAAATATGTATTAAAAATTTCATGTAGGCAAAAAAAAAAGAAAACATTGAAGCTAAAAATTAAATACAATTTACAGAATAATCCAAAAACAGTATTAGTCAGAAAGAACCACAATGTGTATATTCAAAAACTAATATTATACGTTGTAGGTATGTGTACCTCTAATGGATAACACAACAACAATTAATTTATTTATTACAATAAGATCAAAAAAAACTTAATAATCACTTTACACTGTTATTTTGACGATTAATACGAGTAAATAAAAAAAACTAATTCATAACTTTTTTGTCAACAGTACATTTGCACCATTTTTGCACTTGTCTGGTTGAAAGCCTTATTACACCAAGTTTATCCAATAATAGAATAATCAAACAATAAAATCGGATTCCTGGATAAATTTGCAACAAAGTTATCTACATTTCATGACATATTGAGTAAAATAATTACGTTTTATCACTTAAAAACACTGGTCTGAAATCGCGTCAGATTGCATCATCAAAAGTTCAAGGCTTTTTTCTCCAAATTTTCTTTCAACTTGTCTAAAATAAATATTCAAAACAAATACTTTATTTCATTTCCAGTAATTTGATATATAATACAAATAACCAGCACTTACCATTTCATTTTAATAAAGATGACAAAACACTTGCGCAACTGACAATGAACGACGTATTACCATCAATGGCCGCCTATTCGAATCAGATTTTTTATTTTGAGATTTTGTGGCTTAGATGCTAGGAAAATGGCATGAAAGTAGTTAAAATGTTGCTCTAGTATTAAAGTAACCTTTACGTAATTATTTTTCGCCTGGTAACTTAGTAAAACTACCAAGTTTTAGCCAACGAATCAGCGCCTAGACGCCGCGGCGCGTTATGATCACACGTGTGATCATGGGTCGCTATAGACCAAAAAAAATTCTGATCACACCTGTGATCATGGGGCGCTCGACCGTTTAAGTTTATTACATTTTATTTTCATAATTCAAAACATTCTTGTATTTACCCACTTCTTATTATTTTGCAAGTTTACAAGGTGGTAAACTATTTGGGTCAATTTAATTAACTTATAATATGAAATTTGTTCCTGCATACCCTCCTGAACCATTTTATAAGATCGTTCTATTATCTGGAAGAATATTCAAACAATACAAGTCAGTCAAAAGATGGGCATCTAACACTTACCAAAACAAATACTCTGTTGTAGTGATATAGACTGTATTTAAATTGTTAACCAAGCTTTGGCATAGTAGTGTAAATTACGTTTCACTCTCAGAAAACCTATGTTACAAGATTTATTTAACTTGTTTTCCTTTGTAATGTTTAATAAACACAATTGAAACATTACAATAGCAAGATGGTATAAAATTTGAATTTGTGCACACATAATAATGATGTCAATAATAAAGTAAAGTAAAAGGAAGCTTAAAATATATAAATAACCGACTACAAACAAAAAGAATATTGCTGGTAAGTGTTAGTCAACCAAATGAAGCAACAACAACGAAGAAGAGAAATCTTCTTGAGTCCCTCATAACTGGAAATCATAAATATGATCAGTTATGTAACCAAGGAGTGAAAACTCCTTAAGTTCTTCATAACTGGGAATTACAAATATGTTTAGTTACGCAACATGAAGGAGTGAAAACTCATTGAGTTTTTTATAACTGTAAAATTATGAATGCCCACGGTCAGCTGTATGCTGACAAATAGATAGATAGAGAGATTGATATTTATTCATGAACAATACAAGATAGTGGGTTAGATGTCAATGTCAAAGAATACAAGTACGTCCAAAATGTAAATCACAGTGATATTGAGCTATGACTATTCATAACTACAACGTAAGCTACATGTCAATTTAATAAAGCCTTACGTATCAACTTTAAAAACGTCATCATCGGTGCATAAAAGCACCTCCGCAAAAAGCAGTTTGATTATAATATTATATTCAATTTTGTTTGGGTTGTAATGATGGTTAAAATAGTAAGTTATATTTTAATTAACGCTACCCTCAGTTTTGGGCACAAATTATATTCGACAATTTCAGTAGGTACGTGTGAGCAAACTAAGCTCCCGCTCCTCACTTGTTTTCTATTATAGATATTTTGAACAAATTCTGTAAGTAAAATAAGGGCATACAAAGTAGGCCCCGTAAGAATATCTATTTGCTAAAAATGCTCCCTATAGTGTGGAAACCACTGTAGGGACATTTTAGCTGCGTCGACTCATTTCATAGTGCAAGTGCACTTGAATATGAGCTGACTTAGCACAGCGCGCCCGGGTGCGGGACGCGCCGATTCAGTCTGTATAGAATCGTCCTGGGTACAACTGTAATCCCAATATAGCAAGTAAAACGAGTCCTCCAACAGTGGTGACCCTCGACAAAGGAACACGCAACCTACCTAGAAAACCGGAGTTACTAGAAAAACAGACAGAAACGAAATGACCAACGACCAGGCCACGGCACAGCTTACGAAAGTAGTACAGGACGGAACTCAAGGTCAGCAAGCTACAGCGTCGCCAGTTAGGCTGGACAACATCAGCCAAGCGCCGGCACCGGAAGTCATGGCCATATCCGTGTCGAGCAGAATACCCGAGTTTTGGGTGGACCAGCCAAGGGTGTGGTTTATAAGGACCGAAGCGGTTCTGACACCACAGCGGATTGGGGACGATACTAAATTCGATATGGTGGTATCTAAATTGCCCAAGGAGGTCATATTGCGCCTTACAGATTTTTTGACCCACCCGCCAGCCACAAACAAGTATCAAGCCCTCAAGACCAAGCTGCTGACTATGTTAGAGGACTCGAAAAACAGGCAGGTCGAGAAGCTACTGGGGGAAATGGACCTAGGTGACCAACAGCCATCGCAACTGCTACAACGGATGCGGAACATGGCCAAGGACAACTTCCCGGACGAGACCCTGCGCATCATGTGGCAAAACCATTTGCCGACAACGGTGCGAGCAGTGCTAGTTGCGTCACGAGAGACAGATTTGGACACACTAGCTAGCATAGCAGATGACGTAGCGGAGGCTACGAGGAGCCGTCACATTTCGGAGGTAGCGGCGCAGCACGTCCCAGCACGGGAAACGCCATCAAGCTCCCGGGCAGGTGACACGGCTGTGATACTGGCGGAGATAGCGAAACTCAGCGTACGGATGATGGACCTGGAACGCACGCGGCTAAGTCGGCGAGACTACGGACAACGAGGTCGCGGCGGCCGTTCGGCATCCAGGAGGCGGAGCGCATCGGCACGGCGTCGTCAGCGGAGCGCCGCGGAAAACCCAGATTGGCTCTGCTATTACCATTACCGTTTCGGAGCTAAGTCGACAAAGTGTAGCCAACCTTGTGCTTGGGTTAAAAAGCAGGGAAACGAGTAGGAGTAGCACAGACGCCGACGGAGATCTGTGCTATTGCCCCTGGCCGTCGTTTATGCGTAACAGACTTAAATAGTGGACTTAGGTTTTTAGTTGACACGGGAGCGAACATTTCAGTGTTACCAGCGATCAAGTAGCAGCTTGCAAGCGAGTGTTCTGAATACAAACTTTATGCAGCAAACGGTACGCAGATAAAGACTTATGGTGTGAAAACGTTGTTGTTAGATCTCAAGTTAAGGAGACCGTATCGATGGGACTTCGTCTTAGCGGATGTGAAGCAGCCCATACTAGGTGCTGATTTTTTAATGTTCCACAAGCTGCTGGTCAATTTAAGCGAACAAAAATTGATCGACCAGGTAACTGAAATGAACGTGCCAGCACCAACCGTGAGTATTAATCAACCTTCTATTAGTACTGTTGATGCGAACCATCCTTATCACGATTTGTTATCACGTTTTGCCAGCGTTACGAAACCTGTCTCATTCACGGAAACAGCTAGACACAATGTGGTGCATCATATTGAGACCACAGGCCCGCCAGTGTTTGCTCGCGCAAGGCCATTGCCGCCGGATAGGTATAAACGAGTAAAGGAAGAATTTAGGATAATGCAGGAGATGGGAATTTGCAGGCCATCAAAGAGCGCATGGGCGAGCCCGTTACATGTTGTAGCAAAGAAAAATGGTGAAATTCGGCCCTGCGGTGACTATCGTATGCTAAATTCCGTAACAAAGCCCGATAGGTACCCCATCCCCCGTTTACATGATTTTACCTATATTCTGGCGGGGAAGAATCTTTTTTCAAAATTGGATATCAACAGGGCGTATCATTGTATAAGCGTAGCACCGGCGGATATTGAGAAAACGGCCATTATAACACCATTTGGCTTATACGAATTTCCTAGAATGAGTTTTGGACTCCGTAACGCTGCGCAAACGTTTCAACGTTTCATGAATAATACTGTGTTACACGGTCTAGATTTTCTCTTCAGTTACCTAGATGATGTCATCATTGCTAGCAAGAACGAGGATGAGCACAAAGAGCATCTGAGCATAGTGTTTAGCAGATTCGCAGAGTACGGTTTGACGATCAACCTTGCCAAATGTAGTTTAGGCCAAACAAAACTAGAATTTCTAGGTCACGAGGTTAGTACCTCAGGCGTTAGACCACTAGACGAAAAGGTAAAGGCCATTGTTGAGTACCCGAAACCCGAAACCATCGAACAGTTGCGCAGATTTTTGGGTATGATGAATTTTTACCGATCCCATATTCCGGGAGCGGCAAAAATTCAGTCAAAACTCGACCGATATCTAGTAAACACTAAGAAGAAAGATAAAACTCTAGTTGCATGGACTGCAGAGGCCGAGGTCGCGTTTGAGCAGTGCAAAGCAGGTCTTAAAAAGGCCGTTACACTGTCTCACCCGCTACCGGATGTGGTAGTAGCCTTAATGACAGATGCCTCTAGCAGCTCAGCAGGAGCAGTACTGCAACAGTTAGTTAACGATGTGTGGGAGCCGTTAGGATTTTATTCAAAAAAATTCACTACCGCGCAACAGAAGTATAGTACCTACGATCGTGAATTATTGGCCATCTATATGGCAATAAAACACTTTCGCACGACATTCGAGGGCCGACCTTTGATAGTGTATACAGACCACAAGCCCTTGACTTATGCATTCCGCAGCCCAGGTAGTGATAGTAACGAGACACCCCGACGCACGAGACAACTACTGTTTATTAGTGAGTTTACCACAAACATACAACACATAAGTGGAAAAGATAACGTTGTAGCGGATTCGTTATCACGTATCGAAACTATTGTGTGCCCCACGACGCTCGATTACGCGGAACTCGCGGACGAGCAAAAGAAAGATGCGTACCTGCAGCAAATAGTGAAATCAGGTCAGAGTAACAACACCGATAGCGGCATTAAAATGAAATCAATTTCAGTACCTATGTGTAATAAGTCCGTTTTTTGCGAAATTTCATCAAAAGAGGTTAGACCGTACCTACCGGAAAAATTTAGGCGTTTAGCGTTCGATAGTATACATGGTTTAAGCCACCCAGGAATCCGTACCACACGGAAAATGGTTGGTCAAAAGTATTTCTGGCCCAGCATGAACAAGGATGTCGGCCAGTGGTCAAAGGCATGTATACAGTGTCAAAGGTCAAAGGTCAATCGCCATACAGTTTCGCGAGTAGAAGCTTTCGAGGAGGTCGGACGTTTTGAGCACATCCACGTGGATCTCGTCGGTCCTTTACCGACATCTCCACAAGGACGTCGCTACTTAGTAACTATAGTAGATAGATGCACAAACTGGCCTGAAGCTTTTCCGATAAGTGACATAACTGCAGAGGTCGTAGCTAAAACTATTTTTGACGGTTGGATCGCGCGTTATGGTTGCCCAATTAAGCTCACTAGCGATCAAGGACGTCAATTTGAGAGTAGCTTATTTAGTGAGTTAATGAAATTATTAGGCATTCATAAGATTAGGACCACGGCATACCACCCCTAGAGCAACGGGAAAGCGGAGCGCTTCCATAGATCGTTAAAGGCAGCTCTTATGTCTAGAATAAATAATAGCTCGTGGGAAGACGAATTGTCATCTGTAATGTTAGGTTTACGCGCCGCAAGCCGCAGCGACAACGGCATAAGCGCTGCAGAGATGACGTTCGGACGCGTACTGCGACTACCAGGTGATTTTTTCGGTACTTCACCGACTGTAGAGTCCGGGGACCCAACGAATCTGGCAGGAAAGATCCGTGACACGATAGCCAAATTTAGATCGGTATTGAAGGCCACACGGGACAAGCGCACGATATTTGTGCATAAAGATTTGAGTACGTGCGAATTTGTGTTCATTAGAGACGACACAGTACGCAAATCTTTACAAGCACCGTACAATGGGCCATTCCGAGTCATCGAAAGAGGTCCGAAAGTTTACGTCATACAGTTACCGAACAAGCAAGCTCGAGTTTCAATAGATAGGTTGAAGCCAGCTTACGTGTTCGACGCTGACGGCAGTATAAGCACCAGCACCGTATTCAATGACACCGCACCGGCGACAAGCGGTAGCGGGAACGACGTTATAGCGACAACGCAACCACAAGTTACTAGGGATAGTGGTAGCGGAGACGCGGTGCAACCCGTGCAACCACGCGTTACTAGAAGTGGTAGAATAGTTAAAACACCCGTTAGGTTCAGAGACACATATTATTAGGATACTCACAAATATGTTACGGTAACGGGAGGAGAAAATCTAAGTAAATCCCATTTTTATATCTAGTTTCACATGGTTATCGCATTAACGTACAAATATAAAAGGTAGAATAATGACCACAAAATTAATCAGAATTAATGTTAATTAAAGTTTTTGTTCATAAGCGGTAGCGTTTTATGTAAACGCTTAACTTGGACCAAACGTTATGTTGTATTTGCAAGTAAGTAGGTCATGCAAAGTAGACAGCACTTGCTGTTGAGAAATATATTATAAGAATATTGCACTTTTTAACTATTTGTAAGCATTTATTTTTGAGATCACTATTTTGTGTGCGTAGATTTTTAATTCAGATATGGCTTTATTAGGAAATTATCGAGACACTGCAGTCATATACATTGTACTCTCACCGGAAACACATCAGTGTTAAAATTTTGTATTAAAGTAACTAAGTTCTGTATAACTTGAAAATGGGTTGGGGACAGAGCAAAGAAGAAGAGAAATCACACAATAATATTGCCATAGCTGAAGTCCACACTCTATCAGGACAAGTGGATTCGAAGTTAAATTACTTAGGAATAACGTTAATAACAATCTGTATAATTTTAACTCTATTGCTCGTCTACTTCGTACAAGCTAAATGTAGACAGTGTGCCCGGAACTGGCTGCAGAAGGCCGTGGTGAAGCTACCACCTTCGACGGTGATAGTGCAAAGAGACCCTCAGCCAGCGCAGCAGCAACCACAACTGGTCGTGTATTAGTGGAGAAAAATATACACTGTACCCAGTTAAAAAATGTGTATTTGTTTAGGTTATTAATATCACGTTAACATAACAAGTGTTTATTTGTTTAAATAATACATTTTAATTATAACATTAATATTTTTCTCTCCAATGTATTCTAAATTTATTATATAAAATTATTTACTGTACCAACTCAGCTATTCTTAGAAATATCATCAGTGCATTTCATAGTCAGTATCAAATATCATGCAGCTACGCGGTACGCTATTATCAGCGAGAAACGCACCTGCATGGTATGAGTTACTGATGACTGGTAATTGTAAAGCCAGCGTTACACTTAAAGCTAAGATATATTTAAATTAAGTTAATGTTTGAACTTAGATCCCATAAGAGAGATCAATTGAAGTATTCCATACTTTTTGTAAGGGGGGGAATACTGTAGGGACATTTTAGCTGCGTCGACACATTTCATAGTGCAAGTGCACTTGAATATGAGCTGACGTAGCACAGCGCGCCCGGGTGCGGGACGCGCCGATTCAGTCTGTATAGAATCGTCCTGGGTACAACTGTGATCCCAATATAGCAAGTAAAACGAGTCCTGGCATTTCATTTACCACCACCATAGAACCCAGTAGCTCAAGGCAATAATAACCAACACCACTATGTAAAACGAGTTCCCGGCTGCATAACCGAAACCCTATTAATGTTGGTTGCCCAACGTGGGTATATGGTGCAACGACGAAAATGTGAAAACATTGAGAGTTCCGTATACCTCAGAGGTATAAATATAATCAGTTATGCAACTACAAAGGCGTAAAAACTCCTTGAGTTCCCTATAAACTGGTAATGATGCCTGTTTATAAAATTGACACACTGTCTAGAGGTCCGATTTTATCTTAGAGCTTTCATACGGGAGCCGTTATGCAACGACTTACCCCTCTGCCGCTGGCACAGGCACAATGTGCCTACGCGACACAAAAACTATTTTTTAATCGATTTTCTTTCACTCTTTCAATCGGCACGGAAGGAATCAGAGCTCACCGAAAACGTCCGCATGTGCTGTAAACAGTTGTAAAAATCGTTCTATGCCATCAAGTTTGGAAAAGGACGGTATAACGTTTCATTTGTAATTATTTTTTCTAATTATTTCTGCCTAAAAACACAATTTTTAATACAACTGTTTTTGTTAGACGAGTTGACATGACAAATCGAGTCAAACTTAAAATCGATTGCCATGCGAATATGCCCCTTAGTGTAAAGTGTAGCGAGACTATATTTTTGGTGTTTTACAAAATAAGTCTAATGGGGTACAGAATAAAGTCGATTTTAATATACCCACAGATTAAATATGACGTAAAGATACTCCCCACGAGACTTCTTCTTCTTTCTTGCAAAATCGAATCGAATTGCTTACGAAATAAAGTTGATAATAGATTTGACCTGAGCTGCGCGTGTCACGAGACTTTGTCAAAATTACTTAATTAATTATTACGTACTCCCCACGAGACTAGGTTAGTGCACAGGGGAGTGTCGATAAATAAAATAAATCATTATCGATAATTTACATTCTTATATTTGTTTTTTTTTTTATATATAATTAATAAAGAAAGTTTTTATTGTATTTAGACTGGATATACTAATTAAACACGTATTATCGAACTAGATATTAAAATATATTTTACACAGGAAAAGCAATCAGTGACGGTTGTTCACATATGGCACAATTCTCTTTATAAAAGTATATGGCATCCGAGTGGCCAGCTAACCAAAGAGGTAGCTATTCAACAGTTTTTTTTATAATAAATAAAGAACTGAACAGAACTGGGTGCTAGATATTGTATAAGGTACTATTTATCGGTTACGAGCTCTTTAAATATTCGTATTACTTTTTGCATTTTCTTTGGACAGAACTGACTGAACTGACAAAGGTCATTAAATGTTTACATGCAATATAACATTGCTCTTGGCAACAAGTATTGCAAGTATATAGTTTGTAGTTTTATGTACCCGGATTATTAAAAATTAAATCGTGAAATTATTTTAAATATTGTTATTGTGTTGTGCCTTCTAATTAATTCATTAAAAATATCGAAAGATGAAGATGTTTAAAAGCAAGTGAAGCAACGGAGTGTTTTATTGTAGTATAATGCGATAAAATGACCGTTATAGTATTAGCTGTCGAACGCTGGCCGAGCAGGAAATTGGATAACCACAATGTTTGTTGTAGAAGATTTTGATAAAAAAATCGACAAGTGTGAGTCGGACTAGCGCACCGAGGGTTCCGTACAGACTTAATAAGCGCCGAACAATACTCTACGCGGGTAAACGTGAGCGACAGACAGACGGACTACGAAGTGATCCTATAAGGGTTCCGTTTTTCCGTTTTTCCTAATTGATTTACGGAACCCCAAACATATATATATATATATATATATATATATATATACATATACTTAGATTTTTTATATGCAACAAAGGAAGGCAAACAAGCTAGTGGGTCCCGTGATTGATGGTAAGTGATGACCACTCCCCATAGACACTCGCAAACCGAGGAGATTACAGGATGCGTTGCCAACCCAGAGGGCTAAGATGGAATACCTCTTGTGCCAGTAATTGCACCGGGTGTCACACTGGAAGCACTGCTGCTTCGCGGCAGAATTAGCGAGCAATATAGTGGTAGCGATCCGGACGGACCTTGCACAAAGTCTTACTACCCGCAAAATGTTGGAAATTTTGAAATTGTTATAATTTATTGCTTTACATAAGTACATTTATGATGTAATATCTGAATTTAATATATCGATATTATTTATCGACAGGTCCCTCGCACAGTTGATTAGGAGAAATACATTTGCGTTTTCGTTTACTTACGCTGTATCGCAACATAACCTTTGCATGTGTATTGAGTGTATGTGCGTGAAAAGGATAATGTGTTGTAGTTTTCTAAAGGTGTGGGTTTGTAAACACGCAGAGTGAAATTGCGTTAGTGTGATAGGTTTGAGATATCACCCCCCGCGAGAAATGGCAGAATTTTGTGTAAGCAAATAATCACACAAGGCCACTCCAGTATGAAAGCTCTAAGGATTTTATGTATAAGTGCCAACTTGTTCATTTTGTTTTCATTTTAAGGAAAAAACAATCAAATCAATCAATTTACTTTAATAGATTGTGTAATCAGAGATCCAATAGCTGGAAACGCGTACCTCTTCAGGTTTTTCCTGAATATAAGAAAGCATAACAGGAGCTTTCGAAAAAAGCTTCAACAGTCGACTTACCTCGACTAGCTTGGGAGGTATGCCTGAACAGAAGTTAGCGGCCGAAGAAATTTCAGCAATAAATCGTAAGAAAGATCAAGTTATAGACGCGTACCTCTTCAGGTTTTTCCTGAATATAAGAAAGCATAACAGGAGCTTTCGACAAAAGCTTCAACAGTCGACTTACCTCGACTAGCTTGGGAGATATGCCTGATCAAAAGTTAGCGGCCGAAGAAAATTAGTAATAAATCGTAAAAAAGATCAAGTTAAAGACGCGTACCTCTTCAGGTTTTTCCTGAATATAGTAAAGCACAACCAGAGCTTTCGATAAAAGCTTCAACAGTCGACTTACCTCGACTAGCTTGGGAGGTATGCCTGATCAAAAGTTAGCGGCCGAAGAAATTTTAGTAATAAATCGTAAAAAAGATCAAGTTAAAGACGCGTACCTCTTCAGGTTTTTCCTGAATATAAGAAAGCATAACAGGAGCTTTCGACAAAAGCTTCAACAGTCGACTTACCTCGACTAGCTTGGGAGATATGCCTGATCAAAAGTTAGCGGCCGAAGAAAATTAGTAATAAATCGTAAAAATTATCAAGTTAAAGACGCGTACCTCTTCAGGTTTTTCCTGAATATAGTTAAGCACAACCGGAGCTTTCGATAAAAGCTTCAACTGTCGACTTACCTCGATTAGTTTGGGAGGTATGCCTGAACAGAAGTTAGCGGCCGAAGAAATTTCAGCAATAAATCGTAAGAAAGATCAAGTTCAAGACGCGTACCTCTTCAGGTTTTTCCTGAAAATAGTAAAACACAACAGGAGCATTCGATAAAAGTTTCAACAGTCGACTTACCTCGACTAGTTTGGGAGGTATGCCTGAACAGAAGTTAGCGGCCGAAGAAATTTCAGCAATAAATCGTAAGAAAGATCAAGTTATAGACGCGTACCTCTTCAGGTTTTTCCTGAATATAAGAAAACATAACAGGAGCTTTCGACAAAAGCTTCAACAGTCGACTTACCTCGACTAGTTTGGGAGGTATGCCTGATCAAAAGTTAGCGGCCGAAGAAAATTAGAAATAAATCGTAAAAAAGATCACGTTAAAGACGCGTACCTCTTCAGGTTTTTCCTGAATATAGCAAAGCACAACCGGAGCTTTTGATAAAAGCTTCAACAGTCGACTTACCTCGACTAGTTCGGGGGGGTAAGCCTGAACAGAAGTTAGCGGCCTTAAAAATTTCAGCAATTAATCGTAAGAAAGATCAAGTTCAAGACGCGTACCTCTTCAGGTTTTTCCTGAAAATAGTAAAGCACAACAGGAGCATTCGATAAAAGCTTCAACAGTCGACTTACCTCGACTAGTTTTGGGAGGTAAGCCTGAACAGATGTTAGCGACCGAAGAAATTTTAGTAATAAACCGTAAAAAAGATCAAGTTAAACATGCGTACCTCTTCAGGTATTTCATGAATATGGTAAAGCACAGAAAGAGCTTTCGACAAAAGTTTCAACAGTCGACTTACCTCGACTAGTTTGGGAGGTATGCCTGATCAAAAGTTAGCGGCCGAAGAAATTTTAGTAATAAATCGTAAAAAAGATCAAGTTAAAGACGCGTACCTCTTCAGGTTTTTCCTGAATATAATAAAGCACAATAAGAGCTTTTGACAAAAGTTTCAACAGTCGACTTACCTCGACTAGTTTGGGAGGTATGCCTGAACAGAAGTTAGCGGCCGAAGAAATTTCAGCAATACACCGTAAAAAAGATCAAGTTATAGACGCGTACCTCTTCAGGTTTTTCCTGAATATAAGAAAGCATAACAGGAGCTTTCGACAAAAGCTTCAACAGTCGACTTACCTCGACTAGCTTGGGAGGTATGCCTGATCAAAAGTTAGCGGCCGAAGAAATTTCAGCAATAAATCGTAAGAAAGATCAAGTTCAAGACGCGTACCTCTTCAGGTTTTTCCTGAAAATAGTAAAACACAACAGGAGCATTCGATAAAAGTTTCAACAGTCGACTTACCTCGACTAGTTTGGGAGGTATGCCTGAACAGAAGTTAGCGGCCGAAGAAATTTCAGCAATAAATCGTAAGAAAGATCAAGTTATAGACGCGTACCTCTTCAGGTTTTTCCTGAATATAAGAAAACATAACAGGAGCATTCGACAAAAGCTTCAACAGTCGACTTACCTCGACTAGTTTGGGAGGTATGCCTGATCAAAAGTTAGCGGCCGAAGAAAATTAGAAATAAATCGTAAAAAAGATCACGTTAAAGACGCGTACCTCTTCAGGTTTTTCCTGAATATAGCAAAGCACAACCGGAGCTTTTGATAAAAGCTTCAACAGTCGACTTACCTCGACTAGTTCGGGGGGGTAAGCCTGAACAGAAGTTAGCGGCCTTAAAAATTTCAGCAATTAATCGTAAGAAAGATCAAGTTCAAGACGCGTACCTCTTCAGGTTTTTCCTGAAAATAGTAAAGCACAACAGGAGCATTCGATAAAAGCTTCAACAGTCGACTTACCTCGACTAGTTTTGGGAGGTAAGCCTGAACAGATGTTAGCGACCGAAGAAATTTTAGTAATAAACCGTAAAAAAGATCAAGTTAAACATGCGTACCTCTTCAGGTATTTCATAAATATGGTAAAGCACAATAAGAGCTTTCGACAAAAGTTTCAACAGTCGACTTACCTCGACTAGTTTGGGAGGTATGCCTGATCAAAAGTTAGCGGCCGAAGAAATTTTAGTAATAAATCGTAAAAAAGATCAAGTTAAAGACGCGTACCTCTTCAGGTTTTTCCTGAATATAGTAAAGCACAACAGGAGCTTTCGATAAAAGCTTCAACAGTCGACTTACCTCGACTAGTTTTGGGAGGTAAGCCAGAACAGAAGTTAGCGGCCGAAGAAATTTTAGTAATAAATCGTAAAAAAGATCAAGTTAAAGACGCGTACCTCTTCAGGTTTTTCCTGAATATAGTAAAGCATAACAGGAGCTTTCGACCAAAGCTTCAACAGTCGACTTACCTCGACTAGCTTGGGAGGTATGCCTGATCAAAAGTTAGCGGCCGAAGAAAATTAGTAATAAATCGTAAAAAAGATCGAGTTAAAGACGCGTACCTCTTCAGGTTTTTCCTGAATATAATAAAGCACAATAAGAGCTTTTGACAAAAGTTTCAACAGTCGACTTACCTCGACTAGTTTGGGAGGTATGCCTGAACAGAAGTTAGCGGCCGAAGAAATTTCAGCAATAAACCGTAAAAAAGATCAAGTTATAGACGCGTACCTCTTCAGGTTTTTCCTGAATATAGTAAAGCACAACCGGAGCTTTCGATAAAAGCTTCAACAGTCGACTTACCTCGACTAGTTTTCGGAGGTTAGCCTGAACAGAAGTTAGCGGCCGAAGAAATTTCAGCAATAAATCGTAAGAAAGATCAAGTTCAAGACGCGTACCTCTTCAGGTTTTTCCTGAAAATAGTAAAGCACAACAGGAGCATTCGATAAAAGTTTCAACAGTCGACTTACCTCGACTAGTTTGGGAGGTATGCCTGAACAGAAGTTAGCGGCCGAAGAAAATTAGAAATAAATCGTAAAAAAGATCACGTTAAAGACGCGTACCTCTTCAGGTTTTTCCTGAATATAGCAAAGCACAACCGGAGCTTTTGATAAAAGCTTCAACAGTCGACTTACCTCGACTAGTTCGGGGGGGTAAGCCTGAACAGAAGTTAGCGGCCTTAAAAATTTCAGCAATTAATCGTAAGAAAGATCAAGTTCAAGACGCGTACCTCTTCAGGTTTTTCCTGAAAATAGTAAAGCACAACAGGAGCATTCGATAAAAGCTTCAACAGTCGACTTACCTCGACTAGTTTTGGGAGGTAAGCCTGAACAGATGTTAGCGACCGAAGAAATTTTAGTAATAAACCGTAAAAAAGATCAAGTTAAACATGCGTACCTCTTCAGGTATTTCATAAATATGGTAAAGCACAATAAGAGCTTTCGACAAAAGTTTCAACAGTCGACTTACCTCGACTAGTTTGGGAGGTATGCCTGATCAAAAGTTAGCGGCCGAAGAAATTTTAGTAATAAATCGTAAGAAAGATCAAGTTCAAGACGCGTACCTCTTCAGGTTTTTCCTGAAAATAGTAAAACACAACAGGAGCATTCGATAAAAGTTTCAACAGTCGACTTACCTCGACTAGTTTGGGAGGTATGCCTGAACAGAAGTTAGCGGCCGAAGAAATTTCAGCAATAAATCGTAAGAAAGATCAAGTTATAGACGCGTACCTCTTCAGGTTTTTCCTGAATATAAGAAAACATAACAGGAGCTTTCGACAAAAGCTTCAACAGTCGACTTACCTCGACTAGTTTGGGAGGTATGCCTGATCAAAAGTTAGCGGCCGAAGAAAATTAGAAATAAATCGTAAAAAAGATCACGTTAAAGACGCGTACCTCTTCAGGTTTTTCCTGAATATAGCAAAGCACAACCGGAGCTTTTGATAAAAGCTTCAACAGTCGACTTACCTCGACTAGTTCGGGGGGGTAAGCCTGAACAGAAGTTAGCGGCCTTAAAAATTTCAGCAATTAATCGTAAGAAAGATCAAGTTCAAGACGCGTACCTCTTCAGGTTTTTCCTGAAAATAGTAAAGCACAACAGGAGCATTCGATAAAAGCTTCAACAGTCGACTTACCTCGACTAGTTTTGGGAGGTAAGCCTGAACAGATGTTAGCGACCGAAGAAATTTTAGTAATAAACCGTAAAAAAGATCAAGTTAAACATGCGTACCTCTTCAGGTATTTCATAAATATGGTAAAGCACAATAAGAGCTTTCGACAAAAGTTTCAACAGTCGACTTACCTCGACTAGTTTGGGAGGTATGCCTGATCAAAAGTTAGCGGCCGAAGAAATTTTAGTAATAAATCGTAAAAAAGATCAAGTTAAAGACGCGTACCTCTTCAGGTTTTTCCTGAATATAGTAAAGCACAACAGGAGCTTTCGATAAAAGCTTCAACAGTCGACTTACCTCGACTAGTTTTGGGAGGTAAGCCAGAACAGAAGTTAGCGGCCGAAGAAATTTTAGTAATAAATCGTAAAAAAGATCAAGTTAAAGACGCGTACCTCTTCAGGTTTTTCCTGAATATAGTAAAGCACAACAGGAGCTTTCGATAAAAGCTTCAACAGTCGACTTACCTCGACTAGTTTTGGGAGGTAAGCCAGAACAGAAGTTAGCGGCCGAAGAAATTTTAGTAATAAACCGTAAAAAAGATCAAGTTAAACATGCGTACCTCTTCAGGTATTTCATAAATATGGTAAAGCACAATAAGAGCTTTCGACAAAAGTTTCAACAGTCGACCTACCTCGACTAGTTTGGGAGGTATGCCTGATCAAAAGTTAGCGGCCGAAGAAATTTTAGTAATAAATCGTAAGAAAGATCAAGTTCAAGACGCGTACCTCTTCAGGTTTTTCCTGAAAATAGTAAAACACAACAGGAGCATTCGATAAAAGTTTCAACAGTCGACTTACCTCGACTAGTTTGGGAGGTATGCCTGAACAGAAGTTAGCGGCCGAAGAAATTTCAGCAATAAATCGTAAGAAAGATCAAGTTATAGACGCGTACCTCTTCAGGTTTTTCCTGAATATAAGAAAACATAACAGGAGCTTTCGACAAAAGCTTCAACAGTCGACTTACCTCGACTAGTTTGGGAGGTATGCCTGATCAAAAGTTAGCGGCCGAAGAAAATTAGAAATAAATCGTAAAAAAGATCACGTTAAAGACGCGTACCTCTTCAGGTTTTTCCTGAATATAGCAACGCACAACCGGAGCTTTTGATAAAAGCTTCAACAGTCGACTTACCTCGACTAGTTCGGGGGGGTAAGCCTGAACAGAAGTTAGCGGCCTTAAAAATTTCAGCAATTAATCGTAAGAAAGATCAAGTTCAAGACGCGTACCTCTTCAGGTTTTTCCTGAAAATAGTAAAGCACAACAGGAGCATTCGATAAAAGCTTCAACAGTCGACTTACCTCGACTAGTTTTGGGAGGTAAGCCTGAACAGATGTTAGCGACCGAAGAAATTTTAGTAATAAACCGTAAAAAAGATCAAGTTAAACATGCGTACCTCTTCAGGTATTTCATAAATATGGTAAAGCACAATAAGAGCTTTCGACAAAAGTTTCAACAGTCGACTTACCTCGACTAGTTTGGGAGGTATGCCTGATCAAAAGTTAGCGGCCGAAGAAATTTTAGTAATAAATCGTAAAAAAGATCAAGTTAAAGACGCGTACCTCTTCAGGTTTTTCCTGAATATAGTAAAGCACAACAGGAGCTTTCGATAAAAGCTTCAACAGTCGACTTACCTCGACTAGTTTTGGGAGGTAAGCCAGAACAGAAGTTAGCGGCCGAAGAAATTTTAGTAATAAATCGTAAAAAAGATCAAGTTAAAGACGCGTACCTCTTCAGGTTTTTCCTGAATATAGTAAAGCATAACAGGAGCTTTCGACCAAAGCTTCAACAGTCGACTTACCTCGACTAGCTTGGGAGGTATGCCTGATCAAAAGTTAGCGGCCGAAGAAAATTAGTAATAAATCGTAAAAAAGATCGAGTTAAAGACGCGTACCTCTTCAGGTTTTTCCTGAATATAATAAAGCACAATAAGAGCTTTTGACAAAAGTTTCAACAGTCGACTTACCTCGACTAGTTTGGGAGGTATGCCTGAACAGAAGTTAGCGGCCGAAGAAATTTCAGCAATAAACCGTAAAAAAGATCAAGTTATAGACGCGTACCTCTTCAGGTTTTTCCTGAATATAGTAAAGCACAACCGGAGCTTTCGATAAAAGCTTCAACAGTCGACTTACCTCGACTAGTTTTCGGAGGTTAGCCTGAACAGAAGTTAGCGGCCGAAGAAATTTCAGCAATAAATCGTAAGAAAGATCAAGTTCAAGACGCGTACCTCTTCAGGTTTTTCCTGAAAATAGTAAAGCACAACAGGAGCATTCGATAAAAGTTTCAACAGTCGACTTACCTCGACTAGTTTGGGAGGTATGCCTGAACAGAAGTTAGCGGCCGAAGAAATTTCAGCAATAAATCGTAAGAAAGATCAAGTTATAGACGCGTACCTCTTCAGGTTTTTCCTGAATATAAGAAAACATAACAGGAGCTTTCGACAAAAGCTTCAACAGTCGACTTACCTTGACTAGTTTGGGAGGTATGCCTGATCAAAAGTTAGCGGCCGAAGAAAATTAGAAATAAATCGTAAAAAAGATCACGTTAAAGACGCGTACCTCTTCAGGTTTTTCCTGAATATAGCAAAACACAACCGGAGCTTTTGATAAAAGCTTCAACAGTCGACTTACCTCGACTAGTTCGGGGGGGTAAGCCTGAACAGAAGTTAGCGGCCTTAAAAATTTCAGCAATTAATCGTAAGAAAGATCAAGTTCAAGACGCGTACCTCTTCAGGTTTTTCCTGAAAATAGTAAAGCACAACAGGAGCATTCGATAAAAGCTTCAACAGTCGACTTACCTCGACTAGTTTTGGGAGGTAAGCCTGAACAGATGTTAGCGACCGAAGAAATTTTAGTAATAAACCGTAAAAAAGATCAAGTTAAACATGCGTACCTCTTCAGGTATTTCATGAATATGGTAAAGCACAATAAGAGCTTTCGACAAAAGTTTCAACAGTCGACTTACCTCGACTAGTTTGGGAGGTATGCCTGATCAAAAGTTAGCGGCCGAAGAAATTTTAGTAATAAATCGTAAAAAAGATCAAGTTAAAGACGCGTACCTCTTCAGGTTTTTCCTGAATATAATAAAGCACAATAAGAGCTTTTGACAAAAGTTTCAACAGTCGACTTACCTCGACTAGTTTGGGAGGTATGCCTGAACAGAAGTTAGCGGCCGAAGAAATTTCAGCAATACACCGTAAAAAAGATCAAGTTATAGACGCGTACCTCTTCAGGTTTTTCCTGAATATAAGAAAGCATTACAGGAGCTTTCGACAAAAGCTTCAACAGTCGACTTACCTCGACTAGCTTGGGAGGTATGCCTGATCAAACGTTAGCGGCCGAAGAAAATTAGTAATAAATCGTAAAAAAGATCAAGTTAAAGACGCGTACCTCTTCAGGTTTTTCCTGAATATAGTAAAGCACAACAGGAGCTTTCGATAAAAGCTTCAACAGTCGACTTACCTCGACTAGTTTTGGGAGGTAAGCCAGAACAGAAGTTAGCGGCCGAAGAAATTTTAGTAATAAATCGTAAAAAAGATCAAGTTTAAGACGCGTACCTCTTCAGGTTTTTCCTGAATATAGTAAAGCATAACAGGAGCTTTCGACCAAAGCTTCAACAGTCGACTTACCTCGACTAGCTTGGGAGGTATGCCTGATCAAAAGTTAGCGGCCGAAGAAAATTAGTAATAAATCGTAAAAAAGATCGAGTTAAAGACGCGTACCTCTTCAGGTTTTTCCTGAATATAATAAAGCACAATAAGAGCTTTTGACAAAAGTTTCAACAGTCGACTTACCTCGACTAGTTTGGGAGGTATGCCTGAACAGAAGTTAGCGGCCGAAGAAATTTCAGCAATAAACCGTAAAAAAGATCAAGTTATAGACGCGTACTTCTTCAGGTTTTTCCTGAATATAAGAAAGCATAACAGGAGCTTTCGACAAAAGCTTCAACAGTCGACTTACCTCGACTAGCTTGGGAGATATGCCTGATCAAAAGTTAGCGGCCGAAGAAAATTAGTAATAAATCGTAAAAATTATCAAGTTAAAGACGCGTACCTCTTCAGGTTTTTCCTGAATATAGTTAAGCACAACCGGAGCTTTCGATAAAAGCTTCAACTGTCGACTTACCTCGATTAGTTTGGGAGGTATGCCTGAACAGAAGTTAGCGGCCGAAGAAATTTCAGCAATAAATCGTAAGAAAGATCAAGTTCAAGACGCGTACCTCTTCAGGTTTTTCCTGAAAATAGTAAAACACAACAGGAGCATTCGATAAAAGTTTCAACAGTCGACTTACCTCGACTAGTTTGGGAGGTATGCCTGAACAGAAGTTAGCGGCCGAAGAAATTTCAGCAATAAATCGTAAGAAAGATCAAGTTATAGACGCGTACCTCTTCAGGTTTTTCCTGAATATAAGAAAACATAACAGGAGCTTTCGACAAAAGCTTCAACAGTCGACTTACCTCGACTAGTTTGGGAGGTATGCCTGATCAAAAGTTAGCGGCCGAAGAAAATTAGAAATAAATCGTAAAAAAGATCACGTTAAAGACGCGTACCTCTTCAGGTTTTTCCTGAATATAGCAAAGCACAACCGGAGCTTTTGATAAAAGCTTCAACAGTCGACTTACCTCGACTAGTTCGGGGGGGTAAGCCTGAACAGAAGTTAGCGGCCTTAAAAATTTCAGCAATTAATCGTAAGAAAGATCAAGTTCAAGACGCGTACCTCTTCAGGTTTTTCCTGAAAATAGTAAAGCACAACAGGAGCATTCGATAAAAGCTTCAACAGTCGACTTACCTCGACTAGTTTTGGGAGGTAAGCCTGAACAGATGTTAGCGACCGAAGAAATTTTAGTAATAAACCGTAAAAAAGATCAAGTTAAACATGCGTACCTCTTCAGGTATTTCATGAATATGGTAAAGCACAGAAAGAGCTTTCGACAAAAGTTTCAACAGTCGACTTACCTCGACTAGTTTGGGAGGTATGCCTGATCAAAAGTTAGCGGCCGAAGAAATTTTAGTAATAAATCGTAAAAAAGATCAAGTTAAAGACGCGTACCTCTTCAGGTTTTTCCTGAATATAATAAAGCACAATAAGAGCTTTTGACAAAAGTTTCAACAGTCGACTTACCTCGACTAGTTTGGGAGGTATGCCTGAACAGAAGTTAGCGGCCGAAGAAATTTCAGCAATACACCGTAAAAAAGATCAAGTTATAGACGCGTACCTCTTCAGGTTTTTCCTGAATATAAGAAAGCATAACAGGAGCTTTCGACAAAAGCTTCAACAGTCGACTTACCTCGACTAGCTTGGGAGGTATGCCTGATCAAAAGTTAGCGGCCGAAGAAATTTCAGCAATAAATCGTAAGAAAGATCAAGTTCAAGACGCGTACCTCTTCAGGTTTTTCCTGAAAATAGTAAAACACAACAGGAGCATTCGATAAAAGTTTCAACAGTCGACTTACCTCGACTAGTTTGGGAGGTATGCCTGAACAGAAGTTAGCGGCCGAAGAAATTTCAGCAATAAATCGTAAGAAAGATCAAGTTATAGACGCGTACCTCTTCAGGTTTTTCCTGAATATAAGAAAACATAACAGGAGCATTCGACAAAAGCTTCAACAGTCGACTTACCTCGACTAGTTTGGGAGGTATGCCTGATCAAAAGTTAGCGGCCGAAGAAAATTAGAAATAAATCGTAAAAAAGATCACGTTAAAGACGCGTACCTCTTCAGGTTTTTCCTGAATATAGCAAAGCACAACCGGAGCTTTTGATAAAAGCTTCAACAGTCGACTTACCTCGACTAGTTCGGGGGGGTAAGCCTGAACAGAAGTTAGCGGCCTTAAAAATTTCAGCAATTAATCGTAAGAAAGATCAAGTTCAAGACGCGTACCTCTTCAGGTTTTTCCTGAAAATAGTAAAGCACAACAGGAGCATTCGATAAAAGCTTCAACAGTCGACTTACCTCGACTAGTTTTGGGAGGTAAGCCTGAACAGATGTTAGCGACCGAAGAAATTTTAGTAATAAACCGTAAAAAAGATCAAGTTAAACATGCGTACCTCTTCAGGTATTTCATAAATATGGTAAAGCACAATAAGAGCTTTCGACAAAAGTTTCAACAGTCGACTTACCTCGACTAGTTTGGGAGGTATGCCTGATCAAAAGTTAGCGGCCGAAGAAATTTTAGTAATAAATCGTAAAAAAGATCAAGTTAAAGACGCGTACCTCTTCAGGTTTTTCCTGAATATAGTAAAGCACAACAGGAGCTTTCGATAAAAGCTTCAACAGTCGACTTACCTCGACTAGTTTTGGGAGGTAAGCCAGAACAGAAGTTAGCGGCCGAAGAAATTTTAGTAATAAATCGTAAAAAAGATCAAGTTAAAGACGCGTACCTCTTCAGGTTTTTCCTGAATATAGTAAAGCATAACAGGAGCTTTCGACCAAAGCTTCAACAGTCGACTTACCTCGACTAGCTTGGGAGGTATGCCTGATCAAAAGTTAGCGGCCGAAGAAAATTAGTAATAAATCGTAAAAAAGATCGAGTTAAAGACGCGTACCTCTTCAGGTTTTTCCTGAATATAATAAAGCACAATAAGAGCTTTTGACAAAAGTTTCAACAGTCGACTTACCTCGACTAGTTTGGGAGGTATGCCTGAACAGAAGTTAGCGGCCGAAGAAATTTCAGCAATAAACCGTAAAAAAGATCAAGTTATAGACGCGTACCTCTTCAGGTTTTTCCTGAATATAGTAAAGCACAACCGGAGCTTTCGATAAAAGCTTCAACAGTCGACTTACCTCGACTAGTTTTCGGAGGTTAGCCTGAACAGAAGTTAGCGGCCGAAGAAATTTCAGCAATAAATCGTAAGAAAGATCAAGTTCAAGACGCGTACCTCTTCAGGTTTTTCCTGAAAATAGTAAAGCACAACAGGAGCATTCGATAAAAGTTTCAACAGTCGACTTACCTCGACTAGTTTGGGAGGTATGCCTGAACAGAAGTTAGCGGCCGAAGAAAATTAGAAATAAATCGTAAAAAAGATCACGTTAAAGACGCGTACCTCTTCAGGTTTTTCCTGAATATAGCAAAGCACAACCGGAGCTTTTGATAAAAGCTTCAACAGTCGACTTACCTCGACTAGTTCGGGGGGGTAAGCCTGAACAGAAGTTAGCGGCCTTAAAAATTTCAGCAATTAATCGTAAGAAAGATCAAGTTCAAGACGCGTACCTCTTCAGGTTTTTCCTGAAAATAGTAAAGCACAACAGGAGCATTCGATAAAAGCTTCAACAGTCGACTTACCTCGACTAGTTTTGGGAGGTAAGCCTGAACAGATGTTAGCGACCGAAGAAATTTTAGTAATAAACCGTAAAAAAGATCAAGTTAAACATGCGTACCTCTTCAGGTATTTCATAAATATGGTAAAGCACAATAAGAGCTTTCGACAAAAGTTTCAACAGTCGACTTACCTCGACTAGTTTGGGAGGTATGCCTGATCAAAAGTTAGCGGCCGAAGAAATTTTAGTAATAAATCGTAAAAAAGATCAAGTTAAAGACGCGTACCTCTTCAGGTTTTTCCTGAATATAGTAAAGCACAACAGGAGCTTTCGATAAAAGCTTCAACAGTCGACTTACCTCGACTAGTTTTGGGAGGTAAGCCAGAACAGAAGTTAGCGGCCGAAGAAATTTTAGTAATAAATCGTAAAAAAGATCAAGTTAAAGACGCGTACCTCTTCAGGTTTTTCCTGAATATAGTAAAGCACAACAGGAGCTTTCGATAAAAGCTTCAACAGTCGACTTACCTCGACTAGTTTTGGGAGGTAAGCCAGAACAGAAGTTAGCGGCCGAAGAAATTTTAGTAATAAACCGTAAAAAAGATCAAGTTAAACATGCGTACCTCTTCAGGTATTTCATAAATATGGTAAAGCACAATAAGAGCTTTCGACAAAAGTTTCAACAGTCGACCTACCTCGACTAGTTTGGGAGGTATGCCTGATCAAAAGTTAGCGGCCGAAGAAATTTTAGTAATAAATCGTAAGAAAGATCAAGTTCAAGACGCGTACCTCTTCAGGTTTTTCCTGAAAATAGTAAAACACAACAGGAGCATTCGATAAAAGTTTCAACAGTCGACTTACCTCGACTAGTTTGGGAGGTATGCCTGAACAGAAGTTAGCGGCCGAAGAAATTTCAGCAATAAATCGTAAGAAAGATCAAGTTATAGACGCGTACCTCTTCAGGTTTTTCCTGAATATAAGAAAACATAACAGGAGCTTTCGACAAAAGCTTCAACAGTCGACTTACCTCGACTAGTTTGGGAGGTATGCCTGATCAAAAGTTAGCGGCCGAAGAAAATTAGAAATAAATCGTAAAAAAGATCACGTTAAAGACGCGTACCTCTTCAGGTTTTTCCTGAATATAGCAACGCACAACCGGAGCTTTTGATAAAAGCTTCAACAGTCGACTTACCTCGACTAGTTCGGGGGGGTAAGCCTGAACAGAAGTTAGCGGCCTTAAAAATTTCAGCAATTAATCGTAAGAAAGATCAAGTTCAAGACGCGTACCTCTTCAGGTTTTTCCTGAAAATAGTAAAGCACAACAGGAGCATTCGATAAAAGCTTCAACAGTCGACTTACCTCGACTAGTTTTGGGAGGTAAGCCTGAACAGATGTTAGCGACCGAAGAAATTTTAGTAATAAACCGTAAAAAAGATCAAGTTAAACATGCGTACCTCTTCAGGTATTTCATAAATATGGTAAAGCACAATAAGAGCTTTCGACAAAAGTTTCAACAGTCGACTTACCTCGACTAGTTTGGGAGGTATGCCTGATCAAAAGTTAGCGGCCGAAGAAATTTTAGTAATAAATCGTAAAAAAGATCAAGTTAAAGACGCGTACCTCTTCAGGTTTTTCCTGAATATAGTAAAGCACAACAGGAGCTTTCGATAAAAGCTTCAACAGTCGACTTACCTCGACTAGTTTTGGGAGGTAAGCCAGAACAGAAGTTAGCGGCCGAAGAAATTTTAGTAATAAATCGTAAAAAAGATCAAGTTAAAGACGCGTACCTCTTCAGGTTTTTCCTGAATATAGTAAAGCATAACAGGAGCTTTCGACCAAAGCTTCAACAGTCGACTTACCTCGACTAGCTTGGGAGGTATGCCTGATCAAAAGTTAGCGGCCGAAGAAAATTAGTAATAAATCGTAAAAAAGATCGAGTTAAAGACGCGTACCTCTTCAGGTTTTTCCTGAATATAATAAAGCACAATAAGAGCTTTTGACAAAAGTTTCAACAGTCGACTTACCTCGACTAGTTTGGGAGGTATGCCTGAACAGAAGTTAGCGGCCGAAGAAATTTCAGCAATAAACCGTAAAAAAGATCAAGTTATAGACGCGTACCTCTTCAGGTTTTTCCTGAATATAGTAAAGCACAACCGGAGCTTTCGATAAAAGCTTCAACAGTCGACTTACCTCGACTAGTTTTCGGAGGTTAGCCTGAACAGAAGTTAGCGGCCGAAGAAATTTCAGCAATAAATCGTAAGAAAGATCAAGTTCAAGACGCGTACCTCTTCAGGTTTTTCCTGAAAATAGTAAAGCACAACAGGAGCATTCGATAAAAGTTTCAACAGTCGACTTACCTCGACTAGTTTGGGAGGTATGCCTGAACAGAAGTTAGCGGCCGAAGAAATTTCAGCAATAAATCGTAAGAAAGATCAAGTTATAGACGCGTACCTCTTCAGGTTTTTCCTGAATATAAGAAAACATAACAGGAGCTTTCGACAAAAGCTTCAACAGTCGACTTACCTTGACTAGTTTGGGAGGTATGCCTGATCAAAAGTTAGCGGCCGAAGAAAATTAGAAATAAATCGTAAAAAAGATCACGTTAAAGACGCGTACCTCTTCAGGTTTTTCCTGAATATAGCAAAACACAACCGGAGCTTTTGATAAAAGCTTCAACAGTCGACTTACCTCGACTAGTTCGGGGGGGTAAGCCTGAACAGAAGTTAGCGGCCTTAAAAATTTCAGCAATTAATCGTAAGAAAGATCAAGTTCAAGACGCGTACCTCTTCAGGTTTTTCCTGAAAATAGTAAAGCACAACAGGAGCATTCGATAAAAGCTTCAACAGTCGACTTACCTCGACTAGTTTTGGGAGGTAAGCCTGAACAGATGTTAGCGACCGAAGAAATTTTAGTAATAAACCGTAAAAAAGATCAAGTTAAACATGCGTACCTCTTCAGGTATTTCATGAATATGGTAAAGCACAATAAGAGCTTTCGACAAAAGTTTCAACAGTCGACTTACCTCGACTAGTTTGGGAGGTATGCCTGATCAAAAGTTAGCGGCCGAAGAAATTTTAGTAATAAATCGTAAAAAAGATCAAGTTAAAGACGCGTACCTCTTCAGGTTTTTCCTGAATATAATAAAGCACAATAAGAGCTTTTGACAAAAGTTTCAACAGTCGACTTACCTCGACTAGTTTGGGAGGTATGCCTGAACAGAAGTTAGCGGCCGAAGAAATTTCAGCAATACACCGTAAAAAAGATCAAGTTATAGACGCGTACCTCTTCAGGTTTTTCCTGAATATAAGAAAGCATTACAGGAGCTTTCGACAAAAGCTTCAACAGTCGACTTACCTCGACTAGCTTGGGAGGTATGCCTGATCAAACGTTAGCGGCCGAAGAAAATTAGTAATAAATCGTAAAAAAGATCAAGTTAAAGACGCGTACCTCTTCAGGTTTTTCCTGAATATAGTAAAGCACAACAGGAGCTTTCGATAAAAGCTTCAACAGTCGACTTACCTCGACTAGTTTTGGGAGGTAAGCCAGAACAGAAGTTAGCGGCCGAAGAAATTTTAGTAATAAATCGTAAAAAAGATCAAGTTTAAGACGCGTACCTCTTCAGGTTTTTCCTGAATATAGTAAAGCATAACAGGAGCTTTCGACCAAAGCTTCAACAGTCGACTTACCTCGACTAGCTTGGGAGGTATGCCTGATCAAAAGTTAGCGGCCGAAGAAAATTAGTAATAAATCGTAAAAAAGATCGAGTTAAAGACGCGTACCTCTTCAGGTTTTTCCTGAATATAATAAAGCACAATAAGAGCTTTTGACAAAAGTTTCAACAGTCGACTTACCTCGACTAGTTTGGGAGGTATGCCTGAACAGAAGTTAGCGGCCGAAGAAATTTCAGCAATAAACCGTAAAAAAGATCAAGTTATAGACGCGTACTTCTTCAGGTTTTTCCTGAATATAAGAAAGCATAACAGGAGCTTTCGACAAAAGCTTCAACAGTCGACTTACCTCGACTAGCTTGGGAGATATGCCTGATCAAAAGTTAGCGGCCGAAGAAAATTAGTAATAAATCGTAAAAATTATCAAGTTAAAGACGCGTACCTCTTCAGGTTTTTCCTGAATATAGTTAAGCACAACCGGAGCTTTCGATAAAAGCTTCAACTGTCGACTTACCTCGATTAGTTTGGGAGGTATGCCTGAACAGAAGTTAGCGGCCGAAGAAATTTCAGCAATAAATCGTAAGAAAGATCAAGTTCAAGACGCGTACCTCTTCAGGTTTTTCCTGAAAATAGTAAAACACAACAGGAGCATTCGATAAAAGTTTCAACAGTCGACTTACCTCGACTAGTTTGGGAGGTATGCCTGAACAGAAGTTAGCGGCCGAAGAAATTTCAGCAATAAATCGTAAGAAAGATCAAGTTATAGACGCGTACCTCTTCAGGTTTTTCCTGAATATAAGAAAACATAACAGGAGCTTTCGACAAAAGCTTCAACAGTCGACTTACCTCGACTAGTTTGGGAGGTATGCCTGATCAAAAGTTAGCGGCCGAAGAAAATTAGAAATAAATCGTAAAAAAGATCACGTTAAAGACGCGTACCTCTTCAGGTTTTTCCTGAATATAGCAAAGCACAACCGGAGCTTTTGATAAAAGCTTCAACAGTCGACTTACCTCGACTAGTTCGGGGGGGTAAGCCTGAACAGAAGTTAGCGGCCTTAAAAATTTCAGCAATTAATCGTAAGAAAGATCAAGTTCAAGACGCGTACCTCTTCAGGTTTTTCCTGAAAATAGTAAAGCACAACAGGAGCATTCGATAAAAGCTTCAACAGTCGACTTACCTCGACTAGTTTTGGGAGGTAAGCCTGAACAGATGTTAGCGACCGAAGAAATTTTAGTAATAAACCGTAAAAAAGATCAAGTTAAACATGCGTACCTCTTCAGGTATTTCATGAATATGGTAAAGCACAGAAAGAGCTTTCGACAAAAGTTTCAACAGTCGACTTACCTCGACTAGTTTGGGAGGTATGCCTGATCAAAAGTTAGCGGCCGAAGAAATTTTAGTAATAAATCGTAAAAAAGATCAAGTTAAAGACGCGTACCTCTTCAGGTTTTTCCTGAATATAATAAAGCACAATAAGAGCTTTTGACAAAAGTTTCAACAGTCGACTTACCTCGACTAGTTTGGGAGGTATGCCTGAACAGAAGTTAGCGGCCGAAGAAATTTCAGCAATACACCGTAAAAAAGATCAAGTTATAGACGCGTACCTCTTCAGGTTTTTCCTGAATATAAGAAAGCATAACAGGAGCTTTCGACAAAAGCTTCAACAGTCGACTTACCTCGACTAGCTTGGGAGGTATGCCTGATCAAAAGTTAGCGGCCGAAGAAATTTCAGCAATAAATCGTAAGAAAGATCAAGTTCAAGACGCGTACCTCTTCAGGTTTTTCCTGAAAATAGTAAAACACAACAGGAGCATTCGATAAAAGTTTCAACAGTCGACTTACCTCGACTAGTTTGGGAGGTATGCCTGAACAGAAGTTAGCGGCCGAAGAAATTTCAGCAATAAATCGTAAGAAAGATCAAGTTATAGACGCGTACCTCTTCAGGTTTTTCCTGAATATAAGAAAACATAACAGGAGCATTCGACAAAAGCTTCAACAGTCGACTTACCTCGACTAGTTTGGGAGGTATGCCTGATCAAAAGTTAGCGGCCGAAGAAAATTAGAAATAAATCGTAAAAAAGATCACGTTAAAGACGCGTACCTCTTCAGGTTTTTCCTGAATATAGCAAAGCACAACCGGAGCTTTTGATAAAAGCTTCAACAGTCGACTTACCTCGACTAGTTCGGGGGGGTAAGCCTGAACAGAAGTTAGCGGCCTTAAAAATTTCAGCAATTAATCGTAAGAAAGATCAAGTTCAAGACGCGTACCTCTTCAGGTTTTTCCTGAAAATAGTAAAGCACAACAGGAGCATTCGATAAAAGCTTCAACAGTCGACTTACCTCGACTAGTTTTGGGAGGTAAGCCTGAACAGATGTTAGCGACCGAAGAAATTTTAGTAATAAACCGTAAAAAAGATCAAGTTAAACATGCGTACCTCTTCAGGTATTTCATAAATATGGTAAAGCACAATAAGAGCTTTCGACAAAAGTTTCAACAGTCGACTTACCTCGACTAGTTTGGGAGGTATGCCTGATCAAAAGTTAGCGGCCGAAGAAATTTTAGTAATAAATCGTAAAAAAGATCAAGTTAAAGACGCGTACCTCTTCAGGTTTTTCCTGAATATAGTAAAGCACAACAGGAGCTTTCGATAAAAGCTTCAACAGTCGACTTACCTCGACTAGTTTTGGGAGGTAAGCCAGAACAGAAGTTAGCGGCCGAAGAAATTTTAGTAATAAATCGTAAAAAAGATCAAGTTAAAGACGCGTACCTCTTCAGGTTTTTCCTGAATATAGTAAAGCATAACAGGAGCTTTCGACCAAAGCTTCAACAGTCGACTTACCTCGACTAGCTTGGGAGGTATGCCTGATCAAAAGTTAGCGGCCGAAGAAAATTAGTAATAAATCGTAAAAAAGATCGAGTTAAAGACGCGTACCTCTTCAGGTTTTTCCTGAATATAATAAAGCACAATAAGAGCTTTTGACAAAAGTTTCAACAGTCGACTTACCTCGACTAGTTTGGGAGGTATGCCTGAACAGAAGTTAGCGGCCGAAGAAATTTCAGCAATAAACCGTAAAAAAGATCAAGTTATAGACGCGTACCTCTTCAGGTTTTTCCTGAATATAGTAAAGCACAACCGGAGCTTTCGATAAAAGCTTCAACAGTCGACTTACCTCGACTAGTTTTCGGAGGTTAGCCTGAACAGAAGTTAGCGGCCGAAGAAATTTCAGCAATAAATCGTAAGAAAGATCAAGTTCAAGACGCGTACCTCTTCAGGTTTTTCCTGAAAATAGTAAAGCACAACAGGAGCATTCGATAAAAGTTTCAACAGTCGACTTACCTCGACTAGTTTGGGAGGTATGCCTGAACAGAAGTTAGCGGCCGAAGAAAATTAGAAATAAATCGTAAAAAAGATCACGTTAAAGACGCGTACCTCTTCAGGTTTTTCCTGAATATAGCAAAGCACAACCGGAGCTTTTGATAAAAGCTTCAACAGTCGACTTACCTCGACTAGTTCGGGGGGGTAAGCCTGAACAGAAGTTAGCGGCCTTAAAAATTTCAGCAATTAATCGTAAGAAAGATCAAGTTCAAGACGCGTACCTCTTCAGGTTTTTCCTGAAAATAGTAAAGCACAACAGGAGCATTCGATAAAAGCTTCAACAGTCGACTTACCTCGACTAGTTTTGGGAGGTAAGCCTGAACAGATGTTAGCGACCGAAGAAATTTTAGTAATAAACCGTAAAAAAGATCAAGTTAAACATGCGTACCTCTTCAGGTATTTCATAAATATGGTAAAGCACAATAAGAGCTTTCGACAAAAGTTTCAACAGTCGACTTACCTCGACTAGTTTGGGAGGTATGCCTGATCAAAAGTTAGCGGCCGAAGAAATTTTAGTAATAAATCGTAAGAAAGATCAAGTTCAAGACGCGTACCTCTTCAGGTTTTTCCTGAAAATAGTAAAACACAACAGGAGCATTCGATAAAAGTTTCAACAGTCGACTTACCTCGACTAGTTTGGGAGGTATGCCTGAACAGAAGTTAGCGGCCGAAGAAATTTCAGCAATAAATCGTAAGAAAGATCAAGTTATAGACGCGTACCTCTTCAGGTTTTTCCTGAATATAAGAAAACATAACAGGAGCTTTCGACAAAAGCTTCAACAGTCGACTTACCTCGACTAGTTTGGGAGGTATGCCTGATCAAAAGTTAGCGGCCGAAGAAAATTAGAAATAAATCGTAAAAAAGATCACGTTAAAGACGCGTACCTCTTCAGGTTTTTCCTGAATATAGCAAAGCACAACCGGAGCTTTTGATAAAAGCTTCAACAGTCGACTTACCTCGACTAGTTCGGGGGGGTAAGCCTGAACAGAAGTTAGCGGCCTTAAAAATTTCAGCAATTAATCGTAAGAAAGATCAAGTTCAAGACGCGTACCTCTTCAGGTTTTTCCTGAAAATAGTAAAGCACAACAGGAGCATTCGATAAAAGCTTCAACAGTCGACTTACCTCGACTAGTTTTGGGAGGTAAGCCTGAACAGATGTTAGCGACCGAAGAAATTTTAGTAATAAACCGTAAAAAAGATCAAGTTAAACATGCGTACCTCTTCAGGTATTTCATAAATATGGTAAAGCACAATAAGAGCTTTCGACAAAAGTTTCAACAGTCGACTTACCTCGACTAGTTTGGGAGGTATGCCTGATCAAAAGTTAGCGGCCGAAGAAATTTTAGTAATAAATCGTAAAAAAGATCAAGTTAAAGACGCGTACCTCTTCAGGTTTTTCCTGAATATAGTAAAGCACAACAGGAGCTTTCGATAAAAGCTTCAACAGTCGACTTACCTCGACTAGTTTTGGGAGGTAAGCCAGAACAGAAGTTAGCGGCCGAAGAAATTTTAGTAATAAATCGTAAAAAAGATCAAGTTAAAGACGCGTACCTCTTCAGGTTTTTCCTGAATATAGTAAAGCACAACAGGAGCTTTCGATAAAAGCTTCAACAGTCGACTTACCTCGACTAGTTTTGGGAGGTAAGCCAGAACAGAAGTTAGCGGCCGAAGAAATTTTAGTAATAAATCGTAAAAAAGATCAAGTTAAAGACGCGTACCTCTTCAGGTTTTTCCTGAATATAGTAAAGCATAACAGGAGCTTTCGACCAAAGCTTCAACAGTCGACTTACCTCGACTAGCTTGGGAGGTATGCCTGATCAAAAGTTAGCGGCCGAAGAAAATTAGTAATAAATCGTAAAAAAGATCGAGTTAAAGACGCGTACCTCTTCAGGTTTTTCCTGAATATAATAAAGCACAATAAGAGCTTTTGACAAAAGTTTCAACAGTCGACTTACCTCGACTAGTTTGGGAGGTATGCCTGAACAGAAGTTAGCGGCCGAAGAAATTTCAGCAATAAACCGTAAAAAAGATCAAGTTATAGACGCGTACCTCTTCAGGTTTTTCCTGAATATAGTAAAGCACAACCGGAGCTTTCGATAAAAGCTTCAACAGTCGACTTACCTCGACTAGTTCGGGGGGGTAAGCCTGAACAGAAGTTAGCGGCCTTAAAAATTTCAGCAATTAATCGTAAGAAAGATCAAGTTCAAGACGCGTACCTCTTCAGGTTTTTCCTGAAAATAGTAAAGCACAACAGGAGCATTCGATAAAAGCTTCAACAGTCGACTTACCTCGACTAGTTTTGGGAGGTAAGCCTGAACAGATGTTAGCGACCGAAGAAATTTTAGTAATAAACCGTAAAAAAGATCAAGTTAAACATGCGTACCTCTTCAGGTATTTCATAAATATGGTAAAGCACAATAAGAGCTTTCGACAAAAGTTTCAACAGTCGACCTACCTCGACTAGTTTGGGAGGTATGCCTGATCAAAAGTTAGCGGCCGAAGAAATTTTAGTAATAAATCGTAAGAAAGATCAAGTTCAAGACGCGTACCTCTTCAGGTTTTTCCTGAAAATAGTAAAACACAACAGGAGCATTCGATAAAAGTTTCAACAGTCGACTTACCTCGACTAGTTTGGGAGGTATGCCTGAACAGAAGTTAGCGGCCGAAGAAATTTCAGCAATAAATCGTAAGAAAGATCAAGTTATAGACGCGTACCTCTTCAGGTTTTTCCTGAATATAAGAAAACATAACAGGAGCTTTCGACAAAAGCTTCAACAGTCGACTTACCTCGACTAGTTTGGGAGGTATGCCTGATCAAAAGTTAGCGGCCGAAGAAAATTAGAAATAAATCGTAAAAAAGATCACGTTAAAGACGCGTACCTCTTCAGGTTTTTCCTGAATATAGCAACGCACAACCGGAGCTTTTGATAAAAGCTTCAACAGTCGACTTACCTCGACTAGTTCGGGGGGGTAAGCCTGAACAGAAGTTAGCGGCCTTAAAAATTTCAGCAATTAATCGTAAGAAAGATCAAGTTCAAGACGCGTACCTCTTCAGGTTTTTCCTGAAAATAGTAAAGCACAACAGGAGCATTCGATAAAAGCTTCAACAGTCGACTTACCTCGACTAGTTTTGGGAGGTAAGCCTGAACAGATGTTAGCGACCGAAGAAATTTTAGTAATAAACCGTAAAAAAGATCAAGTTAAACATGCGTACCTCTTCAGGTATTTCATAAATATGGTAAAGCACAATAAGAGCTTTCGACAAAAGTTTCAACAGTCGACTTACCTCGACTAGTTTGGGAGGTATGCCTGATCAAAAGTTAGCGGCCGAAGAAATTTTAGTAATAAATCGTAAAAAAGATCAAGTTAAAGACGCGTACCTCTTCAGGTTTTTCCTGAATATAGTAAAGCACAACAGGAGCTTTCGATAAAAGCTTCAACAGTCGACTTACCTCGACTAGTTTTGGGAGGTAAGCCAGAACAGAAGTTAGCGGCCGAAGAAATTTTAGTAATAAATCGTAAAAAAGATCAAGTTAAAGACGCGTACCTCTTCAGGTTTTTCCTGAATATAGTAAAGCATAACAGGAGCTTTCGACCAAAGCTTCAACAGTCGACTTACCTCGACTAGCTTGGGAGGTATGCCTGATCAAAAGTTAGCGGCCGAAGAAAATTAGTAATAAATCGTAAAAAAGATCGAGTTAAAGACGCGTACCTCTTCAGGTTTTTCCTGAATATAATAAAGCACAATAAGAGCTTTTGACAAAAGTTTCAACAGTCGACTTACCTCGACTAGTTTGGGAGGTATGCCTGAACAGAAGTTAGCGGCCGAAGAAATTTCAGCAATAAACCGTAAAAAAGATCAAGTTATAGACGCGTACCTCTTCAGGTTTTTCCTGAATATAGTAAAGCACAACCGGAGCTTTCGATAAAAGCTTCAACAGTCGACTTACCTCGACTAGTTTTCGGAGGTTAGCCTGAACAGAAGTTAGCGGCCGAAGAAATTTCAGCAATAAATCGTAAGAAAGATCAAGTTCAAGACGCGTACCTCTTCAGGTTTTTCCTGAAAATAGTAAAGCACAACAGGAGCATTCGATAAAAGTTTCAACAGTCGACTTACCTCGACTAGTTTGGGAGGTATGCCTGAACAGAAGTTAGCGGCCGAAGAAATTTCAGCAATAAATCGTAAGAAAGATCAAGTTATAGACGCGTACCTCTTCAGGTTTTTCCTGAATATAAGAAAACATAACAGGAGCTTTCGACAAAAGCTTCAACAGTCGACTTACCTTGACTAGTTTGGGAGGTATGCCTGATCAAAAGTTAGCGGCCGAAGAAAATTAGAAATAAATCGTAAAAAAGATCACGTTAAAGACGCGTACCTCTTCAGGTTTTTCCTGAATATAGCAAAACACAACCGGAGCTTTTGATAAAAGCTTCAACAGTCGACTTACCTCGACTAGTTCGGGGGGGTAAGCCTGAACAGAAGTTAGCGGCCTTAAAAATTTCAGCAATTAATCGTAAGAAAGATCAAGTTCAAGACGCGTACCTCTTCAGGTTTTTCCTGAAAATAGTAAAGCACAACAGGAGCATTCGATAAAAGCTTCAACAGTCGACTTACCTCGACTAGTTTTGGGAGGTAAGCCTGAACAGATGTTAGCGACCGAAGAAATTTTAGTAATAAACCGTAAAAAAGATCAAGTTAAACATGCGTACCTCTTCAGGTATTTCATGAATATGGTAAAGCACAATAAGAGCTTTCGACAAAAGTTTCAACAGTCGACTTACCTCGACTAGTTTGGGAGGTATGCCTGATCAAAAGTTAGCGGCCGAAGAAATTTTAGTAATAAATCGTAAAAAAGATCAAGTTAAAGACGCGTACCTCTTCAGGTTTTTCCTGAATATAATAAAGCACAATAAGAGCTTTTGACAAAAGTTTCAACAGTCGACTTACCTCGACTAGTTTGGGAGGTATGCCTGAACAGAAGTTAGCGGCCGAAGAAATTTCAGCAATACACCGTAAAAAAGATCAAGTTATAGACGCGTACCTCTTCAGGTTTTTCCTGAATATAAGAAAGCATTACAGGAGCTTTCGACAAAAGCTTCAACAGTCGACTTACCTCGACTAGCTTGGGAGGTATGCCTGATCAAACGTTAGCGGCCGAAGAAAATTAGTAATAAATCGTAAAAAAGATCAAGTTAAAGACGCGTACCTCTTCAGGTTTTTCCTGAATATAGTAAAGCACAACAGGAGCTTTCGATAAAAGCTTCAACAGTCGACTTACCTCGACTAGTTTTGGGAGGTAAGCCAGAACAGAAGTTAGCGGCCGAAGAAATTTTAGTAATAAATCGTAAAAAAGATCAAGTTTAAGACGCGTACCTCTTCAGGTTTTTCCTGAATATAGTAAAGCATAACAGGAGCTTTCGACCAAAGCTTCAACAGTCGACTTACCTCGACTAGCTTGGGAGGTATGCCTGATCAAAAGTTAGCGGCCGAAGAAAATTAGTAATAAATCGTAAAAAAGATCGAGTTAAAGACGCGTACCTCTTCAGGTTTTTCCTGAATATAATAAAGCACAATAAGAGCTTTTGACAAAAGTTTCAACAGTCGACTTACCTCGACTAGTTTGGGAGGTATGCCTGAACAGAAGTTAGCGGCCGAAGAAATTTCAGCAATAAACCGTAAAAAAGATCAAGTTATAGACGCGTACTTCTTCAGGTTTTTCCTGAATATAGTAAAGCACAACCGGAGCTTTCGATAAAAGCTTCAACAGTCGACTTACCTCGACTAGTTTTCGGAGGTAAGCCTGAACAGAAGTTAGCGGCCGAAGAAATTTCAGCAATAAACCGTAAAATAGATCAAGTTATAGACGCGTACCTCTTCAGGTTTTTCCTCAATATAAGAAAGCATAACAGGAGCTTTCGACAAAAGCTTCAACAGTCGACTTACCTCGACTAGCTTGGGAGATATGCCTGATCAAAAGTTAGCGGCAGAAGAGAATTAGTAATAAATCATAAAAAAGATCAAGTTAAAGACGCGTACCTCTTCAGGTTTTTCCTAAATATAGTAAAGCACAACAGGAGCTTTTGATAAAAGCTTCAAGAGTTGACCTACCTCGATTAGTTTGGGAGGTATGTCTGATCGAAAGTTAGCGGCCGAAGAAAATTAATAATAAATCGTAAAAATGATTAAGTTAAAGACGCGTACCTCTTCAAGTTTTTCCTGAAAATAGTAAAGCACAACAGGAGCTTTCGATAAAAGCTTCAACAGTCGACTTACCTCGACTAGTTTGGGAGGTATGCCTGAACAGAAGTTAGTGGCCGAAGAAATTTCAGCAATAAATCGTAAGAAAGATCAAGTTATAGACGCGTACCTCTTCAGGTTTTTCCTGAATATAAGAAAGCATAACAGGAGCTTTCGACAAAAGCTTCAACAGTCGACTTACCTCGACTAGTTTGGGAGGTATGCCTGATCAAAAGTTAGCGGCCGAAGAAAATTAGTAATAAATCGTAAAAAAGATCAAGTTAAAGACGCGTACCTCTTCAGGTTTTTCCTGAAAATAGTAAAGCACAACAGGAGCTTTCGACAAAAGCTTCAACAGTCGACTTACCTCGACTAGCTTGGGAGGTATGCCTGATCAAAAGTTAGCGGCCGAAGAAAATTAGTAATAAATCGTAAGAAAGATCAAGTTACAGACGCGTACCTTTTCAGGTTTTTCCTGGATATAAGACAGCATAACAGGAGCTTTCGACAAAAGCTTCAACAGTCGACTTACCTCGACTAGCTTGGGAGATATGCCTGATCAAAAGTTAGCGGTCGAAGAAAATTAGTAATAAATCGTAAAAAAGATCAAGTTAAAGACGCGTACCTCTTCAGGTTTTTCCTGAATATAGTTAAGCACAACCGGAGCTTTCGATAAAAGCTTCAACAGTCGACTTACCTCGACTAGTTTGGGAGGTATGCCTGAACAGAAGTTAGCGGCCGAAGAAATTTCAGCAATAAATCGTAAGAAAGATCAAGTTCAAGACGCGTACCTCTTCAGGTTTTTCCTGAAAATAGTAAAGCACAACAGGAGCATTCGATAAAAGTTTCAACAGTCGACTTACCTCGACTAGTTTGGGAGGTATGCTTGAACAGAAGTTAGCGGCCGAAGAAATTTCAGCAATAAATCGTAAGAAAGATCAAGTTATAGACGCGTACCTCTTTAGGTTTTTCCTGAATATAAGAAAACATAACAGGAGCTTTCGACAAAAGCTTCAACAGTCGACTTACCTCGACTAGTTTGGGAGGTATGCCTGATCAAAAGTTAGCGGCCGAAGAAAATTAGAAATAAATCGTAAAAAAGATCACGTTAAAGACGCGTACCTCTTCAGGTTTTTCCTGAATATAGCAAAGCACAACCGGAGCTTTTGATAAAAGCTTCAACAGTCGACTTATCTCGACTAGTTTGGGAGGTATGCCTGATCAAAAGTTAGCGGCCGAAGAAAATTAGTAATAAATCGTAAAAAAGATCAAGTTAAAGAGGCGTACGTCTTCAGGTTTTTCCTGAATATAGTGAAGCACAACCGGAGCTTTCGATAAAAGCTTCAACAGTCGACTTACCTCGACTAGTTTGGGAGGTATGCCTGAACAGAAGTTAGTGGCCGAAGAAATTTCAGCAATAAATCGTAAGAAAGATCAAGTTATAGACGCGTACCTCTTCAGGTTTTTCCTGAATATAAGAAAGCATAACAGGAGCTTTCGACAAAAGCTTCAACAGTCGACTTACCTCGACTAGCTTGGGAGGTATTCCTGATCAAATGTTAGCGGCCGAAGAAAATTAGTAATAAATCGTAAAAAAGATCAAGTTAAAGACGCGTACCTCTTCAGGTATTTCCTGAATATAGTAAAGCACAACAGGAGCTTTCGATAAAAGGTTCAACAGTCGACTTACCTCGACTAGTTCGGGGGGGTAAGCCTGAACAGAAGTTAGCGGCCTTAAAAATTTCAGCAATTAATCGTAAGAAAGATCAAGTTCAAGACGCGTACCTCTTCAGGTTTTTCCTGAAAATAGTAAAGCACAACAGGAGCATTCGATAAAAGCTTCAACAGTCGACTTACCTCGACTAGTTTTGGGAGGTAAGCCTGAACAGATGTTAGCGGCCGAAGAAATTTTAGTAATAAACCGTAAAAAAGATCAAGTTAAACATGCGTACCTCTTCAGATTTTTCATGAATATGGTAAAGCACAATAAGAGCTTTCGACAAAAGTTTCAACAGTCGACTTACCTCGGCTAGTTTGGGAGGTATGCCTGATTAAAAGTTAGCGGCCGAAGAAATTTCAGCAATAAATCGTAAGAAAGATCAAGTTAAAGAGGCGTACGTCTTCAGGTTTTTCCTGAATATAGTGAAGCACAACCGGAGCTTTCGATAAAAGCTTCAACAGTCGACTTACCTCGACTAGTTTGGGAGGTATGCCTGAACAGAAGTTAGCGGCCGAAGAAATTTCAGCAATAAATCGTAAGAAAGATCAAGTTATAGACGCGTACCTCTTCAGGTTTTTTCCTGAATATAAGAAAGCACAACCGGAGCTTTCGATAAAAGCTTCAACAGTCGACTTACCTCGACTAGTTTGGGAGGTATGCCTGAACAGAAGTTAGCGGCCGAAGAAATTTCAGCAATAAATCGTAAGAAAGATCAAGTTATAGACGCGTACCTCTTCAGGTTTTTTCCTGAATATAAGAAAGCATAACAGGAGCTTTCGACAAAAGCTTCAACAGTCGACTTACCTCGACTAGTTCGGGGGGTAAGCCTAAACAGAAGTTAGCGGCCTTAAAAATTTCAGCAATTAATCGTAAGAAAGATCAAGTTCAAGACGCGTACCTCTTCAGGTTTTTCCTGAAAATAGTAAAGCACAACAGGAGCATTCGATAAAAGCTTCAACAGTCGACTTACCTCTACTAGTTTGGGAGGTATGCCTGAACAGAAGTTAGCGGCCGAAGAAATTTCAGCAATAAATCGTAAGAAAGATCAAGTTAAAGACGCGTACCTCTTCAGGTTTTTCCTGAATATAATAAAGCACAACAGGAGCTTTCGATAAAAGCTTTAATAGTCGACTTACCTCGACTAGTTTGGGGGGGTAAGCCTGGAATGAAGATAGCGGCCGGAGAAATTTCAGCAATAAATTGTAAAAAAGATCAAGTTATAGACGCGTACCTCTTCGGGTTTTTCTTGAATATGGTAAAGCACAATAAGAGCTTTCGTTAAAAGCTTTAACAGTCGACTTACCTCGACTAGTTTGGGGGGTAAACCTGAACAGAAGTTAGCGGCCGAAGAAATTTCAGCAATAAATCGTAAGAAAGATCAAGTTAAAGACGCGTACCTCTTCAGGTTTTTCATGAATATGGTAAAGCACAATAAGAGCTTTCGACAAAAGTTTCAACAGTCGACTTACCTCGACTAGTTTTGGGAGGTATGCCTGAACAGATGTTAGCGGCCGAAGAAATTTTAGTAATAAACCGTAAAAAAGATCAAGTTAAACATTCGTACCTCTTCAGGTTTTTCATGAATATGGTAAAGCACAATAAGAGCTTTCGACAAAAGTTTCAACAGTCGACTTACCTCTACTAGTTTGGGAGGTATGCCTGAACAGAAGTTAGCGGCTGAAGAAATTTCAGCAATAAATCGTAAAAAAGATCACGTTAAAGACGCGTACCTCTTCAGGATTTTCCTGAATATAGCAAAGCACAACCGGAGCTTTTGATAAAAGCTTCAACAGTCGACTTACCTCGACTAGCTTGGGAGGTATGCCTGATCAAATGTTGGCGGCCGAAGAAAATTAGTAATAAATCGTAAAAAAGATCAAGTTAAAGACGCGTACCTCTTCAGGTTTTTCCTGAAAATAGTAAAGCACAACAGGAGCTTTCGACAAAAGCTTCAACAGTCGACTTACCTCGACTAGCTTGGGAGGTATGCCTGATCAAAAGTTAGCGGCCGAAGAAAATTAGTAATAAATCGTAAGAAAGATCAAGTTACAGACGCGTACCTCTTCAGGTTTTTCCTGGATATAAGACAGCATAACAGGAGCTTTCGACAAAAGCTTCAACAGTCGACTTACCTCGACTAGCTTGGGAGATATGCCTGATCAAAAGTTAGCGGTCGAAGAAAATTAGTAATAAATCGTAAAAAAGATCAAGTTAAAGACGCGTACCTCTTCAGGTTTTTCCTGAATATAGTTAAGCACAACCGGAGCTTTCGATAAAAGCTTCAACAGTCGACTTACCTCGACTAGTTTGGGAGGTATGCCTGAACAGAAGTTAGCGGCCGAAGAAATTTCAGCAATAAATCGTAAGAAAGATCAAGTTCAAGACGCGTACCTCTTCAGGTTTTTCCTGAAAATAGTAAAGCACAACAGGAGCATTCGATAAAAGTTTCAACAGTCGACTTACCTCGACTAGTTTGGGAGGTATGCCTGAACAGAAGTTAGTGGCCGAAGAAATTTCAGCAATAAATCGTAAGAAAGATCAAGTTATAGACGCGTACCTCTTCAGGTTTTTCCTGAATATAAGAAAGCATAACAGGAGCTTTCGACAAAAGCTTCAACAGTCGACTTACCTCGACTAGCTTGGGAGGTATGCCTGATCAAAAGTTAGCGGCCGAAGAAAATTAGTAATAAATCGTAAAAAAGATCAAGTTAAAGACGCGTACCTCTTCAGGTATTTCCTGAATATAGTAAAGCACAACAGGAGCTTTCGATAAAAGGTTCAACAGTCGACTTACCTCGACTAGTTCGGGGGGGTAAGCCTGAACAGAAGTTAGCGGCCTTAAAAATTTCAGCAATTAATCGTAAGAAAGATCAAGTTCAAGACGCGTACCTCTTCAGGTTTTTCCTGAAAATAGTAAAGCACAACAGGAGCATTCGATAAAAGCTTCAACAGTCGACTTACCTCGACTAGTTTTGGGAGGTAAGCCTGAACAGATGTTAGCGGCCGAAGAAATTTTAGTAATTAACCGTAAAAAAGATCCAGTTAAACATGCGTACCTCTTCAGGTTTTTCATGAATATGGTAAAGCACAATAAGAGCTTTCGACAAAAGTTTCAACAGTCGACTTACCTCGGCTAGTTTGGGAGGTATGCCTGATTAAAAGTTAGCGGCCGAAGAAATTTCAGCAATAAATCGTAAGAAAGATCAAGTTAAAGAGGCGTACGTCTTCAGGTTTTTCCTGAATATAGTGAAGCACAACCGGAGCTTTCGATAAAAGCTTCAACAGTCGACTTACCTCGACTAGTTTGGGAGGTATGCCTGAACAGAAGTTAGCGGCCGAAGAAATTTCAGCAATAAATCGTAAGAAAGATCAAGTTATAGACGCGTACCTCTTCAGGTTTTTTCCTGAATATAAGAAAGCATAACAGGAGCTTTCGACAAAAGCTTCAACAGTCGACTTACCTCGACTAGCTTGGGAGGTATGCCTGATCAAAAGTTAGCGGCCGAAGAAAATTAGTAATAAATCGTAAAAAAGATCAACTTAAAGACGCGTACCTCTTCAGGTATTTCCTGAATATAGTTAAGCACAACCGGAGCTTTTGATAAAAGCTTCAACAGTCGACTTACCTCGACTAGTTCGGGGGGTAAGCCTAAACAGAAGTTAGCGGCCTTAAAAATTTCAGCAATTAATCGTAAGAAAGATCAAGTTCAAGACGCGTACCTCTTCAGGTTTTTCCTGAAAATAGTAAAGCACAACAGGAGCATTCGATAAAAGCTTCAACAGTCGACTTACCTCTACTAGTTTGGGAGGTATGCCTGAACAGAAGTTAGCGGCCGAAGAAATTTCAGCAATAAATCGTAAGAAAGATCAAGTTAAAGACGCGTACCTCTTCAGGTTTTTCCTGAATATAATAAAGCACAACAGGAGCTTTCGATAAAAGCTTTAATAGTCGACTTACCTCGACTAGTTTGGGGGGTAAGCCTGGAATGAAGATAGTGGCCGGAGAAATTTCAGCAATAAATTGTAAAAAAGATCAAGTTATAGACGCGTACCTCTTCGGGTTTTTCTTGAATATGGTAAAGCACAATAAGAGCTTTCGTTAAAAGCTTCAACAGTCGACTTACCTCGACTAGTTTGGGGGTAAGCCTGAACAGAAGTTAGCGGCCGAAGAAATTTCAGCAATAAATCGTAAGAAAGATCAAGTTACAGACGCGTACCTCTTCAGGTTTTTCATGAATATGGTAAAGCACAATAAGAGCTTTCGACAAAAGTTTCAACAGTCGACTTACCTCGACTAGTTTTGGGAGGTATGCCTGAACAGATGTTAGCGGCCGAAGAAATTTTAGTAATAAACCGTAAAAAAGATCAAGTTAAACATTCGTACCTCTTCAGGTTTTTCATGAATATGGTAAAGCACAATAAGAGCTTTCGACAAAAGTTTCAACAGTCGACTTACCTCTACTAGTTTGGGAGGTATGCCTGAACAGAAGTTAGCGGCTGAAGAAATTTCAGCAATAAATCGTAAAAAAGATCACGTTAAAGACGCGTACCTCTTCAGGATTTTCCTGAATATAGCAAAGCACAACCGGAGCTTTTGATAAAAGCTTCAACAGTCGACTTACCTCGACTAGCTTGGGAGATATGCCTGATCAAATGTTAGCGGCCGAAGAAAATTAGTAATAAATCGTAAAAAAGATCAAGTTAAAGACGCGTACCTCTTCAGGTTATTCCTGAATATAGTAAAGCACAATAAGAGCTTTCGACAAAAGTTTCAACAGTCGTTTTACCTCGACTAGTTTGGGAGGTATGCCTGAACAGAAGTTAGCGGCCGAAGAAGTTTCAGCAATAAATCGTAAGAAAGATCAAGTTATAGACGCGTACCTCTTCAGGGTTTTCCTGAATATAAGAAAGCATAACAGGAGCTTTCGACAAAAGCTTCAACAGTCGACTTACCTCGACTAGCTTGGGAGGTATGCCTGATCAAAAGTTAGCGGCCGAAGAAAATTAGTAATAAATCGTAAGAAAGATCAAGTTACAGACGCGTACCTCTTCAGGTTTTTCCTGGATATAAGACAACATAACAGGAGCTTTCGACAAAAGCTTCAACAGTCGACTTACCTCGACTAGTTTGGGAGGTATGCCTGATCAAAAGTTAGCGGCCGAAGAAAATTAGTAATAAATCGTAAAAAAGATCAAGTTAAAGACGCGTACCTCTTCAGGTTTTTCCTGAAAATAGTAAAGCACAACAGGAGCTTTCGACAAAAGCTTCAACAGTCGACTTACCTCGACTAGCTTGGGAGGTATGCCTGATCAAAAGTTAGCGGCCGAAGAAAATTAGTAATAAATCGTAAGAAAGATCAAGTTACAGACGCGTACCTCTTCAGGTTTTTCCTGGATATAAGACAGCATAACAGGAGCTTTCGACAAAAGCTTCAACAGTCGACTTACCTCGACTAGCTTGGGAGATATGCCTGATCAAAAGTTAGCGGTCGAAGAAAATTAGTAATAAATCGTAAAAAAGATCAAGTTAAAGACGCGTACCTCTTCAGGTTTTTCCTGAATATAGTTAAGCACAACCGGAGCTTTCGATAAAAGCTTCAACAGTCGACTTACCTCGACTAGTTTGGGAGGTATGCCTGAACAGAAGTTAGCGGCCGAAGAAATTTCAGCAATAAATCGTAAGAAAGATCAAGTTCAAGACGCGTACCTCTTCAGGTTTTTCCTGAAAATAGTAAAGCACAACAGGAGCATTCGATAAAAGTTTCAACAGTCGACTTACCTCGACTAGTTTGGGAGGTATGCTTGAACAGAAGTTAGCGGCCGAAGAAATTTCAGCAATAAATCGTAAGAAAGATCAAGTTATAGACGCGTACCTCTTTAGGTTTTTCCTGAATATAAGAAAACATAACAGGAGCTTTCGACAAAAGCTTCAACAGTCGACTTACCTCGACTAGTTTGGGAGGTATGCCTGATCAAAAGTTAGCGGCCGAAGAAAATTAGAAATAAATCGTAAAAAAGATCACGTTAAAGACGCGTACCTCTTCAGGTTTTTCCTGAATATAGCAAAGCACAACCGGAGCTTTTGATAAAAGCTTCAACAGTCGACTTATCTCGACTAGTTTGGGAGGTATGCCTGATCAAAAGTTAGCGGCCGAAGAAAATTAGTAATAAATCGTAAAAAAGATCAAGTTAAAGAGGCGTACGTCTTCAGGTTTTTCCTGAATATAGTGAAGCACAACCGGAGCTTTCGATAAAAGCTTCAACAGTCGACTTACCTCGACTAGTTTGGGAGGTATGCCTGAACAGAAGTTAGTGGCCGAAGAAATTTCAGCAATAAATCGTAAGAAAGATCAAGTTATAGACGCGTACCTCTTCAGGTTTTTCCTGAATATAAGAAAGCATAACAGGAGCTTTCGACAAAAGCTTCAACAGTCGACTTACCTCGACTAGCTTGGGAGGTATGCCTGATCAAATGTTAGCGGCCGAAGAAAATTAGTAATAAATCGTAAAAAAGATCAAGTTAAAGACGCGTACCTCTTCAGGTATTTCCTGAATATAGTAAAGCACAACAGGAGCTTTCGATAAAAGGTTCAACAGTCGACTTACCTCGACTAGTTCGGGGGGGTAAGCCTGAACAGAAGTTAGCGGCCTTAAAAATTTCAGCAATTAATCGTAAGAAAGATCAAGTTCAAGACGCGTACCTCTTCAGGTTTTTCCTGAAAATAGTAAAGCACAACAGGAGCATTCGATAAAAGCTTCAACAGTCGACTTACCTCGACTAGTTTTGGGAGGTAAGCCTGAACAGATGTTAGCGGCCGAAGAAATTTTAGTAATAAACCGTAAAAAAGATCAAGTTAAACATGCGTACCTCTTCAGATTTTTCATGAATATGGTAAAGCACAATAAGAGCTTTCGACAAAAGTTTCAACAGTCGACTTACCTCGGCTAGTTTGGGAGGTATGCCTGATTAAAAGTTAGCGGCCGAAGAAATTTCAGCAATAAATCGTAAGAAAGATCAAGTTAAAGAGGCGTACGTCTTCAGGTTTTTCCTGAATATAGTGAAGCACAACCGGAGCTTTCGATAAAAGCTTCAACAGTCGACTTACCTCGACTAGTTTGGGAGGTATGCCTGAACAGAAGTTAGCGGCCGAAGAAATTTCAGCAATAAATCGTAAGAAAGATCAAGTTATAGACGCGTATCTCTTCAGGTTTTTTCCTGAATATAAGAAAGCACAACCGGAGCTTTCGATAAAAGCTTCAACAGTCGACTTACCTCGACTAGTTTGGGAGGTATGCCTGAACAGAAGTTAGCGGCCGAAGAAATTTCAGCAATAAATCGTAAGAAAGATCAAGTTATAGACGCGTACCTCTTCAGGTTTTTTCCTGAATATAAGAAAGCATAACAGGAGCTTTCGACAAAAGCTTCAACAGTCGACTTACCTCGACTAGTTCGGGGGGTAAGCCTAAACAGAAGTTAGCGGCCTTAAAAATTTCAGCAATTAATCGTAAGAAAGATCAAGTTCAAGACGCGTACCTCTTCAGGTTTTTCCTGAAAATAGTAAAGCACAACAGGAGCATTCGATAAAAGCTTCAACAGTCGACTTACCTCTACTAGTTTGGGAGGTATGCCTGAACAGAAGTTAGCGGCCGAAGAAATTTCAGCAATAAATCGTAAGAAAGATCAAGTTAAAGACGCGTACCTCTTCAGGTTTTTCCTGAATATAATAAAGCACAACAGGAGCTTTCGATAAAAGCTTTAATAGTCGACTTACCTCGACTAGTTTGGGGGGTAAGCCTGGAATGAAGATAGCGGCCGGAGAAATTTCAGCAATAAATCGTAAGAAAGATCAAGTTACAGACGCGTACCTCTTCAGGTTTTTCATGAATATGGTAAAGCACAATAAGAGCTTTCGACAAAAGTTTCAACAGTCGACTTACCTCGACTAGTTTTGGGAGGTATGCCTGAACAGATGTTAGCGGCCGAAGAAATTTTAGTAATAAACCGTAAAAAAGATCAAGTTAAACATTCGTACCTCTTCAGGTTTTTCATGAATATGGTAAAGCACAATAAGAGCTTTCGACAAAAGTTTCAACAGTCGACTTACCTCTACTAGTTTGGGAGGTATGCCTGAACAGAAGTTAGCGGCTGAAGAAATTTCAGCAATAAATCGTAAAAAAGATCACGTTAAAGACGCGTACCTCTTCAGGATTTTCCTGAATATAGCAAAGCACAACCGGAGCTTTTGATAAAAGCTTCAACAGTCGACTTACCTCGACTAGCTTGGGAGGTATGCCTGATCAAATGTTAGCGGCCGAAGAAAATTAGTAATAAATCGTAAAAAAGATCAAGTTAAAGACGCGTACCTCTTCAGGTTTTTCCTGAAAATAGTAAAGCACAACAGGAGCTTTCGACAAAAGCTTCAACAGTCGACTTACCTCGACTAGCTTGGGAGGTATGCCTGATCAAAAGTTAGCGGCCGAAGAAAATTAGTAATAAATCGTAAGAAAGATCAAGTTACAGACGCGTACCTCTTCAGGTTTTTCCTGAAAATAGTAAAGCACAACAGGAGCATTCGATAAAAGCTTCAACAGTCGACTTACCTCGACTAGTTTTGGGAGGTAAGCCTGAACAGATGTTAGCGGCCGAAGAAATTTTAGTAATAAACCGTAAAAAAGATCAATTTAAACATGCGTACCTCTTCAGATTTTTCATGAATATGGTAAAGCACAATAAGAGCTTTCGACAAAAGTTTCAACAGTCGACTTACCTCGGCTAGTTTGGGAGGTATGCCTGATTAAAAGTTAGCGGCCGAAGAAATTTCAGCAATAAATCGTAAGAAAGATCAAGTTAAAGAGGCGTACGTCTTCAGGTTTTTCCTGAATATAGTGAAGCACAACCGGAGCTTTCGATAAAAGCTTCAACAGTCGACTTACCTCGACTAGTTTGGGAGGTATGCCTGAACAGAAGTTAGCGGCCGAAGAAATTTCAGCAATAAATCGTAAGAAAGATCAAGTTATAGACGCGTATCTCTTCAGGTTTTTTCCTGAATATAAGAAAGCACAACCGGAGCTTTCGATAAAAGCTTCAACAGTCGACTTACCTCGACTAGTTTGGGAGGTATGCCTGAACAGAAGTTAGCGGCCGAAGAAATTTCAGCAATAAATCGTAAGAAAGATCAAGTTATAGACGCGTACCTCTTCAGGTTTTTTCCTGAATATAAGAAAGCATAACAGGAGCTTTCGACAAAAGCTTCAACAGTCGACTTACCTCGACTAGTTCGGGGGGTAAGCCTAAACAGAAGTTAGCGGCCTTAAAAATTTCAGCAATTAATCGTAAGAAAGATCAAGTTCAAGACGCGTACCTCTTCAGGTTTTTCCTGAAAATAGTAAAGCACAACAGGAGCATTCGATAAAAGCTTCAACAGTCGACTTACCTCTACTAGTTTGGGAGGTATGCCTGAACAGAAGTTAGCGGCCGAAGAAATTTCAGCAATAAATCGTAAGAAAGATCAAGTTAAAGACGCGTACCTCTTCAGGTTTTTCCTGAATATAATAAAGCACAACAGGAGCTTTCGATAAAAGCTTTAATAGTCGACTTACCTCGACTAGTTTGGGGGGTAAGCCTGGAATGAAGATAGCGGCCGGAGAAATTTCAGCAATAAATCGTAAGAAAGATCAAGTTACAGACGCGTACCTCTTCAGGTTTTTCATGAATATGGTAAAGCACAATAAGAGCTTTCGACAAAAGTTTCAACAGTCGACTTACCTCGACTAGTTTTGGGAGGTATGCCTGAACAGATGTTAGCGGCCGAAGAAATTTTAGTAATAAACCGTAAAAAAGATCAAGTTAAACATTCGTACCTCTTCAGGTTTTTCATGAATATGGTAAAGCACAATAAGAGCTTTCGACAAAAGTTTCAACAGTCGACTTACCTCTACTAGTTTGGGAGGTATGCCTGAACAGAAGTTAGTTAATAAATCGTAAAAAAGATCACGTTAAAGACGCGTACCTCTTCAGGATTTTCCTGAATATAGCAAAGCACAACCGGAGCTTTTGATAAAAGCTTCAACAGTCGACTTACCTCGACTAGCTTGGGAGGTATGCCTGATCAAATGTTAGCGGCCGAAGAAAATTAGTAATAAATCGTAAAAAAGATCAAGTTAAAGACGCGTACCTCTTCAGGTTTTTCCTGAAAATAGTAAAGCACAACAGGAGCTTTCGACAAAAGCTTCAACAGTCGACTTACCTCGACTAGCTTGGGAGGTATGCCTGATCAAAAGTTAGCGGCCGAAGAAAATTAGTAATAAATCGTAAGAAAGATCAAGTTACAGACGCGTACCTCTTCAGGTTTTTCCTGGATATAAGACAGCATAACAGGAGCTTTCGACAAAAGCTTCAACAGTCGACTTACCTCGACTAGCTTGGGAGATATGCCTGATCAAAAGTTAGCGGTCGAAGAAAATTAGTAATAAATCGTAAAAAAGATCAAGTTCAAGACGCGTACCTCTTCAGGTTTTTCCTGAAAATAGTAAAGCACAACAGGAGCATTCGATAAAAGTTTCAACAGTCGACTTACCTCGACTAGTTTGGGAGGTATGCCTGAACAGAAGTTAGTGGCCGAAGAAATTTCAGCAATAAATCGTAAGAAAGATCAAGTTATAGACGCGTACCTCTTCAGGTTTTTCCTGAATATAAGAAAGCATAACAGGAGCTTTCGACAAAAGCTTCAACAGTCGACTTACCTCGACTAGCTTGGGAGGTATGCCTGATCAAAAGTTAGCGGCCGAAGAAAATTAGTAATAAATCGTAAAAAAGATCAAGTTAAAGACGCGTACCTCTTCAGGTATTTCCTGAATATAGTAAAGCACAACAGGAGCTTTCGATAAAAGGTTCAACAGTCGACTTACCTCGACTAGTTCGGGGGGGGTAAGCCTGAACAGAAGTTAGCGGCCTTAAAAATTTCAGCAATTAATCGTAAGAAAGATCAAGTTCAAGACGCGTACCTCTTCAGGTTTTTCCTGAAAATAGTAAAGCACAACAGGAGCATTCGATAAAAGCTTCAACAGTCGACTTACCTCGACTAGTTTTGGGAGGTAAGCCTGAACAGATGTTAGCGGCCGAAGAAATTTTAGTAATAAACCGTAAAAAAGATCCAGTTAAACATGCGTACCTCTTCAGGTTTTTCATGAATATGGTAAAGCACAATAAGAGCTTTCGACAAAAGTTTCAACAGTCGACTTACCTCGGCTAGTTTGGGAGGTATGCCTGATTAAAAGTTAGCGGCCGAAGAAATTTCAGCAATAAATCGTAAGAAAGATCAAGTTAAAGAGGCGTACGTCTTCAGGTTTTTCCTGAATATAGTGAAGCACAACCGGAGCTTTCGATAAAAGCTTCAACAGTCGACTTACCTCGACTAGTTTGGGAGGTATGCCTGAACAGAAGTTAGCGGCCGAAGAAATTTCAGCAATAAATCGTAAGAAAGATCAAGTTATAGACGCGTACCTCTTCAGGTTTTTTCCTGAATATAAGAAAGCATAACAGGAGCTTTCGACAAAAGCTTCAACAGTCGACTTACCTCGACTAGCTTGGGAGGTATGCCTGATCAAAAGTTAGCGGCCGAAGAAAATTAGTAATAAATCGTAAAAAAGATCAACTTAAAGACGCGTACCTCTTCAGGTATTTCCTGAATATAGTTAAGCACAACCGGAGCTTTTGATAAAAGCTTCAACAGTCGACTTACCTCGACTAGTTCGGGGGGTAAGCCTAAACAGAAGTTAGCGGCCTTAAAAATTTCAGCAATTAATCGTAAGAAAGATCAAGTTCAAGACGCGTACCTCTTCAGGTTTTTCCTGAAAATAGTAAAGCACAACAGGAGCATTCGATAAAAGCTTCAACAGTCGACTTACCTCTACTAGTTTGGGAGGTATGCCTGAACAGAAGTTAGCGGCCGAAGAAATTTCAGCAATAAATCGTAAGAAAGATCAAGTTAAAGACGCGTACCTCTTCAGGTTTTTCCTGAATATAATAAAGCACAACAGGAGCTTTCGACAAAAGCTTTAATAGTCGACTTACCTCGACTAGTTTGGGGGGTAAGCCTGGAATGAAGATAGTGGCCGGAGAAATTTCAGCAATAAATTGTAAAAAAGATCAAGTTATAGACGCGTACCTCTTCGGGTTTTTCTTGAATATGGTAAAGCACAATAAGAGCTTTCGTTAAAAGCTTCAACAGTCGACTTACCTCGACTAGTTTGGGGGGTAAGCCTGAACAGAAGTTAGCGGCCGAAGAAATTTCAGCAATAAATCGTAAGAAAGATCAAGTTACAGACGCGTACCTCTTCAGGTTTTTCATGAATATGGTAAAGCACAATAAGAGCTTTCGACAAAAGTTTCAACAGTCGACTTACCTCGACTAGTTTTGGGAGGTATGCCTGAACAGATGTTAGCGGCCGAAGAAATTTTAGTAATAAACCGTAAAAAAGATCAAGTTAAACATTCGTACCTCTTCAGGTTTTTCATGAATATGGTAAAGCACAATAAGAGCTTTCGACAAAAGTTTCAACAGTCGACTTACCTCTACTAGTTTGGGAGGTATGCCTGAACAGAAGTTAGCGGCTGAAGAAATTTCAGCAATAAATCGTAAAAAAGATCACGTTAAAGACGCGTACCTCTTCAGGATTTTCCTGAATATAGCAAAGCACAACCGGAGCTTTTGATAAAAGCTTCAACAGTCGACTTACCTCGACTAGCTTGGGAGGTATGCCTGATCAAATGTTGGCGGCCGAAGAAAATTAGTAATAAATCGTAAAAAAGATCAAGTTAAAGACGCGTACCTCTTCAGGTTTTTCCTGAAAATAGTAAAGCACAACAGGAGCTTTCGACAAAAGCTTCAACAGTCGACTTACCTCGACTAGCTTGGGAGGTATGCCTGATCAAAAGTTAGCGGCCGAAGAAAATTAGTAATAAATCGTAAGAAAGATCAAGTTACAGACGCGTACCTCTTCAGGTTTTTCCTGGATATAAGACAGCATAACAGGAGCTTTCGACAAAAGCTTCAACAGTCGACTTACCTCGACTAGCTTGGGAGATATGCCTGATCAAAAGTTAGCGGTCGAAGAAAATTAGTAATAAATCGTAAAAAAGATCAAGTTAAAGACGCGTACCTCTTCAGGTTTTTCCTGAATATAGTTAAGCACAACCGGAGCTTTCGATAAAAGCTTCAACAGTCGACTTACCTCGACTAGTTTGGGAGGTATGCCTGAACAGAAGTTAGCGGCCGAAGAAATTTCAGCAATAAATCGTAAGAAAGATCAAGTTCAAGACGCGTACCTCTTCAGGTTTTTCCTGAAAATAGTAAAGCACAACAGGAGCATTCGATAAAAGTTTCAACAGTCGACTTACCTCGACTAGTTTGGGAGGTATGCCTGAACAGAAGTTAGTGGCCGAAGAAATTTCAGCAATAAATCGTAAGAAAGATCAAGTTATAGACGCGTACCTCTTCAGGTTTTTCCTGAATATAAGAAAGCATAACAGGAGCTTTCGACAAAAGCTTCAACAGTCGACTTACCTCGACTAGCTTGGGAGGTATGCCTGATCAAAAGTTAGCGGCCGAAGAAAATTAGTAATAAATCGTAAAAAAGATCAAGTTAAAGACGCGTACCTCTTCAGGTATTTCCTGAATATAGTATAGCACAACAGGAGCTTTCGATAAAAGGTTCAACAGTCGACTTACCTCGACTAGTTCGGGGGGGTAAGCCTGAACAGAAGTTAGCGGCCTTAAAAATTTCAGCAATTAATCGTAAGAAAGATCAAGTTCAAGACGCGTACCTCTTCAGGTTTTTCCTGAAAATAGTAAAGCACAACAGGAGCATTCGATAAAAGCTTCAACAGTCGACTTACCTCGACTAGTTTTGGGAGGTAAGCCTGAACAGATGTTAGCGGCCGAAGAAATTTTAGTAATAAACCGTAAAAAAGATCCAGTTAAACATGCGTACCTCTTCAGGTTTTTCATGAATATGGTAAAGCACAATAAGAGCTTTCGACAAAAGTTTCAACAGTCGACTTACCTCGGCTAGTTTGGGAGGTATGCCTGATTAAAAGTTAGCGGCCGAAGAAATTTCAGCAATAAATCGTAAGAAAGATCAAGTTAAAGAGGCGTACGTCTTCAGGTTTTTCCTGAATATAGTGAAGCACAACCGGAGCTTTCGATAAAAGCTTCAACAGTCGACTTACCTCGACTAGTTTGGGAGGTATGCCTGAACAGAAGTTAGCGGCCGAAGAAATTTCAGCAATAAATCGTAAGAAAGATCAAGTTATAGACGCGTACCTCTTCAGGTTTTTTCCTGAATATAAGAAAGCATAACAGGAGCTTTCGACAAAAGCTTCAACAGTCGACTTACCTCGACTAGCTTGGGAGGTATGCCTGATCAAAAGTTAGCGGCCGAAGAAAATTAGTAATAAATCGTAAAAAAGATCAACTTAAAGACGCGTACCTCTTCAGGTATTTCCTGAATATAGTTAAGCACAACCGGAGCTTTTGATAAAAGCTTCAACAGTCGACTTACCTCGACTAGCTTGGGAGATATGCCTGATCAAATGTTAGCGGCCGAAGAAAATTAGTAATAAATCGTAAAAAAGATCAAGTTAAAGACGCGTACCTCTTCAGGTTATTCCTGAATATAGTAAAGCACAATAAGAGCTTTCGACAAAAGTTTCAACAGTCGTTTTACCTCGACTAGTTTGGGAGGTATGCCTGAACAGAAGTTAGCGGCCGAAGAAGTTTCAGCAATAAATCGTAAGAAAGATCAAGTTATAGACGCGTACCTCTTCAGGGTTTTCCTGAATATAAGAAAGCATAACAGGAGCTTTCGACAAAAGCTTCAACAGTCGACTTACCTCGACTAGCTTGGGAGGTATGCCTGATCAAAAGTTAGCGGCCGAAGAAAATTAGTAATAAATCGTAAGAAAGATCAAGTTACAGACGCGTACCTCTTCAGGTTTTTCCTGGATATAAGACAACATAACAGGAGCTTTCGACAAAAGCTTCAACAGTCGACTTACCTCGACTAGTTTGGGAGGTATGCCTGATCAAAAGTTAGCGGCCGAAGAAAATTAGTAATAAATCGTAAAAAAGATCAAGTTAAAGACGCGTACCTCTTCAGGTTTTTCCTGAAAATAGTAAAGCACAACAGGAGCTTTCGACAAAAGCTTCAACAGTCGACTTACCTCGACTAGCTTGGGAGGTATGCCTGATCAAAAGTTAGCGGCCGAAGAAAATTAGTAATAAATCGTAAGAAAGATCAAGTTACAGACGCGTACCTCTTCAGGTTTTTCCTGGATATAAGACAGCATAACAGGAGCTTTCGACAAAAGCTTCAACAGTCGACTTACCTCGACTAGCTTGGGAGATATGCCTGATCAAAAGTTAGCGGTCGAAGAAAATTAGTAATAAATCGTAAAAAAGATCAAGTTAAAGACGCGTACCTCTTCAGGTTTTTCCTGAATATAGTTAAGCACAACCGGAGCTTTCGATAAAAGCTTCAACAGTCGACTTACCTCGACTAGTTTGGGAGGTATGCCTGAACAGAAGTTAGCGGCCGAAGAAATTTCAGCAATAAATCGTAAGAAAGATCAAGTTCAAGACGCGTACCTCTTCAGGTTTTTCCTGAAAATAGTAAAGCACAACAGGAGCATTCGATAAAAGTTTCAACAGTCGACTTACCTCGACTAGTTTGGGAGGTATGCCTGAACAGAAGTTAGCGGCCGAAGAAGTTTCAGCAATAAATCGTAAGAAAGATCAAGTTATAGACGCGTACCTCTTCAGGGTTTTCCTGAATATAAGAAAGCATAACAGGAGCTTTCGACAAAAGCTTCAACAGTCGACTTACCTCGACTAGCTTGGGAGGTATGCCTGATCAAAAGTTAGCGGCCGAAGAAAATTAGTAATAAATCGTAAGAAAGATCAAGTTACAGACGCGTACCTCTTCAGGTTTTTCCTGGATATAAGACAACATAACAGGAGCTTTCGACAAAAGCTTCAACAGTCGACTTACCTCGACTAGTTTGGGAGGTATGCCTGATCAAAAGTTAGCGGCCGAAGAAAATTAGTAATAAATCGTAAAAAAGATCAAGTTAAAGAGGCGTACGTCTTCAGGTTTTTCCTGAATATAGTGAAGCACAACCGGAGCTTTCGATAAAAGCTTCAACAGTCGACTTACCTCGACTAGTTTGGGAGGTATGCCTGAACAGAAGTTAGTGGCCGAAGAAATTTCAGCAATAAATCGTAAGAAAGATCAAGTTATAGACGCGTACCTCTTCAGGTTTTTCCTGAATATAAGAAAGCATAACAGGAGCTTTCGACAAAAGCTTCAACAGTCGACTTACCTCGACTAGCTTGGGAGGTATGCCTGATCAAATGTTAGCGGCCGAAGAAAATTAGTAATAAATCGTAAAAAAGATCAAGTTAAAGACGCGTACCTCTTCAGGTATTTCCTGAATATAGTAAAGCACAACAGGAGCTTTCGATAAAAGGTTCAACAGTCGACTTACCTCGACTAGTTCGGGGGGGTAAGCCTGAACAGAAGTTAGCGGCCTTAAAAATTTCAGCAATTAATCGTAAGAAAGATCAAGTTCAAGACGCGTACCTCTTCAGGTTTTTCCTGAAAATAGTAAAGCACAACAGGAGCATTCGATAAAAGCTTCAACAGTCGACTTACCTCGACTAGTTTTGGGAGGTAAGCCTGAACAGATGTTAGCGGCCGAAGAAATTTTAGTAATAAACCGTAAAAAAGATCAAGTTAAACATGCGTACCTCTTCAGATTTTTCATGAATATGGTAAAGCACAATAAGAGCTTTCGACAAAAGTTTCAACAGTCGACTTACCTCGGCTAGTTTGGGAGGTATGCCTGATTAAAAGTTAGCGGCCGAAGAAATTTCAGCAATAAATCGTAAGAAAGATCAAGTTAAAGAGGCGTACGTCTTCAGGTTTTTCCTGAATATAGTGAAGCACAACCGGAGCTTTCGATAAAAGCTTCAACAGTCGACTTACCTCGACTAGTTTGGGAGGTATGCCTGAACAGAAGTTAGCGGCCGAAGAAATTTCAGCAATAAATCGTAAGAAAGATCAAGTTATAGACGCGTACCTCTTCAGGTTTTTTCCTGAATATAAGAAAGCACAACCGGAGCTTTCGATAAAAGCTTCAACAGTCGACTTACCTCGACTAGTTTGGGAGGTATGCCTGAACAGAAGTTAGCGGCCGAAGAAATTTCAGCAATAAATCGTAAGAAAGATCAAGTTATAGACGCGTACCTCTTCAGGTTTTTTCCTGAATATAAGAAAGCATAACAGGAGCTTTCGACAAAAGCTTCAACAGTCGACTTACCTCGACTAGTTCGGGGGGTAAGCCTAAACAGAAGTTAGCGGCCTTAAAAATTTCAGCAATTAATCGTAAGAAAGATCAAGTTCAAGACGCGTACCTCTTCAGGTTTTTCCTGAAAATAGTAAAGCACAACAGGAGCATTCGATAAAAGCTTCAACAGTCGACTTACCTCTACTAGTTTGGGAGGTATGCCTGAACAGAAGTTAGCGGCCGAAGAAATTTCAGCAATAAATCGTAAGAAAGATCAAGTTAAAGACGCGTACCTCTTCAGGTTTTTCCTGAATATAATAAAGCACAACAGGAGCTTTCGATAAAAGCTTTAATAGTCGACTTACCTCGACTAGTTTGGGGGGTAAGCCTGGAATGAAGATAGCGGCCGGAGAAATTTCAGCAATAAATTGTAAAAAAGATCAAGTTATAGACGCGTACCTCTTCGGGTTTTTCTTGAATATGGTAAAGCACAATAAGAGCTTTCGTTAAAAGCTTTAACAATCGACTTACCTCGACTAGTTTGGGGGGTAAGCCTGAACAGAAGTTAGCGGCCGAAGAAATTTCAGCAATAAATCGTAAGAAAGATCAAGTTACAGACGCGTACCTCTTCAGGTTTTTCATGAATATGGTAAAGCACAATAAGAGCTTTCGACAAAAGTTTCAACAGTCGACTTACCTCGACTAGTTTTGGGAGGTATGCCTGAACAGATGTTAGCGGCCGAAGAAATTTTAGTAATAAACCGTAAAAAAGATCAAGTTAAACATTCGTACCTCTTCAGGTTTTTCATGAATATGGTAAAGCACAATAAGAGCTTTCGACAAAAGTTTCAACAGTCGACTTACCTCTACTAGTTTGGGAGGTATGCCTGAACAAAAGTTAGCGGCTGAAGAAATTTCAGCAATAAATCGTAAAAAAGATCACGTTAAAGACGCGTACCTCTTCAGGATTTTCCTGAATATAGCAAAGCACAACCGGAGCTTTTGATAAAAGCTTCAACAGTCGACTTACCTCGACTAGCTTGGGAGGTATGCCTGATCAAATGTTAGCGGCCGAAGAAAATTAGTAATAAATCGTAAAAAAGATCAAGTTAAAGACGCGTACCTCTTCAGGTTTTTCCTGAAAATAGTAAAGCACAACAGGAGCTTTTGACAAAAGCTTCAACAGTCGACTTACCTCGACTAGCTTGGGAGGTATGCCTGATCAAAAGTTAGCGGCCGAAGAAAATTAGTAATAAATCGTAAGAAAGATCAAGTTACAGACGCGTACCTCTTCAGGTTTTTCCTGGATATAAGACAGCATAACAGGAGCTTTCGACAAAAGCTTCAACAGTCGACATACCTCGACTAGCTTGGGAGATATGCCTGATCAAAAGTTAGCGGTCGAAGAAAATTAGTAATAAATCGTAAAAAAGATCAAGTTAAAGACGCGTACCTCTTCAGGTTTTTCCTGAATATAGTTAAGCACAACCGGAGCTTTCGATAAAAGCTTCAACAGTCGACTTACCTCGACTAGTTTGGGAGGTATGCCTGAACAGAAGTTAGCGGCCGAAGAAATTTCAGCAATAAATCGTAAGAAAGATCAAGTTCAAGACGCGTACCTCTTCAGGTTTTTCCTGAAAATAGTAAAGCACAACAGGAGCATTCGATAAAAGTTTCAACAGTCGACTTACCTCGACTAGTTTGGGAGGTATGCCTGAACAGAAGTTAGTGGCCGAAGAAATTTCAGCAATAAATCGTAAGAAAGATCAAGTTATAGACGCGTACCTCTTCAGGTTTTTCCTGAATATAAGAAAGCATAACAGGAGCTTTCGACAAAAGCTTCAACAGTCGACTTACCTCGACTAGCTTGGGAGGTATGCCTGATCAAAAGTTAGCGGCCGAAGAAAATTAGTAATAAATCGTAAAAAAGATCAAGTTAAAGACGCGTACCTCTTCAGGTATTTCCTGAATATAGTAAAGCACAACAGGAGCTTTCGATAAAAGGTTCAACAGTCGACTTACCTCGACTAGTTCGGGGGGGTAAGCCTGAACAGAAGTTAGCGGCCTTAAAAATTTCAGCAATTAATCGTAAGAAAGATCAAGTTCAAGACGCGTACCTCTTCAGGTTTTTCCTGAAAATAGTAAAGCACAACAGGAGCATTCGATAAAAGCTTCAACAGTCGACTTACCTCGACTAGTTTTGGGAGGTAAGCCTGAACAGATGTTAGCGGCCGAAGAAATTTTAGTAATAAACCGTAAAAAAGATCCAGTTAAACATGCGTACCTCTTCAGGTTTTTCATGAATATGGTAAAGCACAATAAGAGCTTTCGACAAAAGTTTCAACAGTCGACTTACCTCGGCTAGTTTGGGAGGTATGCCTGATTAAAAGTTAGCGGCCGAAGAAATTTCAGCAATAAATCGTAAGAAAGATCAAGTTAAAGAGGCGTACGTCTTCAGGTTTTTCCTGAATATAGTGAAGCACAACCGGAGCTTTCGATAAAAGCTTCAACAGTCGACTTACCTCGACTAGTTTGGGAGGTATGCCTGAACAGAAGTTAGCGGCCGAAGAAATTTCAGCAATAAATCGTAAGAAAGATCAAGTTATAGACGCGTACCTCTTCAGGTTTTTTCCTGAATATAAGAAAGCATAACAGGAGCTTTCGACAAAAGCTTCAACAGTCGACTTACCTCGACTAGCTTGGGAGGTATGCCTGATCAAAAGTTAGCGGCCGAAGAAAATTAGTAATAAATCGTAAAAAAGATCAACTTAAAGACGCGTACCTCTTCAGGTATTTCCTGAATATAGTTAAGCACAACCGGAGCTTTTGATAAAAGCTTCAACAGTCGACTTACCTCGACTAGTTCGGGGGGTAAGCCTAAACAGAAGTTAGCGGCCTTAAAAATTTCAGCAATTAATCGTAAGAAAGATCAAGTTCAAGACGCGTACCTCTTCAGGTTTTTCCTGAAAATAGTAAAGCACAACAGGAGCATTCGATAAAAGCTTCAACAGTCGACTTACCTCTACTAGTTTGGGAGGTATGCCTGAACAGAAGTTAGCGGCCGAAGAAATTTCAGCAATAAATCGTAAGAAAGATCAAGTTAAAGACGCGTACCTCTTCAGGTTTTTCCTGAATATAATAAAGCACAACAGGAGCTTTCGATAAAAGCTTTAATAGTCGACTTACCTCGACTAGTTTGGGGGGTAAGCCTGGAATGAAGATAGTGGCCGGAGAAATTTCAGCAATAAATTGTAAAAAAGATCAAGTTATAGACGCGTACCTCTTCGGGTTTTTCTTGAATATGGTAAAGCACAATAAGAGCTTTCGTTAAAAGCTTCAACAGTCGACTTACCTCGACTAGTTTGGGGGGTAAGCCTGAACAGAAGTTAGCGGCCGAAGAAATTTCAGCAATAAATCGTAAGAAAGATCAAGTTACAGACGCGTACCTCTTCAGGTTTTTCATGAATATGGTAAAGCACAATAAGAGCTTTCGACAAAAGTTTCAACAGTCGACTTACCTCGACTAGTTTTGGGAGGTATGCCTGAACAGATGTTAGCGGCCGAAGAAATTTTAGTAATAAACCGTAAAAAAGATCAAGTTAAACATTCGTACCTCTTCAGGTTTTTCATGAATATGGTAAAGCACAATAAGAGCTTTCGACAAAAGTTTCAACAGTCGACTTACCTCTACTAGTTTGGGAGGTATGCCTGAACAGAAGTTAGCGGCTGAAGAAATTTCAGCAATAAATCGTAAAAAAGATCACGTTAAAGACGCGTACCTCTTCAGGATTTTCCTGAATATAGCAAAGCACAACCGGAGCTTTTGATAAAAGCTTCAACAGTCGACTTACCTCGACTAGCTTGGGAGATATGCCTGATCAAATGTTAGCGGCCGAAGAAAATTAGTAATAAATCGTAAAAAAGATCAAGTTAAAGACGCGTACCTCTTCAGGTTATTCCTGAATATAGTAAAGCACAATAAGAGCTTTCGACAAAAGTTTCAACAGTCGTTTTACCTCGACTAGTTTGGGAGGTATGCCTGAACAGAAGTTAGCGGCCGAAGAAGTTTCAGCAATAAATCGTAAGAAAGATCAAGTTATAGACGCGTACCTCTTCAGGGTTTTCCTGAATATAAGAAAGCATAACAGGAGCTTTCGACAAAAGCTTCAACAGTCGACTTACCTCGACTAGCTTGGGAGGTATGCCTGATCAAAAGTTAGCGGCCGAAGAAAATTAGTAATAAATCGTAAGAAAGATCAAGTTACAGACGCGTACCTCTTCAGGTTTTTCCTGGATATAAGACAACATAACAGGAGCTTTCGACAAAAGCTTCAACAGTCGACTTACCTCGACTAGCTTGGGAGATATGCCTGATCAAAAGTTAGCGGTCGAAGAAAATTAGTAATAAATCGTAAAAAAGATCAAGTTAAAGACACGAACCTCTTCAGGTTTTTCCTGAATATAGTTAAGCACAACCGGAGCTTTCGATAAAAGCTTCAACAGTCGACTTACCTCGACTAATTCGGGGGGTAAGCCTGAACAGAAGTTAGCGGCCGAAAAAATTTCAGCAATTAATCGTAAGAAAGATCAAGTTACAGACGCGTACCTCTTCAGGTTTTTCCTGAATATAAGAAAGCATAACAGGAGCTTTCGACAAAAGCTTCAACAGTCGACTTACCTCGACTAGCTTGGGAGGTATGCCTGATCAAAAGTTAGCGGCCGAAGAAAATTAGTAATAAATCGTAAAAAAGATCAAGTTAAAGAGGCGTACGTCTTCAGTGTTTTCCTGAATATAGTGAAGCACAACTAGAGCTTTCGATAAAAGCTTCAACAGTCGACTTACCTCGACTAGTTTGGGAGTTATGCCTGAACAGATGTTAGCGGCCGAAGCAATTTCAGCAATAAATCGTAAAAACGATCAAGTTATAGACGCGTACCTCTTCTGGTTTTTCCTGAATATAGTTAAACACAACAGGAGCTTTCGATAAAAGCTTCAACAGTGTACTTACCTCGACTAGCTTGGGAGGTATGCCTGATCAAAAGTTAGCGGCCGAAGAAAATTAGTAATAAATCGTATAAAAGATCAAGTTAAAGACGCGTACCTCTTCAGGTTTTTCCTGAATATAGTAAAGCACAACAGGAGCTTTCGATTAAAGCTTCAACAGTCGACTTACCTCGACTAGTTTTGGGAGGCAAGCCTGAACAGATGTTAGCGGCCGAAGAAATTTTAGTAATAAACCGTAGAAAAGATCAAGTTAAACATGCGTACCTCTTCAGGTTTTTCATGAATATGGTAAAGCACAATAAGAGCTTTTGACAAAAGTTTCAACAGTCGACTTACCTCTACTAGTTTGGGAGGTATGCCTGAACAGAAGTTAGCGGCCGAAGAAATTTCAGCAATAAGTCGTACAAAAGATCAAGTTATAGACGCGTACCTTTTCAGGTTTTTCCTGAATAATAACAGTAATAACAGTAAGTAATAACAGCAATTATTAATAAGTCCATTGAAGCTAAGGTATTTCCCGAGACGTGGAAACTAGCTGTGGTTTAACCGATACCTAAAGGAAAAAACGTAGACCAGTTGAAAGACCTACGGCCAATCAGTCTTCTTCCGGTCCTCTCCAAGGTTCTGGAGCGAGTCGTTGAAAAACAGTTTAAGGAATTTTTAGAACAAAACGGCGTCCTTCCAATAGTGCAGTCTGGTTTCCGCGGTGGTCACGGAACAACCACAGCTCTGGCACACGTTAGCGACGATATTCTAATGGCATCTGACGAGGGTCAAAGCTCCATACTTGTATTACTGGACTTCTCAAGAGCGTTTGATTGCTTGAGCACGGAATTACTTCTTGCAAAATTTAAATACTATGGTGTGTCTGTTAGTACTCTAGAGTGGTTTAGATCATTTTTAACGGGTAGGAGCCAACAAGTGGTGGTAGAGGACGAGGAGGGAACTCGAAGTATGTCTCAACCGAAGCAATTAAATCGAGGTGTACCTCAAGGATCGATACTAAGCCCGCTTCTGTTTGTGACATTCACGGCTGATCTAAGTAGTTAACGTTCTTAAATCCACTAAAGCTCACCTTTATGCAGATGATACTCAACTGTATAAATCTTTTAACCCGCAATATTCTGAACAGGCAATAAACGAGCTTAAAAAAGACCTAGAGCTGTCTCAGAGTGGTCTCGAAAAAACAATCTAGTTCTCAATGCAGCAAAAAGAAAATATTTAATAATGGGGACTAAACAACAGATTAATAAGGTAGCAATAAAAAGAAAAGATGTAGTGGTTAACGGAGTGGTTGTCGATAGGGTGTCAAAAGCTAGAAATTTAGGTTTAATTATGGACGAACAGCTGAGATATGACGATCATATAAATATAAGATTACAAGAACTATTGAAGCTTTTATCGAAAGCTCCTGTTGTGCTATACTATATTCAGGAAAAACCTGAAGAGTTCTATAACTTGATCTTTCTTAGGATTTATTGCTGAAATTTCTTCGGCCGCTAACTTCTGTTCAGGCATACCTCCCAAACTAGTCGAGGTAAGTCGACTGTTGAAGCTTTTATCGAATGCTCCTGTTGTGCTTTACTATTTTCAGGAAAAACCTGAAGAGGTACGCGTCTTTAACTTGATCTTTTTTACGATTTATTACTAATTTTCTTCGGCCGCTAACTTTTGATCAGGCATACCTCCCAAGCTAGTCGAGGTAAGTCGACTGTTGAAGCTTTTGTCGAAAGCTCCTGTTATGCTTTCTTATATTCAGGAAAAACCTGAAGAGGTACGCGTCTATAACTTGATCTTTCTTACGGTTTATTGCTGAAATTTCTTCGGCCGCTAACTTCTGTTCAGGCATACCTCCCAAACTAGTCGAGGTAAGTCGACTGTTGAAACTTTTATCGAATGCTCCTGTTGTGCTTTACTATATTCAGGAAAAACCTGAAGAGGTACGCGTCTTTAACTTGATCTTTTTTACGATTTATTACTAATTTTCTTCGGCCGCTAACTTCTGTTCAGGCATACCTCCCAAACTAGTCGAGGTAAGTCGACTGTTGAAGCTTTTATCGAATGCTTCTGTTGTGCTTTCTTATATTCAGGAAAAACCTGAAGAGGTACGCGTCTTTAACTTGATCTTTTTTACGATTTATTACTAATTTTCTTCGGCCGCTAACTTTTGATCAGGCATACCTCCCAAGCTAGTCGAGGTAAGTCGACTGTTGAAGCTTTTGTCAAAAGCTCCTGTTATGCTTTCTTATATTCAGGAAAACCCTGAAGAGGTACGCGTCTATAACTTGATCTTTCTTACGATTTATTGCTGAAATTTCTTCGGCCGCTAACTTCTGTTCAGGCATACCTCCCAAACTAGTCGAGGTAAGTCGACTGTTGAAGCTTTTATCGAATGCTCCTGTTGTGCTTTACTATTTTCAGGAAAAACCTGAAGAGGTACGCGTCTTGAACTTGATCTTTCTTACGATTAATTGCTGAAATTTTTTCGGCCGCTAACTTCTGTTCAGGCTTACCCCCCGAACTAGTCAAGGTAAGTCGACTGTTGAAGCTTTTATCGAAAGCTCCTGTTGTGCTTTACTATATCCAGGAAAAACCTGAAGAGGTACGCGTCTGTAACTTGATCTTTCTTACGATTTATTGCTGAAATTTCTTCGGCCGCTAACTTCTGTTCAGGCATACCTCCCAAACTAGTCGAGGTAAGTCGACTGTTGAAGCTTTTATCGAATGCTCCTGTTGTGCTTTACTATATTCAGGAAAAACCTGAAGAGGTACGCGTCTTTAACTTGATCTTTTTTACGATTTATTACTAATTTTTTTCGGCCGCTAACTTTTGATCAGGCATACCTCCCAAGCTAGTCGAGGTAAGTCGACTGTTGAAGCTTTTGTCGAAAGCTCCTGTTATGCTTTCTTATATTCAGGAAAAACCTGAAGAGGTACGCGTCTATAACTTGATCTTTCTTACGATTAATTGCTGAAATTTTTTCGGCCGCTAACTTCTGTTCAGGCTTACCCCCCGAACTAGTCGAGGTAAGTCGACTATTGAAGCTTTTATCGAAAGCTTTTGATGTGCTTTACTATATCCAGGAAAAACCTGAAGAGGTACGCGTCTGTAACTTGATCTTTCATACGATTTTTTGCTGAAATTTCTTCGGCCGCTAACTTCTGTTCAGGCATACCTCCCAAGCTAGTCGAGGTAAGTCGACTGTTGAAGCTTTAGTCGAAAGCTCCTGTTATGCTTTCTTATATTCAGGAAAACCATGAAGAGGTACGCGTCTTTAACTTGATCTTTTTTACGATTTATTACTAATTTTCTTCGGCCGCTAACTTTTGATCAGGCATACCTACCAAGCTAGTCGAGGTAAGTCGACTGTTGAAGCTTTTGTCGAAAGCTCCTGTTATGCTTTCTTATATTCAGGAAAAACCTGAAGAGGTACGCGTCTGTAACTTGATCTTTCATACGATTTTTTGCTGAAATTTCTTCGGCCGCTAACTTCTGTTCAGGCATACCTCCCAAACTAGTCGAGGTAAGTCGACTGATGAACCTTTTATCGAATGCTCCGGTTGTGCTTTACTATATTCAGGAAAAACCTGAAGAGGTACGCGTCTTTAACTTGATCTTTTTTACGATTTATTACTAATTTTCTTCGGCCGCTAACTTTTGATCAGACATACCTCCCAAGCTAGTCGAGGTAAGTCGACTGTTGAAGCTTTTGTCGAAAGCTCCTGTTATGCTTTCTTATATTCAGGAAAAACCTGAAGAGGTACGCGTCTATAACTTGATCTTTCTTACGATTAATTGCTGAAATTTTTTCGGCCGCTAACTTCTGTTCAGGCTTACCCCCCGAACTAGTCGAGGTAAGTCGACTGTTGAATCTTTTATCGAATGCTCCTGTTGTGCTTTACTATATTCAGGAAAAACCTGAAGAGGTACGCGTCTTTAACTTGATCTTTTTTACGATTTATTACTAATTTTCTTCGGCCGCTAACTTCTGTTCAGGCATACCTCCCAAACTAGTCGAGGTAAGTCGACTGTTGAAGCTTTTATCGAATGCTTTTGTTGTGCTTTCTTATATTCAGGAAAACCCTGAAGAGGTACGCGTCTATAACTTGATCTTTCTTACGATTTATTGCTGAAATTTCTTCAGCCGCTAACTTCTGTTCAGGCATACCTCCCAAACTAGTCGAGGTTAGTCGACTGTTGAAGCTTTTATCGAATGCTCCTGTTGTGCTTTACTATTTTCAGGAAAAACCTAAAGAGGTACGCGTCTTGAACTTGATCTTTCTTACGATTAATTGCTGAAATTTTTTCGGCCGCTAACTTCTGTTCAGGCTTACCCCCCGAACTAGTCGAGGTAAGTCGACTGTTGAAGCTTTTATCGAAAGCTCCTGTTGTGCTTTACTATTTTCAGGAAAAACCTGAAGAGGTACGCGTCTGTAACTTGATCTTTCTAACGATTAATTGCTGAAATTTTTTCGGCCGCTAACTTCTGTTCAGGCTTACCCCCCGAACTAGTCGAGGTAAGTCGACTGTTGAAGCTTTTATCGAAAGCTCCTGATGTGCTTTACTATATTCAGGAAAAACCTGAAGAGGTACGCGTCTTTAACTTGATCTTTTTTACGATTTATTACTAACTTTCTTCGGCCGCTAACTTCTGTTCAGGCATACCTCCCAAACTAGTCGAGGTAAGTCGACTGTTGAAGCTTTTATCGAATGCTTCTGTTGTGCTTTCTTATATTCAGGAAAACCCTGAAGAGGTACGCGTCTGTAACTTGATCTTTCTAACGATTAATTGCTGAAATTTTTTCGGCCGCTAACTTCTGTTCAGGCTTACCCCCCGAACTAGTCGAGGTAAGTCGACTGTTGAAGCTTTTATCGAATGCTCCTGTTGTGCTTTACTATTTTCAGGAAAAACCTGAAGAGGTACGCGTCTTTAACTTGATCTTTTTTACGATTTATTACTAATTTTCTTCGGCCGCTAACTTTTGATCAGGCATACCTCCCAAGCTAGTCGAGGTAAGTCGACTGTTGAAGCTTTTGTCGAAAGCTCCTGTTATGCTTTCTTATATTCAGGAAAACCCTGAAGAGGTACGCGTCTATAACTTGATCTTTCTTACGATTTATTGCTGAAATTTCTTCGGCCGCTAACTTCTGTTCAGGCATACCTCCCAAACTAGTCGAGGTAAGTCGACTGTTGAAGCTTTTGTGGAAAGCTCCTGTTATGCTTTCTTATATTCAGGAAAAACCTGAAGAGGTACGCGTCTATAACTTGATCTTTCTTACGATTTATTGCTGAAATTTCTTCGGCCGCTAACTTCTGTTCAGGCATACCTCCCAAACTAGTCGAGGTAAGTCGACTGTTGAAACTTTTATCAAATGCTCCTGTTGTGTTTTACTATATTCAGGAAAAACCTGAAGAGGTACGCGTCTTTAACTTGATCTTTTTTACGATTTATTACTAATTTTCTTCGGCCGCTAACTTCTGTTCAGGCATACCTCCCAAACTAGTCGAGGTAAGTCGACTGTTGAAGCTTTTATCGAAAGCTCCTGTTGTGCTTTACTATTTTCAGGAAAAACCTGAAGAGGTACGCGTCTTTAACTTGATCTTTTTTACGATTTATTACTAATTTTCTTCGGCCGCTAACTTCTGTTCAGGCATACCTCCCAAACTAGTCGAGGTAAGTCGACTGTTGAAGCTTTTATCGAAAGCTCCTGTTGTGCTTTCTTATATTCAGGAAAACCCTGAAGAGGTACGCGTCTATAACTTAATCTTTCTTACGATTTATTGCTGAAATTTCTTCGGCCGCTAACTTCTGTTCAGGCATACCTCCCAAACTAGTCGAGGTAAGTCGACTGTTGAAACTTTTATCAAATGCTCCTGTTGTGTTTTACTATATTCAGGAAAAACCTGAAGAGGTACGCGTCTTTAACTTGATCTTTTTTACGATTTATTACTAATTTTCTTCGGCCGCTAACTTCTGTTCAGGCATACCTCCCAAACTAGTCGAGGTAAGTCGACTGTTGAAGCTTTTATCGAAAGCTCCTGTTGTGCTTTCTTATATTCAGGAAAACCCTGAAGAGGTACGCGTCTATAACTTGATCTTTCTTACGATTTATTGCTGAAATTTCTTCGGCCGCTAACTTCTGTTCAGGCATACCTCCCAAACTAGTCGAGGTAAGTCGACTGTTGAAGCTTTTATCGAATGCTCCTGTTGTGCTTTACTATTTTCAGGAAAAACCTGAAGAGGTACGCGTCTTTAACTTGATCTTTTTTACGATTTATTACTAATTTTCTTCGGCCGCTAACTTTTGATCAGGCATACCTCCCAAGCTAGTCGAGGTAAGTCGACTGTTGAAGCTTTTATAGAAAGCTCCTGTTGTGCTTTCTTATATTCAGGAAAACCCTGAAGAGGTACGCGTCTATAACTTGATCTTTCTTACGATTTATTGCTGAAATTTCTTCGGCCGCTAACTTCTGTTCAGGCATACCTCCCAAACTAGTCGAGGTAAGTCGACTGTTGAAGCTTTTATCGAATGCTCCTGTTGTGCTTTACTATTTTCAGGAAAAACCTGAAGAGGTACGCGTCTTTAACTTGATATTTTTTACGATTTATTACTAATTTTCTTCGGCCGCTAACTTTTGATCAGGCATACCTCCCAAGCTAGTCGAGGTAAGTCGACTGTTGAAGCTTTTATCGAAAGCTCCTGTTGTGCTTTCTTATATTCAGGAAAACCCTGAAGAGGTACGCGTCTATAACTTAATCTTTCTTACGATTTATTGCTGAAATTTCTTCGGCCGCTAACTTCTGTTCAGGCATACCTCCCAAGCTAGTCGAGGTAAGTCGACTGTTGAAGCTTTTGTCGAAAGCTCCTGTTATGCTTTCTTATATTCAGGAAAAACCTGAAGAGGTACGCGTCTATAACTTGATCTTTTTTACGACTTATTGCTGATATTTCTTCGGCCGCTTACTTCTGTTCAGGCATACCTCCCAAACTAGTCGAGGTAAGTCGACTGTTGAAGCTTTTATCGAATGCTCCTGTTGTGTTTTACTATTTTCAGGAAAAACCTGAAGAGGTACGCGTCTTTAACTTAATCATTTTTACGATTTATTACTAATTTTCTTCGGCCGCTAACTTTCGATCAGGCATACCTCCCAAACTAATCGAGGTAAGTCGACTTTTGAAGCTTTTATCAAAAGCTCCTGTTGTGTTTTACTACATTTAGGAAAAACCTGAAGAGGTACGCGTCTTTAACTTGATCTTTTTTATGATTTATTACTAATTCTCTTCGGCCGCTAACTTTTGATCAGGCATACCTCCCAAGCTCGTCGAGGTAAGTCGACTGTTGAAGCTTTTGTCGAAAGCTCCTGTTATGCTTTCTTATATTCAGGAAAAACCTGAAGAGGTACGCGTCTATAACTTGATCTTTTTTACGATTTATTGCTGAAATTTCTCCGGCCGCTAACTTCTGTTCAGGCTTACCCCCCAAACTAGTTCAGGTAAGTCGACTGTTGAAGCTTTTATCGAAAGCTCCTGTTATTCTTTACTATTTTCAGGAAAAACCTGAAGAGGTACGCGTATTTAACTTAATCATTTTTACGATTTATTACTAAATTTCTTCGACCGCTAACTTTTGTTTAGACATACCTCCCAAACTTGACAAGGTAAGTGGACTGTTGAAGCTTTTTTTAAAAGCTTGTAGTGTATTCTTGTATATTCTGGAACAACCTGCTGAGGTACGCGTCTCCATCTTGATGCTTTAGACTGTTTAGTACCTACTGAAATTGTTTTGGACGATAACCTTTTAAACACTGCTTGTTTTTGGGCCGGATAGTCTTAAGTAGGTTATTGTAAATACCTAACGTTATTTATCATAGAATTTGTGCATCTTCTCGTTCATTCTATAGACTTTCGGACTTGCAAATCAAGAAATAAATCTGGACTTTTTAATTTGGTCGGGTTATTATCGGCCGCTAACTTTTGGCCGCTAACTTCACACCGGTATGTCGGCTCATGACCGATATCAATATATTACAATTGGCACATTATTGATAATCCTAACCTGTATCCTACTGACGAGCATCCTTATATATTGCAAATACAGAACGGGAGACCTGAAGATTCTACAAGTTCCGGCTCGCAAGGAAGAACTTTGTGAAAGTGTAGTGTGTGACAAAATAGAGTGTGTGAGTGTACCGGTGCCCAGTGCGCGAAAACCTACCACCTCTGCGTCTCATGTGGTTTTTGACACTAATACAAACTTTTAAGTCCTGTTAGCCTATAATTTTAACTACTATTTTAATTTAATTATTATTCTTTGCATTCTTTATTTACATTGTAACAGACAAGCATTAGATTTAATCATAAGGAAATTTATATCTTATAAATATTGCATTGAACGTTTAAAATCTATTGACATTACCTTTTAATATTTTTTGTAGCTACCTGTACTTCGTCCTTTTTTGAGATGGCAATATGTACAATTATGTACATTTTCTGCAACGATGCATGTGGGTTTTGCAATGACATTCATTAAAGTCAATAACCCCAGACGTTTTACGCTATTTTATAATTTTATTCAGTGTACGATTGACCAGCTTGAATATTACATCTCTACCATATTCGCGGTCTTTTCATTCCTCGGCACTCGCCCTTTACATTTACATCTGCATTTACATCTCAGTGCATCCTTGCACAACAGGAATCAAGAAGTTTTAGTCAGTTCTAAATGATGCACTCGAGTGTGAACACATATAAACACTTACTTGAAGCGTTGCAAGTACTTAAACCAAAATATCGCACGGCTTTACTCAAAGCTTGTGATGATGATGAAATCAATATTATTTGCGAGTGTATTTATAACGTGCTAAAAGGAAAAATTCCATTAGAAAAAAAAGAAAAATCTAAATTAAATAAACACAAGAACATATTACGCAAGCTAGTTTCAAAGGGAAAACAAAAACTAAGAAAAACTATCATCATTTAAAAGGGTGGTGCATTTCTACCTATTATTTTAGGTGCAGTTTGAAGTGCTTTAATAAACTCTTTATAACCAAAATGGAGAACACAAAAAAAATGCTTTTGGTAGAACAAGATTTTATTGAAAGACTTAAAAATAATGAGCTATCAGAAAACTCATCGTCTCGTCTGGATGGAGAGAAGAAAAAAATATTGAAAACTAAAATGGATAATCGTGAAAAATGGACATTATATTCCGAAGCACTGCAACGATTTTTACATTTTGCCGAAGCAGATCGAAAGCCTTTCAAAATATCAATAGTAATGGATGGACTCGATCACTTAAACAACCTCAACAGTGACTTAGATTGAAAGTTAAAAAAGCAGGAAAATGTAAATAATGCCTCAGTCGCAAGCCCAACTTTGCTGGAATATGATGTTCCTGCTACACCACCACTTGATAAAACGAATCAGTACTATCCTGTGGAATTAACTCCATCTCATATCGTACAAGGAATACCGAAATCTTATCGATCGAAAACCCAAACTTTAATGGACATTATTATCCTTGATAAAAAAAAAATGGTGAAAGACAGGAGGGGAAGTTCTGTTAAACAATCGAGTGATCCCAATTAGCAATATTGTCGATCTGATAAACGATGTAATAAGACCTCTAAAACGCGCAAAACCAATAGGTTGGGAAGAATTTGCATTGGTTTTAAAAGATATAAGAGTTCCTACATTTTGTATTGGTAATCCTGCTAACTTGGAGTATATGAAGAGAGATTACACCAACGAGTTTCGCGCATCATCACATCTTCTAAAAATACAAGGAATTCATCATTTAAAGTAAAAAACGCATCTACACCTATTTCTGCTAAAACAATTGAGTCGACCAAAAATAAATTAGATTGGGAAAAATGGACCCCCTATTAGATATAAATAAAATTTACTACGATGTGTCCAACCCAGCTGGTTACAGTAGTATAGATAAGTTAGCGAAGGAAATGAAAGGTAATATGAGCAAGGAGGAAGTAAAAAAATGGTTACACTCTCAGGAAACGTATACTTTACATAAACCTGTCCACCGACGATTTACTAGGAATCGATACATCCTATCTAATTATAATGAACTCTGGCAGGCTGATCTCAGTGATATGCGTACTTATAGTCAATATAATGATGGATATAAATATATTCTTTGTGTTATTGATGTTTTTAGTAAATATGCTTTTGCAAGAGCCATGAAAAAGAAATATTCAGAAACAGTTAAACAATGTTTTGAAAGCATATTTGCAGAAGCCAAATCTACCCCTCGTCACATCCAATCCGATAAAGGCACAGAATTTGTTTCAAACGTGGTAAGAGACTACTTTAAAAGCAAAAATATTAATTATTACACCACCAATAATCCAGACATTAAAGCAAGTATAGTTGAAAGGTTTCAAAGAACTCTTAAAATGAAAATGTGGCGTTATTTTACTCATAGAAATACTTACAACTACACTAATATATTACAAGATCTTCTTCACTCTTATAACCATAGTTATCATTCTAGTATCAAAATGCGACCAATTGATGTTAATTTTAATAATATCATGACTGTTTGGTGTAACTTATATGATACAAAAAAAGACAATCAAATTTCATTAGAAACCACAAAACTGAATGTAGGTGATCATGTCCGAATAACTAAATATAAACACATATTTCAAGAGGGTTATGAAACTAATTGGAGTGATGAAATTTTTATAATTGATGCAATCATTAGACGATCTCCGAGACTTGTCTATACTTTAAAGGACTTGGATGGTGAACCAATCGTAGGTACATTTTATTCTAAAGAATTACAAAAAACAACTTATCACCCCTCCATAAAGTATAAAATTTATAAAATAATACGCTCTCGTCGTGTTGGTGGCAGAAAGGAAGTGTTAGTGAAGTGGCAAGATTATCCGAGTAAATTTAATTCTTGGATTCTTGCATCAAACTTAGAAAAAACATGAGTGAAGGAAGTTTTTATATAACTTTGTTAAGCAATAGCTCGACGGCTTATTATACTGATAATACAACAGCCCATTTCATGACCAAACTACCTAAGACCGTTAAATTAGAAGGAGAATGGGTTGTTGGTTTAGTGGAATTTCAATACCCACGTTCCATGTACAATGTTCAAGATCAAGAAAATATCATCTATATAAAAAAGAAAATACGATTACCTAATGACAAGTTTGACAAAATCATAGATATAAAAACTCACATACCCGCTACTACGTATGATAGCGTAGACACTTTCCTTGACGCGTTTAATGAAAACCCGCAATTAAAAAATAAGGTGAAATTTAGGTGTGATAAAATATCAAAAATGGTGGCTATAACTGCAACTGAAGATATAACATCTATCATAACATCACCGATACTGAGTTTGCAGTTAGGTTTCAAACCACGATCTAATTTAAAACAAATTTCAATTGGGAAATATCCAGTAAATTTGTATTTAGGGTTACCATCACAAATATTTGTGTATACCGATATCATTGAACCGCAAGTAATGGGGGATGTTATAACATCATTGTTGAGAATAATTCCATTGGATCCAACTCAGTTCGTTTATGGAGCTTACAAAATGCATGTCTTCTCACCTGCTCATTATGTACCTGTTTTACGTAGAGAGTTCGATACGATTGAAATAGATATAAGAACGACTACCGGGGCCAGAGTACCATTTCAATTTGGATCTTCTTGTGTGAAGCTACATTTTCAACGAATAAAATGACTCACAAACGATCGTCTGCCTCTTGTCCATATGAACATTATTATTTACATCAAGCTGGCTCTGGTGTAGGAATTGTCTATAAAGGTGTTCCATTTCAACGAGGTCATGGGATTGGAAGCTTTTTGGGTGGGCTATTTAGGTCTGTGATTCCTTTGTTATCCAGTGGTTTTAGGGCTGTAGGGAAAGAAACATTAGATGCGGGGATCGGCCTGCTGTCTGATATGGTAAATTCACGTCCTATGGAGAGTTCGATTAAGTCTCGATTCAAAGATGCAAGTGCTAACTTAAAAAGAAAAGCTGATGAAAAAATTGATTCTCTAATGTCAGGATCTGGGTATAAAATGTCAACTAAAAGACGAGAACGACTCATTCCGTTAAAAGCATCACGAGGAAGAGGAAGTAAAAAAATTAAAAAGTATAACGTCGAAGATATATTTTCATATTAAATAATGTCATTCTTACATAATCATTCATGTGAATGTGCAAAATCTGAGTTAGATATATTTGCCCTGCCGTCAACTCAAACCAGTATTGAAAGTGGACAGTGGGTTCATTACAAACCAATTTCATCTTTAAACGACGACGGCCCTATAGAATTTCAAGTTCCCGGATCAGGTGATGACTATATTGACTTGTCACATACGTTACTGCTGTCAATGCGAAAGTATTGAATCAGGATGGCACAAATTTAAAAGCAGATGTCCAAGTTTCGCCTGTTAACAATTGGATGCATTCCCTTTTCAACCAACTCGACATATATTTAAATCGAAAACTCATATCACCTCCGAACAACACATATGCCTATCGTGCTTATTTGGAGAATCTTCTTAACTATGGTCCAGCAGCCAAAGAATCTCATCTAATTTGTGGATTGTGGTACGAAGATACTGCACATCATATGGATGCCGTTGACGCAACGAACAAAGGGTTTCACAAAAGAATGGAATTTGTCAAAGAAAGTAGACAAGTTGAAATGATTGGTCACTTGCATGGTGACATGTTTAACCAAGAGAAATTTTTAATAAATGGCGTAGAAATGCGTGTTAAGTTAGTGCGTTCAAAAAAAACATTTAATCTTATTTGTCATCAAGATAAAAAATTTAAAGTACAAATAATGGATGCTAGTCTTATTATAAGAAGAGCAAGAGTCAACCCTAGCGTTTTGTTAGCCCATCAAAAAGTACTAGCGTCAACAACTGCAAAGTATCCTATAACAAGAGCGGAAGTTAAGGTTCTGAAAATACCGGCAGGTGTGCAAGGTAAAACATTAGATAATATATTCCTTGGACAAGTTCCTAAGAGATGTATTGTCGGTTTTGTCTTAAATTCAGCGTTTAACGGTAATTTAGCATTGAATCCTTTCAATTTTCAACATTTTAATATGAATTTATTCAGTTTGTATGTAGACGGCCATGAAATACCTTCTAGAACATTACAACCATCATTTAGCTCTGGTTTAATAGCATCACCATATCACACTTTATTTTCTGGGACTGGTATTCATTTTCACAACGAAGGTAACGCAATAAGTAGAACAGACTACGGAGACGGATATTGTTTGCTGTGTTTTGATTTGACTCCTGATTTATCTGCTAGTTCAACGTCACATTGGAATCTCGTCAGACATGGAAGTGTTCGATTAGAAGTTCGCTTTGATTCGTCTTGTAGTCAAACTGTTAACTGTATTGTATACGCAGAATTTGATAATGTAATTGAAATAAACAAGAATCGTGACGTAACTGTGGATTATAACAGTTAATAAATACTTTGTTTTTAAAAAGGATACATCATTTGTTCTTAAACGTTGTTAACAGAATCATTAATAAGCAGCTAAATTTATATTTATCATGGATACAAATGAAATACAGCTCTGTATGAATAAAATAAGTTCCAGTTTTAAATCAAATGTTTTTGCTGCAAACCGATTGCCTATTTGGGTAAATTTACCTGCTTTTATTATAAAGCAATTTAGATCCCGACTCAAAACCGGGGTCTCACTGGATAGCTATACACATTGATATTAATGGCATTGGTGAATATTTTGACTCATTTGGTCGAAAACCTACAGGTAGTCATAAGCTATTTTTGAAAAGAAATTCCAGGAGATGGGTTTATAACCACAACTCATTCCAAAATCCTTTTACCTCGGTCTGCGGGGAATATTGTTTAGTCTATCTGTATTTTAAGATTAAAGGAAAAACTATGTGTGACTTGGTAAATGTGTTTACTGAGAGTTCTCTATGTAACGATCTAATTGTAAGAAATATGTTTAAGTCTATTTTTTTGAAATAAACAATGAAATATAAAACAAACTCTTTTATTGTTCTAAGTTAAGTCTACATTTTCGTCAAGGGAAGTGTATTTGTGGATAAAACATAAAAATGAACACATGATATTCATTAAAACTTTATTCAAAATCAGGGCTATGTTCTATTTATACTATGAACATCGGCGCTTGGAACTTGTGTTACTTATCTAATATGAAAGACAATGACTCTTTGTCGGAAAAAAATAACTACAAAGGAATCTTAGAATACAAAAGGTGTTCGCTATACAAAGAAAAATGTTCGGTACGAGTTATAAAGCAAAGTAAACAAACAAAACGCACAAAATCGAGTAAAAAAAGATAACAGGAACAAATTAAGATCTTAAAACTACTTTTACACTTATTTTGTATTGTCTATAACGTAATTTACACTATCACTTTTGTCCGCTAACTGTTTGGTGATTTGGTAAATAACATCCCTCGTAGATTCGACGTGAGCGTCCTCTTCGGAGTGAGCGTAGTATTTAACACGCACTTCCGCATGCTTCCAATGCTCCGTTGGCGGAATATATTTTATTTTCCGCGCATCATACACCTCAATTTTTATGAGATGTGAGGCGTATGATGCATCGTCTTTGTTGGACTTTATAAAAGCCACGCCTTCCGCAGTGGCTTGGCTGACGCTCGACGACTTTACTGCAACTTTCCTTTTCTTCCGTTTTTCAAAGAAGCCATCTATGCTGTTATTAGGCCTCTTGTTAGTGTTAGCAATAGCTTTTTTGACTTTATATGCCAACGTTCCTTCTTCATCACTTGCTTCGTCGTCGGGATAATAATAATTTTTAAATGTGTTTTCCTGTAACAATATAAAATCATTATTCAAACGGTCCTTCAAAGTAGATTTACATGGTAAACACAAAAATAGATGAAGGTTATGTTACATCAATCAAAATCTGAAATAAGTGGGCACACTTAAAATTATGACTACATACTTACATCCATTTCAGCAACGAAACACTGCTTTCAGCAACTTTGCACTTAACTTCACTACTCACGACTCTCTTACTGGAAGATCTTGCTCGGAGAATTGTTTGGGGCGCAATGAATCCGAGATGTGATGGCAGGCTTTTATACCCAGCGCAATCCCTACAAGTTGGCACGCGTATTTTTTGAAAGAAGGGCTTCGCTTAGTGAACAGGTATAAACTCGTATTCTCCAGACGCGGGTTGTTGAATAACAAAAGACAGCGGCGGTTCTTTTGATACAAAGACAACAATAAAGCAATTATACAATGCCGCCCGCGTTCTTGAGGTCATTTGTGCGTAGTGCAATTTAACAAGTTTAAACCAGTATCTTCAAAGCCATACACTCGAAAAACATAACGCTCCTCTTATTGACGACAGTCAGGTAAATAAACGGTTCGCTTAGTGAACACGTTCAAACTAGCTGTTTTTTCAAAAAGCTCTCTTTGCATAGTCTATTGATGTTAAGTAATTGAATAATAAAAGATCGTGGTGCGTTTGATACAAAGAAAACAATAAAGCTACTGAAACCGTTTACTGTATTATGTCAACTCTCTATCTATATATATATATATATATATATATATTTATATATATATATATTCACAATATAAACTTTAGCTATATAATATGTCCACAAAATGTAGGATAGTACCTACTGTATAAGCGAAACACAAGGCTGCGTTCTTAATATCCTTTATAAGTAGTGCAATCCTACAAGTTTTGACTAGTATTTAAATAATCGAATTGCGTAACAAACACGTTAAAACTAGTATTTCTAAGGAGTACTTTATAAGATTAGAAGTAAAAAGCAATAAAGCAACAAAATTCTTGTTTTTCACTGAAACCATTTACTATTTAGCGTAACAATATTCTCCAAAACGTCGGTTAGGTTAGGTTAGATTTATGATAGTCCTGAAAGTTATGGCTTCAGAATAAAATAAGTAGTTTGCAAAATAAGAATTTGTCAAAAGGTATGTCTACGAAAGATCGAGTTGCGAATCAAAAGTACAAACCAAGTACCATATAGCGTGACAATATTCTCCAAAACGTAGGTTAGGTTAGGTTTGAATTTCTCCAAAATGTAGGTTAGGTTAGGTTAGATTTATGATGATATTGACCGGGCATGGCTGCTTCGGTCATTATCTGCACAGAGTCGCAAGGAGAGAGCCGACCCCGTCGTGCCATGAGTGCGGCGCGGGGGATGATACGGCGCAGCACACCCTCGAGGTGTGCAGCGCCTGGGATTCCCAGCGCCGCACTCTGGTGGCGACGATAGGGGGCGACCTCTCCCTGCCCAGCGTGGTAGCCGCCATGCTGGACAGCGACAGGTCGTGGGAGGGAGTGGCCTCTTTCTGTGAGGACGTAATGTCCCAGAAGGAGGCCGCGGAGCGGGTGCGCGAAGAAGCCGTCGACGCACACCCGCCCCGGCGCAGACGATGGGGGAGGCGGCGGAGACAGTTCGCTGCCCGCCAACTTCCCCAGTGAGACCTGCGGGTATGGGGGTGGAGCACCCCTGCCCGCCGTAGGCTAGGTCTCACGGTCTGGGGGGGAGGTTCGGCGTCCCCGACCTCCCCCTCCTTTGGCGCGGGTTAGCCCCGGCACGTAGGCTGGGGCGCCGGTCAGGCGTCGTGGAGCATGTCTCGGTCCCACGACGCCTGCTAGAAAGCCGGTTAGAGGGAGACGCCCAGGGAGGTTTTAGTTAGGGTATGCCCCCCACTCTGGGGGGAGAGTCCCACATATCCCCCGGCTGCTCCAGGCCGGGGTGAAGCTATAAAAGCTTTCCTCCCTGGACAAAAAAAAAAAAAAAAAAAAAAAAGGTTAGATTTATGATAGTCCTAAAAGTTATGGGTTACGAATAAAAGTGTACTGCGAATAATGCGATAGGATATTTATGTGCTGATAGAATAATTAATTGAAAGTGGACTTACGAAAAGACATGGTATTATTTGTACGGAGCGTGGCGGGCGATCAAGTATCCAGGAAAAAAAGGTAGGCACCGAACCCCGAGTGGTCGCAGGTAAGAAGTTGAACGTAACAAAGGGTGAGTCGATAACAAAGGAAAGGGTCTATTCTTTTATGAGTATGTGATTAGGTGTTGCTATTATGCTGCAATGGAAGTATATATATATATATACCAGAAAGAGTGGGCGGAGCGTGATGAGACCCCGTCTAATCGCTTTAAATGGGGTGTTGACCTTTTTTTTTTTAGAATTCGTTGCCCCTAAGACGCCATTTTGAGCTACAAAAAAGTGATCCAGAACCGGCGAATCCCTACTACTTATGTTTATGCTTTTTAAAAACAACTCTCAAGAAATGAAGTCATTCGCTACTAAAAATATAACCCTTCACAAAAACTATGATTTTCAGGACATATTTTCAACTTTCCTAAATAGCATTTTAAAAAAAGTTGAAGAATTCCAAGATCGGGACAGTGGATGGACATTTCTGAGTAACAGTCATTTGGAAATAAATGTTAATAAATATCAGCCGCTGTCTAGATCAAGCTTTATTGAGTTGCCTAAATTAATAAAAAACAAAAAGGCATGTATAAATATTCATAACAAAGATCCATTTTACTTTTTGTGGTCGGTAACCGCAGCCCTTTATCCTGCGTCGAGTCACGTTGACCGTGTAACATCATATCCCGATTTTCACCAGGTTTTAAATATGGAAGATATGTCTTTTCCAGTGACATTTTCAGATATTGCAATATTTGAAAAAAATAATCCAAACATAAGTATAAATATCTATGGTATAAAAAAGAATGAGATAATAATAGGACCTCTTTACAAATCGGAATCAAAAAATAAGAAAAAAAATCACTTGTTACTCATTGAAGATGGGAATAGATCCCACTATTGCCTAATAAAAGATTTAGCTTGTCTCGTCAAGAGTCATAACAAATCACCACGCGAAATTATATATTTGCGAAGAATGTTTATGTTTTTTCCCTTCAGCTAAAAGTGTAAATAAGCATGTTTGTTGTGGAGTTGCAACTGTCCTACCTCAAAACGGTTCTGTTATTCAATTTAAGCATTGTGAACGTAAGCAAAATGTTCCTTTTGTAATTTATGCGGACTTCGAAACAATACTGCAGCCCTTAAATAGCAGGGATTCTAAATCAAATACAGATACCACAATAAACTTACAACGTCACATTCCCGCAGCATTCGTTTATCAAATCGTTTGCTCGTCAGATCAGAAGAATAATCGGTTTGCATCTTATCGTGGTGAAGATTGCATTGAGAAGTTCATTGAATTTTTACTGAGTGATGTAAATAAAATTAATGAGGTTTTAAAGAATTACACCCCAATGATATATACCGAAGAAGATGATAAAAAATTCAGAACTCCTCAACGTTGTCATATTTGTAATAATTTATTATTTAACGACAAAGTAAGAGACCACTGCCATATTACAGGTAAATTTCGTGGTGCAAGTCATAATTATTGCAATTTACAATACAAACTCTCGAAATTCATACCGATATTTTTTCATAACTTATCAGGTTATGACTGCCATTTATTTATAAAAAAATTGGGTCAAACCTCGGGGGCTATTAAAATTATACCCAAGACCTACAACACAAACTACATTTCCTTTACGAAGTATATTCATATGGACGATAATAGTTTTATACAAGAGCGGTTTGTTGATTCTTATACATTTTTAGCAGAAAGTTTTAATAAGCTCACTAAGACCTTGCAAAAATAACAATTCGAACATTTACGATCGTGTTTTTCAAATGAAAACTAATTTAATTTACTGACTCAGAAGGGATTCTATCCTTACGATTATATAACTGGATGGGCTTGTCTAAACAAACAAATTTACCATCTAAAGAAAATTTTTACAACTCATTGACAAACGAAGAAATCACTGATCAAGATTATGAGCATGCACAGTTAGTTTGGTTAGAATTTAAAATTAAAAACTTAGGAGAGGATAATTATCTGAAGACTGACGTTTTACTTTTGACGGACATTTTTGAAAATTTTCGGAAAACTTGCAAATATAATTATCAGTTGGATCCAGCTTTTTATCTTACAGCGCCGAGCTTGTCATTTGATGCAATGCTTTTAAAAACCGGCGTCCAATTGGAACTAATTACTGACTTAGACATAGTACGAATGATACAATCTGGCATTCGAGGTGGCGTTTGTATGTGTTCCAAGCGCTATGCTAGAGCCAATCATAAATATGTACCTGAATATGATCCATCACAGAAAAATTAATTCATTGTGTACATGGATTGCAATAATTTATATGGTTTTAGTATGTGTCAAGTTTTACCTTTGGCCGATTTTAAATTCCTGTCACATCATGAACAAAGTCAATCAGATATCACAGCCGTGGACGATAACGCTGAGTACGGGTATACTCTTGAGGTTGATTTAATTTATCCTAAAAACCTACATCATTATCATAATGATTTACCGTTTTGTCCGGAAAAAAGTATTCCATCCGGAGGAAAAAATACTAAACTTATACCTAATTTATACAATAAATTTAAATATGTGATTCATTACGTTCATCTAAAAAATTGTTTAAAGCATGGACTTTTGCTGAACAAAATTCACCGCGTCATAACTTTAAAAAAATGAGTATATTGACCTTAACACCAAATTACGTCAACAAGCAAAATCAACATTTGAACAAGAATTTTTTAAGTTATTAAATAATGCTATATTCGGCAAAACTTTAGAAAACAACGAACGAAGGGTCAACGTGCATGTTGTTAATCGATGGAGTGATAAACATAAAGAAAAAAACAAAAAAAACAAAAACCGCAAAAAAGTTAATTTCAAGACCCAATTTTCACAGTGTATCTGTATTTTCAGAAAATTTAGTGGCTATACAATTAAAACCTGAACAAATTTTCCTTGACAAACCAATCTATATTGGGTTTACTGTGTTAGAATTATCAAAAAGTCATATGTTCGACTTTCATTATTCAATAGTAAAACCGTTCTATGGGGATCGAGTTCAATTGTGTTACATGGACACTGACTCGTTTATTTATACCATAGAATGTGAATTTTTTTACAAAGATTTAAAAAACATTTTTTTACCGCATTTTGATACAAGCAACTATAAACCAAATAACCAGTATAACATTCCTCTCTCGAATAAAAAAGTTCCGGGGCTGTTTAAGGATGAAATGAGCGGCAAATTAATAATGGAATTTGTGGGATTGCGTTCTAAGCTCTACTGCGTTAGAACTATAGATAGTACTATTAAAAAAGCAAAAGGTGTTAAAAAATGCGTAATCCGTGATTTAAATGTTTCTGATTATTCAAAGGTTTTGTTTCAGAACGATGTTTTAAGATAGAAAAACATTTTGTTCAAATCTATTAAACACGAAATTTTCACACAAAGTGTAAATAAAATTGCGCTGTCTTCCAATGATGACAAGCGATTTATTTTAAAAGATAAAGTCATAACTAAATCTTGGGGACATACATCAATATTAAATTTGATATAAACTTAATTCAAATTGGTAAATTGTTGCGTCTGAACGAACTTGGAATTGTTATTTGTTGCATTAATTTTGAAAAGTGTAAAGTTTCTTATATGTGTTGTATATTTGCCTCCCAACTATAATAATCAACAATATCTTGCCGTATTGACATGTATAGAGAACGCTGTTTGTGCATATTCAAGCTTTCAGACTGTAATTGTTGGTGATTTTAACCTTAACTCTGTTCGTAGCAATGTTAAAAATCAGTTTAGTTCTTTTTTAGATTTTTGTGGGATAAAACAAATCAACAATATTTGCAATGCCCGCGGAGGTATCCTGGATCTGGTACTTACAGGGCTCAGTTGTGACATGGTATGCGTTGCAGGTGATGTATTGCCCCTGGTGCCCATGGACCCGTATCACCCTCTTCTAGACGTAAGCATTTCAATCCCTAGTGTATCCATGACAAATGAACACTTAAAATTAATGAAAATCCCTCGCGCATGGAACTTTAGAAAGGCGGATTTTTGTGCACTCTATAAGTCAATAGCGCGTCTCGACTGGGCAGATACCTTAAATCTGATTGATGTCGATACGGCCGTTGAGACTTTTTATCAACAATTAAATGAGGTCATTAATGTTACATTTCCTTTAAAAAAGCCTCCGAGCGCCTCGAACCGTTGCTCATATCCATCATGGTATACGTCGGAACTGATTCATTTTATACAATTGAAGTACTTCAATCTCAAAAGGTTTAAATCACGCGGACTGGAATTTTATCTTCAATTGTATAAGTATTATAGGACCCTCGTCAAGAATCTAATAGATCGTGACTATAGCCAGTATCTAGCAGCTGCCGAGCGCGGTATTTGCCAAGACCCGGGTAGGTTTTGGGACTTTGTGAAGAGCAAAAAACGGCATACGAGTCAACCAGTAGCGTTTACGTACCACGGTAATATCGTTGCGGGTCAAGAGGCTGTGGATGCGTTTGCTGATTTCTTCGGATCGGTTTTCCATGATAGAGTCCCGAAACTTGATCCGAGGGGGGCGGCTCGCCATGCTGAGGATCAACTTACCTCAAAAGTAATCGAAGTTAAACATATAAGCCTCGCAGAGTTACGCGCGGCCATTAAGAAACTCAAACCCTCGTCAGCAGCTGGACCAGACGGTATCCCCACCTACTTAGCGAAAGATTGTATATCAGCGTTTGAACAGCCTCTTCTACACATTTTTAACTTAAGCTTAAAACTGGGAATCTATCCTTCAAAATGGAAGGTATCGAGGGTTACTCCCATTCCTAAAGTAATAAGATCTAATGATGTGATAACGCATAGACCTATAGCTATCCTGTCTGTGTTTGGTAAACTTTTTGAAAGCGTGTTAAACTGTAGTCTCGTCAAGCAAATAAGCAACCAGTTGATCGACGCTCAGCATGGGTTTCGCAGTGCTCGTTCAACTGTTACAAATCATGTTTGTTTTTTTGATTTCGTGCTGAAACACATGGATTCGCATCGACAAGTAGACACCATTTACTTTGATTTTAAGAAGGCTTTCGACCTAGTAGATAATGATGTCTTGCTAATGAAATTCTCGGCCTTAGGGTTCACTCCAAAGCTGTTGTCCTTTTTCGCAGATTATCTAAGAGATCGTAGACAGTATGTGCAAATATCCGCCTTTCAATCGGGTGACTATTTCACTCGTTCCGGTGTGAGTCAGGGGAGTAATCTCGGTCCAACACAATTTTTGGTAATGATTAACGATCTTACGCGCTGTATCTCGGGAGCACATCCTTTGATGTTCGCAGATGACCTTAAAATAATGCAGCCCATTAACCACGAATTAGATTGCGCAGCACTTCAACGAGTGGTCGATTCTGTGGCACGATGGAGTGTGACCAATAAATTACAGTTTAACGCGTTGAAATGTAAGACCATTACTTTTACCAGATCTAGTAACCCAATCCAAACAACCTACCACCTGCTGGACACCCCACTTGAACAAGTCAGTGAAATTGGAGATTTGGGTCTCACTTTAGATGCTAGGTTAGATATGCGCAACCATATTGTGACCACCTGTAAAAAAGCTAATAAGATGCTAGGCTTCATAATTAGGACAGCGTCTCAATTTCGTGACAATAAGGTGGCTATACTGCTGTACAACGCCTACGTCCGTAGCAGGTTGGAGTACAATGCTATTGTATGGGATCCGCGAGAGGATAAGTATAACCTAATGATCGAGAGAGTGCAGCGCAAATTCGCTAGGTATCTCTACAAAAGATGTTATGGTTACTGATAAATATGCGATAGGGAGCGAGTGAAACCACGGCTTGCTATTTGCGCACTGGCGTTTATTAAAGAGACAACGAAGCGGTGGGCGCAGCCACGCACACATATGTAACATATCCTCCCCTTTAATAAACACACTATATAAAAGGGTTAAATTATAAGAGAAGAAACTACTTAAAAATATTTCTTAAAACTAACATTGGTACGCTTTCGCAACAGTCTCTTGGGTACCGTCAGGGTTTCACTTCTATCCGCCTGCAGTCTTAGCGGGAGCTGAAGATCTTCTGCCTCATAAAATTCTTCGTCATTATTTGGATTTGACGGAGGAGGTGTCAATACTCCTTGAGTTGGCGATGCCACATCCGCCTGGTCCGCTAAGGGACGAACTTCATTAGTTCCTTCTTCCTCTTCCTCTATATTTGCTGGATGCGTTCTCGAGGACGATCCCGTAGTGGTTGACGCTGCACTAATTGGCTGCGGCGGTGGCGGCGGCGGCGGCGCGGTCGTCAATAATGAAGATGACGCTACGGGTATGGGTACGCATGAGTTTGGAGTTCCCAAGTGTTCCCAACGACTGGAGTTGCTGACGGTACCTTTATATTTTAGTAGATGATCCTTATGTTTTTTAATTAGCAATAAAGATGACAAATTTTTAATTAAATATAGCACTTTGCCTATTCTCTTTTCAATTATTCCTTTACACCATATGAACTTGTTTTTATTGGAAAACTTTTTATATAATACATGTTCCCCTGGTAAGAATGCTTGTTTGTTCCGTCTATCAAGTTTCTTACTCTGTAAACACTGTTTATTTTTAACAATATTAGCCAGGGCGAGTGCCGAGTCCGACGGAGGTGACGCCACGGGGTGTAGTAGATCCAAACGAGATCTGAGTTTTCGCCCGTAAACAAGTTGCGCCGGCGAGAACCCTGTGGTAGAATTGATAGAATTCCGATAGTTAAACACGTACTGTAACAACTTATTTTTACTTTCCCTAGCATTACGGCCTATCATCAAGCTAGATTTTATTCCTTTTTTAATAACCTTGACGAATACCTCTATCTGACCGTTACTCGCAGGGTGATAAGACGGTGATGTAACGTGTTTAATACCATTTAGATCACAAAATTTATGAAATTCTTGCGAACAAAAAGCTGTGCCGTTATCGCTCACCACGGTGTGCGGCAGGCCAAACCTGGATATAAACCTATATAATTTATCTACAACCGCCGCAGAAGCAACTGAAGTTCCCATGTCATAAACTTCGACCCACTTGCTATAGGCGTCTACGACGACTAAGTACGTGCGATTGTTTATCGGGCCGAGGAAGTCGATATGAACCCTATGAAATGGTCGCGGCGGAAGATCCCAATGCGCGACGGGCGCTCGCGCGGGCGACGGCCGCAGTTGAATGCACACCTCACAAGTGCCTATCATTTTTTCTATACATTCGTCTATACCTGGGAACCAAAATCTTGAACGCGCTTCAGCCTTAGTTTTGACAATACCTAAGTGAGAAGTGTGTAACTCTAATAACGCTCGCTTACGTAATGTTTCGGGAATAACTACTTTATGTCCCCTCATTAAACAACCGTTTTCCAATGACAGCTGTGTTCGGCATAAGTAGAATGGCCTAATCAGAATGTCAGTTATTTTACGGGGCCATCCGTTTAACGTATATTTCACGACTCTGTCGAGAACAACATCTTTTTTCGTTTCGTCGCGTAGTTCATTTATGGAAATTGGTAAACTACCTTCCATAACAAAACATATGTACGCAGCTCGGTCCTCATCGCAGTGCGGGTCGGCGCCTGAGTCAGCGCCCGCGGGCGCCCGCGCCGCGCCGCGCGCGCCCCGCCCGGCCGACGCGGGCAGGCATGCGCGCGACAGGTAATCCGCGCTGTTGTCCGAGCTACGTACATATTCAATACTATAATTGTAGCCACTTAAAAACATTGCGTATCGTTGCAATCTATTCGCAGATACTTCAGGAATGCCACGTTCGGGACGGAAAATGGAAATAAGAGGTTTGTGGTCAGTACGTAATATGAACGGAGTTGACCTCCCGTATAAGTACTGGTGAAATCTTCGTATTCCAAACACGATGGCGGTTGCTTCTTTCTGTATCTGCGCATAACGTTTTTCAGCTGCATTAAGACTACGCGAAGCGAACGATACCGGTCTTTCACAACCATCTGAGTCAATCTGTGACAAAATTGCACCCAAGCCAGTCGGCGACGCATCAACCGTGAGGATAATTTTCGCATTTGGGTTAAAATGGGCCAGCACTTGGTCTGAGGCTAAACATTGTTTAATTTTATTAAAAGCATTTTCATGCGTTTCGGACCAGTTCCATTTAATATTCTTTTTTAATAAGTCGTACAAAGGACTTAGTATGGAGGACGCGGAAGGTACAAAATTCCTATAATAATTTATCAGTCCTAGGAAGGACTGCAGCTCGCTTACATTTTTTGGCTTTGGAGCGTCTAACATAGCTTTTACCTTATCCGACGATTTTTTTAAACCGTCCTTGTTGATAATGTACCCTAAGTAGCTAACTTCGTCTTGGAAAAATACACACTTCTCCTTTTGTAGGGTCAATCCCGCATCTTGTAGTCTTTTGAGGACGGCATGCAACCGTTGCATGTGTTCTTGCTCGTCACGGCCCGTGACCAATACGTCGTCCAGTAGGCACAGCACGCCGTCCATGCCGGCCAGCAAGCTTTCCATGGCGCGTTGGAACACGGCCGGCGCGCTTGCCAGGCCGAACACTAGACGTGTATACTTGTACAAGCCGCGATGTGTATTTATACAAGTTAAAGCTTGTGACTCCTCACTCAGCATGAACTGATTATAAGCCATGGATAAATCGAGCTTAGTAAATTTTTTACCCCCATGTAGTTTAGAAAATAACTCTGTAGCGGTAGGTAACGGGTACTGGTCTACGACTAGTTGTTTGTTTATACTCACCGAGTAATCTACGCATAGCCTGACGTCCCCGTTGCGCTTTAAAACCGGCACGATCGGCGACGCATACTCAGAATGATCTATTGGTATAAGTACTCCTAAGTCGACCAATCTATCTATTTCTTTATCGATTTTTTCTCGCAACGCAAATGCAATTGGTCTTGACTTGATAAAAATAGGTTTAGAATGTTGTTTTAACGTCAGAGTAACTTTTGACCTGTTGTAACATCCTAATTTATCTGAAAACAGATGTGGATATTCCGATTGTAATTTCCCAACAATGTTTGCACTGCTACAGTAATGTACGGGAGTTAACTGCAACTTAAACAAAGAGATGAAATCTCTGCCTAGCAACGGCGGGCCGCCATCGCAGACGACGTGTGCATTGAGCGTATGGGTGTTCCCTGAGAATGTGACGGGCAACATAATTGTACCTAGGCATTTAATAATTTCCCCAGTGTAACTTTGTAGCCTTTTGTTCGTAGGAATTAACGGTACATCACTAAAATTGTTATTGTACGTTTTTTGTGATATGACCGTGACTGCGGATCCGCTGTCGACTTCAAATTTAAATTTTGATCCACGAATTGTTATCAATTCCACCATGGGTTCCCCCCGCACCGATCGGATATTATACAACTCACCGTCATCGCCACCGCCCTCGTTCTCGGCATCCATACCCACATATTTCACTTTCGTGCACATTCTTCGTAAGTGACCTTTAACTTTACACTTTTTACACACATATCTAGCAAATGGACACTCGGACGCCTTGTGGTTGTTATAGCCGCACACTGTACACTGCACTTTGGCCAAACTATCGTTTCCCTTAATATCCTTAGATATCTTGAACAGCTGTTCGGAAGCAGGTACGAGGGGGCCTGCCGCGGATGCTACGGCGGCTGCCCGGGCGCATCGGACGTTTTCCGCTAACTGCACCGCTTTAGCTAACGTTAAGCCTTCAAGCTTCTCTGCGTACATTTTCTCCTTTTCGAGGCTCGGCAACATTCCCATCACGAAGCGATCGCGCAGGGCCTCCTCCACGTCAGTGAATTTGCAGCGAGCGGTCAGGCCGCGCAGTCTCGCCGCCCATTCGGTGTGAGACTCGCCCGGCTGTTGTGTTGCAGAATAAAAGTTGTGACGATCGCTAAACCCGACGCGTGCCGGTGTAAAGTGATTATCTAGAAGAGTCAATATATCCTCGTACGGCACGCTGTCCAGCTCTTTCGGCAACGCCAAGTCCGCTGCCAGTTTGTAGGTGCCCTCACTGAGTGCGCTCAATAGTATGGCTCGTCTCTTTGTTCCCGTCGCATCCTTTGTTGCATCTACATCATTCGCTATAAAATATTGAATGAGCCTACTTTTATAGGCTTTCCAATCCTGCCCACTGTGGTCGAAATTCGTTAAAAAACCAAAATTAACCCCGGACATTTTACTTTTTTTATAACGCGGGTAGAACGCGCACGCGAGTCGCCACTGATAAATATGCGATAGGGAGCGAGTGAAACCACGGCTTGCTATTTGCGCACTGGCGTTTATTAAAGAGACAACGAAGCGGAGGGCGCAGCCACGCACACATATGTAACATATCCGTATTTATATCCATCGCTGTTTGTTTCCGGCATGGTCGGTCTGGAGACTCTCGAGCTAAGACGGAAGGTTAAGACACTTACGCACTACTGCTTACTTTTACGCCATAAAGTAGATAATCCTTCCATTTTAGAAAATTTAGGTTTATTTGTGCCAGATCGGTTCACTAGCGCGGCGGGTCGCAGCGCGCGACGCGTACGCAACTTATTTGCTGCGGCGGCGGCAGCGGGCGGGAAACGCACCCAGCAAGCCCGTAACGCACCCACAACCAGAGCCATCGCGTTACTCAACGAGTTTCTTGCTCAGATCCAGGAGGCCGACGTGTTTGCGGACCAGTGGTGTGTCCTAATGAGGGCCGTAAACCGTTATTGCAATTTAATGTATACCTAGATATAATAATAGATAGAGCTTAGATTTAAATGAATATGTATTTGATATTTTTTGTTTTTGTTTCTAGTTTAAGTTATCTTATTGGACGATTTGGTGTACACTGTAAGTCCATAAGAATATTGATGAAGAAATAAAGAAATAAAGAAATAAAGAAACTTCTGTCAATTGAGGGATCTTCTAACAAATACATCAATATGTAATAAAGTATTTTCATCAACATTAAATCTTGTTATTCATAAGTAATCATATTGTAACTATGGCGGTTTAGAATAAAATGTATAGTATTATAAATGTATACTTACCTTATGATTAAGAATATTTGTAATGTTATGATTTTTCAAATGGAATAAATATATTATAATAATAAACAAGACAATGGTTATTTATTTAGCAAATCATTCATAAAGCCCGTAAAGATAGGTTTATTCTCAAGTTAATCGCTAGACTAAATATTATGAACTTAAATATGAGTAAAATAAGTATTATGATATTTATTTAACATATAATTTAAGCACTTAATCGTAATTTAATATCTTTGATACAAACACTCTTTCACATTTAGTATAATTAGTTGCGATTATAACTTGTCCTTACGTGTCGCTGTAATCTGAGACAGCAATGTTCGCAGCGCGTGCTCAGGTAATTTTGTTGACGCTTAGAATTGTTTATCGTAATAAATAGAAGCTGCTGTAATAAGTTATCATTCACTGCCCTAGCATCATCCTTGAATACACTACAAGTTCTAAGTTTAACACGAGCTGACCCAGTTTGGTAAGTCAAATCTTTATTTATTTATGGCGATATAACGCAGCAGCTAAGGGCGATAGACTTATTAAAATCCAAATAATTAATATTAGTGACAACGTACCGGAACAAAACGACGAAGCCAATGAAAACGTAATGCTTAGTGCGCAATATGTGGCGAGTGCTGGATTTGACGAGATAATAGAATGCACAGAAAATGTAATAAATACAATATCGAAGAAATTATGCGGATATAGTATTAGTTATTCAGTGTATAGATAATATATGTATGTTTTTTGATAAGAAATAAACAAAGTAAAACTATTTTGTTGTTTTATTCTATCGATTCCAATTTTCGTCAACCGATTCTTTTTTTCTTGCTCTAATGTTAGTGGCGCAAGCACAAACAATTTTAACTATTTATAATTATGATAAACTAACTGCACAAGAAAAAAAAATTCGGTAAATGTCTATTAAATATTAGCTATAGGTATACATTTTAACTCAGTAAAATAAAAATCTTATATACAGTTCATGTGTTTTTATTAGAACTAGTATTAATGATTACAATGTTAAACTATCTAAAATATCCAAATAACATTTTTTAAGATATATGACATTTCGTAATGCACAAGCTTTTTTATGATGTAAACAATTATATGAACTGTCATCAACGCAATATTTTTCATACATAGAGTTGAAATTAGGACAGCCGTTTTCTCCCAAGTTTATTACAGTGCAATTAGCACACAAGTCATTGATCCATTTAATTTTTTCAAAACCATTCTCTTAAATTCTCTGTGGTCTATATACCCCTCACGCCACAAAATGCTCTTGTTTTTCTCTATCCATCTCACTTATCTTTTTTCACTTTCCGATAAAGCAGAAAATGTGTATGGGGGTTTTATCAAAAATACTTGGGTGTATTCATTTGTACTGTATGCAAATTCCTTGACAATAAATTCATTTTTGAATGATTTAAACCCCTGAAGATCTACGAATATATAGTCTGTTTTCATGATATCTTCTTTGTTATGTTGCTTAGCGGTTTATACTCTATAATGCTATCATTCAAAATTAAACAATAAGCTGCGGTATTGGCAGGTATATCTGTTTCACACTCTAATTCAACCCGCACATCTATTGAACCCGTTTTTAAGGATTCATTTTGACGAGAACAGTCGATCACAAAAAGGGGGGCTTTATCTTTAAAGTCTTGTGGACTTAGCAAAGGTGCTTGACTGCGGTTATAATAAGACTGTTGGAATTTAGCATATTGCTCGTATAATATAGCAAACTTTTGAGCTGAAAAACTGACATTTAAATTTTCATATGGAAAATAGTTAGAATTTAAAAAAACTTTGACGTCTCTCAAATTACAGTTATCAAAGAATGTTATATCTTTGTCAGAAACATTTTTCCTCTCTGTTTTAATCCAACTATAACGTATCGTGGTTTTCAACTTGAGATGAAGTTTTGATAGCCCAAGAGTGTTTCGATGTTTTAGGCAATAGAGGGTACTCGTAAAGATCCCAATTCCTAAATGCTATCTGAATAGCTCGATCTTTTTCCAAATATTTAAGTAATCTTAATCTTTCCCGATCAGAAACCTTAATGTGAGGCATACGCCACACTATTTTAGATATGGTACTGTGATCTATATATTCATTTGTATTCAGTTTTACGCTATTTAAATTAGTATTGGATCGTAAAAGAATAAGTTCGTGCTTGCAGTTAATAATAATTTTATTATAATCCTCTGCGAAGCCAAGGATCTTGTTTAAAGGAATTGATACAGAAAATGAGCCATGTAAAATTTTTGTACCGTTAACGTCCCAGCCCCATAACTTTGACATCGAAGATTCGAGTTCGTTCATAGAAACAAGAGATTTCATAGTGGTTGTCACCCCAGCATTTTTAATTTTATCAATTTCAATCCCATTTAGTTCATAACGAATATCTTGAAATAAATAAAGTATAGGATTTATTTGTAAAAAGGACACTGGTCACCTGCGCTTTTGTTTCTCTATTGAATACTGCAATAGTACCCTCTATGTATATGCTTGCTGATGGTAATACGTAAAGATCTTGCTGGTTAATAGGTATATGGATTTCATCGTTTAAATTAAAACTTGTTACGTACGGTTTATACGAATGATATTCAAAACTTTCAATCGTGTTATCAAAGCTCAAAGGATTTGCTAAGTTTAGTATGTTCATTTTAATAAGCCTATGCTTTTTAAAAATTGCTTATTTTCCTTTGTAAGTTGTTCTTTAGGTCTTCTTTTCTTGATAGCACAGTGAGCACTAATACTTTTGCTGCGCGGGACAACACTTTTATTGAAGTCTATCATTTCTTTCTAAGATGTAAATATATCTGAATCTCTTCACCGCGTAAATTTACTAAATTATCGTTTGTAGGTACACAGGAATGCATAGCCAGTGATAATGGGTCGCCATGCACTTGCTATGCAGTCCGGATAGCAGTAGCGTTCCGCCCGCCGATACGTATGGTGTGTGCCTTGTAAAACTATTATAATATAATAAACCGGTATACAGTTCAACCTAGTTATTCATTTGAATCACCAGTGGTCCCTGAAGCAACTAAGAGACATACGCTACTTCATCTACGCTACATCATCTACATTGGTGACCCTCACATAACACGCAGAATGCCAAACGGACTGGGAGGAATGATTTCACCTCAAGGTCAGCCACAGGTAGCGGCTCAAGGCCAGTTGCAGACGCCGGCACCGCCGCAATCACAAGCACCTTACACATCGCAGGCCCCGGTAGTTCAGTTTCAAGTGCCAGACGCGGCAGCAACGACAGACGTAATGGCCATTTCTCTGTCCTCGAGAGTGCCGGAATTCTGGACGAATCAGCCGCGCGTATGGTTTATACGTACGGAGGCAGTGTTAGCGCCACAGAAGATGGGAGACGACGCTAAATTTGATATCGTCGTGTCTAAGCTGCCGAAGGAGATCATCATGCAACTGACAGATTTTTTGGCAAAACTGCCGAAATCCGACAAGTATGAAGCCATCAAGGTCAAACTCCTCACAATGTTGAAGGATTCAAAAAACCGGCAGATTGAGAAGTTGCTAGGAGAAATGGACTTGGGCGACCAGAAACCAAGCCAACTACTCTTCAGAATGCGGAATCTGGTGAAGGATAATTTCCCCGATGACACGTTACGCATTATGTGGCAGAATCACCTTCCAACGACGGTGCGCGCAGTGTTGGTGGCGTCTCACATGGCCGACCCGGACAGTCTAGCGGTAGTCGCAGACAGCGTGGCAGAGGGGACCGAGCAAAGCACGAGGAACGGAATGACTTTCACAACAGGTAGTTCCAGCGATACAGCAGTAATTTTGGCGGAGATTGCGAAGCTCAGCGTCAGAATAATGGATTTGGAATGAGCTAGACCCAAAGAACGACGCTTCGGCAGGGGACGCAACAACTCACGTTCGGCATCGCGGAGACGCAGCTCGTCACGGCGTCGACCACAGCTTCCAGAGAACCCAAATTGGCTCTGTTTTTACCACTATCGCTTTAGAGAGAGAGCAACAAAGTGCGAGCAGCCTTGTGCGTGGGAAAAACGAGCGGAAAACTAGAAAACGTACAGACGCCGGCGGAAATCTGTACTATATAGCCTGGCCGCCGACTTCGTGTTACGGATTACAACAGTGGACTTCGTTTCCTAGTAGACACGGGCGCGGACATTTCCATTTTGCCCGCAACCAAGAAAAATCGTGTTAGTGAGTGCTCGAACTGTAAACTGTTTGCCGCTAACGGAACCCAAATCAGGACATATGGTGTGAAATCGTTGTTATTGGACCTCAAGCTCCGACGACCGTATCGTTGGGACTTCGTCGTGGCAGACGTCAATCAACCAATATTGGGCGCGGATTTCCTAAGTTTTCACAAACTTTTAGTGAGCGTCAGTGAGCACAAGTTGATAGACCAGGTGACGGATCTAAAAGTGTCAGCTGTAATCGTAAGTAGTAATCAACCTTCCATTAACACGGTCGATGGACACCATTCGTATCACCAATTGTTATCTCAATTTCCGGCTATTACGAAACCCGCAACATTCAGCGAAACTCCAGAACATAACATCGTTCACCATATCGAGACGACGGGACCTCCGGTGTACGCTCGTGCAAGGCCATTGCCACCCGATAGGTACAAAACAGTCAAGGAACAATTTCGCTTAATGCAAGAATTAGGGATTTGTAGGCCATCGAAAAGCGCATGGGCCAGTCCTTTACATGTGGTAGCGAAGAAAAACGGCGAAATTCGTCCTTGTGGTGACTATCGGATGCTAAAATCTATTACTAAACCGGATCGTTACCCAATACCGAGGTTACATGATTTCACTTTTATTTTAGCCGGGAAGGAATTATTTTCAAAGTTAGATATAAACAGGGCGTACCATTGCATTTGCGTCGCAGAGGAGGATATTGAAAAAACTGCGATAATTACTCCATTTGGTCTGTTCGAATTCCCCAGAATGAGTTTCGGGTTGCGTAATGCCGCTCAAACATTTAAACGTTTTATGAACAATACGGTCCTTGAAGGTCTAGACTTCTTATTCAATTATCTAGATGACGTCATTATCGCTAGCAACGATGAGGCGCAGCATAAGAAGCATCTAAGGTTAGTGTTTGAAAGGTTTGAGAAGTTCGGGATAACAATTAATTTAGCCAAATGTAGTTTCGGTCAACACAAACTAAGCTTTTTAGGCCATGAGGTATCTAAAGCAGGCATAAGGCCTTTAGATGAAAAAGTGCAGGCCATAATTGACTTCCCTAAACCACAAACAATAGAGCAGTTACGAAGGTTTTTGGGAATGCTCAATTTTTATAGATCTCATGTTCCACACGCCGCGAAATTTCAATCGGAACTTGATAGTTATCTAATTAATACTAAGAAACGCGATAAGACTCCTATAGTATGGACAAGCACGGCAGAGGAGGCTTTTGAACGATGCAAAGATGATCTTCAAAGGGCCACAACACTGTCGCATCCGCGTTCGGACGCGACCTTAACCTTGATGACAGACGCATCTGACACCTCAGCCGGTGGAGTACTGCAACAGCTAACCGGTAACACGTGGGAACCATTAGGTTTTTATTCGAAAACGTTTAGTACCACGCAGCAAAAGTATAGCACGTACAACCGTGAGCTATTAGCCATTTATATGGCAATAGTTCACTTCCGTAAAATGTTTGAAGGTCGACCCCTGACAATATATACTGATCATAAACCTTTATGCTACGCTTTCCAAAATACAGCGAGCAAAAATAAAGTACCTAGACGAACGCGTCAATTATCATTCATTAGTGAATTTACAACCGACATTAGACACAAAAGTGGGAAACAAAACGTGGTCGCAGACACGTTATCGCGAATCGAAACCGTAAGCTGTCCCACAGTACTCGATTACGAGGAACTCGCTGACGCGCAGGCAAGCGACGAGTACCTACTGCATGCGACGCAAAATAGGAGTCGCGAGGCAGGTGATAAAATCGTTTTAAAGTCAATATTAATACCTATGGGTAATAAATAAATTTTCTGCGAAATGTCAACCGACCAAGCGAGACCGTATTTGCCAGAAAATTTCCGACGTTTAGCTTTTGATAGTGTTCACAGTTTAAGTCATCCTGGCATTCGTAGTACTAAGAAATTAGTCAAGAAAAAAATCTTTTGGCCTAAATTGGAAAAGGACGTAGGCATATTATGGGCTAAGTCATGTATACAATGTCAGCGGTCGAAAATCAATCGGCATACGATAGCTAAGTTAGGCACTTTTGAGGAAGCCGAACGTTTCGAACATATCCACGTGGATTTGGTTGGTCCATTGCCGACGACTCCACAGGGATACCGTTATCTAGTTACTGTGATAGATAGAGGTTCACGTTGGCCGGAAGCTTTTCCGATAGTCGAAATGACCGCGAAAGTTGTAGCCAAAACTATTTTCGAAGGATGGATAGTGCGATTCGGATGTCCACGTAAGCTTACCACTGACCAAGGACGTCAGTTTGAAAGCAATCTGTTTAAAGAACTCATGAAATTGTTAGGAGTAGATAAAATAAGAACCTCAGCATACCGGCCGCAAGTGAATGGACGGGTAGAAAGGTGGCACCGGTCTTTAAAAGCAGCGCTCATGGCAAGGATGCACAGGAACAGTTCATGGGTAGACGAGTTACCGTTAGTAATGTTAGGCTTGCGAGCGGCAGGCCGGAGTGATAACGGGGTGAGTTGCGCAGAAACTACTTTCGGTCGAGTTTTACGGTTACCAGGAGATTTTTTCAGCAGTTCGCTAACGACGGAACCCAGCGAACCATCGGAACTTGTCAAAAATATACGTGACCCAATACATAGGTTAAGATCAGTATCGATAGGATCACGAAATAACCAGGCAATATTTGTCCATCCCGACTTAAATTCATGCGAGTACGTGTTTGTCAGAAATGATACGGTACGTAAATCATTGCAGCCGCCCTACGATGGACCTTTTAAAGTCATAGAAAAAGGTGTCAAAGTGTACCTTATTCAATATGAAAATAAGCAAGCTAGAGTCTCGATCGATAGATTGAAACCGGCTTACGTGTTAAATGACGGTAACGATGGTACAAGATCAAGCGTCACGGCGACGACGAATGCGACGCAGGAGATGGGCACACCTGGTACAGTACAAACCCAACAACCGCAATACTACGTTACTAGAAGTGGGCGAACAGTTAAACCACCAGTAGCCTTTCGAGATACTTACTATAAGGATAGTTATTTATTAAATAGGTAGTTAGATTTAGCATGTATGGCTAAGCGATATTGTAACATAAATAGACATTTTTATATTACAATATTACGGTACTCACGAACGTGTTGTGGAACGGTTATTACAAGTAACCTAAATAGAATTAGTCCCGTAGTATAAGTAATAGCTACTCATAAGCGGTAGCGTTTTACGTTAGTACATGACTTGTACCCGACATTGCGACATGCGAACGGAAATTGATGTAAATTAGTTATAAATGTAATAAAAAATAATTATAATTTATGTTCGTGACACGGATTATTGTTAGACTTTGCATCTTAGCTTGCAAATCATATTGATCTAGATTAAATCTGGAAAATAATGAAACGCTAGTGTAACGGACAGCAAGACCTAAGCCGACTGAGTTAGGGATTTACCTAAAGTTCCCATTGTATATAGTAACATTAGCGTTGATTGTACTTAGATTAAGTTAAAAACTAATAAATGAACACTTAAATCCTTAATATATAAGGCCATTGAGGGCCATGTATGAAGGAGGACCGCGGGACGATCCGAACCTTGTAAATTATTACCCGCGGTCCTCTGAAAACAGATTACAGGATCGATTTATCTATAGAAAAATTTAATTCTAATTGGAAAATGTAAATAAAAATTAGCATAATTACGTATAAAAATAAGAAAGAAGTGTGAAGAGGCGCAGCATAAAACAGTCAGAACGTATAGCGGGGCTATACAACTGAAAATGACCCGGCTCGCCCTCTAGATCCTGAAAAACGGAATAAAATATATAAGAACTATAGAGAAAAAGTGCAACAATTCAGTCGGAAACCCACCCCAAACCGACCAATGGGAACGGCTGCATTGTTGGATTTTAGGCCAATCAGAGGCTCCGACGGATCACCCTTGACCAAAAACCGAACACGAAAGTCGGCCTCTGATTGGCCTAGACGCTCGATCCGCGGCGCTACACCCGCTAGGCCAGCCCAGTAAAATGGAAATATAAACGGGCCAGGCCAGCAATCGAGGTCAGCAGTGTCAGAGCAGCGGATCCAGCGAACCAGCCTAGAACAAGAACCAGGAAAAGGAATCAATAGAAGAAGAACACCAAAATACAGTCCATTGTTTTCATTCGACCGAGCCGAGCCGTCGAAGCGACCTCACTGTCCGACGCCCGTTCCGGACAGCTAGCTAGTTAAACGTAGTTATTGTAATAAGTAAATTTTATACGAACAGTCATTACAAAGCAGTCACGTAAAGAAGACAGTAATATTTTGATAAATAGCAGTAGTTCTGTTATTTTGATTATCTAAAATGGGCTGGAGTCAAAGTAAAGAAGAGAAGGATTCCCATAACAGCATTGCTATAGGCCAAGTGCAAAATCTATCAGGGCAAGTCGAGTCAAAACTGAACTACGTCGGCATAGATTGATCATAATATGTATCGTTTTAACACTGCTGTTGTGCTACGGCGTACGAGCAAAATGTAAACAGCGGGCCAAGTCCTGGGTGCAGAGAACCATGGAGAAGGCTGCACCGCCACCGGTCGCAATCAGGGTGCAGCGCGAGCAACCGCAACCACAGGTTTTACCGACTTCGGCACCGCAGCAGGTCGTTTATTAGTGGCAAATGAAAGTGTCAAAAGTTATTATGTTTATATTTAACATACACATAAAAAAAAACAACGCCACATTGTTAAAATATTATAATAAGTACGTATTTAGTATAATGATTTAAGTAACAGCTAGTTACATCATTTTGTAACATCAGCAGATTGCATGCAGGTGCACGGTTTCGCGAGAAATAGCGAACACTGCAACTGCATGACGACAATAACATGTTATGAATACTCGTATTTCAACTACTGCAAACTAGAAATAAGATAACATTGTTGTCAAGTAGGTATCAAAGTTAATTTAATTTTAAGTAAGAAACTCTTTGTATTTTTGTGTTTTTCCTCTCAAAAAAGGGGGGGGGGGGGCTACTGTAGGTACACAGGTATGCATAGCCAGCGATAATGGGTCGCCATGCACTTGCTATGCAGTCCGGATAGCAGCAGCGTTCCGCCCGCCGATACGTATGGTGTGTGCCTTGTAAAACTATTATAATATAATAAACCGGTATACAGTTCAACCTAGTTATTCATTTGAATCACCAGTGGTCCCTGAAGCAACTAAGAGAACCTACATACGCTACTTCATCTACGCTACATCATCAACACGTTTATAACCAAAATTCTTATTTTAAGAGAGTTTAAGCTGCTTTGAGTAACGGGAAAATAGATAACGTTTTTGGGTGTTTCTATAATCCGGTAACCAGCAGGCACATTAGGAACAAACTCATAAATTATATGACTAGGTTTTCCGTTTACAAATGATCTGCTCACGATGTCACATTCAACTCGCACTATGGTTGTAGACAGAATGGATACAGGAAAAGGAGACTCAGTTAATATATTCCCCTGGACAGTTTCTTCTCCGAAACCGAGTAACTTACCAATCGAGTTGTCTTTATTAAAGTATACTTTTTTAGAACACAATATAGATGTCTTTAATGTATTATTATTCCTTCCCAATGTCCGTCCTTCCAATTCCGTTGTTCCGTCCTTGACAATGTTGACCTCAAATTGGAAGCTTTTAACAGTGCTCTGCTTGCGATCTTCGACAAACACGCGCCCCTTAGGCCCACTCGTGTCAAGCACTACCCTGCGCCGTGGCTCACGCCGGAAATCAAGGGGATCATGGCTCGAAGGAATAGGGCTCGTGTTAAACTGCGCCACGATCCTTCTGAGGTAAATCATCGGAACTACATAGCTTTGCGGAATAGGTGTAACAAGGTATGTAGAGATGCCAAGCGACGTTACATTTACCAGTCTATTGAGAACTGTCCCCCGTCCAAATTATGGAAGTTTCTGAAGTCTCTAGGGGTGGGCAAAACTCAACAAAATTCTTCGTCGTTGATTGATGTGAACGGCATCAATAATCATTTTAGCACTTCACCAGTTACATTGGATCCTTTAGTCAAGCAGCATACTTTGTCTCTTCTTGCCGGCAGTGAACACCCTGACATTCCTAATTTTGATCTCGGTAGCATAGCTCCGAGAGATATTTATAATATCCTTAAATCTATCAGGACGAAAGCCGTTGGTGAGGATGCCTTGAGTTTGGACATGCTTATGCTCGCGGCGGAATGTATTGCACCCACTCTATCCAACATTATTAATTTCTCATTCTCATCAGGCTGTTTTCCTTCATTATGGAAACATGCCCATGTTATCCCTCTTCCTAAAACATCGAATCCCACCTCCTTTTCCGAATTTCGTCCCATATCAATTCTCCCACTTTTGTCCAAAGTTATAGAACACTTTGTTAACCGTCGTCTCTCCTCCCACCTCAATCGACATGATCTCCTCAATCCTTTTCAATCTGGTTTTCGCCCCGGGCATAGCACTGTCACTGCTCTCGTCAAGGCTACTGACGACATTCGTCTTAATATTCAGAACAGAAAGCTGACTGTCCTTGTCCTACTGGACTTCAGTAGTGCATTTAATACCGTCGATTTCGATATTCTTCTTGGTATCCTCAACACGCTTAATATATCTTCAACTGCACTATCTTGGTTCCATTCTTACCTCTTTGAGAGGCGACAGCGGGTTAGAGTTGATGACACCTTTTCAAGTTGGTGTGATCTTTCAGCTGGAGTCCCTCAAGGGGGTGTGCTATCTCCTCTCCTTTTCTCTATTTTCATTAACGGTATTACAGCTTCTATAACCTCATCATACCACCTGTACGCCGACGACCTGCAAATTTACTCGGCAGCTAGTTTTGATGATTTGCCTCAACTGATTGATCGCATTAATGCTGACCTTGTCTCCATTCGCGATTGGGCAGGTAATTTCGGTCTTAAAGTTAACGCTAAGAAGACGCAAGCGATTATTGTTGGGGGTCCATATTTCATATCCCAGCTTTCTGACACGGTAGTCCCTAATTTGTATTTTGATGGGACAGTCATTCCTTTTTCTCCTACTGTTAAGAATCTGGGAATTATCATGGACCAGACTCTTTCCTGGTCAGCCCATGTGACTGAAGTCAGCCGGAAACTTTTTGCCTCGCTGCACTCACTCAGGCGCTTGCAGAATTTCCTTCCCCTTCAAACTAAGGTCACCCTAGCCCAATCTCTCTTACTTCCACTTCTCGACTATGGTGATATCGCTTACCTGGATCTCACTGAGGGACTGCTTGACAAGCTGGATCGCCTTCAGAATGTGTGCATTCGGTACATTTTCGGGCTCCGTAAGTATGACCATGTGTCTGACTTCCGTGCGCAGCTCAAATGGTTACCTATCAGAGACCGTAGGAGCATCCACATCCTGTCATTGCTCTTCAACATCCTTTTCAATCCTTCCGCTCCTCTATATCTTTCCGAACACTTTAGCTACCTGGCTACCGGCAGCCAGCATCGCTTGCGGTCGAGTGCCAATCTCCTCTTAGCATGTCCTTCTAACTCTTCCAAATCTTTCTCTAAATCTTTCTCAGTATACTCTGCAAGGCTGTGGAATCGGTTACCAACCTCTGTCAGGCAGTCGCCATCCGTGGTTTCTCTTAAGGAGAACTTGAAGAAGATGTGGCTCACACCATGTTCTTAAATTCATTCCTTATGACTCCTTTGACTTTTGATTATTTATTTATATACCTAGTATATATGTAGTGTATTTAGTATATCGATATTTTATCTATTAGGTATATGTATTGTATTTATTAGTTTATATAATATATTATATTTATCATTACTTTTTTTTTTTACTTAGCTCTTGCGTTTTGTCTGTCCCTACTATGATACTCCTTTCACACACTCAAAGGTTAACTGGAAGAGATCCCTTAAAGGGATAAGTTCGCCTTTGTACATCACTGTATCTCTTTTTGTAATTTATGTTTTTTGTACAATAAAGAATTTACATACATACATACATACATATTATTACATGTTAATGTAAATGTGCAACCTTGGAGATGTCTTTTAAGGTAATCATCAAAATCTTGAAGTTCATATTGTAGCAGGAACCTCGTTCAATAATACACGCTGGGCAGATTGTAATACTTTATATTGAGAAAACAATTCCAAAGCAAACAAACAGATATTATATCTTATAGTTAACACGACAACCGTACGGCTTGGCGTTTCTCTCTCAACTGACGGGCGGCCGCGCGTTGTATTCAAATTTAATCAAACTTACTTTTTATGATCTAAATGTATGTATTTCTATTTTTATTACATTAAATATTTATTAAATATTTTTATTTTTATTATTATTATGAACTGATAAGCAATAGCTAACAGGCGGCCACCCTGCAGTCGGAATGACTCCATTCCGATCCGACTCGGCCATTCTCGGATAAGGGTATGACCTCATACTAGGTGAAACATTAACAATTATTCTTATTTATAGATGAATTTCTCTCCCTCTATTACAATTATTTTATTTATATTCGAAGGTAGTTCAACAAAAAAAAAATCACTGTTCAACTAAATAATTGAGTTTGTGCATTCTATTACGTACATCACATATAACAAATATTTTGAGACGGAATAATCGTTTACAGCACAACATTTATGCCATAATAATTTGATATCCTTTTTTTTTTTATAACTCAATGATCATCGTTGTGTTGTATCTATCAACACATAAAATAATTATCGTAACTATTAATTTTAATGTTCAATGAGGGCCACCCGCGAGCCACTAACAAGCTTCCGTCTAGCCTTCCGCAAGCCACGGCATGCTCGTGCTGCAACACCCGCAGTTGGTGCCGTGCAACCATCCGCAGGTCACGGTTCACCAGCTCACCACCGCCCATTTTTCCGCAAATGTTTGTCCTCAATTGAATCGATTCTGATCCAATAGCTCCCTCGCCGGGCGGTAATCGATTACCCGGACCCGGTCGATATCTGTGGCTGTCTCTAGGCTGTAACTGTGAAGGATAGGATTTTACACAAGTTTAAGGTCTGTTAACCAACGTAAGCGTTAGCGTATCATCGTACTCACAAATAAATTAATATTCTGTTAAAGCAAAGTTATAACTACTAGGTGCATGGTCTCGCCAGATTACCTCTATGAATCAATCAGAGTCGGTTTCACTATTATCGCTATACTCGCTAGCGATGGGAGATAAACATAAGGTAACCCATGGTTTTAGCTGATCAGCTGGATATATATTTTTATATTGTCGCTGAGAATGTCCTGGAATGCTAGATACCTCGTATCTGTCGTTGTTTAATACCTGTGTAACTTTAAATGGACCTCGGAACTTAGGGGCAAGCTTTTTGCTTTTCCCCTTCTCTGGAATATTGTTTGGGATCATTATTAGATCACCTTCCTTGAAAGATTTTGTAGGTCCTCTTCTTTTATCAAAATTCTCTTTCATAACCTTTTGTCCGTTTTCTATCCTTTCTTTAACGTTCGCTCTCATTTCCTGTCTAGCTGTGTCCGACATTTGTTCTTCCGTCTCAAGCGTCCCTCTCAGGATACCTTCGCTTTCGCACATCGTTCTTTGTCCAAAAACAACTTTAGCTGGTGACTTTCCAGTACTTTTATTAACAGTATTGTTCAAGCTCCATTGTAATTTAGGGACACTTATATCCCAATCTTTCTCATTCAGTCCGTGGTTCATGGCAGACAGGGAATTAAGTATAGTTCGGTTGTACCGCTCGATTTGCCCATTTGCCCTTGGCGTCGCAACGGCATTTAACACATGCTTAACCCCTATAGAGCTTACAAAAGACTTGAACTCGTTCGACGTGAAGCTAGAGCCCTGATCTGAGATAATCACTTTAGGACTCCCAAAAATTGCAAAAATGTTCTCTAATGCTTTTATTGTGGTTTTGGATCTAGTATTTCTTACTGCTCTAACAAAAATGAACTTGCTGAACCCATCAATTATGCCCAGAATATATGTATTGCCCTTTTTACTTTTAATAAAAGGACCTAAATGGTCCATGTGGACTGTGTGAAATATAGCATTAACTTTTGGGATAGGATGTAGATAACCCGTTTTCTTCCCAGACAATTCTTTATTATAAGCACAGTTGATGCATGTATTCACATATTTCTTGACGAAGCGATTCATCTTTGGAAACCAATAGTCTGCTTGTATTTTCTCTAACATTTTTTCAATCGCAAAGTGTCCTGCTTCGTCATGATTCAGCTGACATATTCTCCATCGTGCAGAGTTAGGGACAACCCATTTTAGTTTCGATCCCACACGTCGGTAGATCTTGTTATCGCGTAGAACATAGTTAGTCGTTATGTCTTTAACATCTGCCTCACTAGTTTCGAGGACAGCTTTAATATGTTTAATACGGGGATCTGTCAACTGAACGGTGTGGAGCCAATCGTTGGTAGTGATGTTGAGAATTTCAAATTCATCTCTGTTATCATCACCTATCTCAGGCAGTCCTACTGGATTACGGCTTAGAGCGTCTACATGTTGCATGTTATGCCCTGGCCTATATTCAATCGTGAAGTTGTATTCTTGCAGCATTAGCCACCATCTCGCAATTTTGGGGATCAAGTCTCGCTTTGTCAGAGTAGCGCGCAACGCACTACAATCGGTAATCACTTTGAACTCGAGGCCAATTAGGTACACACGAAACTTCTTTAAGGAAAGCACAACAGCCATCGTCTCAAGTTCATACGAATGCCAAAACGTTTCTTCTCGGGTCGTTTGACGGCTGAAGTACGCAACCGGCTTGAATGGGGTGTCTTGATTTTGCCTTTGTAGTAGGATACCACCCAACCCTATCTTACTAGCATCACAGTGCACTTCAGTAACATAGTTCGGGTCATATAATGCTAGTATAGGCCGTGCAACTAACTTGGACTTAATTTCTTGAAAAGCACTTTCTTGTTCGTTCCCCCATTGCCAGGGTACGCCAGCTTTAGTAAGCTTCGTCAAAGGTCGCGCTATAGATGCAAAATTATATACAAACCGCCTAAAGTAGCTAGCTAACCCTACAAATTGACGAATTTGATGGATGTTGACGGGTTTGGGGAATTCAGAGACAGCTTGTATCTTTTTGCTTCCAGGCTGCAGTCCAGTTTCGGATATCTCATATCCAAGATAGTCTATCTTCGATTGGAAGAAGAAGCATTTTTTTAAATTGAGTGTGAGCTTAGCACTACGCAACAGCTCCAATATGGATTTGAGCTTGGAATAAGCTTCTTCATATGTACTGCCCGTTGACAACAAATCATCTAGATATGGGATGGCCAACTCGAACCGCTTAGCCCCTAGTGCTTTATTGATCATGCTCTGAAACACAGCGGGAGCGTTGACGAGACCAAATGGCATCCGTGTATACTCATAGTGGCCGTCGGGGGTCACAAAAGCTGTGATATGTCGTGACTCCTCGGCCACCGGTATCTGGTGATACCCGGATGCCAAGTCCAGGCTCGTGAAGAGCGACTTACCGCTAAGCCGGTCAAGCTGGTCATCTATTACTGGCATAGGATAGCTATCCTTTATTGTCTTTTTATTCAAAGCCCTGTAGTCGACGCAAAGACGGTACTCGTTATTCTTTTTGCGTACCAATACTATAGGGCTCGCATATGGAGACTGAGACTCTCGTATGATGTTGTTAGCTAGCAAGTCTCCTATCATCTCCCTAACTTTTGCACGTTCGCTGTACGGTAATCTGTAAGGCCTATAGGTGACTGGCGTGTTATCGCTAAGACGAATGGTCATTTCAGTAATATGAGTTAATCCCAGTTCTTGCATATTGAATGCGAAACAATCACGAAAGGTATTTAAGAGGTGGACTAACCTATCCCGTTCTTCTGTTGAGACTTTAGGTCCTACGTTCACCATTTCTAGTGTTATTGGTTCCTCTATGGTATTAGCACTAGAAGGCGGAATTTTGTTTTCTGCGTCGATCGTATGGACCAGTTTTTGATCTCGCTTTGAGAGGAACGGGTCCCGATTAGGTAATTTAATTGCTCTTCCAAGAAGTTGTAGTTTAGGCAGAGAAACTGTTTTTTTGTCCTAAATTGACTATTATACAATGACCTTTGCCGTTCTCAAACTGATAAATGCCTTGTAGTAGCATATATTCATTATTGGGTTTCATACATATACTTCCCGGAATGAAGAGGAGTCCTGTGTATTCGCTTTCTGTATGAACATTAATGTTTCCTAGCCCGACAATATTAGCAATATCTGTATTTATTACTCCTAACCGTTCCACATCCTCGCAGTCACAATATAAGGTTAGCTCAGTGCTTGTTTTGTGAACTGCAACAGTTGGTAGCTCAGTTAAGGTTTGTCCGATAAGGACGTCGGTGTTGAGTAAGTCATCGGTAATAATGTACGCTCCAACATCCGCCTCTACTACATCCACTACTATCGTTACAATCGCCCTAGCTATCGGGGTAACACTACCAAGGGCAAATCCGGTAATGACGGGAAGTCCAGTGTTGTCAAATATTAACTCTAACGATCTAGCGACAGACTCTTTAACTAACGTACATTGGCTTCCGAAATCAATATAAGCAGAACAACGCCTGCCGTTAAGGGTAATCGACTTAAAATACTTACTATTCGCTTGATCAATGGATGTTATCTGTAGAACGCTTTGAGTTTTATTTGTCTTTCCGTCTGCGGTGTTTTCGGATGCTTGTGGCCCTGGCGGTGGGTGTTTAGCATAGCAGTTTTGCGCATCGTGACCAATCTGGGAGCATTTGTCACACCTCTTGATAGGCTTACTACATTTTCGGGCTATATGGCCAAATCCCCCGCAATTGTAGCACCGGTACTTCGATTTATCTCGGATGGTTGACGAAGATCCACCCAAACTGCCATTATAACGGTTTAAATCATAATTACGGTTCTGTTGTGGCTCATTTTTTGTCGGCATATTGTCCTTTCGTGGTATAATAATGTTATTTCTTTTAGATACACGACGTAAATATTTAAGCAACTGTGCGGGTCTCCTAAAACGTGAACCCTGAGCATTAAGTCGTATTCCGTGATCGAATATGCCACTAATTATGCAGTCAGCAGCATTTCTACCAGTTATGCCGCACATTTTAACCAGCCTCGCTTACGCATGTCAATAGTCTTCCAACGACTCTTCGCGTTTACTCCTCCTACTGAGCATTTCTGTCAGTCGATCAGAGTAGTTTCTATCGTCAGGAAAAGTTTTGATTATTTTTCTTTGCCATTGTCGCCAGCTCAAATTTACTGTGCTTCTTCCTTGATACCACTGTTTTGCATGTCCAGCAAGCTTCGGTATAGCGTAATATATGGTTTGTCTCTCACTCCAGTTGTAGATTTTTGCCGTCTCATTTACCTTACGGACCCAGTCCTCCGCTGTCTGTGAGTGAGTATCAGGATCGAACTGCGGAATGACATTGTGTGCACCTTCAAAATGGTTCCCCTTACCCCGAATTATCTTAGCGAACTTCTTAAGGAAACCGCTTTCCTGGCTGCTTCCGCTTTCACTTAGACGCTTACGTCGCTTTCGTTTTCCACCTCGTCCGGACCGACTACTTGAGCTGGTGCAGTCACTTTCATAAGACGAACTGGAGGACGAAGAAGTCGAGCTCGAATAATGACGTCGTTTTCGATATTGCCGTCTACGAGAATCACTACTGTCCGTATTTTCTGATATTGAACCCCTCGTTGACGCACGCCGTAGCTGTCTGCTACGACGGCGATAGTTCTTCTTACGCGTACCCCGGTGTGACTCACGATGAGAAACAATGCTTTCGGAGCTCGTACTACTACTAGACGGTGACCGTCTACGACGGGATCGGCTACGGTAAGTCACGCGCTTTCGTTGCCTCTTGTTGGTTGTGGTAGCGGAACGCGTCCTATTTTTACGCTCTTTTCTACGCTTGGGACTACGTGACGATCTTTTTTTGCGTCCCTTATCCATTGGAGGAGTATAACGTGACTCATCGCCAGACGACATTTTATTGTGGCTATTAGGGTGAAACCACTGTGAGTTCCAAGATTTATTGCGTATGGTTTGATAGTTGACCATGTATAATACATTAAAGTAAATTGCTTAAAGTCAGCGTAAAACGTTATATTTATTGTAACAGGTAATGTCAGTAGGAAATGAAAAGATTAGTAGGAGGAAAGCAGGAGAAATAAACAAAGTGTTGATTAGTGATTGCGAATAAAACCATCTTTTTTTTTTCGACTGTGACCTATTTATGTATTTTCACAGCAAGAACTGCACGTCCAATACATGTAACGATAAGCCAACGCACCACTATGCAATTTAAGTTAAGTACCTTTCCACTTTTTTTTTTTTCTTAAAATGTGGGTATGTGCTATAGTTGAAATCAATAAATAGCTTATATGAATTGGTGCTTAGTAATGAATGAGTAAATATAGACATTATAAAAAGTAAATCGAACCCACGACCACAAAGTGAAAGATAGTAAATTCAGTCGTGTGTGCGACAGGTAGGTGAGAGTGACAGTTACCTTGCTTACAACTTGTATAGTAACGAAGACTGTAGGTAGGTAGTCAGGTAACTAAAAATCTTACGATGGACGTAATATTAATGCATATCCACAAATCGACCTATATGTATGTACCATCATATAATGTCGCAGGATGATTGCATTTTTAGATGTTTAGCATAGCTAGTTGCTCGCCCGGATAATACATAGTTATCCGTACTACCCACCACTCCGTGCGCAAATAATATACTTTTGCACTTAATTAAATAACGATTTTACATAACCTGCTATACGAAACATAATGATCCTCTGTAATATTTCAGCTTATAGTGTTATAATGATGGTACAAATTAAACAATAATCTTCATATGAATCAAGTAAATAAAATAAACTTAAAAGTTCATACCTCTCAGTTTTTTTCAACGTTCTTACCACTTCTGACTGTAGCAGGAACCTCGTTCAATAATACACGCTGGGCAGATTGTAATACTTTATATTGAGAAAACAATTCCAAAGCAAACAAACAGATATTATATCTTATAGTTAACACGACAACCGTACGGCTTGGCGTTTCTCTCTCAACTGACGGGCGGCCGCGCATTGTATTCAAATTTAATCAAACTTACTTTTTATGATCTAAATGTATGCATTTCTATTTTTATTACATTAAATATTTATTAAATATTTTTATTTTTATTATTGTTATGAACTGATAAGCAATAGCTAACAATAGGATCCCTCAGGAATTTCCATTACTTCGTTTTTACCATAATAGAACTTATTATTTTTATAGTCTATATTAAGTATCGAGTTAAAAGTTGACATGTATAGCAGTCCACATTCATATTCACTATCTAGTTAAAGGGCTGGTGAATGATTTGTAATCAGGGTAGAGGAGGATCCAGTTATAGACAAAGTGAAAGACATCGTGAGAATGATAAGCTTTTTATTGTTCAGAGGTATTTAAACGGTTATTCCAAAATGAATTTAAATATTTCAAACATAAATGTCCACAATTAACAGTATAAAATTTTTAGTAAGTGTTATAATTGTAGGAAATATCATATTTTCTTAAGGCGATGCACCAGTGGAGAAGCGCAGAAAAACGTTATGCTAGATCCAATTTTTTAGGTATTTACAATAAAATATCGATCGTGCAAAAATTATACGATATAGTTAAGGATACTGTTTGAGGAATGTGCTAATTTGTTACACGATAGGGTGTACTTTGCTTGATCATAAAAAACCCCAAATACAGCCTAATATAAAAGTCTAAATCCATTAATTTAATAATGAATAAAACTGCAAAAATACTCTAAAACATACAAAAAGATTATAAAATTGACACAAAAAGCAAAAAATAATTACAAGATTAAAATTTCTGATAATAAATCAAAAGCCGCCTGGAACATTATAAATAGCTGTAAGCCAAATTGTCGTAATGAATCAATTCAAAGAATAAAGAATCACCACGGTAAAATTTTAATAGACCCCAAGGAAATAGCTACAGCTTTTAACGATCATTTTATACGCAAAGACATTTCATCAAATAGTAGTAACACAACTTTTGGACAAAATATTCAAAACAGTGAAAAATCTATGTTCATGTCACTAACGACGCCTAAAGAAATAAAAGCGGTCATAAAATCCTTGAAAAATACAAGGAGCGTTGGATATGACTGTATAAGCACCGTAACATCGGGGAACTTTGTCCTAAAATAATGTTACTTTTTACTTCTCGTTTGAGTACTTCAATTTAAATGGCAGTATGACTCTTTTATCGGCATAGGTGTTTAATTGTGGATATAATCAACTCATGCAGGTACGTAAAACTTAATAAAACAACCCATAAGTATTTTTTTTTTTATTTCGTAAAATTTGGGCCAAAGTTGCAATTTAAAGCGCGTTATTTTGACCCTCGATTTTTCATGTAGTAAAACTTAACGGTTTGCAATGAAAGCACAATGTAAACTGCTTAGATTGATTACACATATCAAAGAAAGACATAGTACTCGATAATTTTTTTATTACACTAAAAACCTTCGAAACAATCGACACAAAGTAATAAATGTATGAAACTTGGCATTTTTTATTAAAACTTTGCCAAAACAAACATAAAACTGACCAGGTACATTATTTTTAAACTGCTTGATTTGTCTACCACGTGAGGATAAGTAATTTGTAATGATAATTTTGAGGTCGATTACCGTTACCTATCGGAAACCCATATTCGGATAGTGCTGTAATATTATGGGCTACAAATGCTTGTTCTTCTTCTGCTGTAAATATTGTCTCGTGGCCAGGTTTGTTGCTGTGTTAATGCTTTAGTTTATTCTTTATAGTGCTGCGAGGAATGTTGTATTTTGTCGAAGCTTCCCGTTGGGTCAACTTTTTAGACCTCACGTCGCTTAGACATTGTTGTAACTGTTCGTTTGTGTTTTCAATGTATGTAACTACGACTTCCTGGCTTCCTTTTAAAAAGCATTATTATTTTATAAAATCTTTGCACGTTTGAAAGATAAAAAAAAAACAAGTTGTAGCTGATAAATAGGATTTGGAAATAGAAAAAAAATCGTTGGGTTACTTTTGCCCATGGGTCAAAGATACCCGAAAACGATAGCCAAAGAATACTGTGATTTTAATTATCATATTTTTCACACAAAAAAGTCTTAAACTCTTTGATTTATATCACATTAGGATCCCAGATAAATAACGGTTACGATTGGTAACAATCAAACACTTAAACTTACCTGCTTTCTTTGTTTCATGAAAAAGTTTGCACATTATTAATTCGCGTAGTTTACAGGTACCAACTTGTCGCCTAAATGATGGATTGACCAATCAGCTTTGTTAACGTGAAACTGTTTTACCGACCGCCCTATAGGGCAATCTATCGATGAGTGGCGCAAACTACATCGATAGCTCCTGACGTGCGACGTGGCGAGAAGTTTAAACTTTTTCCGTTTTGGGCCAAAGTTGCCCCCTAGGGTTAAAGTTCCCCAATGTTACGGCACTCATGTTGTCAAGTCTGTAAGTGACATTTTGGATAAACCTCTGAGTTACATACTGAACCTTTGCATTAATGCAGGTGTTTTCCCGGACGACCTAAAAACAACAGTCATCAAACCTTTATTTAAAAAAGGCGACAGGGAAAATCCACAAAATTATCGACCGATTGCTTTAATCCCTATTATCTCAAAGATATTCGAGAAGGCAATATACCGAAGGATATATGCATATTTAACTAAATATAATTTACTTTGCAAAGAACAAAAGGGGTTTAGAAAGAATGTCACCATTAATATGGCAATTTATGACCTACTTAGTGCTATCATACAAAATGTCAACAAAAAAAATCCAGTGTGCGCCCTATTCACCGACATGACTAAAGCTTTTGACTGTGTAAATCACAATAAACTTTTATATAAACTGAGTCGGTATGGCATTAGAGGCAATGACTTGAGTCTTGTGAGGTCTTACCTAACTGATCGACAGCAATACACAGAAATATCCAGAACATGTTTAACACAGAAGAGGGAACACAAATATATATCAAATAAACAATATATTCAATCTGGTGTCCCTCAGGGAAGTGTGCTTGGTCCACTATTATTTCTTGTCTATATAAATGACCTGCCTGCCAACATTCATCACCCTATGGTACTGTTTGCTGATGACAGTACGTCAGTTATCCAATGTAAGGGTATAGATAGATACGAACAGGACATAAATAGAGTATTAAAAAATATAATTAAATGGCTTAATGATAACAACCTACTTAATAACTTAACTAAAACAAACTTGATGCACTTTCATCAGCGGATGAAAATACTTGACATGGATGTTGATTATGAGGGGAATAAAATAGACAAAGTAGAAGTTACAAAATTTTTGGGATTAACTATTGACAGCCAGCTTAACTGGAAACAACATATAGAACAATTATATAAAAGACTTTGTAAATCAGCTTATGTACTTTTTAAACTTTATCACGGCCTTGCAGCCTCAGTACTGAGATACGGTTTTATCTTTTGGGGCAACTCAGTCCACAAAGAAATAGCCTTCACAAAGCGCAAAAACGATGTATAAGAGCCATGTGTGGCTTAAACGTAACAGATAGCTGTGTACCCTATTTTAAATCACTTAAAATTTTAACGCTACCATCATTATATATCCTTGAAGTGGGCATTTTTGTTAAATCGAATCCCAATCTATACAACAAAGTCTCGGAAAATCGCAGATTTCCTGTACATTACAAGCACAAACTTAAAAATCTACATGATAATAACACAGCAATGATGAGAAACAGTATATTGAGCATGGCGCCAAGAATTTATAATAAAATCCCTGATCCGATTAAAACGCTTAACATGGACCAGTTCAAAAAGGATTTGACTTCACTCTTAATTGACAAATGTTACTACAGGATTAGTGAATTCTTAAATGACATCTGATAAGTTTTGACATGATTTAGTATAGATATGTTTTTCTCGATTATTTTAATTTTAATTTGCATGTTTTTTTATGACCGCTCAAATTTTTGTTATGTCTGTTAGATTATAAGTAAATTTTGTACGCCATTCTGGCAAAACATAGCTTGAACATTATTATCATGTAAGAACCACTGTATACCTATGTTCACAAATAAACTATCTATAAAATTTCTGAATTTACACATCATTTTTATATGAAAATATTCCTCTTTAAAAACTACAGGGAACCTGCTAAAATTTGGGTTTCTAGTGAAGTCCTATATTTTTTTGTCAATTTATTTATCCCAAAACTTGAATATTTCCCAGCAGTTTGAGAGACGCCGCGCCGCCCGCTACCCCGCCAGTCGCAATCCGGCGCTTGCCAACGTTAGACCTGTGCCAAATTTTCTCCGCCCGTTTTTACATTCGCGCAACAGCATAATAATTAAAAATGGCTTAAAAAATATATAAAAGTTAACACGTAATAAAAGTTAATCATAGTTTAACATCTAAAATGTTATATACTGTGCCGTAGTGTAAATAATACGAGAAATTGATGGCGCGCGTCTTAGAACATATCGACCTGGAGTGGCCTTGTGTGAAAATTTGCTTTCACAAAATTCTGCCATTTCTCGCGGGGCATTTAAAACACTCGTGTTTGAAGGGCTCTCATTATATTATAGCAGTTGCATAAACTACTATTAATATACTTGTTGCCAAGAGCGATGTAATAATGCATGTAATGTAATTTTGATTAGTAATATTTATATAGATTAACTTCTACCTAAACCGACCCGTAGAAGGATGTACGGTACTCTGCTAATATGTTTTATTGTAATACTACATGTTTTATTTTATGTTGACCTGTAAATTGGCTTGACAGATAAATTTATGATTATTATCAAACATTTAAGGCAAGGCATTTGAGCGCGAACTAGGATATGTTGTTATTATTAAATTCTCGTAGTACGATATGCAATAACCTAAATATTTCTTGACCAAAGTCCACATTGAGATCTGTTTCTTATTACATTCTTATTACATGAAGTGAAATAGTATACTTTACTATAAACAATCTTTGCGTCTATAAGAAATATGAATGTAGGTGATCATTTTTAGTTTATTTTATTGCCAGAGGGTTCCTTAGTTTGATCTTGTATGACTAATTATAATCTTGAGAGCGCGACGTGTTTTTAAAATGGCTCTGAAGGTAAAGTCAAATGTTTGGCACTTTTTTATTAAAAGTGACACGGGTGGAAAATGTAAATAATAATTTAACAACAAATGGCGCCATCTCTCGTCAGCTAACGGGCATTCATAAATGACCAAGTTAAATGAGATAACTTTATTAAGTTTCTCACAGATGACACCGAGGGTAGTTTTCCCAAAGAAAAAATATCAATAATGTAATGACCGTAAAGACGAAACACATTGAAAAATTCGCAGAGTATGGCAGCGATAATGTGGCGGAAACAGGCAAACGCAAGGCACGGAATGCTAATGTTGCAGGTTCGAATCCTGCCACTACCCTAATTTTTCTTTGTGTTGTTATTCATTATAAATAGCATTTTAATTTAAATTGAATGTATAAAAAAATACAAAAAGAAAATCGAAAAAAATTAAAAAATAAATTAATTCGATTACAATAATATACTTATCTTATATTTTTTGCCAGATCGATATTTAGTAGTATAATGCGAATAAATAACACTTATGATTAAGAAATATATGAAAACAAATATTACTATAAACAAATTTATAAACATTGGCGTTATGAATTAGAATGATTAAGAGTTTCGATCGTTAGTATAAGAAAATATATGAAAACAAATATTAGCATAAAAAAGGTGTGTGATTAGCGATATTATGAATTTTGATTATTATATGTATGAGTTTCGATTGTTAGTGTTTAATATTTTTATGAAGAGTGATCATTATGATGTAAAATGGTATGAGAAACATTTTCGGACTTCCGATAATAGGACTTAAAAAGTTATGTGAAAAAAATGTGCATCCGTCCCTATGCCAACGGCTCTGTAACTATAATGATCTAAGGCGCGCGTAGAGTGAGACGCATGGGCGCGGCGGCCGCGCGGCCCCCCACACCTCACCACCTAAAATCCTTGTTCGCGGGGAAATGCCTCGCCTTAAATAATTTATCAATTCGAGCGGCGGTTGAATATCGCCATAACTATTGAAATATTCGCAATAATTATTATCTTTGGCATAGGCTACCCAGTGAGTCCCATGGTTTTTAGAACTATCTAAATTTATGATTGCGCATTCTACTCTTTTTGGATGTTTGGCAAACTATCTCTCATATAAACACCCCGAAAATGAGGAATATCTGCAGAGTGTTTTAAAATATCAACATTTGTAAGAGCAACTCTGGGTAGCCTTTTATTCAGTTTTTTGAGCGTTTTAAACACAATCCCTTTCCATTTCTATACGGTTTAATATGTAACCCTTTTCCCAATGCAACCAATTCCATCGTCTTATTATGTCGTTCTGATTCGGCCAAGCTTTTTCGTGCAGCTTTGTAATCACCAACAGCTTTAGCGATTCCAGCAGCTCCTCCTGCCAATGATCCTAACGCAGAAAGTCCGGCGAAAATAGGTATCAGTGGTAATATACCTTCAGTTTTCGGAAGTGGTATTAAACGAGGTACTCTCACTTTACTCGTATTGTTATTAAGGAACACTTTATTTGCGGCAGCAAAAGCTTGGCTGATTGCGGTGCCTTTATTTTTAAGTTTACTTTTTTTCAATTCGGCGCTTATCTTTGACACAAATTTTTTAAATGATTTTATTTCCGCACCAGCTTTTATTTTAGACTTCATCAGTTTGCTAACTAGCCATGAAGCAAGTTTTTCTCCTTTTCCAGCAGCTTTCGACTTCAATCTTTATTTAGCCATTTTATAAAGTTCTAAATCTGCACGGTGTCGATCTACTAGGTTGGAATGTTTATCGTAAGCTATGTCGTGTTGCATACACGCGTCGTCTAATTCATTAACTCCTTTATCACCTCTTAAGAGTCGTTTATGCAATTTTGTGCCTGGCCCGCAATAATTGTATCCAGGTAAGTGCAGTTCAAATGGTAAGTGATTAATAATACTGTTTAAAAGTCCTCTTTCTTTCATATCCTATATGGTACTGTTAAGTTTTTACGCGTGAAAGTTTATAAATATACTTATACAATGGAATTTCTATGAATCCAGCTGTTTTCATTATCGTTAAGTCCTAACCATTTGACATACAATTTTTGCCCCTTTTTTTTGATCACTTTTTCTATGAAGTACACGTCTGGATACTTATTTTTCTGAAGTTCTTGTTCGTAAAATGTACCGAGTATAGTGTTTTTTCGCTGGTCTTCAATATGATAAGTAACTGGACGAGTGTGATTAACCTTTTTAATAGTAAATAACTCTGTTGACCAATTAGGCATATACCCTTTACGAAAGGCGCTTTTATACTTGCTTATACGCACACGATCTCCTACATTGAATTTATTTAATTTATAACGTAGTTTGGATTGAGTGTTTTCTATGTTTTTCTTTACTTCGACTTCATGATCAAAATTAACATCATTTGGTTTAAATTTTGTTGTGCTATGCACTGTTTGTTGTATGCAATGCCGTGTGGTGCCGGCTTAAGAATAGCACTCCCCCAATTCTTCTCGTGGGTGTCGTAAAAGGCGACTAAGAGACTTATGACCAAGTACACATCGGTCCCACCGGTGTCGGGCAGCAGCGATACCGGAGTGAATATACTGCGATTGCCAACCCGCCTGCTCAGCGTGGCAATTAGAGCAAACCCCTACCAATAATGGCAAGTCGACATGAACCACGGTCCCCAGTTCCCGGCCGCCCTGCTATTCCTGATCAAGGCGGCAGTCACGGTAACGGCAGGGCAGGGGATGCGAAGAATCCCCGGGTTACGGAATGCCGCCGAAAACAATTGACCTTGGCAACGTACAACGGACGCACGTTACGGCTCGACGAGCATCTGGCACAACTCGAAGTCGAACTCGAGAAAATAAGGTGGCACGTTCTTGGGTTAAGCGAAGTCCGAAGAGAGGGGGAGGACACGGTAACTCTTGAATCAGGCCACCTTCTATATTATCGAGAGGGAGACCAGCTGTCCCAGGGCGGCGTAGGGTTCCTGGTGAATAAAGCTCTCTGTGATAACGTTGTAGAAGTGTCGAGTGTGTCGAACAGGGTTGCGTACCTTGTAATTAAGCTAACCGAGAGGTAAAACCTCAAGGTTGTGCAGGTTTACGCACCGACCTCGACGCACTCTGACGATGAGGTGGAAGATATGTTCCATGATATATCAAAGGCCCTACACTTCACCACCAAGGCCCACTACAACGTTGTCATGGGAGACTTCAACGCCAAAGTAGGAGTACAGAGTTGCGGCGAATCGGTAGTAGGATCCCATGGCTATGGTAGCAGGAATCATAGGGGGGCAAATGCTTGTCAACTTCCTCGAAAAGGAGGGGCTATTTTTGATGAATTCATTTTTCAAGAAACAGCTCCAAAGGAAGTGGACATGGCGGAGCCCCGACACTATGACTAAAAACGAGATCGATTTCATCATAACGGACAAGAAGCGCATATTCAGAGACGTCTCAGTGATCAATAGGTTTAATACCGGAAGCGATCATCGACTCGTGCGAGGCTCTCTGAATATCGATTTTAAGCTTGAACGTGTTCGTTTGATGAAATCCAGGCTCCGACCAACCCTGCTTCAAACCATAGTCGGATCTGAAAAGTTCCAGTCTAATCTGGAGAACCGATTTGCTGCCTTGGAAACTACAAATAGCGTTGACATTGACCGGGCCTTCGGGAATGTAGTCGGAATCCTCAGGGAGGAAGGTGTGAGATTTTGCGAATTGCGGCGTAAAGGCAGGAAGTTGAAGCTTTCGGAAGAAACAGTCAGACTCATGGAGGAACGACGTGAACACCCACCAGTTACTTCGTCAGAACAACATGCTCTAAACAAGAGAATTGGCAAACTTGTACGATACGATCTCCGATGCTCCAACACCCGTTCAATAGAACGAGCGATCGAGCAAAATCGGGGATCAAAGGTTTTTGTCAAGTCTCTTGGGAGAAGTCATCTGACGAAGCTGACCACTACGGATGGAGTAGTTGTTTCTTCCAGGTCTGGGATTCTTTCGGAGATTGAAAACTTCTACAGCCAGTTATACGCTACGCATGCATCTCAACCTAATCCCAAAAATGAGGAGTCCAGAGCTGCATTAACACGCCACTTTACGGAAGACTTGCCAGAAATCAGCCTGGACGAAATCGCGATGGCTCTCAGACAGCCTAAAAATGGAAAAGCCCCTGGAGAAGACGGTATTACGACTGAGCTCCTGAAATCTGGTGGTAAACCTATAATGAAGGAGCTCCAGAACATTTTTAATACTGTTCTTTTTGATGGGAGAACTCCAGAGGCGTGGAGTAAGAGTGTTTTCGTGCTGTTTTTCAAAAAGGGTGATAAAACTCTTTTGAAGAATTACCGACCCATTTCACTCTTAAGCCACGTCTATAAGCTGTTTTCGAGAGTCATCACGAACCGTCTTGCGCGAAGGCTCGACGAGTTCCAGCCCCCCGAACAGGCCGGGTTTCGATCGGGATACGGCACCATAGACCACATCCATACAGTGCGGCAGATTATACAGAAGACCGAAGAGTATAATCAGCCCCTGTGCCTAGCGTTTGTGGACTATGAGAAGGCCTTTGACTCGATCGAGATCTGGTCTGTTCTGGAATCTTTGCAGCGATGCCAAGTCGATTGGCGATACATCCAAGTGTTGAGAGGTCTGTACAACGCCGCTACTATGGCCGTCCAAGTCCAGAATCGGCAGTCTGAACCTATCCCCTTGCATCGTGGTGTGAGACAAAGGGACGTTATATCCCCCAAATTGTTCACAAATGCATTAGAGGATATGTTCAAGACGCTGGACTGGAGGGGGCGCGGCATTAACATAAATGGCGAGTACCTCTCACACTTACGATTTGCAGATGATATCGTCATCGTGGCGGAAACGCTGCAAGATTTGCAACATATGTTGAATGGCCTAGCTGATTCTTCACAACGCGTTGGTCTTCGGATGAACCTGGATAAAACCAAGGTTATGTTCAATGAACATGTAAGTCCGGAACCAATTGCAGTTCAAGGTAATATTCTCGAGGTTTTAAGGAGTATGTTTACCTCGGGCAAACTATGCAATTGGGTAAAAACAACTTCGAGAAAGAGGCCAGCAAAAGAATACAGCTGGGATGGGCAGCGTATGGGAAACTGCGTCAAGTCTTCACATCGCCAATTCCACAGAGTCTAAAGACGAAAGTCTTCAATCAGTGCGTCCTGCCCGTCATGACATACGGTGCCGAAACGTGGACACTCACTGTAGGGCTGGTCCACAAATTTAAAGTTGCTCAACGTGCTATGGAAAGGGCTATGCTCGGAGTTTCTCTAAAAGATCGAATTAGAAACGAAGTGATCCGACAGAGAACCAAAGTTATCGACATAGCCCACCGCATTAGCACGCTGAAGTGGCAATGGGCCGGTCATATAACCCGAAGAACCGATAACCGTTGGGGTAGACGAGTTCTTGAGTGGAGACCACGGATCGGCTAACGTAGCGTGGGACGTCCTCAGACTCGGTGGAGCGATGATCTTCGCAGGGCGGCTGGCAAGAGCTGGATGAGAGTGGCCGAGGATCGTGCTCAGTGGCGTGCCATGGGAGAGGCCTATGTCCAACAGTGGACGAACATGGGCTGATGATGATGATGATGATGCACTGTTTGATTGTAAGATTGGATTATGTCATCTAAAGGTTTACCTACCCATTTATAATTTCCAATGAAACTAAAACATTCGTAAAGTTTACTCTTGAGGGTCTTTATTAATCTTTCAACAATAGAGGCCTTTTTAATTGAATACGTGGAATAATGATTTATTTCTAAGGATTTGACATAAGCATCAAATTCATTATTGTAAAACTCTTTTCCAAAATCTGTCTGTAAGTTTCTAGGTATTCGTCTTGCTAACTTTATAATTTGTTCAAAGGCATTTTTTATTTCTGTTTTAGTTTTTGATTTTGTAGGAAAACACCACGCGTACTTTGAAAAGGTGTCAATAACAACTAAAATATATTTATTTCCCTTGTTAATCGTTTGCAAATTCTGTAAATCAATTAAATCCGCTTGCCACAAATCGTCAATTCCTTTTAATATAACTGCGCGACGCTTGAAATTTTTTTTTGCTGACCTATGAATCTCGTTCACGATTTGTTCTTTTGCCATTATTTAAATTATTTAAAATATCTTCAATGTCCCCTTTCGTATAAAACTTTTATACGAAAGGGGACATTGAAGATATTTTAAATATTTTCAACTGATCCGCAAGCTGGTGGATTTGAGAATTTATAATTTCAAACAATGAATTTAGATGCTTCTTGTCGTAAACGTTCTTAACGAGCTGGTCGACATACTGCTTATTCACAGCATCATCAGGCGACGAAGGATCAGCTAGCCCCCTCAATCTCGATGATTGTAAATCGTAATCTTCATTATCTGAACGCAGCAAAGACTTATTTTTAAGTTCAGAAATTTCACATACACGCAAACGTTTGTGAACATGATGACCGAATTTGTCTATATTAATTTTTATTGATATTATTTATTTATTTATTAATAAATAAAAGTCCGGCTTCGTCTGATGGCAAAAGTAAAATAAAATTTTTACATATTATTAACTAAGCCTGCTTCGTACAGTTCTTCAATAATAGATATGATTTCACTATCTAATCCCGTGTTACCGGCATCACGTGAAGTAATGAGTAATTTCAATCTTTCAACTAATTCGTTCGGGCTATCTCAATATACATATGAAACATTTTTTCCAACTTTTTTCATTGTTGGTAATCCTTTGTCGTGACTTTCTTCGCTCATTAAACGGTCCTTGGATAATTTGAAAAGCGGTTTTATAATGTATAAATATTTCTTGCCTTTGTTACTTTTTATTGGTTTATTAGGATTAAAATCTCGTCTATGGGCATTCGTTTCTAATAGTAACTGTTTATGTGTTTAAGGCTCAGTTTAGCTTGTGGGAGCGGCGGTAACAGAAAAGACGTGTGGTTTCAATCCTCGTTTTAATGCAACTAACTTATTATGAGATTTATACAAAATAGTAAACATACCGGCCACCAAAACGGACAGTTTTAGCTAATTTTGCCAGTTACCTTATATAACACATGCAGTAGGTACATAAATTACATCATTTTACAACTTAAATGATACGATCCATCGTAACAAATTTAAATAAACTATAACGTTTCATGCATGATTGTAACATTTTATAATAACATATTAGTTTAGTTTTTTTTTTTTTTTACTCTTCCGGATCTCTAGGCAGTACTATTATTTTTGATAGTGGTCTTTTGAGCTCATGGTTCCCCTTGCACTGCACGGTCACTACTCGCACAAGGTTATCGGACCCCGGATGAAGTTGTTTTATCCGTCCCAGTAACCATTTTGCAGGGGGCAAGAGTTCGTCTTTTATTATTACAACGTCTCCAATAGCAGATGCTTTTAGTGCTACTTGCCATTTGTTTCTTTGTTGTAATGTATTGAGATACTCTTTTTGCCACCGGCGCCAAAAATCCTCAGTCATTTTCTGAATAAGCTGCCATCGAGTTAACAGATGGACTCTCTTGCTCTCGTAACTTATGTCAGGAACGCTGATTAACGGCTCACCTACTAAGAAATGTCCCGGTGTTAATGGTGATTCTGTGTCGTCTAGTTGACACAAAGGGCGTGAGTTTAGGCATGCCTCTATTTGTGCCAGCAAAGTTGCCATCTCCTCATAAGTGAGTTTGGTGTCTTTATTAACTCTGGCTAAGTGTTTCTTGGCTGAATTAATTCCGGCCTCCCAGAGGCCTCCGTGATTGGGCATTCTCGGTGGTATAAAATGCCAAGTCGTTCCGTTATTGGCCAACAGTTCTGCAATTTCGCTAACCAAGCTTTCTTTACAGTTTTGAAACACATCTTTCAACTCTTTAGCAGCGCCGACAAAGTTGGTAGCATTGTCGCTCCATATGTGTTTGCAATGACCTCTACGCGCCACGAATCGTCTAAAGGCTGCGATAAATGCTTGTGCAGTAAGATCTGTGACCGCTTCCAGGTGTATAGCACGAGTAGACATACATACGAACAAGCATATGTATCCTTTTGTTGCATGTTGTCCTCGGCCCCTGGATGTTCTTATAGAAATAGGTCCGGCATAATCCACTCCGCTATTTATGAAGGCTCTATGCTGGTTGACTCTTACGGCTGGTAACTCGCCCATGAATTGATTTTTTGTCTTAGCCTTTTCCAGGATGCAGGTTTTACAATTGCGGATACATTTCTTGATAGAGGACTTGAGTCCAATGACCCAGTATTTGGTTCGCACATACGTTATCATTAGTTGATTCCAGCCATGAAGAGTTCTTGTATGAGCTTCATTAATGATCAGTTTAGTTATGTGCTGATTGCTAGGAATAATTATTGGGTGCTTAGCATTTTCGGATACTGAAGCGTTTGAAAGTCTTCCTTTCACCCTTAACAGCCCCTTCTCATCTAAGAAAGGGGAAAGTGCGATAAGAGAACTTCTTTTCTTGACTTGTCCAGTGTTTTTTAGTTCTTCGATTTCTTTTCTGTAAACTAAATGTTGGTAAAATCGTATACATTCTTCTTCAATTTTCTCCAATTCATTTGATGTTAGCCATTGGGATTTTGTTTCTAAATTTGTTCTCTTTTGCATTCTTCTGCAATACGCCAAGACTCTTTTCATTCTTGACAATGTTGAGAATCTTCCCCAGATCGGCTGTTCTTCCAGTAATGCACTGTGCGTACATTTTAATTCTAAGTCAGTTTGTGGTATATCAGTCGTATCAAATTGCACAGATTGTTGCTTCAGCCAATCCGGCCCGGTCCACCAGATTTCATGGGCTGCAAGATCGGATGCTCTAATACCTCTTGTTGCAACATCAGCTGGGTTGTCGGCAGATTGGACGTGCCTCCATCTGTCGTTGTCCATGATTCGTGTTATATCCGCGATCCTATTCGCCACAAATGTTTTCCAACGAATAGGCTGCGATTGGAGCCACGACAGTACGATCATTGAATCCGTCCAGAGGAATACTTTGTTCTTAGGAATCGTTAGAATTTCAGCAATATCATGGATCAGCTCTGCCAGTAACGCTGCAGCACACAGCTCTAACTTCGGAATTGAGAGCTGTTTCAATGGTGCAACTTTAGTCCGAGATGCAATCATAGTCACATGTACCTTTTCATCTTTTACAACTCTAAGGTAAGCCACTCCTGCGTAGGCTTGGGTAGATGCATCTGCAAAGCCGTGTAATTGCACATCTTCATCGTCTAACTGGGTCACTTTTAACCAGCGTGGTAGTTTAATGTCTCGCAAATGTATCAATTCATCTCTATAGTTCACCCACTCTTCGCTTAAATTCGATGGTAGTTCCTCATCCCATCCCAAATTAGATAGCCACAATTTTTGGATCATTACTTTGGCAGTGACTATAACAGGTGAAAGCCATCCGAAGGGGTCGAACAGACGAGCAACATCAGAAAGAATCAATCTCTTCGTTAAAGATCTTCGCATATCAGGTAAGTCCACTGTTATGATGAAAGCGTCATCTAGTCTATTCCATTTCAAACCAAGAATTCTAATGATTTTGTCTAATTTTATCTCTAATGTGTCTTTCGTATCTTCTTGTTTTAAGAATTCTAAAACTTCTTCGGAATTGCTGGACCACTTTTGCATTTTAAATCCTCCCCTTTTCAATACTTCTCTAACTTCTTCACACATCTTCTTTGTTTTCTCAATGTTAGTATTTCCTGCCATTAAATCATCCATGTAAAATGAATTCTTGATTACAGCAGCAGCGTCCGGGTACTCTTTAGCTTCATCGTCGGCAAGTTGATTTAGTGTACGTACTGCCAGATAGGGTGCTGCAGCCGTACCAAATGTTACCGTAGTTAGATTGTAACTTTCAAGTTCTTCGTTGGGACTTTCTCTCCAGACAATCCGTTGCAAATTTATGTGTTCATCAGTCATAGTAATCATTCGCTACATTTTCACAATATCTCCTACGACGCACACTTCATGCAGTCGCCATGCCACAATAAGACTTCGAAGATCCGGCTGTAACACGGGTCCTACCATCATGGTGTCATTAAGAGAATGGCCGTTTGAATCTTTGGCAGAAGCATCATATACAACACGGACCTTACTGGTATCTTTGTCTTCCCGAATCACGGCCAGGTGAGGGAGGTAAATTGATTCCTTGCAGTCTTGTATGTCTGATCGTGTTAAGTGTCCCATCTCTTTGTATTCGTTGATTACCTTTATGTATTCGGTTTTTAACTTTTCAGACTTATCAAATTTTTTCTCTAATTGTCGAAATCTGTTTATAGCATGCTGTTTGGTTTCTCCACATAAATGTACAGTTTCTTCTATACTTTGTTTTAATGGCAGGTGAACTACATATCTTCCACTTTCATCTCTTTTGGTTGTTCGTTTGTATATATCTTCACATTTGTCTTCTTCTTTTGTTAATGCTCTTTTTTCCTTGTATGCATTTGTTTCAATTTCCCAAAATCTTCTTAACATATCATTGTCTTCTGTAACCATATTAGTGATATGTAATGCAATAACATTGTGTTGCTGTTTGTTGCTTTGTTGTTCTCGTTGACCCGAAAGTATCCATCCCAAACATGTTTTCTGAGCTACCAAACCATCTGTCATTTTGAGTAACCCGTCTTCAATGATCTTGCAGAAAATATCTGCGCCGAGTAGGACATCTATCTTACCCGGTGTGAAATAAGCAGGGTCAGCCAATTGTAATGTCTGAAGTTGTGGGCAATTTGTCACGATTTGCTTCGAGGGTAATCGTGTTGATATATTCTTTAACACGTAAGCATTTACGCGAATCTCATTTGATTCAAACCGTGATGTGACTATAAGGTCAACTAAGTGTTTTATATTGATTTTTGTGTCTTCTCCCACTCCAGAGACTGCTCCCTTGATATTCGTTCTCGCCAATCCCAATAATTGAACCACTCTCTCCGACACGAATGAAGCCTCTGACCCCTGGTCAATCAAAGCACGAAGTGTGTGTGTGTTTCCATCTCTTGACTTAACCTTCACTTGTGCTGTGGCAAGTAACACTTCTTGACCAGGTTGTTCTCTTGAGCAGTGTGCGACTACCACCCTTTGTTCTTGTTCAGGCTCTGATTGTACCTGTGTATCGTCGTGCCGATTTGTTTCTTTAACTTGGTGTAAAAGCGAATGATGCCTTCTTCTGCAAATTCGGCACGATGTTTTTTGTTTGCATCTAAATACATTGTGAAAGGGTACGAGACAATTGAAACATAACCGATTCTTTTTAACAAAATCTTGTCTGTGTTCTACATCTTGCTTCGTAAATTCTTTGCAATTAAATATGTAATGTTCTCCCTTGCAATATGAACATGAAGGCTGTGATGTAACGCTGGCGTGTGCGGATTGAAATAAGTTATCTTCGTTTTCTTCGGCTGCAATGTGAAACGATTTGTGGGTTTGACTTTTTTCTCTTATATGTGTTGTCACAGGTGCGACTAATTCCAGTGTCCGAAACTTGGCCTCAAGAAACTTTTTCATATCATCCCATTTGGGCATGTCATCACTATCGTCCTTATGTGCTTGCTGCTCCCAGTCTTTCAACGTCTCTGTATCTAATTTCTGTCCTACTATGAATATTATAATAGGATCCCACGAGTCGGTGTCTATTTTTAAATTATTAAGGCTGTTAATAGATTCCACCGTAGTATCGAGCAAAGACTTAATTTGATTTGCAGACTGGTTGATGATCTTTTTTTGGCCAAGTAATCTTTTTAGGAGAGAATTAGCAACCATTTTTGTGTTGCCGAAACGCTTTCGAAGTAACTCCCACGCTTGTTTATAGTTACTATCTGTGATTTGAATATGCCTCAATAATATTTCAGCTTCGCCGGAGACGCTTGTTTTTAAATAATGTAGCTTCTGCACGTTGGTAAGCTTCGTGTTGTGAACAAGGGCCATAAATAAATCTTGATACGTGGGCCAATCTTCGTACTGTACGGACGTAGGAAAATTAAAGTCCATCAAATAATGCTCGTACGTTATAATTAGTAGTGGGAAAGGTAATGCAATACATATACGAATATCACTCGCGAGACATAGGTATGATAGCGGCGCGAAGCGACGTGCTCCTGCTCCTGACGACCGTTGCTAACTGCAGGCGCGTCTTGATCAAACACGCGGCGCTGGTGCGGCCCGCGCCCCTCGTCCCTCGACAGGCCCGAACTCACGCGCATTCTTACAGTCGGCCATTTTGATGATGCTGCACGTCCCGGGTAGCCTGTTAGGGTCAATGAACCGACCGCCTAGGTCAGCTGATTAGTACGAGCTCTTAAACTCGCAAAAGAAGTTGAAAGACATATGCCAATACATTTGACATACAGACTCCCCCTTATTCATAAACGCTGCATAAACTTTTCTTAGTTAACAAGTTTTATATGTCTTTATTTGTCATTGTGACGTTTGCCCTCAAATATTTGTTAGCTTAAAAGATTAAAATGCTATGTAATTTAATTTAATAATTTGAATGTTAAAAACATTTAAAATAAAAATCGAAAGAAATTCCAGTTACAAAATTTGAAAAAGATTCCATGATGATTGTTTTTTTTTTTATGAATAAGAGGGTAAGGCCATTAGGCACAGACATGACACTTCTTAATGTGTCCGGCACTGTAAGTTACGAATAACACGTATAAATGTGTTCTTTCCGATCAGACGACACCGTATGAATGTGTCTGTCAGATGATGACACTGGAGGTGCCGACCCTGTTGTCTATCATCTGCGGATGACACTTTATTAATGTGTCTATCGACGGTAACGACACTGCGTATCTATCATGAGCGACGGACACTTTATCAACGTGTCCATCAGCACAGACGACACCCCATATCTGCTACCAGTCCACGGAAGCTTCCAAACGACGACACCCATGCGGTATCTGTCTTCATGCATGTTCTTATATAGCGCTTTTAATTGAATAGGGTACCCCTAGCAAGCAATATTGCTATATCATCGGTTGCACCATCGGTTGGCCACGTGTCAGTGGCTCACAACCTGGCAAGAGCATCTGCATTGAGCAGGTAAATATGATAGGTCAACGGTTGCAGCGGCCATGTGTCAGTGGCTCACAACCTGGCAACAGCATCTGCATTGAGCAGGTAAATATGATAGGTCAACGGTTGCAGCGGCCACGAGTCAGTGGCTCGCAACACGAACAACAACATTAGCATTGAGCAAGTAAATATGACAGATGAATATTACAGTGGCTACAAACAATAAGTAGCTCACAATACTTTTTTATAACAGTGCGTAGAAATCGTAATTTTTCATCGCCATTCAAAGTCAAAGTCAAAGTCAAAATATTTTATTCAGATTAGGCTTACAGGTAGCACTTATGAATGTCAAAAAATTTACCACCGGTTCGGAAAAACCTCTGATGAGAAGATACCGGCAAGAAACTCAACGAGGTGTAATTTTTTTAAATAAATCAAAATTACAATGTTATTTTACATCTCAAATATTCAAAATTTTTACAATTTAACAATTTAATACAGCAGGTGTACAATCTTTGGGGCCAGGGATCGCCAATACAGATCGGGATCATTTCCAAACATCCTTGTCCAAGATATAGTCATTGATTTTATAATACGCCCGAGAAATTAATGTCTTCTTGACAATAGATTTAAATTTTGTATCATTTAGTTCAGTTATGTTTTTTGGAATTTTGTTGTAAAATCTTACACAATTTCCCATGAACGACTTATTGGTTTTAGCCAGTCTGTAAGTTGGAACTTTAAGCTTTCCTGTGTTTCTAGTAGCCTTTGGCTTATCGACGTTGGTAGGGAAATTGCATATATTTTTCCTAACGTACATGATTATTTCAAAAATATATAGCGACGGTAGGGTTAAGATGTCTATTTCCTTGAAAAATTCCCTTAATGACTCACGAGTATCCATATTATAAATTGCTCTAACTGCCCTTTTTTTGCAAAATGAAAACTGACTCAATATCTGCAGCAGATCCCCATAAAATAAGGTCGTACGAAATAATGCTATTAAAATAGGCAAAATAGACCAACCGTGCCGTCGCTACATTGGTTAGCTGCCGAATTTTTCTTACTGCAAAAGCAGCTGAACTCAACCTACTTGCTATCGCTGTGACGTGGGAACCCCACTGCAGTTTAGAATCGAGTGTTATTCCTAAAAACACAGTTGATTTTATGAATTCAATCGTTTGACCATCTAATTTGATATTTGAGACTGAAACTATATTAGTTGAATTTAACAATGAAAATTTAATACATTTAGTTTTATTAGGATTTAATACCAAGTTGTTGGCAGCAAACCATTCAGATACCTTGGACAGGGTGTCGTTGGGTTCAATGAATTCAGTATCTTTCCTATTAACCTTGAAGAGTAAAGAAGTGTCGTCAGCAAACATGACGATGCCTGATCTTCGGCTCACCATATATGTAAGGTCATTTACATAAACAAGGTACAGGAATGGAGCAAGAATTGATCCTTGAGGCACTCCCATCTCGACCACAGATCCCGATGATATTGCTCCATTTATCGCTACCTTCTGATTTCTCTGCACTAGGTAAGACTTGAGTAGATCTAAAGAGATGCCACGAATGCCATAGAAATTTAATTTACAAATTAAGGTGTCATGGTCTACACAATCAAATGCTTTGGAAAGGTCGCAAAAGACACCTATGGCGTCATGCGACTCTTCCCAAGCTTGCAAAATAAATTTAATCAAACTGTGACCTGCATCTGTAGTAGATCTACCCTTAGTGAATCCAAATTGCTGCGAATGTAAGATTTTATTTGTATTGAAATGAGAAATCATTTGCGTTAGCATTATTTTTTCGAATATTTTGCTAAACGCTGGTAGAATGGACACTGGGCGATAATCAGAAGGATTATCCTTATTACCTGATTTAAAGATAGGAACTACTTTACTACATTTCATTAGATTGGGGAATACGCCTACGTCTATACAGTTATTAAAAATGGTAGCCAGAGTTGGCGCAATGACGTCCAAGATGGCATGTAAAACCTTGACTGATACGCCCCACAAGTCTTCCGTCTTTTTTATTTTTAATGATTTAAAGGATTTAAGAATATCGAAAGGAGAGACTTTTGTAAATTTGAATTGACTAATGTTTTGGATACTAACATTTTGTTCTAATAGGGCTTCAGCGAATTTTGAAGAGGACGCGAGACACTTTGTCGTTTTGGCGGGAATTTCTGAGAAGTGTGTATTAAATTCGTCAGCTACTTTAACGGCGTCCGTTATTATAGTATTATTTATTTTTAGTGAAATAGATGAGTCTGTGTTTTTTCGTCGGCCTGTTTCGGTATTTATTATTTTCCAAACTGTTTTAACTTTATCATTTGATAATTTTATTTTATTATTTACGTGTGCTGCTTTTGCTTTATTACATACGATTTTAAATAATTTTGAATAATCCCTAACGTATTGGTGGAAGCGTTCGTCAGTAGTACAGGATTTTCTATCATACAGCTCATATAAGACGTTCCTACTCTTTCTTATTCCAGTTGTAGCCCATTCATTAAATGTTAATTTACTTCCTACTTTAATACGTTTTTTAGCACAGGTTTTATCGAATTCTTTACACACGGTATTTAGGAGTATTTTGAAATGTTTATTGGGATCGTTTGAGATTACTTCTAGATTGGTAATTTTTTGCGCGATGTTGGTTTTGAGACGATCAAGTCTATGTTTATCTAACGGCCTAACTTCTATGATTCGATCTGTACTGCCCTTGGCCCGAGGCAGCTTCACTAATTGCGCTTTATGGTCCGAGCGAACTCCGCTTATAATAGCTTTCTCTAAATATCTACAATTTAAACAAATGTTATCTATGCATGTGGCCGAAGTGGGTGTGACTCTGGTTGGTTCGTTAAAAGAGCAATCTAAATTAAATGACTTTAAAAGAGACACAAACTGATCTCTTTCAACTGATTGTGACAAAATATCTATATTAAAGTCTCCGCAGACTACCACTTTTTTATTACCATTTACAGATTTCCTTAGAACATCTTCCATAGCATTAACAAATATGGGAAGATTTGAAGTTGGTGGTCTATAGATGCACAATATTAAGTACTGATCCGTCTCTGCACAAGCGATCTCACACACACGTTCCACAGAGAGGCCAGACAGATCTTTTCGCGCTCTGAACTTTAAATGATCTTTAAACAAGATAATACAGCCGCCTCCTGCCGCGGACTCCCTGCAGAACGCGCTGGCCACTACATAATTATTAACATTAAATTTCATCATATCTTGTTTTAGCCACGTTTCTGTTAAGCAGATAATATCTAGATCCATAGTTTCAGACAATAATTCTAAATCTAATATTTTGCCAGAAAAGCGATTTATATTTTGATGAAGTAATGTTAAACTACTTAGCTTCTCTATTGTCGTAGTAGGTAGTTTAAAGACAAGTCCTCGGTCGGAGATGTCGTCCTAACAGGGGAGGGGGGAGGAGGATGATTTCCGAATACGGAATTAATAAAACATGCTAAGGATTTAGCAAGCTTGTCAGAAGTAAATTGATACTCACTAATAAGATTATTAGTGTCAAAAAATAAAACGTCACTATGACGGTTCGTCAACTTAAACAATAATTTGTTTAAACGATATAAGGATTTATTACATTGAGATTGAGAAGCTGAGTAGGGAAACGCACCTATAATAATGTTTTTTGCACCCAGTTTTAGTAGGGAGTCGAACCCAGTTTTGATATCTGAATATCGAATGGTAGCCCCGTCACCTAACATTAACACAATTGTTGATTGTTTGGTCACCTGGGAATGCATAATTGTTTCAATTATTTGTTTAAAAGAGGCGTTCGGCATACAATGATTTATGACACAGCTGTTTGGTACCTTATTATATAATATTTTGCCAAAGCCTTTTCCTATCCTATCAGAAAACACTAGGGTTCTATTTACATTTTTGCAGAAGATTTTATCCTCTAGAGTTCCGTCACGGGGAGACTTGGCGCTGGGGGCCTCAGGCCGACCGAGCAAACTCTCTGGCGGTGGCTCAGTCTGCTGGAGTCCACAATCACAGTCGCACGCAGTTGGCGTCGCGAGTAATAACTCGATGCGCTGCTCATTCTGTTGACATAGATCCAACAATTCGTCCGCCGCCAGGATGTGTTCACTGATTTGCTTCTGAGATGTTAAATATTTGTTACTTAAGTCCCTTAAGGAACATTCAAGCCTATTAATTTCCGCCCTCAGCTCGCAAGTGTCCGTGACGTAACTACACCTACTGTGTTTTAATTTTAAATTACTTGCTTTTAATTTATTTAAAATATTGAGACGACTTTTATGTAACATTTTAGTTTTGTGAACATTAACATGTTGCTTGTACAGTCTTTTTGATCTTCTTATAAATCTATTTAACTTAACATATTTTTTTAGTTTGTTATGGCTTTTAAAATGAACTTGTTTACACTCAAAGTATGACTCCCTAGTAAGATCAATAACAACCGGAGACAGCGAACGTTTGCTAAGACGTGGTGTACAGGCGTTAGGCGATGGCATTAACTCTTCATAAAGCCGCTGGGTGTTATCGGCTTCCTGACGTTCAATCTGCTCCCGTAGCTGACGAACTAATTTGTGGGAGTCGGCGAGCTCGTACTCGAGGTCGTCGACCCGTTGCAGAGCCCGCTCATGAACGTCAAAGCATTGCTGGAATTTGCTAACAGAGATCAGCAGTTGGTCGCGCTGTTCTGCTACGTCCGTGTACATCACATCCAAGTCCGCCAGTTCGTATTTAAGTTTCGTGTTTTTTGCTACTATTTTATTGACCTCCTCTTCGCTCTCATCACGTTCCCGCAGTAGCTGTTCACACGTAGCTTTAGATTGCTTGAGCTCTTTAAGGGCTGCGTTCAGTTTGAGATCAAGTTCACGTGCCGTGGCCTTGCGGGTCATCACTGAGCTAGACATTTTGAACTCAGGAGACACACAGTCACTCCACAGCACCTGAAACTAACCGCAACGCAACTATACACCAAGCATAGAAAGCAGTGAAGTCGGATTGTTATTAGGAAAACAAGAAAAAGTCGTGAGAAAGGCAAGATAGGTACAGACAACAGTATTTAGGCGTCCAAGCTGCTAGTAAAGAGTAGCAAGAAGGTATTATGAACAGAAACGCCCTGTGTAAACAGCTGACCGGTTCAATGACATTTATGCATGAGGTTATAAATGTAAGATTCTAGCCTTTGTTCAATAACTATAGACTGTTTGTTACACAATGCTTATTTAATGCGTTTTTAGGTGTCCTATTTTGATTTATTTATGATTTGCAAAGACATTAAAACTACTTGCATTTTAAATAGTTGACAAATGAGTACTATAAGCCTTTTTTTTCACATCACTCAGGATGAGACACATGGTTGGTTAGTTAATACTTAGTAATGGTCAAACCAGCTACCTGTTTTCAGGCGCACACATTATGGTACATCTAACATGTAGCTCGGTATGCAGTACCCAGTGCCACGTACTTAACCAATGTACAATGCTTATAGTAACAGTTGTCATTTGCGTAAGCAACTTGAATAAAATATAAAATCCAAACATGAATTAGAATAACTCGCATCCTGTTATCAGAGTTGAAAGTTTATGCGCTAGGATATTGCAAGGGCCTAATCTTTCACAAGAACGTTCGCATAGGAACGACAGCACGAGATGGTGCTTTTGATTAGGTAGCGATAGCGATCATTTAATAAAATATTTTGCAAGATAAAGGGGTCTTCAAAACGCGGCAATAACTTACCGCTGCGTAACCCTCACCAGTACACCCGCCTTTCGGCCGGGACAAGATCGCCTTCGCCGAATGAGGTGCCCTCGCGCCCTTTTATCAAAGGCGGCCTGGCACCTGCGAGCAGCCTCTTGGATCCAGATGAGCGCCGGCCCAAAGGAGCCGATGTCCAGATCTCGTAGGCACGACGTTGTCTCCTGACAGTCGCGCCCCAAAAGCCATACTCCAGTGGTGACTTCCCTGTGCTAAGATGTATATTAGAATTAAGCTTGTACCTTTTGTAAATATTCCTTCCAACGGTACTGGTCCTCTTTTCCAAGGTAAGCGACAAGGGAACTTAAAATAGAGTGGTTGAAATGGTCAATTTGAGTGATAGCTATCGGGCTTACAACTGCGGCCAGCACGTAGTTAATCTGCCTAATATGACAGTACCTTTTTAACTCATGGCAGTCAACAGCAACGCACAATTGCTGATTATACGGCTAGGCAATCTTAACGTTTTAAAGAACTAGACAAACGTTTTTAATAACTTATCACGACCAGAATCACGTACCGCCTCATACTACTACCATTTTATCGCATCGGTCTTCACTATGGTTGGCATGACTGTTATTATGGTGAAAAGTTTGTATAAACGACCAACAGGACTGACGCAGTATCACTAATGGATTTTGCCCATTGTTTTTTTTTATTTTTTATTTAGCTTACTTTATTTATTCAGTCAGTACAAAACAACGTTATAAATTGCACAGAATGTCAAATTACACGTTTAACACGTTAGTTTCAAGGCATATGCTCCCGCGCTGACCATAGAAGTTTACCTACTGTTTAACTGCTCCGTAGTCCTGTTGCATGCTCTCTACTATAAGAGCTCTATCTGTGCAACGCATAGCGGACTCAACAGAGCTACGACTCAACGCGTCCACGCAAGCCACGGACTTTCACGCGCGTTACTCCACGTCAAAGGAATACGTGTGTTTAGATTCACTTAGACCACGTCCACCGCAGAACATTGCAATCATTAGCAATAGTAATTTTAAACCAGCCAATACACTCAAAACTTTTGCAATAACATAACTAACATTTACATGTAGTTCGAAACTGTAATAATGTTAGGCGGTGGTCGTCTAACGATTAGCATAAGCAAACACAAGACGGTTTCTGTAGTAAAATACCACCACAGACCGATCTTCGGGTGAAATAATAGTAGTACTGGACGACTCACTAATGTGTCCTTAATATAAGGTAACTGTACCAGTTGTTGACACGCGTAGGACTTTTAACTTTTATTTTATTTGGCAATGCTTTTTGTTAGCTCAAACCAACGGTAAATCCTTACCCGTCAACAGCATGATAGGCAAATGCATAAAAGGCAAAATTACCCGTGTACTTTTTTAAAAAACAGTTTTCAGGCTTATAAAAACTGCCTAACTTGATCTATGTCTTAGAGTTGTTTTAAGTCGCATCATTTAATTTACGATGGGCATGCTTCAGTTCGCCGTCACACACTTCATGGTGTACGAGATACAAAGATGAATATTTGTTAAGACTGAGCGTCACGTTAGCGCCACAAGTTGGCTCTAAACTGCCCTTAGCAAAAGTTAAGATGTTCCGACCCGTTTATTTTCGAGTCAAAATAAGTCAAACTGTCATTTAAATAAGTTATCATCATCATCATCACTTCAGTCGAAAGACGTCCACTGCCGGACATAAGTTATGCTAAATTAACTAACTATCGCTAGAGGGCGCTCTAAGAGTAACTATTTCTAAACGTTCAATCGTGTTAAAAAATATACGAAAAATATCAATTTTTGCCTAATTGGACGATTAATTATTGTAGTTCATACCTTGTGACAGTGTTCATATGTGTTAATAACAATCAACTCAGTGCTTTAAGTCTGCCGGCTAAATCCGCTTGTAATAGTGACTTACGTTCAAAGTGTTTCTGCTGCCATTGTTTCTGTGCCTGGGATCACTTGGTTATTTGCCAACCACTGCACTCACTCACTGCAATCTATTTCATCCATTGATACCATATTATTAAATATAACTTGCTGATACGTAAACATGGCACTAAATTAACCTCATACTAATGTTAATTATTAACTGTCAAAAACTGCCATATCATTGCGATGCATGTTGAGTGAAGCGCCATCTCTGCCTGTTTTGCGGATTGCGTTGCGGTTGCAGTTGACGGCTTCGATCTCGACCACTCATTCTCACTACAAGTAAACAAGAGGGCAGCATTGGTATCGATTGGCATTCAATAATATTACAACAGCGGAACTGATTGTTGGATTTAATTGGACAATAATAATGGATTGTGGTGCTCAGTGTCAAACGGAAATTAAACCTACCGATGACATATTGAGCTGCAGTTGCTGCGCCGGGAAATATCACAGGGAATGCTTGAGCGTTAGCAAGGAGCAATACGACTTACTTTGCCCTGATTTTGCTAAGTCGTGGGTGTGCCCGGGCTGTACTAATATTAACACCCGTCGCGTGAGGTTTACCCCGGATACACCGGTGCGCAAAGATACGTTGCCTGTGGGTGCGCTCAGCCTGGACATGTCTTTGGATAGCAGCCTGCTCACTCCTGGTGACAGCTATAACTGCAGCGTTGCTGAAACTTCGGAAAACTGTCTCAGAGATGAGCGCGAGTCTGTGACAATGGGTAAAATAAGTGCCTTGCTGGACCAAAAAATTTATACCTCAGTATCCTGCCTCATAGAGGAAAAGCTAAATAATTCATTATCTTCGTTTATGAATTCATTTCGTTCGGCTATTCAAGAGGATGTGAAAAAACTGGTTCATTCTGAAATAAAATCTGTAGTGCAAGAGCTTGAGAATAACATTACATCTACTACTGACTTTATTTGTGCGGAGCAAGATGCTTTAAAGTCACAGATCTCTATTCAAAATGATAAGATCAAATATTTAGAAAATGAGAATAATAAATTGGAATCGAGTCTCCGAACTGTGACCAAACGTCTGTCTACCATGGAAAATATCTCGCGAAATTACAATTTAGAAATTCAGGCTGTACCTGAAAATAAAAATGAGAATGTTGTTCTGTTGTTTAAAAATCTATGTTCCACTATCAACTTGGCTTTAGTGGACAACAACATCATTGCCTGCCGCAGAGTAGCTAAGATGGATACTAAATCTTCTAGGCCCAGAAATATTTTGGTCTCACTGTCATCTCCGCTTCTTCGTGACTCGGTGCTTTCGATGGTTAGCCGTTATAACAAGTCTGTACGAAGCTCCAAGGAACCCACTGCCCAACTATTCAACAGTTCCCACATCGGAATACCCGGTGTAGCTACACGGATATACGTAGTGGAACATCTCTCTCCGGAGTGTAAGCTTCTGCACGCTGAGACTAGAAAAGTGGCCAAAGAGAAGGGATATAAGATTGTATGGACCAAGTATGGAAGAATTTACGCGCGAAGAGATGATGATTCCGATGCTATTCATATTAAAGACACTAATTGTTTGAAATCCCTGAGTAACTGTGTGAGCACGTCATAACTATGTATTTAGTTAATAATAGCTTGTTGTTGTTAATACTTTGATATTTAAGTAGTAGGGATTCGCCGGTTCTGGATCTCTTTTTTTTGTCGCTCAAAATGGCGGCTTGGGGGGCAACAATTTCTAAAAAAAAAAAAAAAAAAAAAAAAAGGTCAACACCCCATTTAAAGCGATTGGACGGGGTCTCATCACGCTCCGTCCACTCCTTCACGTATATATGTACTTCCATTGCAACATAATACCAACACTTAATCACATACTCATAAAAGGATAGACCCTTTCCTTTGTTATGGACCCACCCTTTGTTAGGTTCAGCTTTTTACCTGCGCCCACTTGGGGGTTCGGTGCCGACCTTCTTTTTTCCTGGGTACCTGATCGCCCGCCACGCTCCGTACAAATAAAATACCATGTCTTTTCGTAAGTCCACTTTCAATTAATTATTCTATCAGCACATAAATATCCTATCGCATTATTCGCAGTACACTTTTATTCGTGACTCATAACTTTTAGGATTATCATAAATCTAACCCAACCTAACCTACATTTTGGAGAAATTCAAACCTAACCTCCTAACCTGACCTACGTTTTGGAGAAATTCGTAAGCCCTAACTTTCAGGACTATCTTAAATCTAACCTAACCTACGTTTTGGAGAATATTGTCACGCTATATGGTACTTGGTTTGTACTTTTGATTCGTAACTCGATGTTTCGTAGACATACCTTTTGACATATTCTTATTTTGCAAACTACTTATTTTATTCTGCAGCCATAACTTTCAGGACTATCATAAATCTAACCTAACCTAACCGACGTTTTGGAGAATATTGTTACGCTAAATAGTAAATGGTTTCAGTTAAAAACAAGAATTTTGTTGCTTTATTGCTTTTTACTTCTAATCTTACTAAGTACTCCTTAGAAATACTAGTTTTAACGTGTTTGTTACGCAATTCGATTATTTAAATACTAGTCAAAACTTGTAGGAGTGCCCTATGTATAAAGGATATGAAGAACGCAGCCTTGTGTTTCGCTTACACAGTAGGTACTATTCTACATTTTGTGGACATATTATATAGCTTAAGTTTATATTATGAATATATATAGATAGAGAGTTTACATAATACAGTAAACGGTTTCAGTAGTTTTATTGTTTTCTTTGTATCAAACGCACCACGGTCTTTTATTATTCAATTACTTAACATCAATACACTATGCAAAGAGAGCTTTTTGAAAAAACAGCTAGTTTGAACGTGTTCACTAGGCGAACGGTTTATTTACCTGGCTGTCGTCAATAAGAGGAGCGTTATGTTTTTTCGAGTGTATGGCTTTGAAGATACTGGTTTAAACTTGTTAAATTGCACTACGCATAAAGGACCTCAAGAACGCGGGCGGCATCGTATAATTGCTTTATTGTTGTCTTTGTATCAAAAGAACCGCCGCTGTCTTTTGTTATTCAACACACCGCGTCTGGAGAATACGAGTTTATACCTGTTCACTAAGCGAAGCCCTTCTTTCAAAAAATACGTGTCCCAACTTGTAGGGATTGCGCTGGGTATAAAAGCGCGCCATCACATCTCGACTTCATTGCGCCCCAAAAATTCTCCGAGCAAGGTCTTCGAGTAAGAGAGTCGTGAGTCGTGAAGTTTAGTGCAAGGTTGCTGAAAGCAGTGTTTCGTTGCTGAAATGGATGTAAGTATGTAGTCATAATTTTATGTGTGCCCACTTATTTCAGATTTTGATTGATTGTAACATAACCTTCATCTATTTTTGTGTTTACCATGTAAATCTACTTTGAAGGACCGTTTGAAGAATGTTTTTATATTGTTACAGGAAAACACATTTTAAAATTATTACTATCCCGACGACGAAGCAAGTGATGAAGAAGGAACGTTGGCCTATAAAGTCAAAAAAGCTATTGCTAACACTAACAAGAGGCCTAATAACAGCATAGATGGCTTCTTTGAAAAACGGAAGAAAAGGAAAGTTGCAGTAAAGTCGTCGAGCGTCAGCCAAGCCACTGCGGAAGGCGTGGCTTTTATAAAGTCCAACAAAGACGATGCATCATACGCCTCACATCTCATAAAAATTGAGGTGTATGATGCGCGGAAAATAAAAAATATTCCGCCAACGGAGCATTGGAAGCATGCGGAAGTGCGTGTTAAATACTACGCTCACTCCGAAGAGGACGCTCACGTCGAATCTACGAGGGATGTGATTTACCAAATCACCAAACAGTTAGCGGACAAAAGTGATTGTGTAAATTACGTTATAGACAATACAAAATAAGTGTAAAAGTAGTTTTAAGATCTTAATTTGTTCTTTTTATCTTTTTTTACTCGATTGTGTGCGTTTTGTTTGTTAACTTTGCTTTATAACTCGTACCGAACATTTTTCTTTGTATAGCGAACACCTTTTGTATTCTAAGCTTCCTTTGTAGTTATTTTTTTCCGACAAAGAGTCATTGTCTTTCATATTAGATAAGTAACACAAGTTCCAAGCGCCGATGTTCATAGTATAAATAGACCATAGCCTTGACTTTGAATATAGTTTTAATGAATATCATGTGTTCATTTTTATGTTTTATCGACAAATACACTTCCCTTGACGAAAATGTAGACTTAACTTAGAACAATAAAAGAGTTTGTTTTATATTTAATTGTTTATTTCAAAAAAATAGACTTAAACATATTTCTTACAATTAGATCGTTACATAGAGAACTCTCAGTAAACAAATTTACCAAGTCACACATAGTTTTTCCTTTAATCTTAAAATACAGATAGACTAAACAATATTCCCCGCAGACCGAGGTAAAAGGATTTTGAAATGAGTTGTGGTTATAAACCCATCTCCTGGAATTTCTTTTCAAAAATAGCTTATGACTACCTGTAGGTTTTCGACCAAATGAGTCAAAATATTCACCAATGCCATTAATATCAATGTGTATAGCTATCCAGTGAGACCCCGGTTTTGAGTCGGGATCTAAATTGCTTATAATAAAAGCAGGTAAATTCACCCAAATAGGCAATCGGTTTGCAGCAAAAACATTTGATTTAAAACTGGAACTTATTTTATTCATACAGAGCTGTATTTCATTTGTATCCATGATAAATATAAATTTAGCTGCTTATTAATGATTCTGTTAACAACGTTTAAGATCAAATGATGTATCCTTTTTAAAAACAAAGTATTTATTAACTGTTATAATCCACAGTTACGTCACGATTCTTGTTTATTTCAATTACATTATCAAATTCTGCGTATACAATACAGTTAACAGTTTGACTAAGAGACGAATCAAAGCGAACTTCTAACCGTACACTTCCATGTCTGACGAGATTCCAATGTGACGTTGAACTAGCAGATAAATCAGGAGTCAAATCAAAACATAGCAAACAATATCCGTCTCCGTAGTCTGTTCTACTTATTGCGTTACCTTCGTTGTGAAAATGAATACCAGTCCCAGAAAATAAAGTGTGATATGGTGATGCTATTAAACCAGAGCTAAATGATGGTTGTAATGTTCTAGAAGGTATTTCATGACCGTCTACATACAAACTGAATGAATTCATATTAAAATGTTGAAAATTGAAAGGATTCAATGCTAAATTACCGTTAAACGCTGAATTTAAGACAAAACCGACAATACATCTTTTAGGAACTTGTCCAAGGAATATATTATCTAATGTTTTACCTTGCACGCCCGCCGGTATTGTCAGAACCTTAACTTCCGCTCTTGTTATAGGATACTTTGCAGTTGTTGACGCTAGTACTTTTTGATGGGCTAACAAAACGCTAGGGTTGACTCTTGCTCTTCTTATAATAAGACTAGCATCCATTATTTGTACTTTAAGTTTTTTATCTTGATGACAAATAAGATTAAATGTTTCTTTTGAGCGCACTAACTTAACACGCATTTCTACGCCATTTATTAAAAATTTCTCTTGGTTAAACATGTCACCATGCAAGTGACCAATCATTTCAACTTGTCTACTCTCTTTGACAAATTCCATTCTTTTGTGAAACCCTTTGTTCGTTGCGTCAACGGCATCCATATGATGTGCAGTATCTTCGTACCACAATCCACAAGTTAGATGAGATTCTTTGGCTGCTGGACCATAGTTAAGAAGATTCTCCAAATAAGCACGATAGGCATATGTGTTGTTCGGAGGTGATATGAGTTTTTGATTTAAATATATGTCGAGTTGGTTGAAAAGGGAATGCATCCAATTGTTAACAGGCGAAACTTGGACATCTGCTTTTAAATTGGTGCCATCCTGATTCAATACTTTCGCATTGACATGCAGTAACGTATGTGACAAGTCAATATAGTCATCACCTGATCCGGGAACTTGAAATTCTATAGGGCCGTCGTCGTTTAAAGATGAAATTGGTTTGTAATGAACCCACTGTCCACTTTCAATACTGGTTTGAGTTGACGGCAGGGCAAATATATCTAACTCAGATTTTGCACATTCACATGAATGATTATGTAAGAATGACATTATTTAATATGAAAATATATCTTCGACGTTATACTTTTTAATTTTTTTACTTCCTCTTCCTCGTGATGCTTTTAACGGAATGAGTCGTTCTCGTCTTTTAGTTGACATTTTATACCCAGATCCTGACATTAGAGAATCAATTTTTTCATCAGCTTTTCTTTTTAAGTTAGCACTTGCATCTTTGAATCGAGACTTAATCGAACTCTCCATAGGACGTGAATTTACCATATCAGACAGCAGGCCGATCCCCGCATCTAATGTTTCTTTCCCTACAGCCCTAAAACCACTGGATAACAAAGGAATCACAGACCTAAATAGCCCACCCAAAAAGCTTCCAATCCCATGACCTCGTTGAAATGGAACACCTTTATAGACAATTCCTACACCAGAGCCAGCTTGATGTAAATAATAATGTTCATATGGACAAGAGGCAGACGATCGTTTGTGAGTCATTTTATTCGTTGAAAATGTAGCTTCACACAAGAAGATCCAAATTGAAATGGTACTCTGGCCCCGGTAGTCGTTCTTATATCTATTTCAATCGTATCGAACTCTCTACGTAAAACAGGTACATAATGAGCAGGTGAGAAGACATGCATTTTGTAAGCTCCATAAACGAACTGAGTTGGATCCAATGGAATTATTCTCAACAATGATGTTATAACATCCCCCACTACTTGCGGTTCAATGATATCGGTATACACAAATATTTGTGATGGTAACCCTAAATACAAATTTACTGGATTTTTCCCAATTGAAATTTGTTTTAAATTAGATCGTGGTTTGAAACCTAACTGCAAACTCAGTATCGGTGATGTTATGATAGATGTTATATCTTCAGTTGCAGTTATAGCCACCATTTTTGATATTTTATCACACCTAAATTTCACCTTATTTTTTAATTGCGGGTTTTCATTAAACGCGTCAAGGAAAGTGTCAACGCTATCATATGTAGTAGCGGGTATGTGAGTTTTTATATCTATGATTTTGTCAAACTTGTCATTAGGTAATCGTACTTTCTTTTTTATATAGATGATATTTTCTTGATCTTGAACATTGTACATGGAACGTGGGTATTGAAATTCCACTAAACCAACAACCCATTCTCCTTCTAATTTAACGGTCTTAGGTAGTTTGGTCATGAAATGGGCTGTTGTATTATCAGTATAATAAGCAGTCGAGCTATTGCTTAACAAAGTTATATAAAAACTTCCTTCACTCATATTTTTTCTAAGTTTGATGCAAGAATCCAAGAATTAAATTTACTCGGATAACCTTGCCACTTCACTAACACTTCCTTTCTGCCACCAACACGACGAGAGCGTATTATTTTATCAATTTTATACTTCATGGAGGGGTGATAAGTTGTTTTTTGTAATTCTTTAGAATAAAATGTACCTACGATTGGTTCACCATCCAAGTCCTTTAAGGTATAGACAAGTCTCGGAGATCGTCTAATGATTGCATCAATTATAAAAATTTCATCACTCCAATTAGTTTCATAACCCTTTTGAAATATATGTTTATATTTAGTTATTCGGACATGATCACCTACATTCAGTTTTGTGGTTTCTAATGAAATTTGATTGTCTTTTTTTCTATCATATAAGTTACACCAAACAGTCATGATATTATTAAAATTAACATCAATTGGTCGCATTTTGATACTAGAATGATAACTATGGTTATAAGAGTGAAGAAGATCTTGTAATATATTAGTGTAGTTGTAAGTATTTCTATGAGTAAAATAACGCCACATTTTCATTTTAAGAGTTCTTTGAAACCTTTCAACTATACTTGCTTTAATGTCTGGATTATTAGTGGTGTAATAATTAATGTTTTTGCTTTTAAAGTAGTCTCTTACCACCTTTGAAACAAATTCTGTGCCTTTATCGGATTGGATATGACGAGGGGTAGATTTGGCTTCTGCAAATATGCTTTCAAAACATTGTTTAACTGTTTCTGAATCCTTCTTTTTCATGGCTCTTGCAAAAGCATATTTACTAAAAACATCAATAATACAAAGAATATATTTATATCCATCATTATATTGACTATAAGTACGCATATCACTGAGATCAGCCTGCCAGAGTTCATTATAATTAGATAGGATGTATCGATTCCTAGTAAATCGTCGGTGGACAGGTTTATGTAAAGTATACGTTTCCTGAGACTGTAACCATTTTTTTACTTCCTCCTTGCTCATATTACCTTTCATTTCCTTCGCTAACTTATCTATACTACTGTAACCAGCTGGGTTGGACACATCGTAGTAAATCTTATTTATATCTAATAGGGGGTCCATTTTTCCCAATCTAATTTCTTTTTGGTCGACTCAATTGTTTTAGCAGAAATAGGTGTAGATGCGTTTTTTACTTTAAATGATGAATCCCTTGTATTTTTAGAAGATGATGATGATGCGCGAAACTCGTTGGTGTAATCTCTCTTCATATACTCCAAGTTAACAGGATTACCAATACAAAATGTAGGAACTCTTATATCTTTTAAAACCAATGCAAATTCTTCCCAACCTATTGGTTTTGCGCGTTTTAGAGGTCTTGATACATCGTTTATCAGATCGACAATATTGCTATTTGGGATCACTCGATTGTTTAACACAACTTCCCCTCCTGTCTTCCACCAAATTTTTTTTTATTAAGGATAATAATGTCCATTAAAGTTTGGGTTTTCGATCGATAAGATTTCGGTATTCCTTGTACGATATGAGATGGAGTTAATTCCACAGGATAGTATTGATTCGTTTTATCAAGTGGTGGTGTAGCAGGAACATCATCTTCCAGCAAAGTTGGGCTTGCGACTGAGTCATTATTTGCATTTTCCTGCTTTTTTAACTTTGAATCTAAGTCACTGTTGAAGTTGTCTAAGTGATCAACTCCATCCATTACTATTGGTATTTTGAAAGGCTTTCGATCTGCTTCAGCAAAATGTAAAAATCGCTGCAGTGCTTGGGAATATAATGCCCATTTTTCACGATCATCCATTTTACTTTTCAATATTTTTTTCATCTCTCCATCCAGACGAGACGATGAGTTCTCTGATAGCTCATTATTTTTAAGTCTTTCAATAAAATCTTGTTCTACCAAAAGCATTTTTTTTGTGTTCTCCATTTTGGTTATAAAGAGTTTATTAAAGCACTTAAAACTGCACCTAAAATAACAGGTAGAAATGCACCACCCTTTTGAATGATGATAGTTTTTCTTAGTTTTTGTTTTCCCTTTGAAACTAGCTTGCGTAATATGTTCTTGTGTTTATTTAATTTAGATTTTTCTTTTTTTTCTAATGGAATTTTTCCTTTTAGCACGTTATAAATACACTCGCAAATAATATTGATTTCATCATCATCACAAGCTTTGAGTAAAGCCGTGCGATATTTTGGTTTAAGTACTTGCAACGCTTCAAGTAAGTGTTTATATGTGCTCACACTCGAGTGCATCATTTAGAACTGACTAAAACTTGTTGATTCCTGTTATATTTAAATCCTTTTTTAGGAATGTAAACTGTGCAATATTTATCGAACGGAAATATTTTAGTTTTGAAACGACATAAGTCATCTGTATTTTGTTTCAGATCAATCATGAGATATCCATGGGCATCCTTAGTAGCATCTTTATAGGCTTCATCCACGAATTTTGAATTTTCAGGATAAACTTGTCGCGACAAGTATCGTATTTGAGTTTTATCTCTAGGATTTTTAAAATATACAATGTAACTTGTGTTTAGCGAGATGTCACGTTGACCTCGTCCCTGGTGAAATATATTTTGTGTAATATAAAACACGCTTAAGTTTCTGTGATGACTACCCTTCGTGAAAATATCAACGATCCGTCCATCTGACTCCCTCATCAAATCATCGATAATAAGAAGTTTAGGTTGCTTCCCATCAAACATGTTAATATCAGGTATTCCTTGACTATAATTAACATTTTCCAGATTGTACAAAGGTTGCATTTCATCATAACACCAAATAACTTCCGAAAAATTTACATCGCATAGTACTTTGCAATCATTTAAAAAGTTTGTGACAAATTTTGATTTTCCACACCCACTGGGACCAGCAACAATGGCCGTAAAAGGGTGACAAAAGTGAATCATTATATAGATCTGTTATACGTGTTGAATCTAAAAGTACCAAAACACTAATGATTTTTTTTAAAGTCCAAACAAGGTTATATAGTTTTGTCACACCTGAATAATGTTTAAATAAAAACACATGAAATTTATCTAAACACTTTATTTAATTTAAAAAAAAGAGTAAATTACATCTTTCTGTAATCTTATAACTAGTCCATGCATAATACTACAAATAAAAAACTTAAATTTATAAAAAATGTCTAAAAACATTCTGAAATTTTATAATTATACATAAATTACAACTTTCTATTATCTTATTACCAGTCCATACTCAATAATTACAAAAAATGTTACAAATTTAGGAACAGTCGCAAGTACAGAAAAGTAATATTAACACTGAATGTCCTTTATTCTGTAGTGGCCCCAAGCAAGCGTGTCAGTGGAATTTTCTAATAAATATCGTTTTGTATCACTGTGTGATAAAGATATTTTGTTTATTTTTTGTGTAAATATAACATGTTTTATAGACCTGAACCGCAACATTTCACACAACAAATTATCTTTTTTGAACAAACATGTTTTGTAATTGTCAATGTTAAATTTTTTAGTAATACATTTATTAACTCCTTTTGCTTTTGCTATAAATTCGTTTTGTACATCCATTGCATACATTTTTGATCGCAGCCCAATAAACTCTTTAAAAATTTTACCATTATTTTCATCTTTAAAAAAACCCAATTGCTTTTTATTTACTAATGGCAAACCGTATTGATTGTCAGGAGGATAATCAGAAGTATCAAAGTAAGATTCTAGATCTATTAGTATATCAGCGTAAAAGTTATCCGTAAATATTTGATATACCAAACTGTCCGTGTCCGTGTAAAGCAATTTCAGTTTATCTGGATATTTGGTTTTCATGAAGTCATAGTGAAATTCATACATTAAAGTTTTTGACAAATCTAATATACAAAATCCTAAATAAATAGGTTTGTTGTACAAGACTTTTGTTTTTTTCAACTGTACTGCAACCAAATTCTCCGAAAATATAGAAAGGCTGTGAAATTCAGGTCTTGCTATTAGAGATTGAACTCCTTGAGTTTTTCCGTGGTTTTGCCAGTGGTTAAGTAATTTAACATTCACTCTTTTATTTATATTTTCCATAGTTTTACCGAAAACAGAATTGTTCATGAGTTTGAAGAAGTCTTTTTCAAATTCTGATCTGGCCAACGAACGCATGTGTGTATTTAAATCGATGTAAGTCTTTAACCATGCCTTTTGTTCAAACTTTAAAATTCTGTGAATTTTTAGCAAACGTAAACCAGATTTTAAACATTGTTTTAGATTTCGATAGTGAATCACATAGTTCACTTTGTTATTTAAATTAGGAATCAGCTTTTTTTCTTTGGTATCACCTAAACAAACGTTTTCTGGACAGAATGGTAAATCAGAATGAAAATCGTGTAAGTTATTTGGGTATTCCAAATCAACTTCTAAAATGTATCCGTGTTCAGCATCATCAGAAACATTAAAATCAGTATTATTATCCACCCATTCAAACTTGCCAATGGGAAGGCATTGTGACATTGCCCAACCGTAAAGATTATTTGCATCTAGATACATCAAAAATGAAGATGGTAACGTAGGATCATATTCAGACATAAATATATTATTAGCTTTCCCATGTCTGTTACTACATTGAGAAATACCACCTCTTATGTTATTTGCGATAAAAGAAATTTTGTCAATGTCCGTTAGAAGTTCTAGATTAATTTTAGTAGACATTAACATAGCATCCCAACTTAATCCAGGTGCCGTGTAATATTGTGCAGGATCCAATCCATATGTTTCTTTACAAACATTTCTAAAATTTTCAAACACATCTGCTAACAACAAAACATCAGTTTTTAAGTAAAGATTTGAATAATCCCCCATGTTTTTACATTTAAAGTGATTCCATACGTCACGTGCATGTTTATAATCATTTTCTGAAATGTGGTTATCATTTAATGAGCTGTAAAAATCATCGTGATTGGGAAGACTAACCAATTCTAATGATTCAAAAGATGTCATATGTTCATATGGATATATTCCTTTTCGTATTAAGCGTTTGAAGTCTTCTTCAGATGGAAAATTTAACCGAAGTTCATGAAACTGATCGGGCAGTAAATTTTTGGCTAACTTATCAAGACTGCTACTCATAAATTTTAAGGAATCAAGAAATCTTAATTTCATTACATGGTTATTGATGTGAAATTGCTTGGAGAAAGAAATATATTTTTCTTTGTTTTGTGGGATAACTTCTATGTCCCCCTCTTCAAATCCAAGCCCGTGTACAATAAAATGAGCATCATAGCTACTCAAATTGTGTAAAAACACAGGTAAGAAATTAGGGGTTCGATATTTCTCAGAACAGGATGGATGAGCGACTCCTTCAAAAGCACCGGTATGTTGGTTATGAGACACAATGAATTCTTCATTAAATTTTTTTTCACAAATGAAACAGGTATCACTTTGTGCTATGGTTACTTTATCTTGTTCCGTTAAGGGTAAAGGACATTTTACAAAAGTGTTCTTTTTGCAAATGTTCTCTAAATCTTTTTTTAATAATTTCATAAATGATTCGGCACAATTTTGACCTGTGTATGTTCTATATACAGATAAACTGTCATCATATGAACATTTAATATAGTATCCAAAACTGTACATTACATGTTCCTGAACATTGGTTGTTGAGGATTTATTCGGATCGTTGATACAAGTTTCAATGGGTTTTAAAAATGCTTCGAAATCGGCATATATAACAAATGGTACCCTCAATTTACGATCGTAGTTATTGAATGATATTTGGTTAGAGGGAACTAATTCATTAAACCAGTTTCTTTTACTATCGTTTTCAGAGGGTAAGTTTGTACATACATGAAAACAGTCATGTTTTTGATGTTTCTGTAAATTTTCATGTGACGTGAAATAAATTAAACAACCATCACATAAGTGGATTGCATGCTCTGACGTCGTCATTTGTTTTGATACTAATCTCGATAGACTTTTTATGTAACAATAATGGCCCTTAGTACCGTGATTTAAATACAACAAGTTTAAATGGATAGTTTTCCTACTTTTCGTTAAGTGTAACGGACCAATAACTTTATTTTGCTTGCTTTTCGAATCGTACTCCAAGCCAAAAACATTAATGCTTAGATCATTCATTTTCTCGAATTTATGAATATCGTTTATTTTTATTGGGAAGGAAAGATTTTCAAATTTCAATTTATTTCTGTGCAATTTGTACGACGAGACCCTGTTAGAGTTGTTATTTGGCTCATATAAACCTGACAGTATAGCCCAACGGAAGCATTCATGGTCTTTGTTTTTAACGTTGATAACTGCTTTTTTGTTTTTTATATCCAATGGTAAGTTTATGTAAGATGAACCACGCAAAGGATTGAATTTATTGATATTCATGTCTAAGTATTTTATTTTAACTAAACTCCATCCGCTGTCTTTTTTTTCAAAATTGGTTACTTTGTTAACAATTTCAGTTACAAGTGATGCATAAATACCATCTGTGGCGTCCCCCTTGCAAACGACGTAATTTAACGATTGAAAGTCAAAAATATTATTAAGTTGCTTAGTTTGTTGTGTAAAATCTGCATTAAGAATGAAATTTACTTTTACGACAGTTTGTTCTGCTATGGATCGTTCTAGTAATTTAAACACTTTTCCCTTGATATTATGCAAAAATAATTCTGGTGTTTCAAATGCATTGGTAGTAACGGAATCAGGTAAAATTCTGTAAGTAACTATTCTATTCCCGAACGCGCTTTCAATTAACTGAACGTTTGTAAATTCCTTGTCAGAACTTATCACGTTGTTTTTATGAGTATTACTTTTCAAGTGGTTGGAATAATATTTTCTAGATACTGACACGTGACACACAGGACATTCAATTTTGTGATTACTTTCTGTACTCACGTTTTGGTGTCCAACTGATACTGTTGATGTTGCCACAGCAGCGTAGCTAGTTGAATTGTTCAGAGGTTTTTTTTTCTTTGTTGATGGTTCGGCAGTCACAGTTGACATTGCTGTTCTTTTTTTATTTACACCTCCTCGGCCAACTTGTAAAGATCTGCAAAAATAAAACAATTATTAATATTACAAATTATTGACAATTATAAAATAAACGAAAACACCTAAAAGTTTAATACTAACTCATTTCTCGTCTACAATTTAAGCAATACGCTTGCATTGGCAGTACACCATCAATTTCATCGGATGTGTCTGATTTATGAGTATGTATGATGTGTCCACTGCATGGCGTGAAATATGGCATTATCTCCGTATCCTCTAACCACGAAACTGGCAAAACCTTCCTTAAGTACCACATCCTTATTTGATGATGGAATTTGGACAAGATCAAAGATTTGTCTAGGCTTGTAATTTCACTTTGAGATAGATCCAAATTGAAATACATCTTAAAAAGTACTACTCCTACGTCGAGAGAACAGTAACAAATGATTTGAAGCAACTGGCATTCGGTTTAAATACCTTAAAATCCACCCCTACCAGCTACAACTAGCAAAAAACGAGTTGAAACATGTTTCGGTAAGATGGGTACCCATTACAATGACACAATATAACAAAGGTAATAAAGGTAAGCTATTAGCATCAAATGAGTTGAAGCATGATTCAGTAGGATGGATATCTATGACAATAGCACAATTATAACAAAAGAAAATTATAACAAAAGTAAGTAACCTACGTTTTAAAATATTCTTGTTCCACTTTTTCGCAGAGTTCGTATAGCCTTTGGTCTTCAGTAAGCTGGTCAAGTTGTTGGTCGAAGAAGTTGCAGCTCAGTCCGTCCATTATTATGTCTTCGTTAGAATGTGTTTTTTTAAAGCGGGCTATGGTCTATTTATACTATGAACATCGGCGCTTGGAACTTGTGTTACTTATCTAATATGAAAGACAATGACTCTTTGTCGGAAAAAAATAACTACAAAGGAAGCTTAGAATACAAAAGGTGTTCGCTATACAAAGAAAAATGTTCGGTACGAGTTATAAAGCAAAGTTAACAAACAAAACGCACACAATCGAGTAAAAAAAGATAAAAAGAACAAATTAAGATCTTAAAACTACTTTTACACTTATTTTGTATTGTCTATAACGTAATTTACACAATCACTTTTGTCCGCTAACTGTTTGGTGATTTGGTAAATCACATCCCTCGTAGATTCGACGTGAGCGTCCTCTTCGGAGTGAGCGTAGTATTTAACACGCACTTCCGCATGCTTCCAATGCTCCGTTGGCGGAATATTTTTTATTTTCCGCGCATCATACACCTCAATTTTTATGAGATGTGAGGCGTATGATGCATCGTCTTTGTTGGACTTTATAAAAGCCACGCCTTCCGCAGTGGCTTGGCTGACGCTCGACGACTTTACTGCAACTTTCCTTTTCTTCCGTTTTTCAAAGAAGCCATCTATGCTGTTATTAGGCCTCTTGTTAGTGTTAGCAATAGCTTTTTTGACTTTATAGGCCAACGTTCCTTCTTCATCACTTGCTTCGTCGTCGGGATAGTAATAATTTTAAAATGTGTTTTCCTGTAACAATATAAAAACATTCTTCAAACGGTCCTTCAAAGTAGATTTACATGGTAAACACAAAAATAGATGAAGGTTATGTTACAATCAATCAAAATCTGAAATAAGTGGGCACACATAAAATTATGACTACATACTTACATCCATTTCAGCAACGAAACACTGCTTTCAGCAACCTTGCACTAAACTTCACGACTCACGACTCTCTTACTCGAAGACCTTGCTCGGAGAATTTTTGGGGCGCAATGAAGTCGAGATGTGATGGCGCGCTTTTATACCCAGCGCAATCCCTACAAGTTGGGACACGTATTTTTTGAAAGAAGGGCTTCGCTTAGTGAACAGGTATAAACTCGTATTCTCCAGACGCGGTGTGTTGAATAACAAAAGACAGCGGCGGTTCTTTTGATACAAAGACAACAATAAAGCAATTATACGATGCCGCCCGCGTTCTTGAGGTCCTTTATGCGTAGTGCAATTTAACAAGTTTAAACCAGTATCTTCAAAGCCATACACTCGAAAAAACATAACGCTCCTCTTATTGACGACAGCCAGGTAAATAAACCGTTCGCCTAGTGAACACGTTCAAACTAGCTGTTTTTTCAAAAAGCTCTCTTTGCATAGTGTATTGATGTTAAGTAATTGAATAATAAAAGACCGTGGTGCGTTTGATACAAAGAAAACAATAAAACTACTGAAACCGTTTACTGTATTATGTAAACTCTCTATCTATATATATTCATAATATAAACTTAAGCTATATAATATGTCCACAAAATGTAGAATAGTACCTACTGTGTAAGCGAAACACAAGGCTGCGTTCTTCATATCCTTTATACATAGGGCACTCCTACAAGTTTTGACTAGTATTTAAATAATCGAATTGCGTAACAAACACGTTAAAACTAGTATTTCTAAGGAGTACTTAGTAAGATTAGAAGTAAAAAGCAATAAAGCAACAAAATTCTTGTTTTTAACTGAAACCATTTACTATTTAGCGTAACAATATTCTCCAAAACGTCGGTTAGGTTAGGTTAGATTTATGATAGTCCTGAAAGTTATGGCTGCAGAATAAAATAAGTAGTTTGCAAAATAAGAATATGTCAAAAGGTATGTCTACGAAACATCGAGTTACGAATCAAAAGTACAAACCAAGTACCATATAGCGTGACAATATTATCCAAAACGTAGGTTAGGTTAGATTTAAGATAGTCCTGAAAGTTAGGGCTTACGAATTTCTCCAAAACGTAGGTTAGGTTAGGAGGTTAGGTTTGAATTTCTCCAAAATGTAGGTTAGGTTGGGTTAGATTTATGATAATCCTAAAAGTTATGAGTCACGAATAAAAGTGTACTGCGAATAATGCGATAGGATATTTATGTGCTGATAGAATAATTAATTGAAAGTGGACTTACGAAAAGACATGGTATTTTATTTGTACGGAGCGTGGCGGGCGATCAGGTACCCAGGAAAAAAGAAGGTCGGCACCGAACCCCCAAGTGGGCGCAGGTAAAAAGCTGAACCTAACAAAGGGTGGGTCCATAACAAAGGAAAGGGTCTATCCTTTTATGAGTATGTGATTAAGTGTTGGTATTATGTTGCAATGGAAGTACATATATACGTGAAGGAGTGGACGGAGCGTGATGAGACCCCGTCCAATCGCTTTAAATGGGGTGTTGACCTTTTTTTTTTTTTTTTTGCCACGCTATAATTATATTTTTTTATATGCCTATGTTATTTACCGCCAGACCTTGAAATAGCTAAGTTAAAATCATTTTATTCTAATTTCCAGAGAAGAATGTTACAAACAAAAAAACTCGAATTTATCTGCATCGGTGATTTTAACACGCCGCACATTACTTGGTCAAAATTGCATAACTCTACTCATATGATACCGTCTACTTCTACACTTGATTTAAAGTCCCAGTTATTGCTGAAGACTGTTTCTCTATGTAACCTAACACAATACAATAATGTGCCGAACAAAAACAACCGGATGTTAGATCTTGTTTTATCTAGCCTCAGCGGTGTAAGTGTTTACGGTGCTGTACCTTTGAGTAGAACTGACGATCATCATCCCTCATTGCTGGTGGATGTTAATGATATTGTTGTCACACCACCAAAAGCCATTAGTTCAAGACATCAAAATAGGCCCAATTTTCGTAAGTGTAACTACGATCAAATTAAAGAGGAACTGGCCTCTGTTGACTGGGAGCGGATATTGTCACTTGTCGACGTCGATGGTGCTGTGCAAATATTTCAGGATAAACTAAATGAAATTATTATGAAACATACTCCTATGAAAAGAAATAAAGGAGACTCGTACCCCAGTTGGTTTAGTGCTGTCTTAATTCGCGCCTTAAAAGAGAAACTGAAGTACCATAGACTCTATAAAAAGTTCGGCAACCTTCGAGACTACGACCATTTTGACTGTTTGCGATCGCGGTGTAAGAGGCTTATAGACAAGTGCTATAAGAATTATGTCGACTCAGTACAAGACGCAATTAAGTATAACATAAAACATTTTTGGAGATACGTCAACAGCAAAAAGGGCTCTAACTCTGTCCCTGTTACTATGAAATATAACAATTTGGTCTCATCGGATGCGAGTGAAGTCTGTGAAATGTTCTCAAGCTATTTTGGATCAGTTTTCGTCAAATCAGCTGACTGTAATACTCATACATTTACTCCAGCCACTGTATCTCATAACATCACTATGTGCGATTTAAACATATGCATTGATGACATAAGCGACAAAATCAAAAGTCTTGACTGTGACAAGGGTGCTGGTCCTGACGGCATACCTCCATCATTTATAAAAGAGTGCTGTGATGAACTCTGTCTTCCTCTATGTATCATCTTTAACAGGTCCATTAAAAGCGGCATGTTTCCCGCGCCTTGGAAAGTTGCACATATTATCCCAATCCACAAGTCAGGCGATAGAAACCAATGTAAGAATTACAGGCCCATTAGCATATTATCGACTTTTGCGAAACTTTTTGAATCGGTTATGTATAGTAGTTTTTACTCGCATTTTAAAGGACTCATCTCACCCAGTCAGCATGGTTTTGTTTCAGGTAGGTCCACTATTAGTAATCTACTGGTATATAAAAATTATCTTTGTAGTGCATTTGCTAAGAGAACACAAATAGATTCAATATACACAGATTTTGCCAAGGCGTTCGATAAGGTTGATCATGTAATTTTATTGAAGAAACTGGAGGGCTATGGTATCCATGGTAATTTGTTGAGGTGGATAAGCTCTTATTTAAACAAACGAAGTCAACTTGTCAGCATTAAAGGGCATCTATCTGCGCCTATTACGATCACATCTGGTGTGCCGCAGGGCTCTCATTTAGGGCCTCTCCTGTTCGTGGTTTTCATTAATGACCTGGTTGAGGTTCTGTCGTGTCCATGTCTATTGTACGCAGATGACCTCAAGATCTACAGAGCAATCACGAAATTTGAGGACTGCGTATCTCTGCAGGAGAATCTTAAGACAGTGGCTGAGTGGTGCGTAGCAAACCGCATGTTTTTGAACGCTGAAAAATGTTACGTTATTTCTTTTACAACATCTAAACAAAAAATTGTCTTTGATTATTCTTTGAATAACTTTCCATTAAATCGTACCTCTTTAATTCGTGATCTTGGTGTTTATTTTGATGAAAAATTAAACTTTCACCACCATTATGATCAATTAATCTCCAAATGCGTTAAACTTCTCGGATTTATATCTCGTTCGACAAGGGACTTTAGAAACATTTACACCTTAAAATATTTATATTATTCCCTGGTCAGAAGCATTTTAGAGTATGGATCTGTAATATGGTCACCTTATTATAACATTCACATAGACAGGATAGAAAAGGTACAAAAGAAGTTCCTTAATATTCTTTGCTACCGGCTCCAGCTGGGTAGAGAATACAGATCCTACTCTGGCCGGCTCAAACACTTCAATATGCCATCTCTTTCCTCTCGTAGAAAATGCAGCGAACTATTGATTCTTTATAAAATTATCCACTCTCATATTGACTGTCCTTCCCTCCTTTCTCTCCTCAACTTCATCACTCGCTTCAAATCACGTAACCCGTCACCTAGGATCTTTCAGCTACAAATTTTCAAAAACAACACCTCTTATTACAATCCCGTAACTAGAATGTGTCGATTGTACAATGAAACGATTGCAGAACATTCTTCTCTGGATATTTTCAAGCACAAGCTACCCACATTTAAAAATACTATTAACAATATATTTTGTAAATTACCGTAACTTTATTGTGTTTGTTAGTTTATAAACTTAATTATTATTACTGTTTTGGTTTTTGGCCAGCGAGCGCACTGCAGAACTTTGTTAACTTATATTGTCTTCCTTAAGAACATTAATTTTAGCACATCATGTATCTAAATGATTTCCCTCTAGCGATCATTTCCTGTTAAGTAATGTTATTAATCCTTCTGTGCACACATAGTTAGAATTATAGTCCAGATCTAGACAGTAAGCATTACCCTACTACTGTATTAAAGACTGTAATTTGTTTTGTGAGCCTATTAAATAAAAAAAAAAAAAAAATTTAAACTTTAAAAGGCTAAGAATCCCGTTTATAGCGCGTTGGAACACTTTCACGTTAAACATATTCGAATAAAGACCGTTCGATACGATAAACGCAGTATAGTGTTCATCATTGATTTGAATGCAACAATAATAAGCCGATTAGATGCCAGGGACATGTAAAAACGCCCGCTTTTAACAGGCGGCCCCGTTGGTCAGAAGTAAGACCTGTATCAGATCAGGCGCGGCCAACCCCGCGCAACCACAAGAACACCGGCACACCCCAGCACTGAGGCCGCCGCGCGTGCGAGTGAATGCGACTTACACGGCAACCAATGAGGCACACAGTAGGGCGCTTGTTATATTTACTCTGTAATTAGACTCAAAAGGTGCCGCTTTTTCTTTTTTTTTTTATAGCGCGCGATAGTCGACGCGTATATATACGCGTGTCCATATAGTAGTTGATAACACTATAGACTATTATGTTATAACCGCTCGACATCCTCAAAAACATCGGGTATTTACTCAGTAAAATTAAATAAGCGTTATACATTATTATTATTATTAAGGTCTAAGGTGTTTAGTAATCAGTGTATGGTTGTCGATGATAGCGCCGATGTCTTGCGCAGACTCCGGTACCTACGATACAAGCGCGAGCGCGGGCCCCGCTCGAGGTCTCGTCGGCGCGCACACCTTAACGCACAACTCACCAACCGGTGTATCTTCGAACCATCAAAACTAATAATAACAATTTTCGATTGATACCGAACCTCGAGGTTGAAATTTTTGTTACTCGGAGTTTGTAATGGTAATGTACGAGTTACCAAAATTGATGGGAGTTCCTACAGGGCGGTCGTTGACCTTTGCATTGAAACAATATTTCGGACTCCATGATAAATTTCAATGTTGTCTGGAAGAGATCGCTCCCAAGAGATAAGACCGCCTCTTGGACACCTATTTAAGATTTATCTGCAATTCAGTGAAATTGCTAACGTGGCATTCAATAAAGCGTATTGTATTTTATAAATGATTTGTTGTATGAACCACCCGTGATAACTTCGCATTCGAATTATTATTATTGTATATTTATTTCAAATCTTATTATTATTATTATTATTGCCGTGAACCTTACGGACTTCAAGCTTTAGGCACTCTGTGATACCGAATACCTATGGCCCAACCTACCGCAGTACGTGCATTTTTTATCCGACTGCGTGACGCAAAGGAGGGCAATGTGTTTATCATTTTTGGTCTCCTTGGTTCGATTTACGACAAAAGGTGCAAAACGTTGTCTTATTACTCGCCGTATGACAGCGCTTTTTATTACAAACAATTACAACACGCTTTCTTGAAAGATGAATTTTATCTTTCAATGATAGAACTACTTCGACTGTACCTACGCAGCGACGATAGGTACTTTAGTGATTGGACATGGCCATTACAAAAGACCGTACGGACTTCGACTAGGTACTTCGCTTCCGACCGTCCTTAAGTATTATACTCGGCGGTGAACGGTGGCACGGTGGCGAAAAGTTTTAACATTATAACATAAATCGCATATGACGTAATTACTCGGTTTTCTCGCAATATGAATTAGGTCACGTAAATTGTTTTAGACTTTCGCGATTTTCACACATAGTTATAACGTTAATAAAGCGGATCACTCACGTATTTTTGCGTCGGGAAATGCCCGACATGTTTCGGACCAGTCCGTGGTCCTTAATCATGAGCCCCCGCGGCGGTGGCGCGACGACGACTGCGTACCGAAGCCCTGACAGCTCGGCTACTCGGCACAGGCGGCTCGGGCGGCGGCGAACAACTACCCTCGTTTGCTTCATTATTTTTAATGTCAAATATAGGGTTGCACACTACACTAACCACATCGCTCTCTAAAGGCTCGGACACACCCGTCTCCGACGTAGTACTCAACACCGTTTTCCAGCTGGATGGCACCGACCATCCACCATCACGATTAAAATTCGGATGACGTCCAATTTCTATAGCCTCCCGTACTTTCCGCGGCACAAAAAACTTTTCCCTCGCCAGTACGGACACCTTATCGAAACGGATAAAATGCGTCGAATCCGAATTTAATGAATTACATATCCACAAGGTTATCGGAGCACATACGTAGTATGAAGAAACAGGACAGCCAGGCTTCGGCAGTGACAGAACATTCATTAAATTCGGATTCGACGCATTTTATCCGTTTCGATAAGGTGTCCGTACTGGCGAGGGAAAAGTTTTTTGTGCCGCGGAAAGTACGGGAGGCTATTGAAATTGGACGTCATCCGAATTTTAATCGTGATGGTGGATGGTCGGTGCCATCCAGCTGGAAAACGGTGTTGAGTACTACGTCGGAGACGGGTGTGTCCGAGCCTTTAGAGAGCGATGTGGTTAGTGTAGTGTGCAACCCTATATTTGACATTAAAAATAATGAAGCAAACGAGGGTAGTTGTTCGCCGCCGCCCGAAACGCCTGTGCCGAGTAGCCGAGCTGTCAGGGCTTCGGTACGCAGTCGTCGTCGCGCCACCGCCGCGGGGGCTCATGATTAAGGACCACGGACTGGTCCGAAACATGTGGGGCATTTCCCGACGCAAAAATACGTGAGTGATCCGCTTTATTAATATGTCTGAGTCTCACGGTAGTTTCATGTTAAAAAGTTATAACGTTATCGGGATCTAGACGCAATAAAAACATATTGATAATTTACCTCGACGTCTCGGCCATGCTTCAACGGCCGCGGTCACGAGTAGACCGCTGTTATAAATATAGGTCAAGTAACATAAACTAAGTATTGAATTTGCTCGTCTGAGACGGAAAAGCCACCATTAGGTAACTTTGACTTGAAATCTATCCAAGTCATATTTACGTCACTAAAGTTATCAAACTACAAGCAAGTATAACTTCTTAATTTTGACGAAGTAGGTATTGAAAATAGTCGGCAACGTCACCATTACCAAGCACAATAGGTAATTCTATTATTATTACGACTATAGCCGTTTCGTCGGTTTAGATGTTAAGGTTATTACGGGTCAAATTCTGGTATCGGGTCGCTAAGACCTTCATACCTCAGTGATGGTGGAACGACATACCCGGTATCCATGGGCGTTATAAACGCCACGCTCACTTGTGTCGACGGCGGCGGCGGCGCCCTGTAGCGGCGAACGGCGGCGGCGGCTCCTTCCCATGCGCGCGCAGTTGCGCACGCGTCAGGCAAGCCATGAGGCCACACCCGCCGTTGGCGGCGACGCCCTGACCGCCAAGACCACCTGGCGTCACGTGCTGTGATACCGGAGAACCTGAGCCAGCTGAGGGGCTGGCGCATCCGGCGTCAGCTCCACCGACGATGGTACTACATGTGGCACCGCTTGATGACCGGTGGCGGCAGGTGTCCGAGTACTCGTGACCTTCACGAGCCCCGTTGACACGCAGCACCAGGCATAGCGGCGTAAGGCGCACTTCCGTGCGCTCTTTGATGGCAGCAGGCACGCCGCTCGTACGCATCCCTTTCAAGGTCACGCACTCGTCGCTTTTATTACTCTTCTAAATTAAATAGAAGTTCACGGCGTATGCGGCAAAGTTCGTCGTCAATTGTTTCATACGTAAAAACAATACACAGAATACACTGCACACGACACACTCGCGTAAAATGGGTATTGTAAATTTATTTCGCGTACGTATTAAATAGTAAGATAGGCGTTAATGTTCAATCCAACTTCTGAACTGTACGGACGTAGGAAAATTAAAGTCCATCAAATAATGCTCGTACGTTATAATTAGTAGTGGGAAAGGTAATGCAATACATATACGAATATCACTCGCGAGACATAGGTATGATAGCGGCGCGAAGCGACGTGCTCCTGCTCCTGACGACCGTTGCTAACTGCAGGCGCGTCTTGATCAAACACGCGGCGCTGGTGCGGCCCGCGCCCCTCGTCCCTCGACAGGCCCGAACTCACGCGCATTCTTACAGTACTTCCCCGTAAATGTAGGCAATTGTATTCGAGGTAGATTTACAAACGATAATTGACCGTCTGGCGATGATGTTGACATATCACTTTGTTCTGCCGCTTTCTGGTGTGCATCCATTTTCAATAAAAGGTCAGATAAGTCCGCTTGTAAGCACAGGTAAAGATCTTCGACTTTGTAGAAATCTTCGTTGAGAAAATATGGCAAAAGTCCCCTTTGTTCGTGTGGTGTACACTTGGCTAGACCGTTATGCGTTGTTTTGAATGTTTCCCAATATTCGTCGATAGTTTTTTGCCTTGTTTTTATATATCCAACCGTAAGTCTTTGCTTTGGGCACTTTTTCATGTTTACTTGCGCTTTTTGTATCATACTAGCCACATCTTCCAACGTACTTAAATATTCTGTTTGAGCGGCGGTTTGTTGTGGTGCCATTTTAACTTCGAAATTACTAAAACTTAGTTAGCCACCCAATTTAATGTTCATCACTTTCACAGTATAGTCAATATAGTCACAGTTCACACGTGTATTTTCTCGTAGCACAGTTTACAATCACATCGAAGACAAGATTTTATTCACTTATTATTTAGCATAGCGTTATTCTGCACAGTTGATGTAAACACGACCGCTTTCTTGTCTAAGGAATGCGAGTCCTTTTGTTCTCGGCGGCCGGGTCGCTTCACCGCTCCGATCTCTAATCCGGTTCGATTTAGGACCATATGTTTATGTGTTTAAGGCTCAGTTTAGCTTGTGGGAGCGGCGGTAACAGAAAAGACGTGTGGTTTCAATCCTCGTTTTAATGCAACTAACTTATTATGAGATTTATACAAAATAGTAAACAGTAACATTTTATAATAACGTTTATTGTCTTTAGTCACGATACCTAAATCTGGTAATTTCTTAAATAACAAATCGTATAGACTCGGTGTTAAGTTGTAAGTACGCCCATTTACTTTAAGTTTTTTTGGCACTAACGGAAACTGAATAAGATCCTAAACATTAGCTTGTCGCGCTCAGTTCGTATGCCAAAAGGAATGTTTAAGTTTGTAGCATATTGCTTTTGCCATGCAGGGTCTTCGCGAGGAGATGCAAACGATTCGGACGTCTTAAATGAAGTATCATTTGGTGTTTCCAAGCTATTCTTGTCGTCACTTTCACATGACATGATATCATCATCTTCATCACTATTTTCGCTACCATTTGATATCCCATCATCATTATTTGAACCAGATTCGGAAGATTTTTTAACAATTGTCTGATGGTATGAAATATGAGTAGTACTAAAACATATATGTCCTAAAATATTAATGGCTCAAAATGCCTTTAAGTGTTATGTTATGGGTTTCAATTTATGACTTTAAAAAAAATTATAATATTCGGCATTATGGCTAAAAAACTTTCAAAGCATTAACCAGGATGGCCTAAAATTTCTATGACTTCCGATTAGTATGAACATAAATAATATGGGCATCAAAGTCCGACTTTCAACAATCGGAAAAAACTTAGGGGATTGAAAGGGATCCCATAAAACTTGCTATATTCATATTTACAAGCTTTTCACCAAGAAGATCAAAATCACCTTACAAGTAGACTCGACTCAGCTCAACCTAAAGAGCGGGCGGGCTTCAGAGGCGGTTTTTTAACAATTGACCATAATAATATACACATTGCCAAGTTGTAGAGAAAAGTACAGAGTCTAATCGCCTTTTAGTAGTAGCTTTCGTCGATTTTGAAAAGACGTTCCATACAGTGGAAGATTGGGTTGTAGTACACTTTTTGGAAAGGTGCCAGGTCGATTCAAGATATCTTAAAGCCATCAAAGCAGTCTATCAGTCAGCTACCCTGCAAGTGAAACTACATGAAAAGATCAATGTAGTTCCCATGAAGAGAGGAGTGAGGCAGGACGGTACCATTTCCCTTAAATTATTAACCTCCTGTTTAGAGGATAAATTCAGGCTTCTCGTTTGGTCAGTTAGGGGGATAAACAATCAAAGTCAAAGTCAAAATAACTGTATTCAGATTAGGCTTAGAGGATGCATTTATGAATGTCATTAGCACTTAGTAATTACCACCGGTTCGGAATAAACCTCTGATGAGAAGATACCGGCAAGAAACTCAACGAGGTGTATTTTTTTAGATAAATCAAAACTACAATGTTATTTTTACATCTTAAATATTTAAAAATTTAGGTACAATATTTGGAGCCAAGGATCGCCAATACAAGTCGGGATCATTTCCAAACATCCCTGTCCAAATTCATAAGAATAGTCAATTAATAGTCGCACTTGCTTGTTTGCCTTCCTATTTTATAAAAAAAAAATAGAAAAGGCCTGACTCATCTTCGATTTGCGGATGATGTCATACTCTTTGCTGAAAACTTGGAAGATTTGGAGGCGATAGTTGTGGAACTGCATGATGTTTCAGCAATTATGGGTCTGAAGATGAACATGTCTAAAACAAAAAATATGTGGAAGGAGATTAATGCTAACCATATCAATGTACACGGGCACACATTGGAGAGAGTTGCCCACCTTGGTCATACAGTGACCCTCGTAAGAGACGGAAGTAGTAAAGTATTGGGCATTCTAGACCACTTTCATGGTCTAGAATGCCCAATAGGTTTTGTGGTTTAGAATTCCCAATAGGTTTTGTGGTTTAGAATTCCCAATAGTTTTTGTGGATTACACAATTTTTTCGCCCTCACTAACTCGCGGTGTTCTGTATGCTCAATATTATAATGTCAAGTTCATATCACGAATGATCTGCTCCCATGCTCATTTCAGATAAGCCTTTCATTCTTGCAACACGCGCGCATTGGTTGATTTGATCCAGAAGAAGTGTGAAGTTTTTAAAACAAACTCAGATATTGCAGTTGGATGTCGTTTGTTCAGATCGCAACAAGCGTAGTTTTCGTCATGGTGAACTTTTACCTCACACAATTCGCAGTATAATTTGCGGTCCTTCTAATTGCGGAAAAACTAATTTAATTGTCGGACTTTCACTGCATGAACAAGAACTACGGTTCCAAAATGTTTATGTGTATTCGAAAACACTTTTCCAACCTATGTACCAGTATTTAGAAAATGTATTGAAGTTGATTCCAGCAGTTACATTTCAAAAATACCGTGAAAATGATGAAATTGTAAGCCCGCATGACGCTGAGAATAATTCAATTATCATATTTGATGATGTCGCATGCGAAAACCAAAACAATATAACGGATTATTTTGCAATGGGAAAGCATAAAAATATTGATAGCTTCTACTTGAATCAAACTTACAGTAAAATTCCTATACAATTAATAAGGGATAATGCTAATTTAATAATTCTATTTAAACAAGATGATGTTATATTAATAAAACGGATCACTCACGTATTTTTGCGTCGGGAAATGCCCGACATGTTTCGGACCAGTCCGTGGTCCTTAATCATGAGCCCCCGCGGCGGTGGCGCGACGACGACTGCGTACCGAAGCCCTGACAGCTCGGCTACTCGGCACAGGCGGCTCGGGCGGCGGCGAACAACTACCCTCGTTTGCTTCATTATTTTTAATGTCAAATATAGGGTTGCACACTACACTAACCACATCACTCTCTAAAGGCTCGGACACACCCGTCTCCGACGTAGTACTCAACACCGTTTTCCAGCTGGATGGCACCGACCATCCACCATCACGATTAAAATTCGGATGACGTCCAATTTCAATAGCCTCCCGTACTTTCCGCGGCACAAAAAACTTTTCCCTCGCCAGTACGGACACCTTATCGAAACGGATAAAATGCGTCGAATCCGAATTTAATGAATGTTCTGTCACTGCCGAAGCCTGGCTGTCCTGTTTCTTCATACTACGTATGTGCTCCGATAACCTTGTGGATATGTTCCGGCCAGTCTCACCTATATAGTTTTTGCCACAGGAGCAGGGAATCATGTATACCCCGGGGACATTCAGAGCCTCCTTATCCTTTGGTGAGCGCACCAACTGCCTGAGCTGCATGTGAGGTCGAAAAATCGTCTTGATGCTATATCCGCGGCGCAACAAGTGCCCGATTCTATCCGTTACGCCTTTGATATACGGAAGGTATACCGGCAGCCTCTCCACTACAGCCGGTCTCAGACGCGGGGATGCGCTCACAACCCGATTACACTGCCTCCAGTTATATCCGTTGTCTTCCAGCACATGCTTTACATGACAGAGTTCACAGCTCACGTATTGTGGATCACACAGACTCAGAGCTCGATTGATCAACGTCCTAGGCACAGAAAACAAATGACATGGATGATGGTGTAAATCTGCCCTAAGATACCGGTCAGTATGCGTAGGCTTACGATATATCGTAGTCAGTAATCCACCAGAGGGTTTACGCATGACCAAAACATCCAAAAATGGCGAGAATTATTTCGGACTACCGTCGGAGAATCGCATTTATTAATGTAGAATTGTACAGTTTGCATTTGGAGCTAAGTGGTCGTTTGGATGTGGAGCTGTGGACGTGTCTGGATGCAATGTCATACAGTAGGTCAGAACACATTTTGAATGAGACGATACATAGGCATACGGGGAAACTTACCAAGTTGACCAATAATAAACTACCCTCGCAAAATGTTGTTCCGAAAATTATGACCGACACTGTGGTTAATTTGTCGTCATGCACTGTAAGCGAGATTGCGAAGAAAGCCTTAGCACGAGGTCTGAATTTTGCTCCAGCGCCTAGTCGTATACCTGCTGAGGTCATTATCGCGAGCATAGAAGATACAATTATGCGAAATAGAATTCCACTGAGTGATGCGGATTGTATCAGGCAGGATATTGCTTCTATGCTGCGTAAGTCCCGTCCTCCTAAGTGCAACATGCCGCACGCTGAGCTGAGAGCGTTGCGGGATCTACGAAATAATATGGATGTGTTGGTGCTTCCGGCTGATAAGGGTAATGCCACTGTTATTGTTGACACTGTAGCGTATGAGAACAAAATTGTTGAGTTACTGCGTGATGACAATACGTATAAAAAGGTAAATTTTGACCCCACCTCTAGAGTTGCGACGAAAGTTAATAAATTGCTGCAAGATTTTCCCGACAAAGGTTTAATAAAACAATTAAGGCCACAAAATCCAACGTCACTTAAAATATATGGCTTACCTAAAATCCACAAGCCTGATTGGCCCCTAAGATCGACTCGCCGACCATTTGTCATCGGTTTTAATGGATTTTACGGGGAAGACAGCGAGTCATGTTAAGGATTCGAGGCATTTCATTAGCCTACTGAGTGATATCCAGCTGCGAGAAGACGAACTTATGGTGAGTTTTGATGTGACATCTCTGTTCACCAATGTGCCGGTAGATCAGACAATTGAAATTATTTCAGACCTAATGAGTGCCACAGATTTGCCTGCCGTGTACATGGAAGCAATCAAGTTGTGTCTGAAGAGTGGCTATTTAGTTTGGCACGGCGATTACTATCAGCAGGTTGATGGAGTGGCCATGGGCTCACCAATAGCTCCCGTGACCGCCAATATCTTTATGGAGTGGTTAGAAGAGAAAGCTTTACGTAACCCAGCTGTAACACCAAGATATTGGTGGCGGTATGTGGATGATGTTTTGGCAGTGGTCTCAAGGGACAGTCTGTTGGATTTCACGGAGTACCTTAACACTTTGCATGGTAGAGTCAAGTTCACAGTGGAGAGGGAAAATGAAGGAACTCTGCCATTTTTGGATGTTTTGGTCATGCGTAAACCCTCTGGTGGATTACTGACTACGGTATATCGTAAGCCTACGCATACTGACCGGTATCTTAGGGCAGATTCACACCATCATCCATGTCATTTGTTTTCTGTGCCTAGGACGTTGATCAATCGAGCTCTGAGTCTGTGTGATCCACAATACGTGAGCCGTGAACTCTGTCACGTAAAGCATGTGCTGGAAGACAACGGATATAACTGGAGGCAGTGTAATCGGGTTGTGAGCGCATCCCCGCGTCTGAGACCGGCTGTAGTGGAGAGGCTGCCGGTATACCTTCCGTATATCAAAGGCGTAACGGATAGAATCGGGCACTTGTTGCGCCGCGGATATAGCATCAAGACGATTTTTCGACCTCCCATGCAGCTCAGGCAGTTGGTGCGCTCACCAAAGGATAAGGAGGCTCTGAATGTCCCCGGGGTATACATGATTCCCTGCTCCTGTGGCAAAAACTATATAGGTAAGACTGGCCGGAACATATCCACAAGGTTATCGGAGCACATACGTAGTATGAAGAAACAGGACAGCCAGGCTTCGGCAGTGACAGAACATTCATTAAATTCGGATTCGACGCATTTTATCCGTTTCGATAAGGTGTCCGTACTGGCGAGGGAAAAGTTTTTTGTGCCGCGGAAAGTACGGGAGGCTATTGAAATTGGACGTCATCCGAATTTTAATCGTGATGGTGGATGGTCGGTGCCATCCAGCTGGAAAACGGTGTTGAGTACTACGTCGGAGACGGTTGTGTCCGAGCCTTTAGAGAGTGATGTGGTTAGTGTAGTGTGCAACCCTATATTTGACATTAAAAATAATGAAGCAAACGAGGGTAGTTGTTCGCCGCCGCCCGAGCCGCCTGTGCCGAGTAGCCGAGCTGTCAGGGCTTCGGTACGCAGTCGTCGTCGCGCCACCGCCGCGGGGGCTCATGATTAAGGACCACGGACTGGTCCGAAACATGTCGGGCATTTCCCGACGCAAAAATACGTGAGTGATCCGTTTTATTAATATAACATCATCTTGTTTAAATAGAATTATTAAATTAGCATTATCCCTTATTAATTGTATAGGAATTTTACTGTAAGTTTGATTCAAGTAGAAGCTATCAATATTTTTATGCTTTCCCATTGCAAAATAATCCGTTATATTGTTTTGGTTTTCGCATGCGACATCATCAAATATGATAATTGAATTATTCTCAGCGTCATGCGGGCTTACAATTTCATCATTTTCACGGTATTTTTGAAATGTAACTGCTGGAATCAACTTCAATACATTTTCTAAATACGGGTACATAGGTTGGAAAAGTATTTTCGAATACACATAAACATTTTGGAACCGTAGTTCTTGTTCATGCAGTAAAAGTCCGACAATTAAATTAGTTTTTCCGCAATTAGAAGGACCGCAAATTATACTGCGAATTGTGTGAGGTAAAAGTTCACCATGACGAAAACTACGCTTGTTGCGATCTGAACAAACGACATCCAACTGCAATCTCTGAGTTTGTTTTAAAAACTTCACACTTCTTCTGGATCAAATCAACCAATGCGCGCGTGTTGCAAGAATGAAAGGCTTATCTGAAATGAGCATGGGAGCAGATCATTCGTGATATGAACTTGACATTATAATATTGAGCATACAGAACACCGCGAGTTAGTGAGGGCGAAAAAATTGTGTAATCCACAAAAACTATTGGGAATTCTAAACCACAAAACCTATTGGGAATTCTAAACCACAAAACCTATTGGGCATTCTAGACCATGAAAGTGGTCTAGAATGCCCAATACTTTACTACTTCCGTCTCTTACGAGGGTCACTGTATGACCAAGGTGGGCAACTCTCTCCAATGTGTGCCCGTGTACATTGATATGGTTAGCATTAATCTCCTTCCACATATTTTTTGTTTTAGACATGTTCATCTTCAGACCCATAATTGCTGAAACATCATGCAGTTCCACAACTATCGCCTCCAAATCTTCCAAGTTTTCAGCAAAGAGTATGACATCATCCGCAAATCGAAGATGAGTCAGGCCTTTTCTATTTTTTTTTTATAAAATAGGAAGGCAAACAAGCAAGTGCGACTATTAATTGACTATTCTTATGAATTTGGACAGGGATGTTTGGAAATGATCCCGACTTGTATTGGCGATCCTTGGCTCCAAATATTGTACCTAAATTTTTAAATATTTAAGATGTAAAAATAACATTGTAGTTTTGATTTATCTAAAAAAATACACCTCGTTGAGTTTCTTGCCGGTATCTTCTCATCAGAGGTTTATTCCGAACCGGTGGTAATTACTAAGTGCTTATGACATTCATAAATGCATCCTGTAAGCCTAATCTGAATACAGTTATTTTGACTTTGACTTTGATTGTTTATCCCCCTAACTGACCAAACGAGAAGCCTGAATTTATCCTCTAAACAGGAGGTTAATAATTTAAGGGAAATGGTACCGTCCTGCCTCACTCCTCTCTTCATGGGAACTACATTGATCTTTTCATGTAGTTTCACTTGCAGGGTAGCTGACTGATAGACTGCTTTGATGGCTTTAAGATATCTTGAATCGACCTGGCACCTTTCCAAAAAGTGTACTACAACCCAATCTTCCACTGTATGGAACGTCTTTTCAAAATCGACGAAAGCTACTACTAAAAGGCGATTAGACTCTGTACTTTTCTCTACAACTTGGCAGTGTGTATATTATTATGGTCAATTGTTAAAAAACCGCCTCTGAAGCCCGCCTGCTCTTTAGGTTGAGCTGAGTCGAGTCTACTTGTAAGGTGATCCTGATCTCCTTGGTGAAAAGCTTGTAAATATGAATATAGCAAGTTTTATGGGATCCCTTTCAATCCCCTAAGTTTTTTCCGATTGTTGAAAGTCGGACTTTGATGCCCATATTATTTATGTTCATACTAATCGGAAGTCATAGAAATTTTAGGCCATCATGGTTAATGCTTTGAAAGTTTTTTAGCCATAATGCCGAATATTATAATTTTTTTTAAAGTCATAAATTGAAACCCATAACATAACACTTAAAGGCATTTTGAGCCAGTAATATTTTAGGACATATATGTTTTAGTACTACTCATATTTCATACCGTTTAATTGTCTACACACTTGTATTATAACATTTTATAATGTTTCGAATGTATTAATGAACAGACAAAGAAAATCGACCAAGTTCATCCTTATTTTCTCAAGTGAGGGTAAATTCGTTAGTTACCTTTGCTTCAGTGCACCTAGCACGAATCTTCTCGATACACGTTTACTCGCTACGTAACTCAGTGCGTCTCGTTCTAACCAGCCCAGTAGGAGAGAGACGCACTGAGTAACGTAGCGAGTTAACGCGGGTCGAAAATATTCGTGCTAGGTGCACAGAGCGAAAAATAGTCCACTTCCCACCGAGTTCCAGTGATCCGTCACTCGATAGGTAGGTAGATACAGTGTGTTCAACTTCATAATGGTGACAACATACATACATACATATAATATCTTATATTATCTTATCTACTAGGGATCCTTTCGGTTACACTTCGACCAAATAGGATTTTTTCTGTATTTACCCCTCCTTCGCACTTATTCCATCGCTTTTTCCACTTCCTCCATTTTGGATGATGTATTGCAGTGGTAGTGCCTTGACTTTCCTCGTTTGGAGTATCCGTTGCAAGGAGTTTCATTCCATCCAGCGCGGATCCAGCAGTTTACCGATTTTGCGAAAAAAAAACAAATGGTGCAATTCTACAGGTTTTTTATTAAAATTAAAACAAACCAAACAAAGGGAGGATAATAAGGCGTATTTTTTATAAGCATATGAAAACAATTTTACTTGAGATCATACCACGAGAAAATTTATTTCTTTTGAGATCTCGGAAAGTGAGATCTCAAAAGAAATAAATTTTCCACAATGTTTGGTCTCAGCGTCTTCAGCTAATCGTATAATAAAGATCAGTTTTCCCTCTGACTCCATCATTTAACGCAATATTAATTACGTTTCGCTTCAGACATACAGCCTCCTCTCGTTTTTATTAAAATTCTAAATCTTCTTTCATAGTAACGTTCTGGGTCTCACACATGGAATCATTATCTTCCTTTGCTTTATCATCCCCTTCACCTTCCGAATTTGCTTCATTTCTTCTCAGCCGAATACTTATATTTTTAATTTCTTGGCGGAAGTAATTTTTTTGGCATTGGGAAACACAAGGCATCAAACGTTTTTTTTCTCACTCCAAGGTTTTATTTTATTAGCAATGGGCTAAGAGCAGGAAAGCGGGAACGTTTAAGCACAACGGTTTTTATAAGTATTTGTAAAGTTAAGTATAAGTTAAGTTAAGTTTAGTGGTGGTGGTGTGTAGTTGAGTCTGCGTGATATATGTTGTTTCGTGTGGAAGCGGAGGAGGGTGGGTTTTTGCATGAACATATATATGTCGCACAGACGCAGCTATTTTGCATGACCCCGGCACTGGTTTCGCGGAGTAGCAAGGTAATTTGTTCCAGTTTGTTGATATGGACCTCCGCAAAGTAACGCCTGAATCGGTCAATTATTTAAGTATAGTTTTTTCAATGAATTTTTGCTATGCGAATCCGCGGCGCTGGATTCAGCGCCGCCTGCTGGATCCAGCAGACCGAAAAATTCGCTGCATCCAGCTGGATTGCTGGATGCAGGATCCAGCAATTGCAATCCCTAGTACTTAGTAAGTAAGATGAGCAATATATTTTTTAGGAAAAAAAGTGCGCTCGAGATGGGCAACTGTTGATGCTTTTGTCACAAAAGATAATATTTGTACGGTACACAGTTTACAAATAATTAATCGTAAGACAATGTGGAACACTTTTCCTGGCTTAATCAAATCCCTTTCTACCCTTGTAGTAGGGAACTTTATGAACGTGTCAGCAATGGGCGAATTGTAGAGAACATCTGTCACTTCTCTAACATTTGCTGACACTAGTAAGGCTAACGACAAGGCGCATAAAGCCCAAAATGTGGACAAATAACTTAAAATAATTTGTTTCAATATTCATACCTTATTCAAATTGAAAACTAGGTACCTATTAAAAAATACCTTGAGAATTCTATTATTCGACTTTAAACTTGTTTCGTTGCGGAGTTCTTCGCACAGGAACGCAAATGCCTCTTTATTTGCATCTGACAAAATGCAATTTCACTGGTATCTGATATATCCAGAGAATGTGTCGCTTTTCTCATCTTAACTCGTTGACTTATTCCCCTTTAAAGAAAGATACCTAATTATAAATATATTTTAATTATTTTACTTTCAAAAAAATAGAAAGTAGAAGTAATGTTCTTAGATTAGTTACCTCATTTCTCGTTCTTCATTTCTGGATTATTTGATTAAACCCAGGTAAAATAATAGCGCAAGGCACTAGTATGCGAATTTGTACGCAATCTTATGATTTTTTCTGGTGATATTGACGAAGATAAACACAAAAAGTAACCGCAACTTGTTCTCGCAAATTGTGTCACCGTCAAAAGTACAGTGATAAAGTTTGCGTGTTTCTCGATAGCCAGCCTTCGTAAGTTTACATTACCTTACGTCAAAAAAATATTCGTACTACCACTTCCATTCATTCTTTGACAAATACTTGACGCAAACTTCACGTTTACTACTCGATGACGATACGAAAGTGAACTTCAAAGTTAGTGCTACCAATTTTTAGTTCCAAATACGCCCACGGGTCGCTGCTCCAATCCTTATACAAATCTTCTCGATGACGATACGATAATGTAACTACCCGATAGAAGGAAAAAAATATTCGTGCTACCACTTCCATACATTCTGTGACGAATACTTCACGCAAACTTCACGTTTGCTATTCGATGACGATACGAAAGTGAACTTCAAAATTCGTGCTACTAAATTTTAGTTCCAAATACGCCCACGGGGGCGCTGCTCCAATCCTCATACAAATCTTTTCGATGGCGATACGATAACGTAACTACTCAATAGAAGGAAAATATTCGTGCTCGAGCTACAGTAAATCAATGAGTAGTAAGCCTTTACGCTACGTTAAGCTTTTAAGCTTAAATTCTGTCTTTAACAATAGGGGTAACTGAGATTGAGATAAATTATGTGGGTAGATTGTGATAATATACGGGGGTACTTTTGTTTTATTTTAAAATTTTGAGGATTGGCTTTGAGAAAAATAATAAGGGTAGTAGTGCAAAAATGTTGGCGGTAGGCGGTTTTAAAGAAAAATGTTTTTGTTTGTCAGTACGCCATTCGTTCAAGTAGCGAACGGTCGTACTGTTAGATCTTGATGATGCCTCGTATAGAGGCGAAACGTGCGTCGATCGTGTAGTTTTAGTGTTTAGTGGTGGTGGTGTGTAGTTGAGTCTGTGTGATATATGTTGTTTCGTGTGGAAGCGGAGGAGGGTGGGTTTTTGCATGAACATATATGTGTCGCACAGACGCAGCTATTTTGCACGAGCCCGGCACTGGTTTCGCGGAGTAGCAAAGTAATTTGTTCCAGTTTGTTGATGTGGACCTCCGCAAAGTAACGCCTGAATTTATTAATTATTGTAAGCCTTTCAGTCGTGAAATTAATACAGCAATCGAAATTATGAACGAAAATCGCAAACATATAAATAAGACTCTAGGCACATCCGAACAGCATGAGGAAGCGCTTTTAGTGGTTAGCTAAATAATTATGACCATCAACTTTATGGTTAAACAGTTATGACAATCGAAATTATGACAAAAGTTGTTATTCGACTAGATGGGCACCCGTAACGAGACCTTATTTAACCTGATGATGAGTACCTGATGATGGAACTGGAAGGTGGCTGAGGAACCCTGGGATGCCTAATAGGAAACCCATCGAGTTTGAGTTCATTTGGTTTGAATTCTCGAGTCCGATTGGTCCGTTATAAGTACAATTGGTAAAGCGTGTTTTTTAGGTGTTATTTTACTATTTATTGTTAATAAAACCTTTACCTCTTTTGGTGAGGTACCTAATCGCCGTAATTTTTTTTACGAGCGTTTTAATGGTGAATATCATTATATAAAAATTATACGGAACTTTCATCGTTATTAAGCTTGTATCAATAATGTACCTACTATTATTGAGTAGGATGTATTGTTTTATTATCAAATGACGCACCGATTGCTTTCAAAATCGATATCAGTGGCCCGTTTCACGAAGCTACAAAAATATGGCCGCCATCTTGAAATTTTTAGCTATTCGACCTGTTGCTTTGAAAATCGATATCTAAGGAACTTTATCGTCTCAGCCAACAAATCCGTTAAGAAAATAAGTAAAAGTAGCCGTATCTTGAAATATTTAGTTATACGACCGATTGCTTTCAAAATATTGCTTAGAAAATTATTTAGTAAAGAAAGCCTATTACACGATCAACGAATTTTTGCTCGACTACACCTAATTTGTATTCTGCATGCATATGCTTGCTGCACTTCATTGACTGCATGGACTGCATCACAAATTTGTATGCCTTACGGCGCAACATATTGGAACATTTTTATTTTTAAGACCTTGTGTACCTTTGTACCTAGACCTATGTTGAACAAATAAACGGTTTTGAATTTTTTTGAATTTTTGAATTTTGAACGTTGCAGCTTCTTGGCGTCAGTATATACACATGCACAAACAAAATAGTAGTAACTTGCAGATTCCACGTTACGTAATGGGCGCACACACACATCAACTTCGTTTGTTTACAGATGCTAGTCAAATTGCATTTGGAACGTGCGCCTATATACTCACATTTTCCGGTAACAATATTGATAAACAAACTGTCACAGTTAAGTTGTTGTGTGCAAAGAGTAAAGTCGCGCCGCTAAAATCAGTCAGCATTCCTAGGTTAGAATTATGCGCTGCATTATTAGGAGCTCGACTTTATTCTAAAATTATTGCGTCAGTTAAAGTCAAATTCGACACAGTAACGTTTTGGACCGATTCCACAATTGTTTTGACTGGTTGCGTATGTCCCCGCACCTACTCAAAACATTTGTCCAAAACAGAGTAGCGGAGATTAATGAATTAACCGACCATGCGCAGTGGTTGCACGTAGGCAGCTATGTTATTCTCTAAGCGCCATTTCAACGTTACTAGCATTGGTTGATTTGTGGATGCAGCATCTCACAAATCATCGATGCTATTGACATTATCATGCTTGGTATTCTCTAAGAACCGATGTTCACCGGATTTTTCTTCGATGTATTGAACGAAACGATGTTTTCATCAATGTTATAGGGACGTACCCATTTTATCTCGATTGGTTCATTTATTTTCGACTAAGGAATTTTTGCTTTATTTGCGCATACTAAATCAAGGAAATAACTATAATGGTAAGAAGTCATCCCAAGGGTCACTTTAAAATAATAAATAAAATTATAAACCATTAAACTGTTATTTTGCGGTTAATGGCAAGATATCTCGCGACTTCAGGAGGCCTAGCACGCTAGCTTTTATCGATGACATAAAGCATTTATCTCGTTCTAACCAGTACTCGTGTGCAAAAGGGACGAATGCTTTATGTCAGCGATAAACGCTAGTGTGCTAGAGGGGCTGAAGTAATGTCATACGTCCCGCACTAACATCGAAATGTACTGTAAGAATGCGCGTGAGTTCGGGCTTGTCGAGGGACGTGGGGTGCCGGCCGCGCTCTGGCGCGGCGTTTGATCGAGACGTGCCCCGCAGTTAGCTACGGTCGCCAGGATCAGGAGCACGTTGCTTCGCGCCGCTATCATACCTATGTCTCGCGAGTGATATTTGTATATGTATTGTATTACCTTTCCCACTACTAATTATAACGTACGAGCATTATTTGATGGACTTTAATTTTCCTACGCTCGTACAGTTCAGAAGTCAATCAATCAATTTGTTTATTTTCAATAAGAAGTTCATATAAGTACATTTTGTTAGTAATACATAAAAGTTATATGTATGTTAGTACTATATTTAAATTAATCTAAAGACAAACTAGAACTAAAAAAGAGTTAACTAATGTATTACAATAATGAATCTTTACTTAGAGCGAGTAAGTAGTCATTAATTTAGTCTAAACTAGGGTACAAGTGTACTCTGTATTATAGACTTAAATATTCCTAAAAGTTAATAAATGATAATAATATTTTATTTTATACATTGCATTAATACACGTTGTTATTTATATTATGTTTTATACAATAAAAATCTAATTACAAATAATAAATCTAATTGGAAACTAGGTGCGTAAACTGATGACAAAGCGACCTGCAAATTCGTGCAAAATCTTTGTTTACTCGAAACTCAAAACTGCTTAGGGACATTAATATAAATGATAACTGGGTTAGTACGTGGGTTTAATAAATCTAGGTCAAGAGCACTTTTGAGTCTAGAGTACGTGATCGTTTGATGTTATTTCATACTTTCCCTATTTACCGAAAAATTAGACTAAGTAGGTCGCTGTGATAAATTTATAATTTCGTGGCGCTAGGCGAGATCATAATCCGTAGAGTCAATGAACTTAGAAACTGCATGTTTGCGAGCAGGACAGTGTTCATCGCCCGTTTTATGACTGCTCGGTTTTTTGTATCGGTGACACGTCGCGCACACCGGGGCCGACTCCTTGTTGGGGCAGTCCTTCATCGCGTGTCCAACTTGTCCGCAGTGGCCGCAGGTCTGGTCCGGGTCTCGGCAATATTTGGCAGAATGACCATATTGTTGGCACTTGAAGCATCTGGACACGAGGGTGAAGTCTTTCACAGGGTAGGACGACCAATTTAGGAAAATACGTTCCTGGTTTATCAACACTTTGCGAATATTTGCAGGGACTTCAATAACAAAGTTGCTGGTCTGTGCATCTTTCCTTCCAGATTTGTGGCTTAGTTTGGTTGAACTTAAAAATGACTCACGGGACATATCCGTAAACTTCGGGGAGATGTTTTGATCATATAAGTGATCAAAGAAATCCTTCTCTGCTAGATCTTTGGGAAGGCCATAAATAATTACCCTAGGCTTGCGCTTCTCCGGCACGGTCACGGAGAGGCCTGAGGTGGAGAAATTCACGGATGCTTTCAACTTTCTTATGTCGTCCATGGACTCGGTACTAATGATCACGCCACCATTTTTGGTTTTTCTTACCGCTCGAACTTGAATTTGTAGCTCTTCCGGATTAATAATCGATTGGACTAATGTCCTGGTTTGGTCGCTAGTTTTTTCTTTATCCACCGGAAAAATTGCCACGGAACTCAAGTTCGAAGGGCGGGTAATACTGTTAGCTCCAGTTTTTAATACGGTCGCATAAGCTGGTTTTTCGGTGGGAGGCTGCTTGTAAGATTCCTTAACAGTGGTCTTTAAGTCAGCCAAATGAGATGCCAGTTCCTGTTTCTCGTTTAGTGCCTGCATCGAGATCTGGGTCGATATCCACTTTTGCTTCACTGATTGATAATGAACAGCCAGTTGAGAGGTCCCGTGTCCGATTTTCCTGCAGAGGGTATGGATCTTTAACTTCTGGTCGGAATTGAGTGAGAAGTGGGATAAGCCTAACTAATACCCACTATCTTAGTGTTTAAATACGTATTTAGTGTTTTCACCTATTTTGTTAGTAATACAAATAATATGTATTCAATTTAACGACGCGAAATGTATTCACAATACCTATTTTTCGCGAGTGTGTCGTGTGCAGTGTATTCTGTGTATTGTTTTTACGTATGAGACAATTGACGACGAACTTTGCCGCATACGCCGTGAACTTCTATTTAATTTAGAAGAGTAATAAAAGCGACGAGTGCGTGACCTTGAAAGGGATGCGTACGAGCGGCGTGCCTGCTGCCATCAAAGAGCGCACGGAAGTGCGCCCTACGCCGCTATGCCTGGTGCTGCGTGTCAACGGGGCTCGTGAAGGTCACGAGCACTTGGACACCTGCCGCCACCGGTCATCTAGCGGTACCACATGTAGTACCATCGTCGGTCGAGCTGACGCCGGATGCGCCAGCCCCTCAGCTGGCTCAGGTACTTCGGTATCACAGCACGTGACGCCAGGTGGTCTTGGCGGTCAGGACGTCGCCGCCAACGGCGAGTGTGGCCTCGTGGCCTGCCTGACGCGTGCGCAACTGCGCGCGCATGGGAGGAAGCCGCCGCCGCCGTTCGCCGCTACAGGGCGCCGCCACCGCCATCGACACAAGTGAGCGTGGCGTTGATAACGCCCATGGATACCGGGTATGTCGTTCCACCATCACTGAGGTATGTAGGTCTTAGCGACCCGATACCGGAATTTGACCCGTAATAACCTTAACATCTACACCGACGAAACGGCTATAGTCGTAATAATAATAGAATTACCTATTTTGCTTGGTAACGGTGACGTTGGCGACTATTTTCAATACCTACTTCGTCAAAATTAAGAAGGTATACTTGCTTGTAGTTTGATAACTTTAGTGACGTAAATATGACTTGGATAGATTTCAAGTCAAAGTTACCTAATGGTGGCTTTTCCGTCTCAGACGAGCAAATTCAATACTTAGTTTATGTTACTTGACCTATATTTATAACGGCGGTCTACTCGTGACCGCGGCCGTTGAAGCATGGCCGAGACGTCGAGGTAAATTGTCAATATGTTTTTATCGCGTTTAGACCCCGATAACGTTATAACTATGTGTGAAAATCGCGAAAGTCTAAAACAATTTACGTGACCTAATTCTTATTGCGAGAAAACCGAATAATGACGTCATATGCGATTTATATTATAATGTTAAAACATTTCGCCACCGTGCCACCGTTCACCGCCGAGTATAATACTTAAGGACGATCAGAAGCGAAGTACTTAGTCGAAGTCCGTACGGTCTTTTGTAATGACCATGTCCAATCACTAAAGTACCTATCGTCGCTGCGTAGGTACAGTCGAAGTAGTTCTATCATTGAACGATAAAATTCATCTTTCAAGAAAGCGTGTTGTAATTGTTTGTAATAAAAAGCGCTGTCATACGGCGATTAATAAGACAACGTTTTGCACCTTTTGTCGTAAATCGAGGCAAGGAGACCAAAAATGAAAAAAACACATTGCCCTTCTTTGCGTCACGCAGTCGGGTAAAAAATGCACGTACTGCGGTAGGTTGGGTCATAGGTATTCGGTATTACGGAGTGCCTAAAGCTTGAAGTCCGTAAGGCTCACAGTAATAATAATAATAAGATTTGAAATAAATATACAATAATAATAATTCGAATGCGAAGTTATCACGGGTGGTTCATACAACAAATCATTTATAAAATACTATACGCTTTATTGAATGCCACATTAGCAATTTCACTGAATTGCAGATAAATCTTAAATAGGTATCAAAAATGTGGTCTTATCTCTTGGGAGCGATCTCTTCCAGACAACTTTGAAATTTATCATGGAGTCCGTAATATGTATTGTTTCAATGCAAAGGTCAACGACCGCCCTGTAGGAACTCCTAACTCAATTTTGGTAACTTGTACCATTACAAACTCCGTGTAACAAAAATTTAAACCTCGAGGTTCGGTATCAATCGAATATTGTTATTATTAGTTTTGATGGTTCGAAGATACACCAGTTAGTGAGTTGTGCGTTAAGGTGTGCGCCGACGAGGCCTCAAATGGGGCCGGCGCTCGCGCTTGTATCGTAGGTACCGGAGTCTGCACAAGACATCGGCGCTATCATCGACAACCATACACTGATTACTAAACACCTTAGACCTTAATAATAATAATGTATAACGCTTATATAATTTAGGGCAGATTCACACCATCATCCATGTCATTTGTTTTCTGTGCCTAGGACGTTGATCAATCGAGCTCTGAGTCTGTGTGATCCACAATACGTGAGCCGTGAACTCTGTCATGTAAAGCATGTGCTGGAAGACAACGGATATAACTGGAGGCAGTGTAATCGAGTTGTGAGCGCATCCCCGCGTTTGAGACCGGCTGTAGTGGAGAGGCTGCCGGTATACCTTCCGTATATCAAGGGCGTAACGGATAGAATCGGGCACTTGTTGCGCCGCGGATATAGCATCAAGACGATTTTTCGACCTCACATGCAGCACAGGCAGTTGGTGCGCTCACCAAAGGATAAGGAGGCTCTGAATGTCTCCGGGGTATACATGATTCCCTGCTCCTGTGGCAAAAACTATATACGTGAGACTGGCCGGAACATATCCACAAGGTTATCGGAGCACATACGTAGTATGAAGAAACAGGACAGCCAGGCTTCGGCAGTGACGGAACATTCATTAAATTCGGATTCGACGCATTTTATCCGTTTCGATAAGGTGTCCGCACTGGCGAGGGAAAATTTTTTTGTGCCGCGGAAAGTACGGGAGGCTATTGAAATTGGACGTCATCCGAATTTTAATCGTGATGGTGGATGGTCGGTGCCATCTAGCTGGAAAACGGTGTTGAGTACTACGTCGGAGACGTGTGTGTCCAAGCCTTTAGAGATTGATGTGGTTAGTGTAGTGTGCAACCCTATATTTGACATTAAAAAAAATGAAGCAAACGAGGGTAGTTGTTCGCCGCCGCCCGAGCCGCCTGTGCCGAGTAGCCGAGCTGTCAGGGCTTCGGTACGCAGTCGTCGTCGCGCCACCGCCGCGGGGGCTCATGATTAAGGACCACGGACTGGTTCGAAACATGTCGGGCATTTCCCGACGCAAAAATACGTGAGTGATCCGTTTTATTAATATATATAATTTTACTGAGTAAATACCCGATGTTTTTGAGGATGTCGAGCGGTTATAACATAATAGTCTATAGTGCTATCAACTACTATATGGACACGCGTATATATACGCGTCGACTATGGCGCGCTTTAAGAAAAAAAAAGCGGCGCCTTTTGAGTCTAATTACAGAGTAAATATAACAAGCGTCGTACTGTGTGCCTCACTGGTTGCCGTGTAACTCGCATTCACTCGCACGCGCGGCGGCCTCAGTGCTGGGGTGTGCCGGTGTTCTTGTGGTTGCGCGGGGTTGGCTGCGCCTGGTCTGATACAGGTCTTGCTTCTGACCAACGGGGCCGCCTGTTAAAAGCGGGCGTTTTTACATGTCCCAGGCATCTAATCGGCTTATTATTGTTGCATTCAAATCAATGATGAACACTATACTGCGTTTATCGTATCGAACGGTCTTTGATGATCATCATCATCATCATCATCATCATCTCAGCCACAAGAAGTCCACTGTTGGACATAGGCCTCCTCCATGGATTTCCAAAGTGGCCGGTTGGAAGCAGCATGCAACCAGCGCCTTCCTGCCACCTGTATGAGGTCATTGGACCATCTTGTGGCTGGTCGTCCTACGCTGCGCTTGCCAATACGCGGCCGCCATTCGAGAACTTTCCGACCCCATCGGCCATCAGTTCTCCGTGTTATGTGCGGGCAGGGCACTGCCACTTCAACTTGCTTATCCGCTGGGCTATGTCGGTTACTTTCGTTCGTCTGCGGATCTCCTCATTTCTGATTCGATCACGCAGAGAAACTCCAAGCATAGCCCTCTCCACAGCTCGTTGCGTGACTTTGAGCTTTCTTATAAGGCCCATAGTAAGTAGTATAGTAGTAAGGTCTTTGATGATGATGATAACTTATTTAAATGACAGTTTGACTTATTTTGACTCGAAAATAAACGGGTCGGAACATCTTAACCTTTGCTAAGGGCAGTTTAGAGCCAACTTGTGGCGCTAACGTGACGCTCAGTCTTAACAAATATTCATCTTTGTATCTCGTACACCATAAAGTGTGTAACGGCGAACTTAAGCCTGCCCATCGTAAATTAAATGATGCGACTTTAAACAACTTCAAGACATAGACCAAGTTAGGCAGTTTTTATGAGCCTGACAACTGTTTTTAAAAGTACATGCGTAATTTTGCCTTTTATGCATTTGCCTATCATGCTGTTGACGGGTAAGGATTTACCGTTGGTTTGAGCTAACAAAAAGCATAGGCAAATAAAATAAAGGTTAAAAGTCCTACGCGTGTCAACAACTGGTACAGTTACCTTATATTAAGGACACATTAGTGAGTCGTCCAGTACTACTATTATTTCACCCGAAGATCGGTCTGTGGTGGTATTTTACTACAGAAACCGTCTTGTGTTTGCTTATGCTAATCGTTAGACGACCACCGCCTAACAACATTATTACAGTTTCGAATTACATGTAAATGTTAGTTATGTTATTGCAAAAGTTTTGAGTGTATTCGCTGGTTTAAAATTACTATTGCTAATGATTGCAATGCTCTGCGGTGGACGTGGTCTAAGTGAATCTAAACACACGTATTCCTTTAACGTGGAGTAACGCGCGAAAGGTCCATCGCTTGCGTGGACGCATTGAGTCGTAGCTTTGTTGAGTCCGCTATGCGTTGCACAGATAGAGCTCTTATAGTAGAGAGCATGCAAGAGGACTATGGAGCAGTTAAAGGGCCGTAGATAAACTTCTACAGTCAACACGGGAGCATATGTCTTGAAATTAACGTGTTAAATGTGTAATTTAATTTGACATTCTATGCAATTTATAATGTGGTTTTACATTGACCGAATAAATAAACTAAACTAAATAGAAATAAAAAAAAAAACCAATGGGCAAAATCCATTAGTGATACTGCGTCAGTCCTGTTAGTCGTTTATACATACAAACTTTTCACCATAATAATGGTCATGCTGTTACGCTGTGCTATATTACTACCAGCCACACTAGAGGGCGCTACTAAAGCCAGCGCTTATTTTACCAATCGGTATAAATAAACACTGGCAACATTTAGAATCGTTAGGGGCGGGGTTTGTTTGAATTAGTTACAACCCCTTTCCTTTGGAAGGGCTGCCTAGGTTTTGGGTTATAAAAGCCCCTGCAGCTCTCAGAGAGCTCATATTTTATACTTCACTACAACCACCTCTAAACGGTGAAACCTCTGCCCAACTGGTAAGCTCTCTCTCTGCTAATAACTGTCTAAATTGTTCTTATAAAATTGTATTTTTCGTGTATGTGTTTCTTTCAGATTGTATTTAATTTATTTCTATCTTAATTTGTTCTAACTTAAATCCAGCGACCGTTTCTTTAACTTTTTTCTGTAAATTTCTAAGTCTTTGTAATAATTATTAATTTAAATCTACTTGCTCAACGGTCGCACATTGAAATTTCAAACCGTAACTGTCACTGAGCTTTAACTTTACTATTTCTTTCTTTCTCAATGTAACGTAGCTTTTCTTCCTTACCTTGCCACCTGTAAACCTTTGAACTGATGCCACACCACTACTTGGCGAGCTCTAGCTCCCTGGTTGGACTCTCGTCTCCTCGAGCTTCAGTATGGCATCAGTTCCCGCTAGTGGCCAGCCTGTAAAGCACTAAATCTTTACAGGGAAACTTCCTACGGGCTACCCAATTACTTACGGGCCACCTAACTACCTACGTGCTACCCAACTACCTACGAGCTCACGTTCACATACTACCTACGGTCTAACGAACCCCAAGCTTCGCATATCCTCGAGCCACCTGCAGGGCACCTCTTGCCGGTTACTTGGACACTGTACCCTGACCGAGCTGCTACCAGCCGGTTACTTGGACAACCGTACCCTTGCCGAGCCTTCTACGCCCTTGCAGCCTACGAAGACCTGCCGACCCTCAAGCCTACGCTGCTCCACGTCGGGTCACGGCCAGGGGAGTGCGAGCGATCACGTTAATTGACTCAAGTTAGGAATTAGGCACAAGAATTACGAACTTACGACCTAGAGTCTCTAGTCGCCCTAGGGAGCTTTTATTTTAATAAAAACCTATTGTTATAATTTTACTCTTGTTTCACTCGAAAATCCCCTAGGGCGAACTTCTGTACCTGACCGGGTAACAATGCCAACCATAGTAAAGACCGACGCGATAAAATGGTTCAGTAGTATGAGGTGGTACGTGATTCTTTCTGGTCGTGATAAGTTATTAAAAACGTTTGTCTAGTTTTTTAAAAGAACGTTAAGATTGCCTAAACGTATAATCAGCAATTGTTCGTTGCTGTTGACTGCCATGAGTTTACTGTCATGTTAGGCAGATTAATCACGTGCTGGCCGCAGTTGTTAGCCCGATAGCTAACACTCAAATTGACCATTTTAACCACTCTATTTTAAGTTCCCTTGTCGCTTACCTTGGACAAGAGGACCAGTACCGTTGGAAAGAATATTTACAAAAGGTACAAGCTTAATTCTAATATACATCTTAGCACAGGGAAGTCACCACTGGAGCTACTGTATGGCTTTTGGGGCGCGACTGTCAGGAGACAACGTCGTGCCTACGAGATCTGGACATCGGCTCCTTTGGGCCGGCGCTCATCTGGATCCAAGAGGCTGCTCGCAGGTCCCATGCCGCCTTTGATAAAAGGGCGCGAGGGCACCTCATTCGGCGAAGGCGATCTTGTCCCGGCCGAAAGGCGGGTGTATTGGTGAGGGTTAAGCAGCGGTAAGTTAATGCCGCGTTTTGAAGACCCCCTTATCTTGCAAAATATTTTATTAAATGATCGCTATCGCTACCTAATCAAAAGCACCATCTCGTGCTGTCGTTCCTATGCGAACGTTCTTGTGAAAGATTAGGCCCTTGCAATATCCTAGCGCATAAACATTCAACTCTGATAACAGGATGCGAAATATTCTGATTTATGTTTGAATTTTATGTTTATTCAAGTTGCTTACCGCAAATGACAACTGCTACAATAAGCATTATACATTGGTTAAGTACATGGCACTGCGTACTGCATGCCGAGTTACATGTTAGATGTACCATAATGTGTGCGCCTGATAACAGGTAGCTGGTTTGATTATTACTAAGTATTAAATAACCAACCTTGTGTCTCACCCTGAGTGATGTAAAAAAAAGCTTATAGTACTCATTTTTCAACTATTTAAAATGCAAGTAGTTTTAATGACGATGAAAAATTACCATTTCTACGCATTGTTATAAAAAAGTATTGTCAGCTACTTATTGTTTGTAGCCGCTGCAATATTCATCTGTCATATTTACTTGCTCAATGCTAATGTTGTTGTTCGTGTTGCGAGCCACTGACTCGTGGCCGCTGCAACCGATGATCTATCACATTTACTTGCTCAACGCTAATATTGTTGTTCGTGTTGTGAGCCATGACTCGTGGCCGCTGCAACCGTTTATCTATCATATTCATCTGCTCAATGCAGATGCTGTTGTCCAGGTTGTGAGCCACTGACACATGGCCGCTGCAACCGTTCTTAGAGCTTTCATCAACCGTTGATCTATCATATTTACCTGCTCAATGCAGATGCTGTTGCCAGGTTGTGAGCCACTGACATGTGGCCAACCGATGGTGCAACCGATGATATAGCAATATTACTTGCTGGGTGTAAAAGCGCTAAATAAAAACATGCATGAAGACAGATACCGCATGGGTGTCGTCGTTTAAATGGAAGCTTCCGTGGACTGGTAGCAGATACAGGGTGTCGTCTGTGCTGATGGACACGTTGATAAAGTGTCCGTCGCTCATGATAGATACTCAGTGTCGTTACCGTCGATAGACACATTCATAACGTGTCATCCACAGATGATAGACAACAGGGTCGGCACCTCCAGTGTCATCATCTGACAGACACATTCATACGGTGTCGTCTAATAATCACGACAGTAGCGTCGTCGGATCGGAAAGAACACATTTGTATGTGTATCCGTATATGTGCCGGACACATTAAGAAGTGTCATATTTGTGCCTTATGGCCTTACCCTCTTTTTAATAAAAAAGAGCAATCTTTTTGAATTTTGTAACTGAAATTTCTTTCGATTTTTATTTTAAATGTTTTTAACATTCAAATTATTCAATTAAATTACATAGCATTTTAATCTTTTTAAGCTAACAAATATTTGAGGGCAAACGTCACAATGACAAATAAGGACATAAAACTTGTTAACTAACAAACGTTTCCGCGGCGTTTATGAATAAGGGGGAGTCTGTATGTCAAATGTATTGGCATATGTCTTTCAACCTCTTTTGCGACTTTAAGAGCTCGTACTAATCAGCTGACCTAGGCGGTCGGTTCATTGACCCTAACAGGCTACCCGGGACGTGCAGCATCGTCAGAATGGCCGACTGTAAGAATGCGCGTGAGTTCGGGCTTGTCGAGGGACGAGGGGCGCGGGCCGCGCTCTGGCGCGGCGTTTGATCGAGACGTGCCCCGCCCGCAGTTAGCTACGGTCGCCAGGAGCAGGAGCACGTCGCTTCGCGCCGCTATCATACCTATGTCTCGCGAGTGATATTCGTATATGTATTGCATTACCTTTCCCACTACTAATTATGACGTACGAGCATTATTTGATGGACTTTAATTTTCCTACGCTCGTACAGTACTATTAATTAAATACAGGGGTGAATAAGGATTGCTTCCTCCCGTCTTTTTTAAATATTTTAACTCCTTTTTCAATCATAAACATTCACAGTTTTTTTTAAATCTTGTCTATGTCGTCAAGCTTTACTTATCTATGGCAGCGGACGGAACAATGAATTGTCCAGTGCTACCACATTAGCCACTTTTTGCCTAGCAACAATTCTATACTTGTTAGCTACAAAAATTTATTCGGTGGCTAAATATTTCAGCTACTTTTTCTACCCACTTTCTTGTTTATTAATAAATTACTATTAACAATTTACTAAAATAGGTCATAAGCATAAAGAGTACCTACTCAAAAGGCATAGTTCAATAGTGTTTAAGTTTCTGAACATATGTATTCTATGTATTCTAAGGTGATTAAAATAGCAGATGTCACTTTATGAATGTATGTAACTTTGTAAGGAGGTAAGTAAAATTATGATTTTTTCGAAGTGAGAAATATTGTTTAAAACAAATGAAATCACCTCTAAAATGTGGAATGTGTGAAGACTTGAACTCGAATCTGCTAATAAAAGGCTAACCTGCTGCGAAAACACTCCGTAATGTTCACTTATTTTCTTTAGTGACCGCCTTTACAATGTTATGCCAATGGGCTTTAATTGCTAGAGGTCTATCGATAACAAAAAAACGATAATATATTGTGTAAGGAAATAAATATTTGTAATGTAAAGATTTCTTTTTCATGTAACGGTAATAATATACCTATCAATTTTTATAAGTGGCAACATAAATACGACCGATGCGCTTCAATCATAGAATTTTGTATTTTGGTGACGTTGCTTGTCAATATTACAGTAAATGGTCGCTATCCGTTCCTGTCTGTCCTAAATTCTTACAATGTATGTTCGGCCGGCTTCTCCTTCTAGACCACGCAACGGATTTTGATACTTACAGTTTTCACCGTCATTTAAATATTTTTTACTGAGTGTTTTTATGTCCATTACTTCACGATTAGGGCATGCAAAACCCGAGTCATTTTAAAAACCGGTTTTTTCGGTTTCTTATTTTCGGATAACCGGTTATTCGGTTTTTACGGTTTTTTCGGATATTTCGTTTTTTTTATAAGTCTGTGTGGAGTGTCCCACCTACATCTATCTATTCTGAGATATTTTACATTTTAACACAAAAAATCGAAGAATGTTAGAAAACTAAAAAAAACGAGTAATCAGTCAATCTATAAAACAGATTATTTTTATTATTTATAAAATTCACAGTACACGAGATCAATAGTTTCCGATTTTTAAAATTATGGTCAGAAAATAATCAACAAAACAAACAATAACATAACATAATCATCATTCAAGCAACTCCTTATTTTATTACAAATCAGTCCTGCAGATGAAAACACACGCTCTGATTCTACACTTGTTGGCGGAACAGATTTTAAGGCTTTAAAAACTTTTGTTAAGTTTGCTCCCATGCTGCCTCCGTTGTCGTAAAGAGCCATTTCAACTCTTACAAGAGTATCCAGATCCAATTCGTCACCATTATTTTCGTCAGCGGTATTAGAATTTGTTTGCCGCCGAGATTCTTCAATAGCCTTCTGTATTTCTAATCCGAGCTGGTCTTTGACATTTATCGCTTCTGAATTTGATGGTGTTTGTAGGCTATCTTGTTTTTTTTCTTGTGGGGAACCATAATATTTTGTGATAATGTTTACAATAAACATTCTTATAGTGTCGTTATCAAGGTCTATTAAATTATTTATATCTTTGTCAATATCTTTGTAATAGAGGGTTGGATTGTTTAAGTAAACTAGTACTCCGACAAACGGAGATAGTCTCTGCTTAATTCGAGCGTGTAATGCAGCTGGAAGGCGAGTACTTATATCAGAATTATTGTCGTTCAGTTTTCGAAGCATGAATTTTAAAACCGTTACAGCTGTGATTAAGTCTACATTTCGTCTGCAAAGAGCCTCCACAGTAATTTTCACAATATTTAATGAATCTGATAAATCTGAAAGACATAGAATTTCCTCCTCTGAGACATTTATATTAGCTTTAATATCAATCAAAGCCTTCGTAATGGAGGCTTTCAGTTTTAGAAAACGTGTAAGCATGTCGGCTAAAGAGCTCCATCGAGTTTTACAATCAAGTATAAGCTGAAGCTGATCTTTAATATTAGGATCATTGTTGAGTATTTGGCGTTATAATTTTGCGTTTAATTATTTTTGGTAGTTCCGGGATGGTGAAATAAAAGCTCTGGTAACGTGTGTTAGCTTCAATACTTATTTTCGAACAGAAAAAAATACATGACTCGAGGACAGGGGTAGAAGGGTACAAAAAATGTGACGTAGCCGTGTGACGTGGTAGTACCACGACACGATACAGTTGTAGTCCCATGGATCATCGTCAGATGGCGCTAGAAGTCTGAACATACCCCCGGCCTTGAAAGGACTGACTTTCAAAATCAGATTACATCACTCTGGTCGTCGTGCTGGGAAATCAGGGGGCAAATCTTCGTGAATGCGCGCCTCACGATGCCGGATGCTGTCTGAATGTCTGCAACCCTTGATACGCCATCGTTGCCGGGAATGGTTTTGACAACACGCCCTAGATGCCATCGCAGTGGGGGAAGATTGTCGTCCTTGATAACCACGAGCGTGTTAGGTTGAAGGACGCCGGTGTTGGTTGGAACCCCAAGCTTCGCATATCCTCGAGCCACCTGCAGGGCACCTCTTGCCGGTTACTTGGACACTGTACCCTGACCGAGCTGCTACCAGCCGGTTACTTGGACAACCGTACCCTTGCCGAGCCTTCTACGCCCTTGCAGCCTACGAAGACCTGCCGACCCTCAAGCCTACGCTGCTCCACGTCGGGTCACGGCCAGGGGAGTGCGAGCGATCACGTTAATTGACTCAAGTTAGGAATTAGGCACAAGAATTACGAACTTACGACCTAGAGTCTCTAGTCGCCCTAGGGAGCTTTTATTTTAATAAAAACCTATTGTTATAATTTTACTCTTGTTTCACTCGAAAATCCCCTAGGGCGAACTTCTGTACCTGACCGGGTAACAATGCCAACCATAGTAAAGACCGACGCGATAAAATGGTTCAGTAGTATGAGGTGGTACGTGATTCTTTCTGGTCGTGATAAGTTATTAAAAACGTTTGTCTAGTTTTTTAAAAGAACGTTAAGATTGCCTAAACGTATAATCAGCAATTGTTCGTTGCTGTTGACTGCCATGAGTTTACTGTCATGTTAGGCAGATTAATCACGTGCTGGCCGCAGTTGTTAGCCCGATAGCTAACACTCAAATTGACCATTTTAACCACTCTATTTTAAGTTCCCTTGTCGCTTACCTTGGACAAGAGGACCAGTACCGTTGGAAAGAATATTTACAAAAGGTACAAGCTTAATTCTAATATACATCTTAGCACAGGGAAGTCACCACTGGAGCTACTGTATGGCTTTTGGGGCGCGACTGTCAGGAGACAACGTCGTGCCTACGAGATCTGGACATCGGCTCCTTTGGGCCGGCGCTCATCTGGATCCAAGAGGCTGCTCGCAGGTCCCATGCCGCCTTTGATAAAAGGGCGCGAGGGCACCTCATTCGGCGAAGGCGATCTTGTCCCGGCCGAAAGGCGGGTGTATTGGTGAGGGTTAAGCAGCGGTAAGTTAATGCCGCGTTTTGAAGACCCCCTTATCTTGCAAAATATTTTATTAAATGATCGCTATCGCTACCTAATCAAAAGCACCATCTCGTGCTGTCGTTCCTATGCGAACGTTCTTGTGAAAGATTAGGCCCTTGCAATATCCTAGCGCATAAACATTCAACTCTGATAACAGGATGCGAAATATTCTGATTTATGTTTGAATTTTATGTTTATTCAAGTTGCTTACCGCAAATGACAACTGCTACAATAAGCATTATACATTGGTTAAGTACATGGCACTGCGTACTGCATGCCGAGTTACATGTTAGATGTACCATAATGTGTGCGCCTGATAACAGGTAGCTGGTTTGATTATTACTAAGTATTAAATAACCAACCTTGTGTCTCACCCTGAGTGATGTAAAAAAAAGCTTATAGTACTCATTTTTCAACTATTTAAAATGCAAGTAGTTTTAATGACGATGAAAAATTACCATTTCTACGCATTGTTATAAAAAAGTATTGTCAGCTACTTATTGTTTGTAGCCGCTGCAATATTCATCTGTCATATTTACTTGCTCAATGCTAATGTTGTTGTTCGTGTTGCGAGCCACTGACTCGTGGCCGCTGCAACCGATGATCTATCACATTTACTTGCTCAACGCTAATATTGTTGTTCGTGTTGTGAGCCATGACTCGTGGCCGCTGCAACCGTTTATCTATCATATTCATCTGCTCAATGCAGATGCTGTTGTCCAGGTTGTGAGCCACTGACACATGGCCGCTGCAACCGTTCTTAGAGCTTTCATCAACCGTTGATCTATCATATTTACCTGCTCAATGCAGATGCTGTTGCCAGGTTGTGAGCCACTGACATGTGGCCAACCGATGGTGCAACCGATGATATAGCAATATTACTTGCTGGGTGTAAAAGCGCTAAATAAAAACATGCATGAAGACAGATACCGCATGGGTGTCGTCGTTTAAATGGAAGCTTCCGTGGACTGGTAGCAGATACAGGGTGTCGTCTGTGCTGATGGACACGTTGATAAAGTGTCCGTCGCTCATGATAGATACTCAGTGTCGTTACCGTCGATAGACACATTCATAACGTGTCATCCACAGATGATAGACAACAGGGTCGGCACCTCCAGTGTCATCATCTGACAGACACATTCATACGGTGTCGTCTAATAATCACGACAGTAGCGTCGTCGGATCGGAAAGAACACATTTGTATGTGTATCCGTATATGTGCCGGACACATTAAGAAGTGTCATATTTGTGCCTTATGGCCTTACCCTCTTTTTAATAAAAAAGAGCAATCTTTTTGAATTTTGTAACTGAAATTTCTTTCGATTTTTATTTTAAATGTTTTTAACATTCAAATTATTCAATTAAATTACATAGCATTTTAATCTTTTTAAGCTAACAAATATTTGAGGGCAAACGTCACAATGACAAATAAGGACATAAAACTTGTTAACTAACAAACGTTTCCGCGGCGTTTATGAATAAGGGGGAGTCTGTATGTCAAATGTATTGGCATATGTCTTTCAACCTCTTTTGCGACTTTAAGAGCTCGTACTAATCAGCTGACCTAGGCGGTCGGTTCATTGACCCTAACAGGCTACCCGGGACGTGCAGCATCGTCAGAATGGCCGACTGTAAGAATGCGCGTGAGTTCGGGCTTGTCGAGGGACGAGGGGCGCGGGCCGCGCTCTGGCGCGGCGTTTGATCGAGACGTGCCCCGCCCGCAGTTAGCTACGGTCGCCAGGAGCAGGAGCACGTCGCTTCGCGCCGCTATCATACCTATGTCTCGCGAGTGATATTCGTATATGTATTGCATTACCTTTCCCACTACTAATTATGACGTACGAGCATTATTTGATGGACTTTAATTTTCCTACGCTCGTACAGTACTATTAATTAAATACAGGGGTGAATAAGGATTGCTTCCTCCCGTCTTTTTTAAATATTTTAACTCCTTTTTCAATCATAAACATTCACAGTTTTTTTTAAATCTTGTCTATGTCGTCAAGCTTTACTTATCTATGGCAGCGGACGGAACAATGAATTGTCCAGTGCTACCACATTAGCCACTTTTTGCCTAGCAACAATTCTATACTTGTTAGCTACAAAAATTTATTCGGTGGCTAAATATTTCAGCTACTTTTTCTACCCACTTTCTTGTTTATTAATAAATTACTATTAACAATTTACTAAAATAGGTCATAAGCATAAAGAGTACCTACTCAAAAGGCATAGTTCAATAGTGTTTAAGTTTCTGAACATATGTATTCTATGTATTCTAAGGTGATTAAAATAGCAGATGTCACTTTATGAATGTATGTAACTTTGTAAGGAGGTAAGTAAAATTATGATTTTTTCGAAGTGAGAAATATTGTTTAAAACAAATGAAATCACCTCTAAAATGTGGAATGTGTGAAGACTTGAACTCGAATCTGCTAATAAAAGGCTAACCTGCTGCGAAAACACTCCGTAATGTTCACTTATTTTCTTTAGTGACCGCCTTTACAATGTTATGCCAATGGGCTTTAATTGCTAGAGGTCTATCGATAACAAAAAAACGATAATATATTGTGTAAGGAAATAAATATTTGTAATGTAAAGATTTCTTTTTCATGTAACGGTAATAATATACCTATCAATTTTTATAAGTGGCAACATAAATACGACCGATGCGCTTCAATCATAGAATTTTGTATTTTGGTGACGTTGCTTGTCAATATTACAGTAAATGGTCGCTATCCGTTCCTGTCTGTCCTAAATTCTTACAATGTATGTTCGGCCGGCTTCTCCTTCTAGACCACGCAACGGATTTTGATACTTACAGTTTTCACCGTCATTTAAATATTTTTTACTGAGTGTTTTTATGTCCATTACTTCACGATTAGGGCATGCAAAACCCGAGTCATTTTAAAAACCGGTTTTTTCGGTTTCTTATTTTCGGATAACCGGTTATTCGGTTTTTACGGTTTTTTCGGATATTTCGTTTTTTTTATAAGTCTGTGTGGAGTGTCCCACCTACATCTATCTATTCTGAGATATTTTACATTTTAACACAAAAAATCGAAGAATGTTAGAAAACTAAAAAAAACGAGTAATCAGTCAATCTATAAAACAGATTATTTTTATTATTTATAAAATTCACAGTACACGAGATCAATAGTTTCCGATTTTTAAAATTATGGTCAGAAAATAATCAACAAAACAAACAATAACATAACATAATCATCATTCAAGCAACTCCTTATTTTATTACAAATCAGTCCTGCAGATGAAAACACACGCTCTGATTCTACACTTGTTGGCGGAACAGATTTTAAGGCTTTAAAAACTTTTGTTAAGTTTGCTCCCATGCTGCCTCCGTTGTCGTAAAGAGCCATTTCAACTCTTACAAGAGTATCCAGATCCAATTCGTCACCATTATTTTCGTCAGCGGTATTCGAATTTGTTTGCCGCCGAGATTCTTCAATAGCCTTCTGTATTTCTAATCCGAGCTGGTCTTTGACATTTATCGCTTCTGAATTTGATGGTGTTTGTAGGCTATCTTGTTTTTTTTCTTGTGGGGAACCATAATATTTTGTGATAATGTTTACAATAAACATTCTTATAGTGTCGTTATCAAGGTCTATTAAATTATTTATATCTTTGTCAATATCTTTGTAATAGAGGGTTGGATTGTTTAAGTAAACTAGTACTCCGACAAACGGAGATAGTCTCTGCTTAATTCGAGCGTGTAATGCAGCTGGAAGGCGAGTACTTATATCAGAATTATTGTCGTTCAGTTTTCGAAGCATGAATTTTAAAACCGTTACAGCTGTGATTAAGTCTACATTTCGTCTGCAAAGAGCCTCCACAGTAATTTTCACAATATTTAATGAATCTGATAAATCTGAAAGACATAGAATTTCCTCCTCTGAGACATTTATATTAGCTTTAATATCAATCAAAGCCTTCGTAATGGAGGCTTTCAGTTTTAGAAAACGTGTAAGCATGTCGGCTAAAGAGCTCCATCGAGTTTTACAATCAAGTATAAGCTGAAGCTGATCTTTAATATTAGGATCATTGTTGAGTATTTGGCGTTATAATTTTGCGTTTAATTATTTTTGGTAGTTCCGGGATGGTGAAATAAAAGCTCTGGTAACGTGTGTTAGCTTCAATACTTATTTTCGAACAGAAAAAAATACATGACTCGAGGACAGGGGTAGAAGGGTACAAAAAATGTGACGTAGCCGTGTGACGTGGTAGTACCACGACACGATACAGTTGTAGTCCCATGGATCATCGTCAGATGGCGCTAGAAGTCTGAACATACCCCCGGCCTTGAAAGGACTGACTTTCAAAATCAGATTACATCACTCTGGTCGTCGTGCTGGGAAATCAGGGGGCAAATCTTCGTGAATGCGCGCCTCACGATGCCGGATGCTGTCTGAATGTCTGCAACCCTTGATACGCCATCGTTGCCGGGAATGGTTTTGACAACACGCCCTAGATGCCATCGCAGTGGGGGAAGATTGTCGTCCTTGATAACCACGAGCGTGTTAGGTTGAAGGACGCCGGTGTTGGTTCTCCACTTGGATCGCACCTGCAACTCCGAGATGTACTCCTTTGCCCAGCGCTCCCAAAAATGTTGCCGAATTTGTTCGACCATCTGGTACCGGTTGAGTCGATGTGAAGGGATGTCTCGGACGTCGTCGCAAGCGGGTGATGTCAAAGCCCGGCCGACCAGAAAATGTGCGGGACTAAGGGGAAGGAAATCCTGTGGGTCAGAAGACATGGGGGACAAGGGACGTGAATTAAGGACAGCCTCAATTTGCGTTAACGCCGTGGTGAATTCCTCAAAAGTGAGGTGAGCATTTCCCACCACGCGACGTAGGTGATGCTTACACGATCTTACTCCCGATTCCCACAAACCACCGAAATGGGCCGCGTAAGGAACAATAAACCTAAATATAATTTGTTGACTAGTTGCGTAATCAATTATTTCTGGACCACACCTCGAAAGAAACTTGCCAAAGTCATTCATTAAACCGACAAAATTCCGGCCGTTGTCAGAGAAAATCTCTGCAGGCTTTCCACGACGTGACATAAAGCGCTTCAAAGCCAAAAGATACGCGCCAGAGGTGAGATCACTCACAAGTTCCAGGTGAATAGCTCGTGTAACAAAACATACAAATAAACAAATGTAGGCCTTAATCATGCGAGCGCCTTTGCCTCTACGATTTAATATAAAAACTGGCCCAGCATAATCTACCCCACATTTAAAAAACGGGTAGGTAGGAGTTATTCTCTCTATGGGTAGATTTCCCATCAAAGGGGTAAGAGTTTTCCCTCTTAATCGTTTGCATTTTACACAATCATGCACAACCTTTCGCGCTAGGTTTCTGCCTCCTATTGGCCACCACATATTGTGTAAGTTAATCAATAACGTTTGAGGTGGAGCATGTAGTAGTTTATCATGCTCACTGCGGAATAATAATAGTGAAAAGTGATGTTTACTACTTAGTAAAATCGGGTGTTTTTTGTCGAACGAAAAAACTGTGGAATTATCGAGTCGACCGCCCACACGTATAATGTTGTCGTTCCCTATGAACAAAGTTAATTTACTTAAGCTGTGTTTAGGTTTTAGTGACTGCTTATTAACCAGTAACTCGAACACATCTGGAAAGGATTCGAGTTGAGACAGCCTGGCTAATAACGTTAGTGAATCGTTCAGTTCCTCGACGCTGATACTGCCCGTGCGCCTATTGTTTTTATTGCGCGAATTGTAAATAAACCGTAGGACATAAGTAGCGGCGTGCACCATGCGGGGAAGCTGAGAAAATCGTTTAAATGGAAACAGAGATGGATCGTCGATACTCGCGGTAAGTGAAAAGTTGACATTCGGTTTTATTTCGGGTAAAATGTCATGCGTGTCATCAGTACTCGGATTCTGAGATAAATTTGCGCAATCAAAGTTACTGTCGTGCAAGAAGCTTGGCCCGTTCCACCAGATACTCGAATCAACCAGATCCACCAGGTCGACCCCACGTGATACCAGGTCAGCTGGGTTTTGCCTTCCGCTTACATGTCGCCATGGAAGGTCCTTGGTTAATTCGTGTATCTCCGTTACACGGTTTTGCACGAAAGTCTTTAATAGATTAGGAGGCATACGCAACCATCCTAACACAATTGTCGAGTCCGTCCAGAATACAGTATCGTCAAAATGACAGTGCATGCTATTTAAAACCTTATTATATAATTTTGCACCTAATAGTGCGCCGCACAACTCTAACCGCGGTATACTTAAAGGTTTTAAAGGCGCGACTTTCCCTTTAGAACATAGTAATCGTACCGATACCTCTAAGCATTCATTAATTGTACGAATGTAAATACAAGTTCCATACGCGTCCTGGGAACTGTCGACGAAAATGTGTATTTGTGTGCGTGTATGATTTGTTTTGTTTCCCATTATGTAACGCGGTACACGAATAGTGTTTAAAACAGCTGATATGGACTTAACAAACCGGTTCCACGTACGCGTGACGTCACCGGGGACTTCGTCGTCCCAGTTTAATTTAAGTAACCAAAGACGCTGTAACAAAACCTTTGCTAGTATTATCGTAGGGCTTAGCAATCCTAAAGGGTCGAAAATTTGTGAAACATGCGATAAAATAGTTCGTTTAGTGACCTTGTCATTGTTTATGAATTCGAACTGCGAGTTAAAATAAAATTGGTCTTTCGCATTGTTCCAGCCTATACCTAAAGTTTTGGAACTGCAGGTATCATCGAGCGACAGCGGCTTTTGTGCGTCGCCCGGGTTCGAACCGAGTGATAACTCGTTAAAGTTGAATACCCACTTTCTCAGCGGAAAACAACCCAATTGCAACGTTTGCGCGGTTTCGTTGCAAAGACGTATCAACTCTTGCCTATCATGAGACCCTGTGATCATATCATCAACATAAAAATCTTCTTTTATTATTCTTTGGACATCAGGGTCAGTACATTCGGCGGCTAACTGCTTCAAACACCGCACACTCAAGAACGGCGCAGACGCAGTGCCATAAGTGACCGTGTTTAGACGATAAACACTAAGGGAATGCGCGGGACTGTCCCGCCACAGAATCAGCTGCAGGTCACGTTGCGAATCAGCAATTAGACATTGGCGGTACATTTTTTCAATGTCTGCGCAGGCGACGTACCTATGTTGCCTAAACCGTAATAAAATAGAAATTAAATCACCCTGTATTGCTGGACCGACCATTTGAAGGTCATTGAGTGACGTACCTGAACTAGACGCTGCGCTCGCGTCGTAAACAACCCTTAATTTTGTTGTTGTACTGTGCTCGCGAAAAACACCATGATGTGGCAAGAAATTATGCGGTGTACCATAGGCAGCTACTTTAGTCATGTGTCCCAGATTCTCGTACTCATGAATAAAGTCGCTGTATAATTTTTTAAAATTGGGTGAACGCTCCAAACGTTTTTCAAGCGATAGAAAACGGCGTGCCGCTTGAGAGAACGTTTCACCTAAAAGGTCAGGTGACTGTTTTAAGGGCATGCTAACACAGAACCTCCCGTCACTGTTGCGCGTGGTACAGCGAACAAAGTGTTCCTCGCAAGCCTTTTCTTCGTCGGTGAATGCGTCCCGAGCAATCGGCAGCTCCTTGATCTCCCAAAACTTGCGTAATAAAGTGTCAACTGTGTGCGTAAAGTTGCACTGGATGTGGCCGTCAATGTGTGCGTTTAAATTGACAGGTCCACTAATAAGCCAACCAAGCTTAGTATTTAATAAGTAAGGACCGTTGCGTAACCTTATCTTACCCTGTGTAAGTAGATCCCAAAACTTGTCGGCACCTATTAAAATGTCGATATTTTGTAAATCTAAAAATTGCGGATCAGCCAATTGTATATTATCCGGAATACAGAAACTTGCGCGTTTTTCATATACAATTGGCAACGTAGAAGTAATTTGCGGTAATACAAAGCAATGTAAGTTCATAGTGTAGGCATTGATGCGCGATTTAACAGTTATTTCACAGGTTTGCGTACACTGTGTCACTGAGTTACCTACTCCGCGTATTTCGTGAGTGGACTGTATTAATTGTGCGCCTAATAAGTTTGCGAATGATTGAGTAATAAAGCATCGTTGGCTGCCATTGTCGAGCAATACGCGCGCAGTGTGGCAAATATTTTGTTTATCAGTCACTTCAACAAGGGCAGTCGACAACAGGACCGGTTTTAAAGTAGAAGACTTTGTGCACGGCGCAGGAATGTACGGATGCGCATGCGCATTGATCGACATTGCAGCAGTGGACGTAGAGGGGACGGGGGCGCGCGCGGGGACTGAGACGGCACTTGTATCGCCCGGAGGATGAATAATAGAATTATGTTTTCTATTGCACCGGCGGCACGGCCCGAATAGGCACGATTCCACTGTATGACCTGCGCGCAAGCAATTCTCACACAGATTGTTGTCTTTAACCAGTTTTAATTTAGATTCGAAGCTGATGTCAAGAAATTTGGCACAGGAATAAAGTGGATGATTTAATTTGCACATAGGGCACGTAAACTTCGGCATGTGTTGCGACTTTTGAGCATTGTTAGTGGACAGGTTACAGTGCACTTTGTGATTATGGTTAACGTTAGAAGTGTTGTGTTTTTTGTTAACCTCGTATTTATCGCGCGTCGCACTTTGCGACGCCGACGCCTGCAACGTTTCTAACACGTCCGCTCGGCCCTTTAAGAACTTCATCAAATCATCCAGTTTAATTCTCATATTGGAATCATCGCGAGTTAAGCTGCATTTAGATTGTTCCCACTCGCGTTCAGTGGTTTTATCCAGCTTCGAGACAATAATATAGATAATTAAGGTATCCCAAGACGATGTAGGTTCACCTAGAATCTTTAAAGCGCGTAAATTCTTATGTGTAGTGTCGATTAACTTCCTAATCAATAAGTGGGACTCCTTAACCAGTGGCTGAATCGAAAATAATGATTTGACATGATTGTGGGTTAATAGGCGGTGGTTATTGTAGCGATTAAGAAGGAGCTCCCACGCCACTGTGTAGTTGTCAGCTGTGAGCTCAAGGGAATCAATTACCAGTGTAGCACTGCCTAATAACGATGACTTTAGGTAGTGGAACTTTTGAACATCGCACAAATCAGTGGAATTGTGAACAAGTGATAGATAAGTGTCCCTGAACTCGAGCCAATTTTCATACGAACCGTCATATGTGGGCATAGGTATCGTAGGCAATTTTATTGATTTTAAATGACTACTGGAACTTGTGGAGCTTTCATTTATCACGACGTTACTGGTAAGCATAGACTCAGCCCGAGCTAGTGCACCGTAGTAACCGTTTTCAAATAGTTCTCGTTCCGTTAACTGATCTTCGAGGTTTGATTCAAGAACATTTGCCTCGATGCTGCTTTGAAGGTGGTTAAATTCGGTGAACAAGCTCGCGGCACCCTGTTTGCGTAACTTTAAGTCTATGCGACACTGAGCACTTAGACTAGTAGTGTCACTAAAACTATTAAGGTGGTTCGAGAACTTTGTCAGTCTAGCCTTAAGAATGCCGCGTTTTTTAATGAGGTCACGAACTAATTTCTCACAACTTTCGTCGCAAATGCTTCTATAAGGAGACTTATCACGAGGCGGTTCTAGGCCCATTTCGGTTTTAGTGAAAAGCTGGAGTACTCACGTGAACTTTGAACCTTGCAGCAGATATAGCTCGCGCTAGCGGCTACGCGGGCGGTTAATGGTTCACTTAGGAGAACTTTATTGCGGTAGCTTACTGAAATTGAAATAATCACAACGTTAGGACAAGGATTTTGGAAAAGGATGGCTGGCCGACCGTACCGAGACTTGCGCGTTTCGTGTCGATTAGATGTCCAGTTCTAGTCCAAATCTCCTGATTCTCTCCCAACTGCGTGTCCTTGGGGGTCCTTAGAGTGCTGCATACGCTCCTTATCCATCCAACAAGAAATTACCGTTGCGTGCGTCGTCAAATAGGTATTTGATTTATCCAAAGGTACTGCTTCTCGTAATAATCGGCGAAGAAGGATCAATTTATGTTGAGTATTTGGCGTTATAATTTTGCGTTTAATTATTTTTGGTAGTTCCGGGATGGTGAAATAAAAGCTCTGGTAACGTGTGTTAGCTTCAATACTTATTTTCGAACAGAAAAAAATACATGACTCGAGGACAGGGGTAGAAGGGTACAAAAAATGTGACGTAGCCGTGTGACGTGGTAGTACCACGACACGATACAGTTGTAGTCCCATGGATCATCGTCAGATGGCGCTAGAAGTCTGAACAATCATTTTTAACATAGTTATTCAAAATATCAGTTTTTGTTGGCGATTTTCTAAAAGTTTTCACAATCCGTCTGATTTTTTCTATAATTTCTTTATAAACTGCAGGAGCTACAGGTTTTTGTGCAGTTGTTTCAATTTCAAAACCACCTTCTTCACCACTTTCATCATCAGTATCATCAATGTTCTGATGAATTTCGTTTTCATCTCCAGAATCATCTCTCTGGTGCTGCTGACTCTGATCTCTCTCTAATGTGGTTTCATTTTTGTAAAGCACATCGACTATCGCTAAATGTATCCCGTGTGCTAAACATAGCTGGTGATAGGTTTTAGCTTGTCTGCCTAAAGCTGTCATGACACTGGCGGCATCAGTCGTCAAACATATAATGTCTGTATCAAGTGACAAATTGAATGCGTTTAATTTATTTCTTAAAATATGCAGGCAGTGCATAGCTGTGCCTCGTTCTAAAATTCGCACAAGCCCTAAATTTTTATACCCTGAGTTGTTGGCGAAATATGGGGAAAACAAATTTATATTCATGTAACGCCGATTACGATTCGATGTCCACTCGTCCAAGCTAACGGCAAATTTTACTTCTTGTAACTTGAGTTCTTCAATTTCTTTTATCATTGTATTCCTTATTTCATTATTTGCTTTTAAAACATTAGCCTTAATAGAGTTTGCTGAACTGGGCAATTTATGCCCACTGTTGTGAAAGAGCTTTCTAAGTTCTTCAGAAGTACAAAATGTCTTAAAAGGCAATCCATCCAGAGCGGCCATTTTAGCGACTATGTGTTCTACAGAATTATAATTTTGAACATATTCGGTCATTAGTTTTTGTTTTTTTCGAGATTGCTTAGTAAAATCCACCTGGCTCAGGGGCTCTGTTACATTTTGGCTAGATGTCCTGCTTGTACTTGGTAATGAGGCTATCGTTTGGGAAGGCGTCTTAGATTTTTTACCATCTTCCTTCAAAAGTTTCAACTCAACGGCATGGATAGATCGCAAATGGTTACGCAAACTCGAAGTAGAACTTCCCGCCGTTTTCAGTATTTGGTTACATGACTTGCATTTGGCTGTATTTTTGTCACTGGCTTGCCAGAAGTAATGCCACACTGAAGACTTATCGTCGGCTGATTTTGAGTGCTTCACGTATTTTATTTCGGTTTTCTCCATTGTAGTATATCTAAAACAAAAGATACATACTTAGAATAAGAGATATAAAATCACAATAATTTCTTACGTTTTCGAGACTTCTAGCTTGACCTTGAAATAAAACAATCTCACGGGCATGAACATGAGACCAGAAAAGGGCTCCAATTGTCGAGATTTAAATTTGTTACAATACAAGCGATACAAACCGTTTGATTTTTTTAATTTTTATAAACAAACAAGAATTTTACACTATAAACTATAAACATAACAAAAACAACATAAACAAACATAATAATTCCTTTACTCACCGTTTTCGTTTAGTGTTCGAAAACAAATCCGCCACGCCACGCAAACGCAACGAACGCAACGTCTACCTTCCCACTAACGTGAACGAACACTGATAAATTCACTTGCGAGTGTACGCCGCATGCGGCATCTTTTGTTTACGCGGCGGCATCCTTTGACAAGAGGCGGCGCGTGCCAAAGCGGCGCGATACAAAGGCGACCGTTTCTAAGCGAATGGACTTTAGGTAACTGTGTTAGAAACATAAACAAAACCGAAACCGAAAAACCCGGGTTTTCTCTACTTGAAAACCGGGTTCTAAACTTGACGGTTACTCGGTTTTTTCGGTTAACCGGTTTGCATGCCCTAATCACGATTGTACCCGCGATCGGGGCGGGTCACTAGTTAATATATATACTCCCATCTGTTACTTGGCGATGACAAAGATTATAATGTTAGGTAATAATTCGTAAATTTCATTCAATTTTCGTCAGACTGGGAAACTGACTCTGCTAATGATGAATAAATTATTGAAATGCATGCATTTCATTTTAATAGCGTTACATTTTCCAACATTTTTATACTAGTATTGCTGCTTTTAGTACTAGGAATGTATACTATTCGTGAAAGTATCGATAGTTTGCATAACAATAGGGACATCTCTAGTTACGTCAGGTTGACAACTCTCATTTTTATCACCTTAAATTAAATTAGGTATAATAACCTTGTTGGATTAGGGGATTTCCCTCGAAGTAGTGTGCATGCGTAACGTAATTTAAAAAGACGCCTAGTTCTATTCTATGAGTTAAGCAACTCCGCTTTTTCAGCTTTCCAAATGTAACTTGTACTACTTCTCTCGTGTCCGTTGTAATAATTGAGTGAATAATGTAAAAATGAACCTCTCAAAAAGAAAAAGTATTCTTAAAATATCGTACGCAATGGGAATGTAATGACGAAAACTAAAGATGGTTTTAACAGTCAGTGGATGTGAAACAAGGGTGATGTGTATTCCTTATGCGACAGATTTTAACGTTAAAATACTTAAAATCTCAGATTTTACGGGAACAAAACGACATGTGCCGAATATTCTATCCGAGACAAAATTCTACATGAAATTATTAATAGATTCAGGCGTTACTTTGCGGAGGTCCATATCAACAAACTGGAACAAATTACCTTGCTACTCCGCGAAACCAGTGCCGGGCTCGTGCAAAATAGCTGCGTCTGTGCGACACATATATGTTCATGCAAAAACCCACCCTCCTCCGCTTCCACACGAAACAACATATATTGACTATAACTAAGGTAAATAATAAGCATCAGTTCCACATTTATAGTAAGCCTACGCAGACCAATACAGTTATTCCAGCTTCTTCTAATCACCCTTGGCAACATAAACTGGCTGCTTTCCATTGTTACATACATAGATTGCTAACACTACCTCTTTCTAGGGAAGATTTTGATTTAGAGTTGAAGACCATACATATGATTGCAAATTCAAATGGCTACACTGAGACAATGGTAAATAGTCTGGTTAAAAAGAAACAGAGGCGTATAGCTGATAGCATGTTATATAGCGGCCCGTCTACTGAACCTACTAACAAATATAAAGCAAGTTTGTATTAGTTACGTTGGCCCTTTGTCAGATAAAATGTATAATATTTTAAAATCAAAGGAAATAAATGTTGCTTTTAAGACTAATAATTCTTTGTATTCTAGACTATGTAATGGTAAGGATAAAGTAGAAAGAGGGAGTAGATCAGGAGTATATAAGCTCACTTGTGACGATTGTAGTAGCGTTTATATAGGACAAACCGGTCGTAGTTTTAATATTAGATATAAGGAGCATGTTTCATCTTATAGGCATAAGCACGCGGAGAAGTCCAATTTTGCAAAACATTTGATAGACACAGATTATCAGATGCTCATTCTTATGAAATATTACATTTTTGCAAAAAGGGATTTCGTCTGAATGTTTTGGAGCATTTGGAAATAGTTAGGTACAACAACGCGGGATCTATTGTCAATGAACAGGTTAATTTTCCTTCTTCTCCTTTATTGCGGGTATGCTTAAATTCTGTCTTTAACAATGGGGGTAGCTGAGATTGAGATAAATTATGTGGGTAGTTTGTGATAATATAAGGGGATACTTTTGTTTTTATTTTTAAATTTTGAGGGTAGGCTTTGAGAAAAATAATAAGGTTAGTAGTGCAAAAATGTTGGCGGTAGGCGGGATTTAAGAAAAATGTTTTAGTTTGTCAGTACGCCATTCGTTCAAGTAGCGAACGGTCGTACGGGTCGATTTTGATGATGCCTCGTATAGAGGCGAAACGCGCGTCGATCGTGTAGTTTTAGTGTTTAGTGGTGGTGGTGTGTAGTTGAGTCTGTGTGATATATGTTGTTTCGTGTGGAAGCGGAGGAGGGTGGGTTTTTGCATTAACATATATTTGTCGCACAGACGCAGCTATTTTGCACGAGCCCGGCACTGGTTTCGCGGAGTAGCAAGGTAATTTGTTCCAGTTTGTGTACATGAAATTGGAAAGACACAAATTACGTAACCCTGAAAATCTTGAAGCAGGAATTCAAGGCCCCCAATTCTGGCGTTTATCGAGATTCATCTCCCATTCGAGATATGTCAAAATATTACTGACTTTAAAAGGATCTGACAGCTCTTTTGACATAATCTCGCGTGTGACTTCATCTCAACTAACGCGAAAATTGCACCGAGAATTGTTGCGAGAACCCTCGACTTCGACATCAACAACATCAGCTGTTATTATTGGTTTAGAATAAGATTTTTTTCTTGTTTAGCCAATTTTAGACGCTTTAAGCGAGCATGAAATTCCTGAATCTGGCCACTTTTTGAGTAAGGTTTAGCTACTTGTTCCGAAGGTAAGGTGGCAACACTGGATGTGTTGCATTTGAGGTTATTCCACCAGGCCATAAAATATTGAAAAAAATTAGAGGTTATTGATTTCAGTATGGATTAAAAAGTGGATCATTCCGTAGTATTTTACGTTCAAAAGTTGGAAATCAATGCTTCATCGCGTCCGTCAGAGTTTCAAGAGCTTCCACACTTTCAGAACGTAACTGCTGTGAGAAAAATTGTGACGTTTTGACAAGAAATAAAAGCGAACGAAGACATAAACAAAAATTCGGTTTGAAGGCAAAATACCGGTTGCTACTGGCTCTCATCACTAAGGCGACTCGACGGGTACATAAGCGAGGTCCTAGGCCTCCTGCCTTCTTTTCGATATCGACTTCGGAGACATCACTTTACTTTCATAACCAAAAATATGGGAAATTAATATATTATTATTTATTTAATCTATGGCTGCTTGGCGATTTGGTAAGTGCTTTGCTTTGGAGTCACGTTTCCGTTTCGAGCCACTTTCTGGTAGCATGTGCTTTGCCCTGGTAATTATTTTCAGTGCGAGGCTGCCCAATACCGGCTGACTGAATTGCCGCTTTACTTGTTCGCTCTGCTGCTGAAGGGATTCTGCCTGTCTTTCAAAATATTAAGGCAACAACCGAGTAAGTATTCAGTGCCTTTTGTGTCTGGGGAACGCTCGGCAATGTCTGTCTTACCCTCTTTTTTATTTTATTTCACCCTTAGCAAAGAACATTAAACAGCATAGAAAGCCAAGTCCTTGGTTTTAGAATATAGAGCTAAAAATTATCGCTAGATGACGTTACTTGTCTCACATGAACTAAACATTTGTTGATATCAACTCAATAATGTGTTTTAATGCTCTGATTCATCATATTTGTTTATTTTAAGGGTAAAACTACAAAATTTCATAACATCGCATGTGTAAGACCCAAATTGATTTTCTGCTATTTTTCAGTTTTGGTTCATTAATCACCTAGCACGTTTAGGTAAGCTGGAGGAGCATGCAGTTGTACTCAAGTCCGATAGATGGCGTGCAAATAAACACTGCACGAAACAAAATTCGTAGACTATGAGAAAAAACTTATTAGCGATAAAAAGTTTAATACATAAATAAAATAATAATATCAATGAGTTAATTAATTGAACTAAATATTGTCATGATCAATAGTAAACGCCTAAAGTTATCATTTTAGCAATGCCATGACATCATACGGCTAGTATGAATAAGACGACCAATTTCAACGCATGCAGCAAGTGCGCCATAGCGCAGGGGAATAATGGGTAGACTTTAGAATCGACTGTTCCTGGTTCGATTCCGGAGTAGGGACTTTTTTACTTATTCCATTTATTTACTTTCTCAGAATGTTAAGTAAATTGTTTAAATGAAGATGTTGCTTTAGAAGTAGGTCATTCTGATTTTAGGCGCAAGTTGTGAGTTACCGTGTGTACGTGCGAGAAGTGGTGACAAATATACCCACTGAGATTAAATTGTGCTGAACGAGAAACAATTTTTATAGATTTAAGGACATTATTTCGGATATAATTACCGCCATTATTTAACCTACTGTGCGCACGTAAACATCAGCTCCGTAATAATTTACTTTAAAAAATAATTTTAACGCATATTCAAGTAAGAAAACTGTTTAAATATGTAGAATTTAAAGTTCTATAGTGAATAAAATTGTGATGTACACTATTATCCTAAAATAACAAGTGAAATAGTGAATAATAAGGCCAGCGGCAAACGGTTGGTATTTCAAATTGATATTGTAGCACCACAAACATTACGAACCCCAGAAAAGGTCGATTCGTCGCGAAGCAGGTAGCCGAGCACCACGCGACTGACCGACGCCTTGTTTTAGCATAAATGTCACCACGTGCTAACTTCGCGAACTAAGTGAAGACTGTTGGACTCCTGCGGAGAAACGACGCCACGCCGTAAGTGCGCGTCGTCTCAAAGTCACGTAGGCACCCACGCCATCATATGGTATAAAAGGGCAGACGGGTCATAGTGCAAGGCAGTTGACATCCCAGTCACCTCCAGCAGACACCCTTGCTCAATACGCTCAGTCCCGATCACACGCTGTGTAAACCCTACCAAGGTCTCAGTTCCGATCGCACCCTGTCGTATAGGCATAAGAGTACAGCCACCCTCTTGCTTAGCACGGCTCAGTTCCGATCATACACTGCGTAAACCCTACCAAGGTCGCAGTTCCGATCACACACTGTGTAACACGGTATAAGTAAGGTGGAAGCTATGCTCGGAGTGTAACTCGGTCCCCGCCAATAGTTACTCTATACCATATTCGCCTAGTACGCCGTGTAAGAGTGTAAAGACAATTTATAAACGTTATCGTGTAAATTATAAGTACTTGAACAATCAATCTGTGTTAAAATAAAATAAACAATCTTGTGTGCATTGCTGCGTGTTTACTTGCTGCTCCGTTCTTAACCCAGTTAGCCGGGCTCGAACCCAATCCAACAAGAAGTGCCATTCCAATTGGAAACTCAAAACCAATTGGAAAGGCCTACTCAACGGGTACAACTTACATCTTGAACTCCACAATATGTGATTAGCGACATTTAAACGATATGAAGAAACAAACCAAATATCAAAGTGTAACTAGGAATACTAATAAAGAAGATAAGTCTGCATAAAAGGTACGACCAGCGAGAAGAAATTTAACTTATAACCTCATTACCGTTATAAGAAAAAATTGTTACTAATGCGCAACAATATTTTATTTTTTTATTTAAGCTTTATTGCACAGTTTACAAAACAAATACAATTGGCGGACTTAATGCCAGTAGGCATTCTCTACCAGTCAACCACACTATAAATAAAAAGGGGAAAAGAAAATTTAAAATTACAAAATGAAATCAAGGAATTAGAATTAAAAATTAATAAACAGCCTGGAACTCAGCACTATATACCTGAAAATTATAAGAAAAAGTTGGTAATATACGGATTTACGGAATATTTTAAAGAACCCGAGTCTGCTCTGCACTCTAGAGTAACGGAAATGTTTAGTGATGTGTTACAAATAAACACTCTGGGATATATAGACGATATATACAGAATAGGCCGACGAAATAACAATAACCGCCCATTAGTAGTAGAATTAATCAGTAAGAGGATGGTTAAATATATGCTGCAAAATAGTCAATATTTCCAAGGAACAGGATTGTCTATCTCTGAATTTCTAGATGCTAACGAACGGCAGAGCAGGGCAAGCATGCGAGAGCAGATGTTTTTAGCACGGAAACGGGGCCTTCATGCCATTATTCGTAACAGTCAACTGATTATAGAAGGAAAAAGAATTGATTTGGAAAAAAGAGCAACCGGTATAGACTCTAATAACACTTTTAAAAACATATTAATAAAGCGGATCACTCACGTATTTTTGCGTCGGGAATATTTTTTTTTTAATTTTTTTTTTATTTTTTTTTTTTTTTTTTGGTATTTTTACGTGAGTGATCCGCTTTATTAATATGTCTGAGTCTCACGGTAGTTTCATGTTAAAAATTGCAAAACTTTTAAAATCACTCAAGATGGACAGAACTCGGACCGCAACAATGATACTACACACCATCAGCGCAGTCCTGAAACTACCAGAAAAAACTGTTCATTTCGAAACTAAAGACTCGGACTTTGAAACACTATTTCAAAACTTTCAAAGTTTATATAATAAACAAGTATTTTAGAAGTTTATCTCGATCAGAATAAGACACACCAAGCTATTTGCATCTCTGAAACCTAGTTATCTCGTGAAAAACTAGCCATGGTACAATTTAGTGGCTACAAATTTGCAGCATCTTACTGCAGACAAACCCGAGGAGGCGGCGGCGTCGCCATCCTGGTTCAGGACCTTGTAGAATGTATTCATACTACAGACATCACAGACATGTCAATAGATTATGTCCTAGAAGTATGTGCAACCGAGTTACCGCAAAATAATATTTTATTAATAGTCATGTATTGGAATAGAAGAGAAGAAGAAGTGTTTTATAAACAGCTAAGTAAGATATTTTATAAGAGCTACGTAAATAAAAAAAAATCCAAATATAATGTTGTTACCGGAGGTGACTTTAACATAAATGTACTAAAAAATAACCCCAAATCGAATCAATTTTTAGATTTCATGCTCGAAAACAATTTTAGTCAACATATATCAGTTCCCACACACGTTACACAAACCATATCTACTTGCTTAGATCTAATATTCACAAATTTTAATACAAAAAAATTACGCGCCAAAGTGGAAGAATTAGGTGTTTCAGACCATAGTGGAACAATACTACAACTAAAGCTACCGCAGAAACAGCCACACCAGACCACCTGACACAAAAAAGATTATTTAAACATAGTAATATTGAAAATTTCAAGTCACAATTAAATAAGACAGATTGGCATCATATTTTGGCTCAGAAACGAAATATTAATGAAAATTACGAGATATTTAATGCAATATTAATGGATACGCTAAACAAATGCATACCCAAGAGAAAACTAAAACTAAAAACAAAATATAGTAAAAGCTGATTAACGGCAGGCATAAAGCTCTCATGCAAAAACAAAAGATTGTTAAAAATACTAACGTTTAAATCAAATAACCACATACTTCAGCAATACTATAAAAAATACGAAAAAGTCCTTAAAAAAACAATACACACAGCAAAAAGAAACATTCTAGTAATAAAGTAAAAGCTATGTGGGATGTAGTCAAAGAGCGTACAAACAAAAAACAAAAAACTGAAAAATGTAACATAAAGTTAAAAATAAATAACATTCTATTGTCCGATCTAAAATTAATAGCCAATACTTTTGACAATTTCTTTGCATCAATTGGCACAGGTGAGAGCAGCGCTGCACCATGTGGACGGCCCGTGCTGCATCCTGCTCAGAACTCCATGTATCTCGCTCCGATCGATTACAAAGAAGTACACAACTATATTAGGAATCTAAAAAATAAAAATAGTCACGGTATTGACGAACTTCCCCCCTCCTTAATCAGAAAATGCGCTGATCAACTTGCTCTACCATTCACCATTCTGATAAACCAATCATTTGATGAAGGTGTATTCCCGGAATATATAAAGAAAGCCATAATTAAGCCAATTCATAAAAAAAAACATAAAAACTGATCCCAATAACTACCGCCCCATAGCCATCTTGCCTACTGCGTCCAAACTATTTGAGAAAGCTATGTGCGATCGCGTCTATGGTTTTTGTGAAAAGTATAAAATTTTCTATGAATTCCAAAACGGATTTCGCAAAAATCGTTCCACAACTCTGGCTGTTTACAAATACATTAAAGTTCTAGGTGCAATTAATAACAAAAAGTACGCCGTTGGAATATTACTAGATAAAGTTAAGTATGACATATTATTAAAGAAATTACATGGGATAGGAATACGGGGCATAGCTTTAAAATGGTTTGCCTCTTACCTTGAAGACCGGGAACAATTTACTGAAATAGAACACTTTGATGCTCAGACCGGGGAAATAGTACGTATCCGTTCTGACAGTAAAGTAATGAATAGTTCCAGCCCTCAAGGTAGTGTAATAGGTTGCCTTTTATTCCTAATATATATAAACGACTTACCAAAAGCTATGAAAGAGCCGTGTATCTTGTTTGCTGACGATATCTCCCTCCTTACTACGCCAAAATAATACTATCCTAAATGACAAGTTAAATTCTCTGCTCGATAAAGTCAAAGTCAAAGTCAAAGTCAAAATATTTTATTCAGATTAGGCTTACAGGTAGCACTTATGAATGTCAAAAAATTTACCACCGGTTCGGAAAAACCTCTGATGAGAAGATACCGGCAAGAAACTCAACGAGGTGTAATTTTTTAAATAAATCAAAATTACAATGTTATTTTACATCTCAAATATTCAAAATTTTTACAATTTAACAATTTAACACAGCAGGTGTACAATCTTTGGAGCCAGGGATCGCCAATACAAATCGGGATCATTTCCAAACATCCTTGTCCAAGATATAGTCATTGATTTTATAATACGCCCGAGAAATTAATGTCTTCTTGACAATAGATTTAAATTTTGTATAATTTAGTTCAGTTATGTTTTTTGGGATTTTGTTGTAAAATATTACACAATTTCCCATGAACGACTTATTGGTTTTAGCCAGTCTGTAAGTTGGAACTTTAAGCTTTCCTGTATTTCTAGTAGCCTTTGGCTTATCGACGTTGGTAGGGAAATTGCATATATTTTTCCTAACGTACATGATTATTTCAAAAATATATAGCGACGGTAGGGTTAAGATGTCTATTTCGTTGAAAAATTCCCTTAATGACTCACGAGTATCCATATTATAAACTGCTCTAACTGCCCTTTTTTGCAAAATGAAAACTGACTCAATATCTGCAGCGGATCCCCATAAAATAAGGCCGTACGAAATAATGCTATTAAAATAGGCAAAATAGACCAACCGTGCCGTCGCTACATTGGTTAGCTGCCGAATTTTTCTTACTGCAAAAGCAGCTGAACTCAACCTACTTGCTATCGCTGTGACGTGGGAACCCCACTGCAGTTTAGAATCGAGTGTTATTCCTAAAAACACAGTTGATTTTATGAATTCAATCGTTTGACCATCTAATTTGATATTTGAGACTGAAACTATATTAGTTGAATTTAACAATGAAAATTTAATACATTTAGTTTTTTATTAACTCAAAGAAACAGAAAACACTCAACAATCATCACATAGATAAAAGTCAACTAAACTAAAATAACCCGCCCCTGACCGCTCCCGATCCAAAGGTGCCCACCACACTCGCAGCATTACCGCGCTGAATGGCAATGGCCAGCCTTTGCACCAAGAACGAACCGGAGCGGGAGTCACCGGTTGCCTCCCTGAGCCTACGCCCAATGTCTCCCACGAAACTCTTTGCCTCTGCGCCCCAACTGCCCAAGGTCTCCACCGCTACAGGCACAAAGCAATACAGCGGCTCCAAGGCTGCGTACTTAAGCCTCTTCTTTGCACTGGCGTCTTCCGCAGCTGCTGACGGAGTGTGAACGGTGCGACTCAGGTGGCTGGCGGCAACCGTACTGACGCACGTAGCGTCCCATATCAGACACTTGCCGTTCTTCCAGGGCACCAGAGTCAGCCCGTCCGGCCTCTTTCCATCAGATCTGCACAGACCAGGAGGCTCAAGCACACAGGGCACGTTTGCCGAAATGAGGGCCCTGCGGACAATGTCGTTGAGGGCATGGTGTCGCGGGAACCTCCCTGAGCAACGACGACAACTAAGTGCATGATGGCCATCGGCTTCCACCAAGGAACCGCAGGTGCATACATGGGGTTCACACACCCTGCAGCCCAGACGGAAAGCCACCGCCACCCGCAGAGAGTTTTCATCAAGTAAGGTGCCAGGTGAGGCGAAGGCAGCGCATGCAACCACGCCCCAGATTCAGGTTGCGACACAGCCCGCAATCTGGCCTTATCAACTCCCGTGGCGCCCTCCAAAAGGCGCTCCTGAAGCCGCTCTACACCCACATTATCCCACGCCCGCTGAACGTGCACCGCTTGAGGGTTCGTCGCGCCCGAGTTCTGAGCCGACCACTCCGACAACGCATCTTGTGCGAAAGGAATGCTCCCCCCGTCACCACTAGATTGGAGTAAGACAGTGACCAGGTTCGCAACCCCATGCGCCGACGCTAGAAAAGCCGGCAGGCCCACCTCGCGAGCGCAACGCACACCTAGGCCCCCAGAACGGATTGGAAGGGTCGCCTGAGTCCACTGAGACTCGTCAAGGGAGACATTGAGGACCGATTCCACCACCGATTTTAAGGCACCGTCAAACGAGGAAACCTCCTCTGGACATAGCCAAGTAGGGGTGGTCCTCAGCAGGTAAGTGATCTTCGGGAGTGCAAAGCACATGCGCAACAGGACAATTGCCACGTGCGCGGAAAGTTCCTTCAGGCGATCGTGAGCAGTAAGGAGAAGCTGCCTTCGTGCAGTGATGGCCTCCGGAACCGCACTAAGAAAAACTGGAGATCCCAAAAGATAGAGGTCAGAGGAAGAAAGTACCTTAAGGCCAGGAAGAAGCGTACTAAATCAAGTAAGGTGTATCCGAGCCTTTTCACTGCAGGGGAATACCTCGCACTTCGAGGGATTTACCTCTAGACCCAAGTCTTTGAGGCGGGGAACAAGAGCCTCAAGATCCTGTAACACGTCCTCCGGCTTGCCCCCGATAGTGCCATCGTCGAGATACCACACGTTTAAAGCAGATTTGAGCTCGAGAATCGCTTTGTGAATGGATAAGCTAAAAACGAGCGGTCCGAGTGGATCCCCCTGTTGGGCTCCCACCCTTGAAAGAATGAGACTATCATCGAAAAAGAGATTAGACGGATATGCATATATTCAGCCATTTCCTCTCTGACGGCGCGGCAAGCTAGTTTGGCAGTCAAACGGCGAAAAACGCTACCAACCGCGATGGGTCTTACGCCCCCATCCTTCTTAGCCAATGCAAAGAGCGAGGCGCCGTAAAGGTAAGGACACACCAACGGGTTCAGCCGACCACTGAGCAAAAAGTTTGCCAGCCTAGTCAAGCACTCCAAAAGGCGCTTTCCGTTCCCCCCTGCCGACACAGAAGTCAACTCCTTAAGGTGCCCCGGCCGGATCCCGTCCAAGCCGGCTGCTGAACCAGTACAAAATGAACCAAGCGCCGCCACCACGTCCTCCACTGTACATGACACCGCAGCAAAGGAAGCATCCGGTTCAGGAGGAAAATTTAGAGGACGTGACGGGCCCGGGTGTTTAAGCTGCAAAGCAGCCAGTGTGTCTAGATCCCGCCGTGCAAACGAGTCATTAGACATCAAAAGACGTACCGCCCCTCTCAAGTCTCCCTCAAAAACCTTAGATTCAATAATTTTCTCAATGGAGTGAGAGTTAGGGCTCCCTCACGTCGTGGCCACATCGACATCATGACAGTTCCCCGAAGCCATAACATTAGCTTTAACTTTAGACGTCACATTCCCGGGTGACTCCCTCGCCGGAACCCTTAAAGCTGTATAGGCGAAAGACAGAAGAGCACTCCACTCATCAACTCCGTTGGCGGTCACACACGAATCTACAATTTCACAGAGCCTTCCGGCCGCCTGATTCCGGGCCCCCTTAGGTATGTGCCGGAGAACTGGTATACACACCCTGAAATGAGCGAGCCTGTCCAGGGAACCTCGGGCCGGCGCAGGTGCTGACGACACTGACCTCGCCACAGGGACAGGAACCGTGTCGGCCAGAGAGACCTGGGAACCCGCACCTGAACCCTGCACAACCTTATGCATGCGTCCGGTATGTACCTTCAGGCCATGCTCAGAGAAAGTACGTGCAGACCCCGGGCAGCGGGGACACTTTAATTGCGTAGGCATTAAACTCATAATGGATATAAACAAGAAAGGCAACCCAAAAATTAATAAATTGAACCACAAGATAATTAATCCACAAAGAGAACACTAAAAATAGAAATAAATTAACACAAAAAGAAAAACTCATCAATGTCAGACAAAAAGAACATGAAAAATTACCTATTATAGTCAGTAGGTACATTAAAATTACAATTACAAAGTAATATACTCAATTGCTAAATCAATATATTAATAAGATTATAAATTATTTAATAATACTAGTCATTTGAACAATAATTTAATTAATCATTCGAAGAGAAAAAAGCTCAAATATACAATTCCATCAAGGTCAGACACAATGGGTATAAAATTACCTTTAATAATCAATAAAACTTACGAAAGTAAAATAATAATAGAAATATGTCAAAAAATGTAAACTTAAATCGTTGGTAAACTCGGTCCGCGTCGTATCCGACCGTCCTTACAGGTCCCGCCCTCTGTGGATCTCCGCCGAAACTCAATGGACCACACGCGCCGTAACTCCTCTGTGACTTCGCAGCGCACGCGCAGCGATCAATCCGCAGGCCTTCCGAGAAGCAAATCAGCGCGGCGCCCGGGGGATAGATGGCGCCACTAGTGTGATCAAGCTAGGAATTATTTTCTAAATAGGTGTATTCAAAATTCCCCCTCCTTTTACGAACTTTTATCACACTATGACTCTAGCACTTTTCACACAAAATCTGCTCGATCCCAGGGAACCGGGATGACAGAGCCGGCACGAAGACTTTCGAGAAAAGAGACTCCTCCGGGATCCAGTCGGTTTGTAGTCTTGTCTCCGCCCGAAGTGACGAGATAACACGGGAGATCCTCTGTTGCGGCCGAACCGTCGTATTTTTTCAGGATTAGAGGAAGGATGCTCCAAAAAAATAATTAAAATGTAAATAAAACACAGAGGCATAACATTTTTTTTTTTATACATTTAGTTATATTAGGATTTAATACTAAGTTGTTGGCAGCAAACCATTCAGATACCTTGGACAGGGTGTCGTTGGGTTCAATGAATTCAGTATCTTTCCTATTAACCTTGAAGAGTAAAGAAGTGTCGTCAGCAAACATGACGATGCCTGATCTTCGGCTCACCATATATGTAAGGTCATTTACATAAACAAGGTACAGGAATGGAGCAAGAATTGATCCTTGAGGCACTCCCATCTCGACCACAGATCCCGATGATATTGCTCCATTTATCGCTACCTTCTGATTTCTCTGCACTAGGTAAGACTAGATCTAAAGAGATGCCACGAATGCCATAGAAATTTAATTTACAAATTAAGGTGTCATGGTCTACACAATCAAATGCTTTGGAAAGGTCGCAAAAGACACCTATGGCGTCATGCGACTCTTCCCAAGCTTGCAAAATAAATTTAATCAAACTGTGACCTGCATCTGTAGTAGATCTACCCTTAGTGAATCCAAATTGCTGCGAATGTAAGATTTTATTTGTATTGAAATGAGAAATCATTTGCGTTAGCATTATTTTTTCGAATATTTTGCTAAACGCTGGTAGAATGGACACTGGGCGATAATCAGAAGGATTATCCTTATTACCTGATTTAAAGATAGGAACTACTTTACTACATTTCATTAGATTGGGGAATACGCCTACGTCTATACAGTTATTAAAAATGGTAGCCAGAGTTGGCGCAATGACGTCCAAGATGGCATGTAAAACCTTGACTGATACGCCCCACAAGTCTTCCGTCCTTTTTATTTTTAATGATTTAAAGGATTTAAGAATATCGAAAGGAGAGACTTTTGTAAATTTGAATTGACTAATGTTTTGGATACTAACATTTTGTTCAAATAGGGCTTCAGCGAATTTTGAAGAGGACGTGAGACACTTTGTCGTTTTGGCGGGAATTTCTGAGAAGTATGTATTAAATTCGTCAGCTACTTTAACGGCGTCCGTTATTATAGTATTATTTATTTTTAGTGAAATAGATGAGTCTGTGTTTTTTCGTCGGCCTGTTTTGGTATTTATTATTTTCCAAACTGTTTCAACTTTATCATTTTATTTTATTATTTACGTGTGCTGCTTTTGCTTTATTACATACGATTTTAAATAATTTTGAATAATCCCTAACGTATTGGTGGAAGCGTTCGTCAGTAGTACAGGATTTTCTATCATACAGCTCATATAAGACGTTCCTACTCTTTCTTATTCCAGTCGTAGCCCATTCATTAAATGTTAATTTACTTCCTACCTTAATACGTTTTTTAGCACAAGTTTTATCTAATTCTTTACACACGGTATTTAGGAGTATTTTGAAATGTTTATTGGGTTCGTTTGAGATTACTTCTAGATTGGTAATTTTTTACGCGATGTTGGTTTTGAGACGATCAAGTCTATGTTTATCTAACGGTCTAACTTCTATGATTGAATCTGTACTGCCCTTGGCCCGAGGCAGCTTTACTAATTGCGCTTTATGGTCCGAGCGAGCGAGCTTTCTGTAAATATCTACAATTTAAACAAATGTTATCTATGCATAGCTACTAATTGGATGAACGACCATAACCTGGAAATCAATTACACAAAAACTAAAATCATGACTTACCATCCTTACCAAAAAGCCACGTTAGATATAATTTTATCCACAAAAATATACAGTTAGAGGTTGTCAATGAATTCACTTTACTTGGTTTAGTTATAAATACCCACCTAAATTGGAAATCGCATGTTAAGAAAATACGGGCCAAAATGTCTAGTTTCGCGTACGCCCTCCGGGAAATAAAGAAGACCACCGACTTGCACACTGCACTCGACAATTTTATAGTGCCAACCAAACTATGATACTTTTGTGTGTCATTTCACTTTTTCATTCATCAGATTTTTATATTACATATCTTCTTTTAAAGATAAGCTAGCATTTGAAAAAATCAGTAGACTTTTAGTTAAAATCAGTAGATCAGTAGAATTATGGAAAAATCAGTGAATCCCCCGAAAAATCAGGAGATCTGGCAACACTGGCCGCGACTGACGGCCGCCTTAGCAGCCTTGGCGGCCGTGTTGAGCGTGCGTCTGTGTGCGTGCGTCGGTTTCGAGCGTTTGTACGTAGATTCCTTACTGGTTATATCTATACTGTGACATTGGCGTCAACCTTGGCCTAATTTCATAAACGTGACAGGCGACAGGTGACGCTGTACATCCTTTCCTTGTTCCTTATCAGTCACCGGGCGTTTATACGATAGATTGCAGCTGTGGTAGTTCTTACATTGGACAGACGAAGCGAACTATAGCGGAAAGGGTCAATGAACATATCGCAGCTGCCAAAAATCGCCAGGTGAACAAATCCGCTATTGCCGAGCATTTGCTGAAATCGGGACCAAACCATTGGATTGAGCTTCATAACCCTAAAATCCTCTCTACAGAACGACATTATTATCCTAGAATAGTACGTGAAGCGGTTGAAATTAAAAAGTACAAAAATTTCAACCGGGAAGACGGATATAAACTCTCTTCATCATGGAATCCTGTAATCAGCAAGTATAAGCGTCGAGATATATCTTCGGATAAATCGTCGGACATTGTGAGCATTGTGTGTCGGTGTAGTGATATGCCGGTGGAAAATAAACAAGACAAAGTGCGGGTAGTTCGTAAAAGTCGCGCGGCTAAACAGAAGTAATACCCTCCACTTCAGTCTACTCGTGACCACGGCCATTGAAACATGGCCGAAACGTCGAGGTAAATCAACAATATATTTCTATCGCGCTTAAGTCCCGATAATGTTATAAATAGACGCTGTACATTACTGTGTCGACAAGTAACGCTACAGACTTAATATCATCGTGGGCAAGCAATGTATAACGAATCGTCACTGTCACCTGTCGCGTTTATAATATTTGGCCCTGTATTCGCATGTCGAGCCATTTATCGGATGCCATGAAGGTTATTTAGTATGATTCTGGTATGATACTATGCATTAAGTAGTTATGATATCGTTGTGTATGAAAAGAAAAAAAGATGCTTATTTCGAAAGCTATTTTACTACTTTCTTCCTTTACATAGCGATTAAGACGAAGTTATCCGAATAAAATAAAAATATTCCGACGAATTGAGAACTTCCTCCTTTTTTAAAGTCAGTAAAAAAAAAACACGGCGACTCACAGTGTAATATATATAAACCCTGATTTTATTTCATCTCTTGTTTTTAAATATACTATAGTATACAGTCTTATGTTTTCGCGACTTGTAGACATTGAAATAAAACAATTTATACGGTTTATATCGCGTGTATTGTAACGAATCTAATTCCCGACGTTTCGAGCCCTTTACAGGTCCCATGTTCACGGGCAGACTGACAAAAAATTTTAGCTGGAGGGGGTAGCAATGGGATCTCCAGTTTCTCCTGTGGTCGCTGACATATTCATGGAAGACTTCGAAAGGAGAGCACTATCATTGGCCCCGGTCAGGCCGAAGATATTCAAGCGGTACGTAGATGATACATTCACAGTGCTTCCTAGGGACAGTGTTTCAGCATTTCTAGACCATCTGAATTCAATCAACAGTAAAATCCAGTTCACCATGGAGCTAGAACACAATAATAGTTTGGCTTTCTTAGACATTTTAATGATTAGGAATCCTGATAATTCGTTAGCCCATACTGTGTATAGAAAGGCAACACATACAGATAGGTACCTTAATGGTAAGTCCCACCATCATCCGAGCCAGTTACTTGCCGTAGGCAAATCTTTGTTTCAGAGAGCACGGGGTGTCTGTGATGACCAACACCTAGCGGGCGAACTGCAGCATGTTAAGCGCGCTCTGCGGGCGAACAAGCTTAAAACCCCACGCCTCAGTCACAGACGCCGTGTGAAGCCACCAACAGTCGAGCGTAGACCTGCGGTCCTCCCCTATGTACAGGGGGTCACAGATAAAATAGGGAACGTTTTGAGACGGGCTTCAATTAAAACTTACTTTAAGCCGCTGAAGAAGATGACCCAGTATCTGCGACCTTTGAAGTCCAACATTCCCCTACAGGAAGCGGGTGTTTATAAGCTAGACTGTGAGTGTGGACTCTCTTACATTGGTCAAACAAAGAGAAGCATTTCTACTCGGGTAAAGGAGCATGTTGCGGATGTCAAGTATAGTCGGGCCAACAAGTCTGCAGTCTGTGAGCATGTCATGGACAAGCCAAATCACGCGATTAAGTTCGATCAACCTCAAGTTCTCGCTAGGGAAAACCGTTATTTCCCAAGAATGCTACGCGAGGCAATTGAAATTAAGAAATACCCAAATTTCAATAGAGAGGATGGCTTGTCAGTACCACCAGCCTGGGACCCAGTACTACAGTTGGTTAAATCTCAGGCTCGACATTAGATTGTATGACTGTTGGTATTTTTATTTTTTATTTTTGTATTCTAAACATTCAATTACCATTTCTGTAATTTTATCACTATTTTTATGTAACTTCTTGTTTGTAAAAAACTTTTTTAAATTAATTGGTTGAAAAAAGGCTTAATGCTGAGTTTCTTGCGGCGCATTCTTTTCAGCAGATGCCACTTCCGAAGCGCTGGTAGAGTCTGTAGTCTTATTGCGTTAATTGGAACGATTTCATATTTAGTTTTTTAATTTTTTCAATTATTTTTTTAAAATTGGGTAGTTTGTATTCTAAAATTTTTTGTCAGTCTGCCCGTGAACATGGGACCTGTAAAGGGCTCGAAACGTCGGGAATTAGATTCGTTACAATACACGCGATATAAACCGTATAAATTGTTTTATTTCAATACTATAGTATAACCACAACCGAAGCCAGTTGCTGGTTACAGTACGAATGGACCGGCTCGAACGAGGTAGTATCACGCTCCTACAGAGGCTATAGAATACCGACAGAAGGAGTTGTGGTAGAACCACGCTGTCTACGGTAGCCAGTTGCTGGTTACGAAACGAATAGACCGGCTCGACCGGGGTAGTACTAAACTCTTACAGAAAACCAGTGTGAGGTAGTGGCTACAATGTTAAAACTTCACTGAAGCCAGTTGCTAGTTACGGGACGAATGGATCGGCTCGACTAGGGTAGCACCACACTCTTACAGAATACCGGCGTGAGGTAGTAGCTATATCGTTAGAGCCACACTGAAGCCAGTTGCTGGTTATGGGACGAATGGTTCAGCTTGACTAGGGTAGCACCACACTCTTACAGAATACCGGCGTGAGGTAGTAGCTACAGTGTTAAAGGCGCACTGGAGCCAGTTGCTGGTTATGGGACGAATGGGCCCGAATGTCACTATCTCAGTCGAGCCGGCCCATTCGAACTCTATGTGACTAGTAACTACACAGTGTGGATTTACCACTGTAGCTGCTCCTTCACACTGGTATTAAAACAGTGTGGCACTACCCTGGTCGAGCCAGCCTATTCATTTTGCCACCAGCAACTGGCTACTGTGTGGATCTACCACTATTGCTACTACTTCACGCCGGTATTGTAAGTGTGGTACTACCCCGGTCGGGCCAGCCTATTCATTCTGCCACTAGCAACTGGCTACAGTGTGGATCTACCACTATTGCTACTACTTCACGCCGGTATTGTAACAGTGTGGTACTACCCCGGTCGGGCCAGCCTATTAATTCTGCCACCAGCAACTGGCTACAGTGTGGATCTACCACTATTGCTACTACTTCACGCCGGTATTGTAAGTGTGGTACTACCCCGGTCGGGCCAGCCTATTTATTATGCCACCAACAACTGGCTACAGTGTGGATCTACCACTATTGCTACTACTTCACGCCGGTATTGTAAGTGTGGTACTGCCCCGGTCGGGCCAGCCTATTCATTCTGCCACCAGCAACTGGCTACAGAGTAGTAGGGATTCGCCGGTTCTGGATCACTTTTTTTTCGCTCAAAATGGCGGTTTTGGGGGCAAAAAAATCTAAAAAAAAAAAAAAAAAAAAAAAAAAAAAAAAAAAAAAAAAAAAAAAAGGTCAACACCCCATTTAAAGCGATTGGACGGGGTCTCATCACGCTCCGCCCACTCCTTCACGTATATATGTACTTCCATTGCAACATAATACCAACACTTAATCACATACTCATAAAAGGATAGAGACCCTTTCCTTTGTTTCCTACTCACCCTTTGTTACGTTCAACTTCTTACCTGCGCCCACTTGGGGGTTCGGTGCCGACCTTTTTTTTCCTGGGTACCTGATCGCCCGCCACGCTCCGTACAAATAAAATACCATGTCTTTTCGTAAGTCCACTTTCAATTCATTATTCTATCAGCACATAAATATCCTATCGCATTATTCGCAGTACACTTTTATTCGTAGCCTATAACTTTTAGGACTATCATAAATCTAACCTAACCTAACCTACATTTTGGAGAAATTCAAACCTAACTTAACCTAACCTCCATTTTGGAGACATTCAAACCTAACCTAACCTACATTTTGGAGAAATTCAAACCTAACTTAACCTAACCTACATTTTGGAGACATTCAAACCTAACCTAACCTACAAATTCAAACCTAACATAACCTAACCTAGGTTTTGGAGAAATTCGCAAGCCATAACTTTCAGGACTATTTTAAATCTAACTTAACCTAACCTACGTTTTGGAGAAATTCGTAAGCCATAACTTTCAGGCCTATCTTAAATCTAACCTAACCTACGTTTTGGAGAATATTGTCACGCTATACTTGGTTTGTACTTTTGATTCGCAACTCGATGTTTCGTGGACATATCTTTTGACAAATTCTTATTTTGCAAACTACTTATTTTATTCTGAATCCATAACTTTCAGGACTATCATAAATCTAACCTAACCTAACCGACGTTTTGGAGAATATTGTTACGCTAAATAGTAAATGGTTTCAGTTAAAAACAAGAATTTTGTTGCTTTATTGCTTTTTACTTCTAACCTTATTAAGTACTCCTTAGAAATACTAGTTTTAACGTGTTTGTTACGCAATTCGATTATTTAAATACTAGTCAAAACTTGTAGGATTGCACTATGTACAAAGGATATTAAGAACGCAGCCTTGTGTTTCGCTTACACAGTAGGTACTATCCTACATTTTGTGGACATATTATATAGCTAAAGTTTATTTTATGAATATACATATAGACAGAGAGTTTACATAATACAGTAAACGGTTTCAGTAGCTTTATTGTTTTCTTTGTATCAAACGCACCACGATCTTTTATTATTTAATTACTTAACATCAATACACTATGCAAAGAGAGCTTTTTGAAAAAATAGCTAGTTTGAACGTGTTCACTAGGCGAACCGTTTACCTGACCATCGTCAATAAGAGGAGCGTTATGTTTTTTTGAGTGTATGTCTTTGAAGATACTGGTTTAAACCTGCTAAATTGCACTACGCATAAAGGACCTCAAGAACGCGGACGGCATTGTATAATTGCTTTATTGTTGTCTTTGTATCAAAAGAACCGCCGCTGTCTTTTGTTATTCAACAAACCGCGTCTGGGGAATACGAGTTTATACCTGTTCAATAAGCGAAGCCCTTCTTTAAAAAAATACCTGTCCCAACTCGTAGGGATTGCGCTGGGTATAAAAGCCCGCCATCACATCTCGGCTTCATTGCGCCCCAAACAATTCTCCGAGCAAGATCTTCCAGTAAGAGAGTCGTGAGTCGTGAAGTTTAGTGCAAGGTTGCTGAAAGCAGTGTTTCGTTGCTGAAATGGATGTAAGTATGTAGTCATAATTTTATGTGTGCCCACTTATTTCAGATTTTGATTGATTGTAACATAACCTTCATCTATGTTTTATGTGTGCCCACTTATTTCAGATTTTGATTGATTGTAATATAACCTTCATCCATTTTTGTGTTTACCATGTAAATCTACTTTGAAGGACCGTTTGAATAACGTTTTTATTTTGTTACAGGAAAACACATTTAAAAATTATTACTATCCCGACGACGAAGCAAGTGATGAAGAAGGAACGTTGGCCTATAAAGTCAAAAAAGCTATTGCTAACACTAACAAGAGGCCTAATAACAGCATAGATGGCTTCTTTGAAAAACGGAAGAAAAGGAAAGTTGCTGTAAAGTCGTCGAGCGTCAGCCAAGCTACTGCGGAAGGCGTGGCTTTTATAAAGTCCAATAAAGACGATGCATCATACGCCTCACATCTTATAAAAATTGAGGTGTATGATGCGCGGAAAATAAAAAATGTTCCGCCAACGGAGCATTGGAAACATGCGGAAGTGCGTGTTAAATACTACGCGCACTCCGAAGAGGATGCTCACGTGGAATCCACAAGAGATGTGATTTACCAAATCACCAAACAGTTAGCGGAAAAAAGTGATTGTGTCAATTACGTTATAGACAATACAAAATAAGTGTAAAAGTAGTTTTAAGATCTTCATTTGTTCCTTTTATCTTTTTTTACTCGATTGTTTGCGTTTTGTTTGTTAATTGCTTTATAACTCGTACCGAACATTTTTCTTTGTATAGCGAACACCTTTTGTATTCTAAGCTTCCTTTCTAGTTATTATTTTTCCGACAAAGAGTCATTGTCTTTCATATTAGATAAGTAACACAAGTTCCAAGCGCCGATGTTCATTGTATAAATAGACCATAGCCCGCATTAAAAAAAAACACATTCTAACGAAGACGTAATAATGGACGGACAGAGCTGCAACTTCTTCGACCAACAACTTGAACAGCTTACTGAAGACCAAAGGCTATACGAACTCTGCGAAAAAGTGGAACAAGAATATTTTAAAACGTAGGTTACTTACCTTTGTTATAATTCTGCTTTTGTTATAATTGTGCTATTGTCATAGATATCCATCCTACTGAATCATGCTTCAACTCATTTGATGCTAATAGTTACCTTTGTTATATTGTGTCATTGTAATGGATACCCATCCTACCGAAACATGTTTCAACTCGTTTTTTGCTAGTTGTAGCTGGTAGGGGTGGATTTTAAGGTATTTAAACCGAATGCCAGTTGCTTCAAATCATTTGTTACTTTTCTCGCGACGGCATAAGACTAGTTCTATTTAAGATGTATTTCAATTTGGATCTATCTCAAAGTGAAATTGCAAGCCTAGATAAATCTTTGATCTTGTCCAAATTCCATAATTTGATACGATTATGGTATTTAAAAAAAGTTTTACCACTTTCGTGGTTAGAGGATACGGAGATTATGCCATATTTCACACCATGCAGTGGACACATCATACACACTCATCAATCTGACACATCCGATGAAATTGATGGTGTACTGCCAATGCAGGCATATTGTTTAAATTGTAGACGAGAAATGAGTTAGTATTAAACTTTTAGGTGTTTTTGTTTATGTTATAATTGTCAATAATTTGTAATATTAATAATTGTTTTATTTTTGCAGATCTTTACAAGTTGGCCGAGGAGGTGTAAATAAAAAAAGATCAGCAATGTCTACCGTGACTGCCGAACCACCAACAAAGAAAAATAAACCTTTGAACAATTCAGCTAGCTACGCTGCTGTGGCAACGTCAACAGTATCAGTTGGACACCAAAACGTGAGTACAGAAAGTAATCACAAAATTGAATGTCCTGTGTGTCACGTGTCAGTATCTAGAAAATATTATTCCAACCACTTGAAAAGTAATACTCATAAAAACAACGTGATAAGTTCTGACAAGGAATTTACAAACGTTCAGTTAATTGAAAGCGCGTTCGGGAATAGAATAGTTACTTACAGAATTTTACCTGATTCCGTTACTACCAATGCATTTGAAACACCAGAATTATTTTTGCATAATATCAAGGGAAAAGTGTTTAAGTTACTAGAACGATCCATAGCAGAACAAACTGTCGTAAAAGTAAATTTCATTCTTAATGCAGACTTTACACAACAAACTAAGCAACTTAATAATGTTTTTGACTTTCAATCGTTAAATTACGTCGTTTGCAAGGGGGACGCCACAGATGGTATTTATGCATCACTTGTAACTGAAATTGTTAACAAAGTAACCAATTTTGAAAAAAAAGACAGCGGATGGAGTTTAGTTAAAATAAAATATTTAGACATGAATATCAATAAATTCAATCCTTTGCGTGGTTCATCTTACATAAACTTACCATTGGATATAAAAAACAAAAAAGCAGTTATCAACGTTAAAAACAAAGACCATGAATGCTTCCGTTGGGCTATACTGTCAGGTTTATATGAGCCAAATAACAACTCTAACAGGGTCTCGTCGTACAAATTGCACAGAAATAAATTGAAATTTGAAAATCTTTCCTTCCCAATAAAAATAAACGATATTCATAAATTCGAGAAAATGAATGATCTAAGCATTAATGTTTTTGGCTTGGAGTACGATTCGAAAAGCAAGCAAAATAAAGTTATTGGTCCGTTACACTTAACGAAAAGTAGGAAAACTATCCATTTAAACTTGCTGTATTTAAATCACGGTACTAAGGGCCATTATTGTTACATAAAAAGTCTATCGCGATTAGTATCAAAACAAATGACGACGTCAGAGCATGCAATCCACTTATGTGATGGTTGTTTAATTTATTTCACTTCACATGAAAAATTGCAGAAACATCAAAAACATGACTGTTTTCATGTATGTACAAACTTACCCTCTGAAAACGATAGTAAAAGAAACTGGTTTAATGAATTAGTTCCCTCTAACCAAATATCATTCAATAACTACGATCGTAAATTGAGGGTCCCATTTGTTATATATGCCGATTTCGAAGCATTTTTAAAACCCATTGAAACTTGTATCAACGATCCGAATAAATCCTCAACAACCAATGTTCAGGAACATGTAATGTACAGTTTTGGATACTATATTAAATGTTCATATGATGACAGTTTATCTGTATATAGAACATACACAGGTCAAAATTGTGCCGAATCATTTATGAAATTATTAAAAAAAGATTTAGAGAACATTTGCAAAAAGAACACTTTTGTAAAATGTCCTTTGCCCTTAACGGAACAAGATAAAGTAACCATAGCACAAAGTGATACCTGTTTCATTTGTGAAAAAAAATTAAATGAAGAATTCATTGTGTCTCATAACCAACATACCGGTGCTTTTGAAGGCGTCGCTCATCCATCCTGTTCTGAGAAATATCGAACCCCTAATTTCTTACCTGTGTTTTTACACAATTTGAGTAGCTATGATGCTCATTTTATTGTACACGGGCTTGGATTTGAAGAGGGGGACATAGAAGTTATCCCACAAAACAAAGAAAAATATATTTCTTTCTCCAAGCAATTTCACATCAATAACCATGTAATGAAATTAAGATTTCTTGATTCCTTAAAATTTATGAGTAGCAGTCTTGATAAGTTAGCCAAAAATTTACTGCCCGATCAGTTTCATGAACTTCGGTTAAATTTTCCATCTGAAGAAGACTTCAAACGCTTAATACGAAAAGGAATATATCCATATGAACATATGACATCTTTTGAATCATTAGAATTGGTTAGTCTTCCCAATCACGATGATTTTTACAGCTCATTAAATGATAACCACATTTCAGAAAATGATTATAAACATGCACGTGACGTATGGAATCACTTTAAATGTAAAAACATGGGGGATTATTCAAATCTTTACTTAAAAACTGATGTTTTGTTGTTAGCAGATGTGTTTGAAAATTTTAGAAATGTTTGTAAAGAAACATATGGATTGGATCCTGCACAATATTACACGGCACCTGGATTAAGTTGGGATGCTATGTTAATGTCTACTAAAATTAATCTAGAACTTCTAACGGACATTGACAAAATTTCTTTTATTGCAAATAACATAAGAGGTGGTATTTCTCAATGTAGTAACAGACATGGGAAAGCTAATAATATATTTATGTCTGAATATGATCCTACGTTACCATCTTCATTTTTGATGTATCTAGATGCAAATAACCTTTACGGTTGGGCAATGTCACAATGCCTTCCCATTGGCAAGTTTGAATGGGTGGATAATAATACCGATTTTAATGTTTCTGATGATGCTGAACACGGATACATTCTAGAAGTTGATTTGGAATACCCAAATAACTTACACGATTTTCATTCTGATTTACCATTCTGCCCAGAAAACGTTTGTTTAGGTGATACCAAAGAAAAAAAGCTGATTCCTAATTTAAATAACAAAGCGAACTATGTGATTCACTATCGAAATCTAAAACAATGTTTAAAATCTGGTTTACGTTTGCTAAAAATTCACAGAATTTTAAAGTTTGAACAAAAGGCATGGTTAAAGACTTACATCGATTTAAATACACACATGCGTTCGTTGGCCAGATCAGAATTTGAAAAAGACTTCTTCAAACTCATGAACAATTCTGTTTTCGGTAAAACTATGGAAAATATAAATAAAAGAGTGAATGTTAAATTACTTAACCACTGGCAAAACCACGGAAAAACTCAAGGAGTTCAATCTTTAATAGCAAGACCTGAATTTCACAGCCTTTCTATATTTTCGGAGAATTTGGTTGCAGTACAGTTGAAAAAAACAAAAGTCTTGTACAACAAACCTATTTATTTAGGATTTTGTATATTAGATTTGTCAAAAACTTTAATGTATGAATTTCACTATGACTTCATGAAAACCAAATATCCAGATAAACTGAAATTGCTTTACACGGACACGGACAGTTTGGTATATCAAATATTTACGGATAACTTTTACGCTGATATACTAATAGATCTAGAATCTTACTTTGATACTTCTGATTATCCTCCTGACAATCAATACGGTTTGCCATTAGTAAATAAAAAGCAATTGGGTTTTTTTAAAGATGAAAATAATGGTAAAATTTTTAAAGAGTTTATTGGCCTTCGATCAAAAATGTATGCAATGGATGTACAAAACGAATTTATAGCAAAAGCAAAAGGAGTTAATAAATGTATTACTAAAAAATTTAACATTGACAATTACAAAACATGTTTGTTCAAAAAAGATAATCTGTTGTGTGAAATGATGCGGTTCAGGTCTATAAAACATGTTATATTTACACAAAAAATAAACAAAATATCTTTATCACACAGTGATACAAAACGATATTTACTAGAAAATTCCACTGACACGCTTGCTTGGGGCCACTACAGAATAAAGGACATTCAGTGTTAATATTACTTTTCTGTACTTGCGATTGTTCCTAAATTCGTAACAAATTTTTTTGTAATTATTGAGTATGGACTGGTAATAAGATAATAGAAAGTTGTAATTTATGTATAATTTAAAAATTTCAGAATGTTTTTAGACATTTTTTTTTTATAAATTTAAGTTTTTTCTTTGTAGTATTATGCATGGACTAGTAATAAGATTACAGAAAGATGTAATTTACTCTTTTTTTTAAATTAAATAAAGTGTTTAGATAAATTTCATGTGTTTTTATTTAAAAATTATTCAGGTGTGACAAAACTATATAACCTTGTTTGGACTTAAAAAAAAATCATTAGTGTTTTAGTACTTTTAGATTCAACACGTATAACAGATTTATATAATGATTCACTTTTGTCACCCTTTTACGGCCATTGTTGCTGGTCCCAGTGGGTGTGGAAAATCAAAATTTGTCACAAACTTTTTAAATGATTGCAAAGTACTATGCGATGTAAATTTTTCGGAAGTTATTTGGTGTTATGATGAAATGCAACCTTTGTACAATCTGGAAAATGTTAATTATAGTCAAGGAATACCTGATATTAACATGTTTGATGGGAAGCAACCTAAACTTCTTATTATCGATGATTTGATGAGGGAGTCAGATGGACGGATCGTTGATATTTTCACGAAGGGTAGTCATCACAGAAACTTAAGCGTGTTTTATATTACACAAAATATATTTCACCAGGGACGAGGTCAACGTGACATCTCGCTAAACACAAGTTACATTGTATATTTTAAAAATCCTAGAGATAAAACTCAAATACGATACTTGTCGCGACAAGTTTATCCTGAAAATTCAAAATTCGTGGATGAAGCCTATAAAGATGCTACTAAGGATGCCCATGGATATCTCATGATTGATCTGAAACAAAATACAGATGACTTATGTCGTTTCAAAACTAAAATATTTCCGTTCGATAAAAATTGCACAGTTTACATTCCTAAAAAAGGATTTAAATATAACAGGAATCAACAAGTTTTAGTCAGTTCTAAATGATGCACTCGAGTGTGAGCACATATAAACACTTACTTGAAGCGTTGCAAGTACTTAAACCAAAATATCGCACGGCTTTACTCAAAGCTTGTGATGATGATGAAATCAATATTATTTGCGAGTGTATTTATAACGTGCTAAAAGGAAAAATTCCATTAGAAAAAAAAGAAAAATCTAAATTAAATAAACACAAGAACATATTACGCAAGCTAGTTTCAAAGGGAAAACAAAAACTAAGAAAAACTATCATCATTCAAAAGGGTGGTGCATTTCTACCTGTTATTTTAGGTGCAGTTTTAAGTGCTTTAATAAACTCTTTATAACCAAAATGGAGAACACAAAAAAAATGCTTTTGGTAGAACAAGATTTTATTGAAAGACTTAAAAATAATGAGCTATCAGAGAACTCATCGTCTCGTCTGGATGGAGAGATGAAAAAAATATTGAAAAGTAAAATGGATGATCGTGAAAAATGGGCATTATATTCCCAAGCACTGCAGCGATTTTTACATTTTGCCGAAGCAGATCGAAAGCCTTTCAAAATACCAATAGTAATGGATGGAGTTGATCACTTAAACAACCTCAACAGTGACTTAGATTCAAAGGTAAAAAAGCAGGAAAATGCAAATAATGACTCAGTCGCAAGCCCAACTTTGCTGGAAGATGATGTTCCTGCTACACCACCACTTAATAAAACGAATCAATACTATCCTGTGGAATTAACTCCATCTCATATCGTACAAGGAATACCGAAATCTTATCGATCGAAAACCCAAACTTTAATGGACATTATTATCCTTAATAAAAAAAAAATTTGGTGGAAGACAGGAGGGGAAGTTGTGTTAAACAATCGAGTGATCCCAAATAGCAATATTGTCGATCTGATAAACGATGTAACAAGACCTCTAAAACGCGCAAAACCAATAGGTTGGGAAGAATTTGCATTGGTTTTAAAAGATATAGGAGTTCCTACATTTTGTATTGGTAATCCTGCTAACTTGGAGTATATGAAGAGAGATTACACCAACGAGTTTCGCGCATCATCATCATCTTCTAAAAATACAAGGGATTCATCATTTAAAGTAAAAAACGCATCTACACCTATTTCTGCTAAAACAATTGAGTCGACCAAAAAGAAATTAGATTGGGAAAAATGGACCCCCTATTAGATATAAATAAGATTTACTACGATGTGTCCAACCCAGCTGGTTACAGTAGTATAGATAAGTTAGCGAAGGAAATGAAAGGTAATATGAGCAAGGAGGAAGTAAAAAAATGGTTACAGTCTCAGGAAACGTATACTTTACATAAACCTGTCCACCGACGATTTACTAGGAATCGATACATCCTATCTAATTATAATGAACTCTGGCAGGCTGATCTCAGTGATATGCGTACTTATAGTCAATATAATGATGGATATAAATATATTCTTTGTGTTATTGATGTTTTTAGTAAATATGCTTTTGCAAGAGCCATGAAAAAGAAGGATTCAGAAACAGTTAAACAATGTTTTGAAAGCATATTTGCAGAAGCCAAATCTACCCCTCGTCACATCCAATCCGATAAAGGCACAGAATTTGTTTCAAAGGTGGTAAGAGACTACTTTAAAAGCAAAAACATTAATTATTACACCACTAATAATCCAGACATTAAAGCAAGTATAGTTGAAAGGTTTCAAAGAACTCTTAAAATGAAAATGTGGCGTTATTTTACTCATAGAAATACTTACAACTACACTAATATATTACAAGATCTTCTTCACTCTTATAACCATAGTTATCATTCTAGTATCAAAATGCGACCAATTGATGTTAATTTTAATAATATCATGACTGTTTGGTGTAACTTATATGATAGAAAAAAAGACAAACAAATTTCATTAGAAACCACACAACTGAATGTAGGTGATCATGTTCGAATAACTAAATATAAACACATATTTCAAAAGGGTTATGAAACTAATTGGAGTGATGAAATTTTTATAATTGATGCAATCATTAGACGATCTCCGAGACTTGTTTATACCTTAAAGGACTTGGATGGTGAACCAATCGTAGGTACATTTTATTCTAAAGAATTACAAAAAACAACTTATCACCCCTCCATGAAGTATAAAATTGATAAAATAATACGCTCTCGGCGTGTTGGTGGCAGAAAGGAAGTGTTAGTGAAGTGGCAAGGTTATCCGAGTAAATTTAATTCTTGGATTCTTGCATCAAACTTAGAAAAAATATGAGTGAAGGAAGTTTTTATATAACTTTGTTAAGCAATAGCTCGACGGCTTATTATACTGATAATACAACAGCACATTTTATGACCAAACTACCTAAGACCGTTAAATTAGAAGGAGAATGGGTTGTTGGTTTAGTGGAATTTCAATACCCACGTTCCATGTACAATGTTCAAGATCAAGAAAATATCATCTATATAAAAAAGAAAGTACGATTACCTAATGACAAGTTTGACAAAATCATAGATATAAAAACTCACATACCTGCTACTACATATGATAGCGTTGACACTTTCCTTGACGCGTTCAATGAAAACCCGCAATTAAAAAATAAGGTGAAATTTAGGTGTGATAAAATATCAAAAATGGTGGCTATAACTGCAACTGAAGATATAACATCTATCATAACATCACCGATACTGAGTTTGCAGTTAGGTTTCAAACCACGATCTAATTTAAAACAAATTTCAATTGGGAAAAATCCAGTAAATTTGTATTTAGGGTTACCATCACAAATATTTGTGTATACCGATATCATTGAACCGCAAGTAGTGGGGGATGTTATAACATCATTGTTGAGAATAATTCCATTGGATCCAACTCAGTTCGTTTATGGAGCTTACAAAATGCATGTCTTCTCACCTGCTCATTATGTACCTGTTTTACGTAGAGAGTTCGATACGATTGAAATAGATATAAGAACGACTACCGGTGCCAGAGTACCATTTCAATTTGGATCTTCTTGTGTGAAGCTACATTTTCAACGAATAAAATGACTCACAAACGATCGTCTGCCTCTTGTCCATATGAACATTATTATTTACATCAAGCTGGCTCTGGTGTAGGAATTGTCTATAAAGGTGTTCCATTTCAACGAGGTCATGGGATTGGAAGCTTTTTGGGTGGGCTATTTAGGTCTGTGATTCCTTTGTTATCCAGTGGTTTTAGGGCTGTAGGGAAAGAAACATTAGATGCGGGGATCGGCCTGCTGTCTGATATGGTAAATTCACGTCCTATGGAGAGTTCGATCAAGTCTCGATTCAAAGATGCAAGTGCTAACTTAAAAAGAAAAGCTGATGAAAAAATTGATTCTCTAATGTCAGGATCTGGGTATAAAATGTCAACTAAAAGACGAGAACGACTCATTCCGTTAAAAGCATCACGACGAAGAGGAAGTAAAAAAATTAAAAAGTATAACGTCGAAGATATATTTTCATATTAAATAATGTCATTCTTACATAATCATTCATGTGAATGTGCAAAATCTGAGTTAGATATATTTGCCCTGCCGTCAACTCAAACCAGTATTGAAAGTGGACAATGGGTTCATTACAAACCGATTTCATCTTTAAACGACGACGGCCCTATAGAATTTCAAGTTCCCGGATCAGGTGATGACTATATTGACTTGTCACATACGTTACTGCATGTCAATGCAAAAGTATTGAATCAGGATGGTACAAATTTAAAAGCAGATGTCCAAGTTTCGCCTGTTAACAATTGGTTGCATTCCCTTTTCAATCAACTAGACATATATTTAAATCAAAAACTCATATCACCTCCGAACAACACATATGCCTATCGTGCTTATTTGGAGAATCTTCTTAACTATGGTCCAGCAGCCAAAGAATCTCATCTAACTTGTGGATTGTGGTACGAAGATACTGCACATCATATGGATGCCGTTGACGCAACGAACAAAGGGTTTCACAAAAGAATGGAATTTGTGAAAGAGAGTAGACAAGTTGAAATGATTGGTCACTTGCATGGTGACATGTTTAACCAAGAGAAATTTTTAATAAATGGCGTAGAAATGCGTGTTAAGTTAGTGCGCTCAAAAGAAACATTTAATCTTATTTGTCATCAAGATAAAAAATTTAAAGTACAAATAATGGATGCTAGTCTTATTATAAGAAGAGCAAGAGTCAACCCTAGCGTTTTGTTAGCCCATCAAAAAGTACTAGCGTCAACAACTGCAAAGTATCCTATAACAAGAGCGGAAGTTAAGGTTCTGACAATACCGGCAGGTGTGCAAGGTAAAACATTAGATAATATATTCCTTGGACAAGTTCCTAAAAGATGTATTGTCGGTTTTGTCTTAAATTCAGCGTTTAACGGTAATTTAGCATTGAATCCTTTCAACTTTCAACATTTTAATATGAATTCATTCAGTTTGTATGTAGACGGTCATGAAATACCTTCTAGAACATTACAACCATCATTTAGCTCTGGTTTAATAGCATCACCATATCACACTTTATTTTCTGGGACTGGCATTCATTTTCACAACGAAGGTAACGCAATAAGTAGAACAAACTACGGAGACGGATATTGTTTGCTATGTTTTGATTTGACTCCTGATTTATCTGCTAGTTCAACGTCACATTGGAATCTCGTCAGACATGGAAGTGTTCGGTTAGAAGTTCGCTTTGATTCGTCTCTAAGTCAAACTGTTAACTGTATTGTATACGCAGAATTTGATAATGTAATTGAAATAAACAAGAATCGTGACGTAACTGTGGATTATAACAGTTAATAAATACTTTGTTTTTAATAAGGATACATCATTTGTTCTTAAACGTTGTTAACAGAATCATTTATAAGCTGCTAAATTTATATTTATCATGGATACAAATGAAATACAGCTCTGTATGAATAAAATAAGTTCCAGTTTTAAATCAAATGTTTTTGCTGCAAACCGATTGCCTATTTGGGTAAATTTACCTGCTTTTATTATAAGCAATTTAGATCCCGACTCAAAACCGGGGTCTCACTGGATAGCTATACACATTGATATTAATGGCATTGGTGAATATTTTGACTCATTTGGTCGAAAACCTACAGGTAGTCATAAGCTATTTTTGAAAAGAAATTCCAGGAGATGGGTTTATAACCACAACTCATTTCAAAATCCTTTTACCTCGGTCTGCGGGGAATATTGTTTAGTCTATCTGTATTTTAAGATTAAAGGAAAAACTATGTGTGACTTGGTAAATGTGTTTACTGAGAGTTCTCTATGTAACGATCTAATTGTAAGAAATATGTTTAAGTCTATTTTTTTGAAATAAACAATTAAATATAAAACAAACTCTTTTATTGTTCTAAGTTAAGTCTACATTTTCGTCAAGGGAAGTGTATTTGTGAATAAAACATAAAAAATGTAACATGGTATTCATTAAAACTTTATTCAAAGTCATGGCTATGGTCTATTTATACAATGAACATCGGCGCTTGGAACTTGTGTTACTTATCTAATATGAAAGACAATGACTCTTTGTCGGAAAAATAATAACTAGAAAGGAAGCTTAGAATACAAAAGGTGTTCGCTATACAAAGAAAAATGTTCGGTACGAGTTATAAAGCAATTAACAAACAAAACGCAAACAATCGAGTAAAAAAAGATAAAAGGAACAAATGAAGATCTTAAAACTACTTTTACACTTATTTTGTATTGTCTATAACGTAATTGACACAATCACTTTTTTCCGCTAACTGTTTGGTGATTTGGTAAATCACATCTCTTGTGGATTCCACGTGAGCATCCTCTTCGGAGTGCGCGTAGTATTTAACACGCACTTCCGCATGTTTCCAATGCTCCGTTGGCGGAACATTTTTTATTTTCCGCGCATCATACACCTCAATTTTTATAAGATGTGAGGCGTATGATGCATCGTCTTTATTGGACTTTATAAAAGCCACGCCTTCCGCAGTAGCTTGGCTGACGCTCGACGACTTTACAGCAACTTTCCTTTTCTTCCGTTTTTCAAAGAAGCCATCTATGCTGTTATTAGGCCTCTTGTTAGTGTTAGCAATAGCTTTTTTGACTTTATAGGCCAACGTTCCTTCTTCATCACTTGCTTCGTCGTCGGGATAGTAATAATTTTTAAATGTGTTTTCCTGTAACAAAATAAAAACGTTATTCAAACGGTCCTTCAAAGTAGATTTACATGGTAAACACAAAAATGGATGAAGGTTATATTACAATCAATCAAAATCTGAAATAAGTGGGCACACATAAAACATAGATGAAGGTTATGTTACAATCAATCAAAATCTGAAATAAGTGGGCACACATAAAATTATGACTACATACTTACATCCATTTCAGCAACGAAACACTGCTTTCAGCAACCTTGCACTAAACTTCACGACTCACGACTCTCTTACTGGAAGATCTTGCTCGGAGAATTGTTTGGGGCGCAATGAAGCCGAGATGTGATGGCGGGCTTTTATACCCAGCGCAATCCCTACGAGTTGGGACAGGTATTTTTTTAAAGAAGGGCTTCGCTTATTGAACAGGTATAAACTCGTATTCCCCAGACGCGGTTTGTTGAATAACAAAAGACAGCGGCGGTTCTTTTGATACAAAGACAACAATAAAGCAATTATACAATGCCGTCCGCGTTCTTGAGGTCCTTTATGCGTAGTGCAATTTAGCAGGTTTAAACCAGTATCTTCAAAGACATACACTCAAAAAAACATAACGCTCCTCTTATTGACGATGGTCAGGTAAACGGTTCGCCTAGTGAACACGTTCAAACTAGCTATTTTTTCAAAAAGCTCTCTTTGCATAGTGTATTGATGTTAAGTAATTAAATAATAAAAGATCGTGGTGCGTTTGATACAAAGAAAACAATAAAGCTACTGAAACCGTTTACTGTATTATGTAAACTCTCTGTCTATATGTATATTCATAAAATAAACTTTAGCTATATAATATGTCCACAAAATGTAGGATAGTACCTACTGTGTAAGCGAAACACAAGGCTGCGTTCTTAATATCCTTTGTACATAGTGCAATCCTACAAGTTTTGACTAGTATTTAAATAATCGAATTGCGTAACAAACACGTTAAAACTAGTATTTCTAAGGAGTACTTAATAAGGTTAGAAGTAAAAAGCAATAAAGCAACAAAATTCTTGTTTTTAACTGAAACCATTTACTATTTAGCGTAACAATATTCTCCAAAACGTCGGTTAGGTTAGGTTAGATTTATGATAGTCCTGAAAGTTATGGATTCAGAATAAAATAAGTAGTTTGCAAAATAAGAATTTGTCAAAAGATATGTCCACGAAACATCGAGTTGCGAATCAAAAGTACAAACCAAGTATAGCGTGACAATATTCTCCAAAACGTAGGTTAGGTTAGATTTAAGATAGGCCTGAAAGTTATGGCTTACGAATTTCTCCAAAACGTAGGTTAGGTTAAGTTAGATTTAAAATAGTCCTGAAAGTTATGGCTTGCGAATTTCTCCAAAACCTAGGTTAGGTTATGTTAGGTTTGAATTTGTAGGTTAGGTTAGGTTTGAATGTCTCCAAAATGTAGGTTAGGTTAAGTTAGGTTTGAATTTCTCCAAAATGTAGGTTAGGTTAGGTTTGAATGTCTCCAAAATGGAGGTTAGGTTAAGTTAGGTTTGAATTTCTCCAAAATGTAGGTTAGGTTAGGTTAGATTTATGATAGTCCTAAAAGTTATAGGCTACGAATAAAAGTGTACTGCGAATAATGCGATAGGATATTTATGTGCTGATAGAATAATGAATTGAAAGTGGACTTACGAAAAGACATGGTATTTTATTTGTACGGAGCGTGGCGGGCGATCAGGTACCCAGGAAAAAAAAGGTCGGCACCGAACCCCCAAGTGGGCGCAGGTAAGAAGTTGAACGTAACAAAGGGTGAGTAGGAAACAAAGGAAAGGGTCTCTATCCTTTTATGAGTATGTGATTAAGTGTTGGTATTATGTTGCAATGGAAGTACATATATACGTGAAGGAGTGGGCGGAGCGTGATGAGACCCCGTCCAATCGCTTTAAATGGGGTGTTGACCTTTTTTTTTTTTTTTTTTTTTTTTTTTTTTTTTTTTTTTTTTTTTTTTAGATTTTTTTGCCCCCAAAACCGCCATTTTGAGCGAAAAAAAAGTGATCCAGAACCGGCGAATCCCTACTACTCTACAGTGTGGATCTACCACTATTGCTACTACTTCACGCCGGTATTGTAAGTGTGGTATTGTTTAAGAGTGAGTTACGATCACAATATGAAAATCTAAAAATTCTGAATTACGTTGTATTATCTTTTTACGCTCAGTAGCTACAATTCATATTTTCAAGGTCTTATTTAAAAAAAAACCGATATCCCTATAAAAACTTTCACCTCCCTGTTTCACCCCTTAAAATGCAAAAATCTAAGAAGAACAGAAACGCATCACTACTTATTTATAATGAGTAGCTAGAATTCCAATTTTCAAGTTCCTAGAAGAAACGTCACCCTCTGTTTCCTCCCTTTAAAAATATCAAGATACAAAAAGTCTGGAACACGTCATTATTTATTTATGCTCAGTAGCAGTAATTCGAATTTTAATTTTTTTTTCCTAATTTCAATGAACAAAGACTTTGATACAAAGTTCCCCGTCCACTTTCCCCTTAAACTTAAAATTTCCATTAAAAAAATCTTAGAATATGCCAACCTTATAATGTTCCAAATTTTAGCTTTCTAGGCTGAACAGTTTTAGCAGCCGGTCGGTCAGTCAGGACAACTTTTATAAGTTTTATTTTATGCGCCGTCGTTACGCGACGTGTACGCGACGTTGTCAGATCGCACGTGTTGTGCAATCTGACAACGTTGCGTAGCAGCTTGGTACCAGCTCTAGAATTCAGAGTTCGAATCCCACTTTTAAAAAATCTAAACAAAAAGATTTTTTTAAAGTGGGATTCGAACTCTGAATCCTAGAGCTTAAGCCTGAAGCTATGCGGATGTCTTAACCATTATGCCAAAGCGTTTTGAACTCGCAGAGCGAAATTTTGAAACTAATCTTTCAATCCACCAATTGAGTTACACTGAGTTTCAATTTACCAACTACTCTATAGATGGCAGCAGCATATGACGCTTTTACCGCCACCTAATATAATAAGTGGAACTAGGAGGTACCGGCAACGATAATAAGTTTTACGCGAGTTTTGAAAAGTGTTCGGAGATGGCTCTCTATGCTGTTTAATGTTCTTTGCCCTTAGCTAATTTCCCCCCTCGCTTTCAGACTACTGTTCAGTCCTTACCTACCCCTGGTTGGTACTGCATGGTTGCTGCTGCCTTCGAGGATTCAAGGAGCCTGGTGTGTGTTGGAGCGTTTAATTGGTGTTGACTGGACTGCGCTGCACTGACATGCTAATCGACTGCTGACTTTCTATAATTAATAGATTCAGGCGTTACTTTGCGGAGGTCCATATCAACAAACTGGAACAACTTACCTTGCCTCAGAGGCGAAACGCGCGTTGATAGTGTAGTTTTAGTGCTTAGTGGTGTTGGTGTGTAGTTGAGTCTGTGTAATATATGTTGTTTCATGTGGAAGCGTAGGAGGGTGGGTTTTTACATGAATATATCGACGCTGGAAAGCGTAACTGCTGTAACCTACAAATTGAAAACTTTATACCAGAGCCAAAAAACTTTTTAAAAATTACTAAAAAACCCTTTTGGCGTTAAGTTACCAATCTTTGGGAAAAGGTGTATTTTTGTTAAGGCTATGATTCTCTTGTGAAGAATATTATCTAAAGTTGTCTGCAGAGATGTTTTTGTGGGTTACAGCATTTGACATTTTATTTTTACTCTGCGAAAACGCTGTAACGTTAATTCACTAATGTATGGAAAAATAGAAAGTACAGTTTTTAGGGATAACATAAATGTCGTAAATTGATACTGTATAATATTTTTGAACTTATAAATAGATGTAAGCTGGTTTAGTTTCCCAAAATGAAAAATGAAATTGAAGTAACCGATTACATCAATTCAATTCATATATATATAAATTAGTGTAATCAGCAATTGATTGAAATGTCAAGGAAAATTAAAATGTTAATTTTTTTTTTGTATTGATCATTATTTATTAATCATAAAAATAATCATTTAAAATCATTCTAATTATTTAAAATCATTTTAAATGAAGTATACTATATTGTTAGAAATAAATTTACACAATTTTTTAACGTATGTAAATAAGAGAATCGGTGACTTCAAAGCATACGCACGCGTGCACACCGCTTTAGCCGGGTACTCATTAGCGAGCTGTAACCGTAAGACTTTGGTTACATGCTAATTCTGGCGTCAGTTCAGTCCATCATTCCGGTATAGTTTTGACTGATGCCAGAATGATGACAAACGGACACGGTAACGATCAGTTCAGACTGACACGACACGAGACAGGTTACACGATAATTCTCTCGTCATTCTGATCAGAATGATGGACTGAACTGACGACAGTATGAGCGTGTAACTGAAGTCTAACCGTTGCATGTACTGTAACCAAAAAACTAACTGACGAGAGAATTATCGTGTAACCTGTCTCGTGTCGTGTCAGTCTGAACTAATCGTAACCGAGTGCATTTGTCATCATTCTGGTATCAGTCAAAACTATACCGGAATGATGGACTGAACTGATGCCAGAATTAGCGTGTAACCGAAGTCATAGTGTGTACATGGTTTGCAAACCTGTTGCGAGCGGTAGGCGTGCGGTCGTCATGAGACTTCTTTCCCGATACATACTACGATTCCACCATCTTCGTGGCTGTTTATGATCATCGAGTAAAGCATCTATAAGTATGCTGTATGCTGCACAAGCGAGAGACACTTCGTCCGACATTGTGTAGTTACAAACCAAAACTGCGGGTAGATCCGGCCTTTCAGGTCACTGGCCTTCTCGTACATGCTAGACCCTTGTTACTGTATCTGTTTGGTTACAGTTACAGCTCGCAAAATGAGTACGATCGGTGAAAGCGTTCCGGCGACGACGTCGTGAGCCTAAACTGTAACACGCGTAAACACTAGAACCTCGTTACTGCATCACGCATGTTACAGTTACGGCTTGATAATAAGTACCCCGCTACTTCGCCGACTAAACGCTGTAGTCGACTCAAGCGAGCCGGTTGTAGCGAGTGGTCGTGTTTTTTGCGTTTGGATACGTCAGCAATCTGTTGTGGCTCAGGTTTTTAACTTTAAGGTAAGTACTATCATTTTAAATTATGTGTAACATGAAGTTTTGTAATTAGTAGAATGTTTTTATGGGCTTGCAGACGAAAAGTAGACACCAACAATTATTTTAGTTCCATAAAATTTATAGTTTATACTACATTACGTTTGTTACATAAAGATGTTATTTATTAACACTTACTATCATTACTTTTACTCGTAGATGACAACACGACGAAAATGGAAGGAAAGTTTAAAAATTGGCTGTAATTTTGAAGAACAACAAACTACTAGCCATCCTAATAAGAAAACAAAAACAGATGTATCGATGTCTAATACTGTTTGCTCACAGAGTCGATGGATCGATGGATTTAAATGAATGTGTATTAAAAACACCAAGAAAAATATCTGCACAGCGTAACAGTTCCCCTTTTCCCCGGTAAAGAAAATTAAAACTCATTTTAATTTTCGCTAAAGGTCTTACGACGTCGCAGCATTCATCAATCGTCTTTCTCACTATCCACATATATACATCATTCTTTCAGAGTAGGTCCGGCTATAGGGCTAGTCTGACCTTCGCGTCTGGTAGCAGAAGGCGCGGGGCGTGCTCGTAATATATTTAATTTGTCGCGAAAGTCCAAGGATTATCATCCGTCCTTGATAGGTTAACATCCAGATAGGATATGGCTTTTAATTAACGGGTTTCAAGACCGCCCGAGGCCTGGATGCTAACATTAGGGCGTTTTTAAGAGCAGGCGCGACCCTACTGGTATTTAGGCTTTTAATTTTAACTATTTGCGACTATTTTTAATATGAGCAACGATCTGTGGTACTATGTTTTACGTATGTGCTGTGTGATTACGATTATAACGTGCTGCATAGGTTAAACTGGCGGTTTAACGCAGTTTTTATTTTTTAATTACGTATTGCGGAGAATGCGCGCGCGCATTTGCTGCATGAATGAATTAACTTAACATGGCGCGCGTGCAACTCGCTCGAACGCCTCGGCCGACTGAACTATTGAGGTCACTGGGTCATCGCAGGAGACGGCCAGCGTGTTACGTAATTAATAAGAATGCAAGCGCTCTAGAATTAATGCGACAGGGTTGTAGAACCTCGCCGTAGAAACTTGAATTTTGATTTGTATTTAATTGAAATCATTTAGGATTGTTTTTAAGTTAATTAAAAGTACTCAATTTGCATGACCGTATCTACATTATGTCGTAGGGTTACTATCCACCCTACGTAGGAAACAACATACTAAGTAGAGAGCATGCTGTTAGGGTAGGTGAATTTAGGCTTATTTAACCAGTCTTCAGAACCGCTGGAGTAAAAGGCTTTAGTTTTTAACATAATGGAGTTTTGGTGCATTAATTATTTACTAAATAATCAAATTGAGTGGTAGTAGTTAGTTAGATTTAAAAAAAAAACGGTTAATAAAAATAGTTAAGAGTATTTACGTATTATAAAAGTTAAAGATGATATTAGCAAGTATTGAAGTTATTTTTAGTTGATGTTTAAATTATTATTTTTTAAACGTTAAAATTGAGTGCTAGTTGTTAGGGTAAAGAATGCAGATTAGTTAAATTAGTCACAAGTATAAAATATTTTATAAGTTTAAGGAAATATTTCCAAGTATTGAAGTTAGTCATTTTATTTTTTTAGTTAAGAGAGTTTATAGTTGCTATAGGCAGGAATCGTTTATTAACTTTCATTTTATAGAACAATATTTTTTGCAAGGACAAGTGCGAGTATTTAATATTGTTAATTTCCATGACAAACAGCAGTTAATTTTACCCACAGAAGTTAAGTTGTATACTTAAAGTAAGTCTGAGTTATCGGCGCGACTTTAAGATTTACCCGCTTTAAAGAATTACTAGCGATAGCGTATAGTGATCCCTAGGCGCGCGCGATAAGGTCTTCGTACAATGGAAGAGTGCCTGTGGCCGCAATGCGGGTGGTTGTTGAACACCTATGTGTTCAGTTAAAATGTTCAGTGAGACGCGCTCACAAGGAAGGTGATAACTTAGTATGTAGAACTCTCTCTGCTAACACTGGATGCTAGACCGTATGAGTACAATATGAAAGTGAAGTATAGTTACAGAGTTACAATGTACTGGATTGGATATCGCAGTAATTTAGTGCAGTGTTATAAAATCAAAGTAAAGTTACGTTAACGAAGTTAAAATTTAAAATAATTAGAAAGTGAAACTACTAGATGTTAATAAAATTTAGTGGTTTTGCCGAATAAGTCCAAACTAATTTTGATGAAATGTCGTTATTCAGTGGTTGTTGTTACAAGATAGGAGTAGTACTTTTAAAGCAAAATTGTAGTGTTAATTAAAAAAATATATACCGTCGGTTTTTAAGGATTATTAGATAAGGATTGCACTTCTGTGCAAGTCGTCTTTTTAGTAGAGCGAAGTGAGTTGTACAGAGTGAGATAGCTGTTAGAAAATCGTTGTAGTTAATTTAGTTAACTACAGCTGATTCTTAGGCGCTTAGTGGCAGTTGAGGTTTTTTTAAATTCGAACCCGCGGTTAATTGTAGTTGACGGTTACTGAGTAATTTAAATTAACAGTTACGCCGTTAGGATTTAAATTAATCGCGATGGTGCGATAATTTAAATTAAGTATGTACGATGTGTTGTAAATTTAAATTGTTTTATGTAGAATAGTTAAGACAAATTTGGAGTATTAGCGGTAAAAAATTGGAAAAATAGACGTTAAAATTTGAAAAAAAAAAACCGTTAGAATTAGAACAACAACCCTGATTTTCGGCAAAAACGCCGTTCATTCGCCTTTTACGAATACCAGGCCGGTTTTGCGGTATTCTTGGCCCACCACAAAACGGGTGGACAAGTGAATTTAGAATTACTGCGGTATCCAAGACAAGAAGAAAAAATTATAGAAAAAAATAGCCAACACCAACAACTTTAGCGTAGCTAGCTGACTCAAGCAAGAACTATAGCACAAGAAAACCCGTTGACGCCACTGTTACCCGGTCAGGTACAGAAGTTCGCCCTAGGGGATTTTCGAGTGAAACAAGAATTATAACAATAGGTTTTTATTAAATAAAAGCTCCCTAGGACGACTAGAGACTCTAGGTCGTAAGTTCGTAATTCTTGTGCCTAATTCCTAACTTGAGTCAACTTGAGCAGCGTAGGCTTGAGGTTCGGCAGGTCTTCGTAGGCTGCAGGGCGTAGAAGGCTCGGCAAGGGTACGGTTGTCCAAGTAACCGGCTGGTAGCAGCTCGGTCAGGGTACAGTGTCCAAGTAACCGGCAAGAGGTGCCCTGCAGGTGGCTCGAGGATATGCGAAGCTTGGGGTTCGTTAGACCGTAGGTAGTATGTGAACGTGAGCTCGTAGGTAGTTGGGTAGCACGTAGGTAGTTAGGTGGCCCGTAGGTAGTATGGTAACCCGTAGGTAGTTGCCCTGTAAAGATTTAGTGCTTTACAGGCTGGCCACTAGCGGGAACTGATGCCATACTGAAGCTCGAGGAGACGAGAGTCCAACCAGGGAGCTAGAGCTCGCCAAGTAGTGGTGTGGCATCAGTTCAAAGGTTTACAGGTGGCAAGGTAAGGAAGAAAAAGCTAAGTTACATTTAGAAAGAAAGAAATAGTGAAGTTAAAGCTCAGTGACGGTTACGGTTTGAAATTTCAATGTGCGACCGTTGAACAAGTAGGTTGATTTTAATATTATAATAAAGACTTAGAAATTACAGTAAGAAGTTAAAGAAACGGTCGCAGGATTTAAGTTAGTACAAATTAAGATAGAAATAAATTAAATACAATCTGAAAGAAACACATACACGAAAAATACAATTTTATAAGAACAAATTAGACAGTTATTAGCAGAGAGAGAGCTTACCAGTTGGGCAGAGGTTTCACCGTTTAGAGGTGGTTGTAGTGATGTCGAAAATATGAGCCCTCTGAGAGCTGCAGGGGCTTTTATAACCCAAAACCTAGGCAGCCCTTCCAAAGGAAAGGGGTTGTAACTAATTCAAACAAACCCCGCCCCTAACGATTCTAAATGTTGCCAGCGTTTATTTATACCGATTGGTAAAATAAGCGCTGGCTTTAGTAGCGCCCTCTAGTGTGGCTTGTAGTAATATAGCACAGCGTAACAATATAAAATTCAAAGTCCTGACTGACTGACTGACTGACTGACTGACTGACTGACTGACTGACTGACTGACTGACTGACTGACTGACTGACTGACTGACTGACTGACTGACTGACTGACTGATATATCAGCGCACAGCCCAAACCGCTGGACCTGGAGACTTGAAATTTTGCACATAGATACCTTATATAGTGTAGGCATCCACTAAGAAAGGATTTTTAGAAATTTCACCCCTAAGGGGGTAAATTAGGGGATGAAAGTTTGTATGAAAGTCCGTCAGTTTTGAAGTTAGGACCTTGAAATTTTGTTGTTAGGCTTACGTAAAAAAAAAAATTTATACTGGTCTCAGTGTTTTTGATAATTCCACCCCTGAAGGGATGAAAAGGGGAATAAAGTTGTGTATGGAAAGGCCTACATTTTCACAGCAAAAATCACTACATTTATTATTTAGGCTTATAACGCAACGAGTATATCGGGTGTTATTGGAATTACAACCCTTAAGGGGGAAAAGGGGGATAAAATTTTATATTTGAGTTGTTCATTCACAATTTTTTTGTATTGAAGTAAAAATAACGTACGTGGTAACGTGTTATTACTAAGCCTCTATTGCCACCTGTCTATCCGTCTGTCTGCCACGCGCAAACATGTCCTGACTTTTTTTTTATGAAATAGAACGGCAAACAAGCAAGTGACTGATTTGAGAATCATCGTCCAACCGAAACAATTGAATTAAGAAAGCTAAAATTTGGAAAATTGGTTTATTTTCTATCGTAGGCATCCGCTAAGAAACCATTTTTGGTATTTTTTACCTTTAGGGGGAAAACGGGGGAGGGTGTTGAACTTTATATGAAAGTCTTTGTTGATTGAAGTTATAAACATGAAAATTTGAATTCGAACTACTGATCATAAATAGCTTATAAGTATTATAACTTATTTCAGGATTTTTGCATTTTTACATTTAAAGGGGGAGAAGCGGGGGTGAAAGTTTGTAAGGACGTATTGATTTTTTTTAATAGGAGCTTGTTATTTTGAAATACAGCTACTTATCATAAATAAATAATGACACGTCACAGGGTTTTTGGATTTTCAAATTTGTAGGGGGAAACGGGGAGTAAAAATTTTGTATGGATGGAGGTATCGGGTTTTTAATAGAAACTTGAAATTTTGAATTTTAGATACTAATCATAAATAAATAATTATGTGTTTCAGGGTTTTATGACTATCGAATTTTAGAGGTGGGAAACGGGGGTGAACTTTGTATGGGAGGGAGGTATCGGTTTATTCAAAAATAAGAATTTCAAAATGATTGTTTATTTTAGGGTATTTGGATTTTTACATTGGAAGGGGGCAAAACGGACGGTGAAAATATGAGAGGGAGTGAGAGCACTTATAAGTTTTTTGATAAAAAAAAAAGACATTTGTTTTCTGTAGGCCATGCGGGCGAAGCCGCGGGCAGGACATAGTTATAAATAAATAATGAGATATTTCAGAGATTTTAGATTTTTAATTTGAAGGGGTAACACGAGGAGGGGGGATTTTTAATGGAGGTATCGGCGTTTTTTAAAGGTAGAAACTTGAAAATTAGAACTATTGAGCATAAGTAAATACCGCCGTGTTTAAGGGTATTTGGATTTTCACAATTAAAACGAGAGAAGCGGGGTTAAAAATTTGTATGGAGGTATGGAGGCTTTTTCGAAGATATAAACTTGGAAGACTTTAAAGGGATCACAGTTTATGTTACAAAAACGAAAGTAATGGTGTAAGAGAAGAATGAAGAGGTTTCTGAATGTGTAATAAAGATTGGTAATGAAAGAGTTGAACAAGTAAAAGAATTTATGTACTAGGTAGTATGTTTACTAGGGATGGAAAGCACGATGAAGACATTGAAAGGAGAGTGAAAGCGGGAAATTGGGAGCTCTGCGTGCTTTTGTGAGCAGCCAGAATGTCGCATCCAGCAACGTGAACGACCAAACGTGCCTTTTACGACGTTCGGCTGTTCACGATGCTGTGTTAGTTTCCACGTTGATGTATGGAAATGAAAGCTGGGTTTGCGAGAAGAAGCATAGGAGTAAAATAAATGCCGTAGAGATCCGTTCTCTGAATATTATGAGTGGGATCAAACTGACTGAGAGAGTGAGAAATGGTGTTATAAGAGAGAGGTGAGGTGTGAAAGAAGATGTAGTGACTAGAGTAGAGAAACGAATGTAACGTTGGTTTGGGCATGTTGAACGAATGGATGAAAGGCAATTATGTTAGCAAATTTATGAAGGTGATGTGACTGGGCCAGTTGGTCGAGGGCGGCCTCGACGTACTTTTGCCAACCAAATTTGTGATGTGCCGAAGACAGGTCCAACCAGAAGTACACAGAACCGCCGAGCATGCACAAAGAGAGGAATGTGTGTGACCCTAGCGAGGGAATATGCCAAGACCAGGGCAAATGACGTTCTGTGGTCTCTGCCTACCCCAAAGGAAAACAGGCGTGAAATTAATAATAACGATAAAAATAAACTTGAAAATTAGAATTGTAGCTGCTCATCATAAATAAATAACGATGTTTCGGGGTTTTCGGATTTAGATGTCATTTGATTTCTGTAGGCCACGCGGGCGAAGCCGCGGGCAGAAGCTAGTCTAGTATAAACTATAAATTCGTCGATGTCTGCTTTTCTTCTAGATAAATATTTAAGATGTAAAATAACATTGTAATTTTGATTTATTTAAAAAATTACATCTCGTTGAGTTTTTTGCCGGTATCATCTCATCAGAGGTTTTCCGAACCGGTGGTAAATTTTATGACATTCATAAGTGCTACCTGTAAGCCTAATCTGAATAAAAATATTTTGACTTTGACTTTCTGCAAGCCCATAAAAACATTCTATTAATTACAAAACTTCATGGTACACATAATTTAAAAGATAGTACTTACCTTAAAGTTAAAAACCTGATCCACAACAGATTGCTGACCAACCCGAACGCACAAAACACGACCACTCGCTACAACCGGCTCGCTCGAGTCGACTACAACGTTTAGTCGGCGAAGTCAAAGCGGCGCGCACGTGGGTCGTACGCTTTGAAGTCACCAATTCTCTTATTTATATACGTTAAAAAATGGTGTAAATTTATTTCTAACAATATTATCACGAATTTTCAAATGCTGTAAAGGCATGAATCTTATTATAAAACTCCGAGAAAAATGTATTAAATGCCAAAACAGACATGAAAGTTGTTGATAAAAAGCTATAATCATAAGTAATTAGTTATTTTATTTCCAAGTGAATGCTTTAACTCACATCTGAAATACTTCCTCGATCAGCATCAATGCCGTTACCCACACATATTATATTTTTTCATTCTGCGTAAACGCTGTTAGCGACATCGGGCGAATGAATTTGTTCCGCGTCTATGATATAAGATATAGAACTCTAAAATCTTTTGTTTTTTTGTGGCTTACAGCACTTTGTGTACTGTAAACTTATGCTATGTACATAAATTATTACGCTGTCCAGAAATTTAAACTTATCGTAGAGCAACGAGAGTTGGTGCCTTCGACGCAGAAAAAAAAACACTGATTCTAAAAATGTAATAAAAATAAAAACAAGGATGTGTCGGTTACAGCGTTTATGCTTTCCAGCGTTGATATATATGTCGCACAGACGCAGCTATTTTGCACAAGCCCGGCACTGGTTTCGCGGAGTAGCAAGGTAATTTGTTCCAGTTTGTTGCTGACTTTCTATGTGTTGTGATAGGCAGTAGCACCACCAAATACTCACACAGCACAAACCTAATTTTACGCAAGTGATACCTTCCTATTTTTTTTAGTGCCACTTATTTGGGGTAAAAGTGTTAAATTCCACCAAGGCAGAGCACAATCCCTGTCTGTCTATTTTTTTTATTGATGCCTGGAGGGTGGTTTTATAAAAATGTTGTAAGGAGTGTGCAGCTCTCCCGTCCTGATACCTGTCAAATGTGTCTGACAAATGTTTGAACTGTTATTTTAAGAAGGAAATATATATAAAACAAGTGAGAGCAAACATTTTCTACCTTATTTATCTCTGTGCTAGAATCCTTTCTTTTTTATTTAATTAATTTAGCTGTTTCCTTTCATCTCTTCGTGCTTCAGGTTTAACATAAGTACGTGGCGCTCTTCAAGATTTACTATCGGTTAAATTTCTCTCGGAAACCTTGCTAAAACTGCGCCCCAGCCAGATCTACAACCCTGGGAGCTAGCAGGGCACAACATCATGTGTGGAAACCTCAATACACGTTCACACCTTTTACAAACTGACGACCTAAAATTTCTTTGGTGTCGGGGAAGACATTCGCTTCCACGTCATAGACTGTTGCTTGGTCTCCGGATCGAAATGGTGAATTCCAGACTCATCCACAGGATTATTTTTATGAAATAGAATTATAATTGTATTTTTTAAATTATGATGCAATGTGGTTTTTATTTGATGAACATAAGTGTAAAGAATTAGGACTATAACTATAAATCATTTCATGGGCTTCATGATGTAAGCGTTTTACTCTTTTCATAGCTTTTGGCATGATAATTCAATCGTTTTACAATTAAAATATAAAAACAAACTTGGGTAATATCCACTTCATATAATAATGAAGGATACTGACACGAATTGAGAAATCAAGATACATACGAACTTATCCGACAAAATACGATGGCAAAACATCTTTCACTTGATCGTACATCTTGGATGAAACATTTGACAGCGACATCAATGCTGACATGATTGTAAAACCCATGAAAAACCGGTATTCTCTAAGACAAAGCACGTCAGCGGTAATTGTCGATGAACGAAATCAGATGAAACAAACGATGGTTTCGCTGACATCGTAGGGCCGTGCCCGTTTCACGCAGGTACAATCGAAAAAACACTCGACTAAGGAATTTTAACGTTATTTAAGAATCCTAGATCAAGTAATTAACTGTAAAGGCAATAAAAATTCGAAAGATTTGTTTTAAATTACTGAACAGAATGAAAGCTGTTGAAATTAATAATTGGGAACAAAGGAAATGTTATGAAATTAGTGCGCCATCTAGGTACCGCAACGTTCGTTCGTTGTCTTTCTGTGGGTCAGTCAAATTTTTCGTCTGTCATTTATTATGATTTTGCCATTGTGTATTTAGAAATGCAAAAAGATGGCTGCGCGATCGCTTTGTCTTGAGTTTTTAATTGAAGAGGCAAACAGGGAGGATCATCATCATCATCATCATCATCAGCCTATATTCGTCCACTGCTGGACATAGGCCTCTCCCATGGCACGCCACTGAGCACGATCCTCGGCCACTCTCATCCAGCTCTTGCCAGCCGCCTTGCGAAGATCATCGCTCCACCGAGTCTGAGGACGTCCCACGCTACGTTTGCCGATCCGTGGTCTCCACTCAAGAACTCGTCTACCCCAACGGTTATTGGTTCTTCGGGTTATATGACCGACCCACTGCCACTTCAGCGTGCTAATGCGGTGGGCTATGTCGATAACAGAACTTTGGTTCTCTGTCGGATCACTTCGTTTCTAATTCGATCTTTTAGAGAAACTCCGAGCATAGCCCTTTCCATAGCACGTTGAGCAACTTTAAATTTGTGGACCAGCCCTACAGTGAGTGTCCACGTTTCGGCACCGTATGTCATGACGGGCAGGACGCACTGATTGAAGACTTTCGTCTTTAGACTCTGTGGAATTGGCGATGTGAAGACTCGACGCAGTTTCCCATACGCTGCCCATTCCAACTGTATTCTTCTGTTGGCCTCTTTCTCGAAGTTGTTTTTACCCAATTGCATAGTTTGCCCGAGGTAAACATACTCCTTAACAACCTCGAGAATATTGCCCTGAACTGCAATTGGTTCCGGGCTTACGTGTTCACTGAACATAACCTTGGTTTTATCCAGGTTCATCCGAAGACCAATGCGTTGAGAAGAATCAGCTAGACCATTCAACATATGTTGCAAATCTTGCAGCGTTTCCGCCACGATGACGATATCATCTGCAAATCGTAAGTGTGAGAGGTACTCGCCATTTATGTTAATGCCCCGCCCCTTCCAGTCCAGCGTCTTGAACATATCCTCCAATGCATTTGTGAACAATTTGGGGGATATAACGTCCCCTTGTCTCACACCACGATGCAAGAGGATAGGTTCAGACTGCCGATTCTGGACTTGGACGGCCATAGTAGTGGCGTTGTACAGACCTCTCAACACTTGGATGTATCGCCAATTGACTTGGCATCGCTGCAAAGATTCCAGAACAGACCAGATCTCGATCGAGTCAAAGGCCTTCTCATAGTCCACAAACGCTAAACACAAGGGCTGATTATACTCTTCGGTCTTCTGTATAATCTGCCGCACTGTATGGATGTGGTCTATGGTGCCGTATCCCGATCGAAACCCGGCCTGTTCGGGAGGCTGGAACTCGTCGAGCCTTCGCGCAAGACGGTTCGTGATGATTCTCGAAAACAGCTTATAAACGTGGCTTAAGAGTGAAATGGGTCGGTAGTTCTTCAAAAGAGTTTTATCACCCTTTTTGAAAAACAGCACGACAACACTCTTACTCCACGCCTCTGGAGTTCTCCCATCAAAAAGAACAGTATTAAAAATGTTCAGGGAGGATACACTCTACAAAATCCAAGAAGCTCGGAACATCCGCAAATCAAACCTGCTGAACCGGAGGGTAGATTTCGTTAAAAAGTTCAGACTGAGCGACGATTTAGTGAAGATGTTGGAGGAAGACCTCAAACCATTCCTATCAAGGCAAACCAGACGAGGAGGTCTCTCGCATAAAATAAAGGTAAATTTATATAAATAAGTGTTTCTTCTATTTGTTGTGGAACCTACAGAAAGTGCTATTCTATTTATGGCATGCACTAGCGTACATTAGTAATCGAAACAGACATGTAACTTTCTGCTTCTGTTTTAGATACTTTGTGCTCTGTCTTTCCTCGCGAACGGAAGCTACCAAAAATCAGTTGGCTCGAATGTAGACACATTTATGTCTCAGCCTTCTGTATCCCGGGCAATTTTGAATGTAGTCGAGGCGCTCAACCAGCCTCAGATAGTTCAAAAATACATAAGGTTTCCTACATCTGAAGAAGAACGAAAAGAGCTGAAAGCAAGGTTTGACTTTGCTTCGTTGTAAAAACCTATTTAATTTGTTATTTTAAACAATAAGTGCTAACCAGTTCATCTAATATGTTTGCAGATTTTTTAGGCAATTTAAATTACCCGGTGTCATTGGATGCATTGACGGCACTCTGATTTCTATTATAAGGCCCAAAGAAAATGAGGAGAGGTTTTTCTGCCGCAAGGGCTATCATGCGCGAAATGCGGTTATAGTAAGTAAACCTTTAGTACCTACTGACATTATAGATTATGTCATTTATAAATATAGGTGGTAGGGTGGTAGGACCTTGTGCAAGGTTCGTCCGGATCGCTACCATCATCTTGCTCGCTCCGGCAAGGAGTGCAAGACAGCCGATGAAATAACTGGCACAAGAAGTATTCCATCTTAGGATCTTCTGGTTTGGCAACGTATCTGTAATATCCTTGGTGTTGCGGGTGTCTATGGGTAGTGGTGATCACTTACCGTCAGGTGTCCCACTTACTTGTCTGCCTTCCTGATATATAAAAAAAATGAAATAAATTCTCAAACTATGCCGAATTTAGACACAGGATAAAATAAAAGCGAGAATTTCAGTTGGTTTTAAATCTTGATCTCGGTTTGTTCTTGGTCGAAAATGTATTTCGCTGAGAATCTTACGAAAAATAGCAAAATCGATCTTGCCGTTCTCGAGCGTTGCTTATCAACGAACAGCATTCAATTTTTATTAAGATAGATAGTCATGGGCCAACTATACTTATATGATAATTTCATATTATTGTACAACTTTTATTTTCAGATAAACGATGCAGATTAAAATATCTTGCATGTCGATGTGAAGTATGGTGGTGCTACGCATGACAGTTTTATTTTCAATAACTCTGTCATCAAAAGCCATTTGCAGGAGCTAGTCGAAACAGGAGAAAAAGTATACTTGCTTGGTAAGATGATAAAAAAAAAACCGGCAATTAAGGCACAAACTAAAGCCCATACAAATAAAGAAAGAAAATATTTAATAAATACAATAATTATATCCGAGCTCCCAAACTAATGCATACCGTCCAGAATGTCCAATATCAAGTCTCATCATCATCATCATCATCTCAGCCACAAGAAGTCCACTGTTGAACATAGGCCTCCTCCATGATCCAATCCATGTCTATATTATGTATATTCGCTTGCATGACTGCCTGCACCACGCGGGCGAAAGTAAGATTTTAATATTTATGCAGCTATACTCTTTACAGGTGATTCTGCATTCTCGCAACGTGATGACATGATGACTCCTTGCAGTCATCCGCAGCCTGGGTCTCCAGAGCTGCACTACAATAATTTGCAAAGCACGGCAAGGAATACAGCAGAAAGAACGTACGGTGTACTAAAAGGGCGTTTTCGGTGTCTTTTAGTACACCGAGTTCTCCATTACGAACCAACCAGAGTAGCCAAAGTTATAATTGCTTGCTGTGTTTTGCATAATATATGCAACCGCGCTGGATAACCTGCACCTGTACTACCAGTCCATGTACAAAGGAGGGAAGAAGCAGCTCTTCGGTTACTGCAGATAGCGGATATGCGAAGAGAACCAGATCTGGAGAGTGGCCGAAGCGCGCGCGCACGCCTCATCGACACTCTGTGGCGCAGTCGTGGGAGGCAGCTGGTATTGGATTAGTTAAGCTCGCATGGACTTTTAGAACGTTGAACACATTGTAAATTTTTTGCATTCAATATATTAATGTCAAAATTGGTGTTTCATTTGAAGCTTTTATAACTAGACGGGGAAAGGGGTCGGGGGAACTAGACGTCAAACCCATACATGACCTACGTGCATTTCGACAGTGGAAAGGAAAAAATGCTGACGCGCTGCCGCCAATAGCGCTTTAGCGTTGTTTCCTTCCACTGTCGATTTACAAAGGTTGAACTTTGTTACTTACAAAAAAGCTTGACGGATGTGCGGGCATTCAAAAGCTTTTAAAACTTGATCGTTCAACCTTATGTAAATGCACGTAGGTTATTTATGGGTTCGACGTCTAGTTCCCTCGAAGTCTTGTTCCTACTGTGTTAGGGTCAATGTAGGTTTGTGTGTTTGGGGATGGTGGTCGAAAGTTATGATCAGTTTCGGTGATCAATGAGAGGGTGTGGGTTTATGGGACGGCCCAGAGTGCACGAACATACACATTTAAATTAATGGACGCCAGATGCTCGTGACACAAAACTGTGATGTGATCTAAGTAAAAGGCATTAGATAAAGTTTACTATTTTATTTCATGACATTAACATTAAATATCACACTAAGCATCGGTATAGATGGATGAACGTTAATTTATCATAACAAATGTTTAAATTAGATGTCCAAAAGGTCACCTTAAATGGACACTAGTTTAAAAAAAAAAATAGACCCCTTTTTTGGATATAACATTCGTAATTTTAATTTTGTTCACAAAAATATAGCCTATGTCACGCAGACTACAATTACGAACCGATTAATACCTCATTCATCTTAATTGGCTCAATCGTTTAGGCACTACAATGGAACATACGTACAAACGTACATACATAGGCTGCTAAAAACATAACTTTTCCTTTTTGCTTTGCCGTAGTTGGGTAAAAAGTAACTTAAAATTACCCTGCGTTACCGGTTACTTGGAAGTAAGTACATGGTTGTATAATGATGTCAAGAGTTAACAGCCGTTACACATTTTATAAAATATAATCAGTCCCCTTGTAAAAGGTGTAAACGTGTATTGAGGCTTCCACTCGTGGTTTTGTGCCCTGCTAGCTCCCAGGGTTGTAGATCTGGCTGGGGCGCAGTTTTAGCAAGGTCTCCGAGAGAAGTTTAACCGATAGTAAATCTTTGAGGGCGCCATGTACTTATGTTAAACCTGAAGCATGAAGAGGTGAAAGGAAACAGCTAAATTAATTTAAAAAAAAGAAAGGATTCTAGCACAGAGATAAATAAGTTAGAAAATGTTTGCTCTCACTTGTTTTATATATATTTCCTTCTTAAAATAACAGTACAAGCATTTGTTTAGATATCAGGACGGGAGAGCTGCACACTCCTTACACAATTTTTATAAAACCACCCTCAAGGCATCAATAAAAAAAACAGACAGACAGGGATTGTGCTCTGCCTTGGTGGAATTTAACACTTTTACCCCAAATAAGTGGCACTAAAAAAAACAGGAAGGTATCACCTGCGTAAAATTAGGTTTGTGCTGTGTGAGTATTTGGTGGTGCTCCTGCCTATCACAACACATAGAAAGTCAGCAACAAACTGGAACAAATTACCTTGCTACTCCGCGAAGCCAGTGCCGGGCTTGTGCAAAATAGCTGCGTCTGTGCGACATATATATATATTCATGTAAAAACCCACCCTCCTACGCTTCCACATGAAACAACATATATTACACAGACTCAACTACACACCACCACCACTAAACATTAAAACTACACTATCAACGCGCGTTTTGCCTCTGAGGCAAGGTAAGTTGTTCCAGTTTGTTGATATGGACCTCCGCAAAGTAACGCCTGAATCTATTAATTATAGAAAGTCAGCAGTCGATTAGCATGCCAGTGCAGCGCAGTTCAGTCAACACCAATTAAACGCTCCAACATACACCAGGCTCCTTGAATCCTCGAAGGCAGCAGCAACCATGCAGTACCAACCAGGGGTACGGACCGAACAGTAGTCTGAAAGCGAGGGGGGAAATTAGCTAAGGGTGAAATAAAATAAAAAAAGAGGGTAAGACAGACATTGCCGAGCGTTCCCCAGACACAAAGGGCACTGAATACTTACTCGGTTGTTTCCTTAATATTTTGAAAGACAGGCAGAATCCCTTCAGCAGCAGAGCGAACAAGTAAAGCGGCAATTCAGTCAGCCGGTAATTAGCCGAAAGCCCAATGGCAGCCTCGCACTGAAAATAATTACCAGGGTAAAGCAGATGCTACCAGAAAGTGGCTCAAAACGGAAAAGTGACTCCAAAGCAAAGCACTAACCAAATCGCCAAGCAGCCATAGATTTAATAAAAAATAATAATTATATTAATTTCCCATATGCAAATAAATATTATCTTATCTTATCTTATCTTATATTTTTGGTTATAAAAGTAAAGTGATGTCTCCGGAGTCGATATCGAAAAGAAGGCAGAAGGCCTAGGACCTCGCTCATGTACCCGTCGAGTCGCCTTAGTGATGAGAGCCAGCAGCAACCGGTATTTTGCCTTCAAACCGAATTTTTGTTTATGTCTTTGTTCGCTTTTATTTCTTGCCAAAACGTCACACTTTTTCGCACAGCAGTTACGTTTTAAAAGTGTGGAGGCTCCTGAAACGCTGACGGACGCGATGAAGCATTGATTTCCAACTTTTGAACGTAAAATACTACGGAATGATCCACTTTTTAATCCATACCGAAATCAATTACCTCTAATGCGACACATCATTGTTTTTTTTTTTGGCCATGGGTGCAAACGTAGAAAGAGAAAGCTATAGAATAATGGACGTCTTCCTTTTCATTTGCACAAGAATAAGATATAAATATGAATTTGCTTGTGAAAAAAAGAGACAGAGCTTGATATGTTTTGTCCCTCATGGCATGTTTAATTTTTTCAAGGTCAAGTTTGCTAGGCATACTTCTATGCTAAACAGACTTTGACGTTTTGTAACAAGCTCAATCTATGTCACCGGAAAAATTACAAAAAATGTCCGATTTATTTGAAATTACGTGGATTATTGTTTATACAGGCGTTAAGAACAATATATATATATTCCAAAACTAATTCTTTTTTTCAATTTAAAAATATTGTTTTTATATTGACATCGTAAATGACCCCAGGGAAAACTGCCTTAAAGATGGTAACCCTAAATATTCATGTGTGTGTATTTGCTGTCCCTTTCGGAGACACGCACTTCCCATAATAAGTCTATGGGTGCAAAGCCCTTTAGCCCATAGACTTATTATGGGAAGACTGAGGTCGTGCGTGTCTCCGAAAGGGACAGCGACAAGAATGTAAAGCGGGAAGAAACCACACAATATGATACATCTGTTCTAATAAGTCAAATAAGTTAAAATTTTTAAAAACTTCAGAGTGAAAAGATAGTTCATCAATTTTCGATTCACTGTCACTTTTGCAGAATAAAACAGAACATCGCACCATTCTGCAGACTCGTTAAATTGTTCTTAACGCCTGTATAAACAATAATCCACGTAATTTTAAATAAATCGAACGTTTTTTGTAATTTTTCCAGTGACATGGATTGAGCTTGTCACAAAACGTCAAAGTCTGTTTAGCATAGAAGTATGCCTAGCAAACTTCACCTTGAAAAAATTAAACATGCGATGAGGGACAAAACATATCAAGCTCTGTCTCTTTTTTTCACAAGCAAATTCATATTTATATCTTATTCTTGTGCAAATGAAAAGGAAGACGTCCATTATTCCATAGCTTTCTCTTTCTACGCTTTAGCCACACATCATTGTTCCGTCCAGTGTTGCCAGATGGATTTGACGTTCGGGCACGCATGACATGGCACAAAACGTAAAAAAATAGAAAATTAATCGTAGTCTTCAAAATAATATAAATAATTAAATAAGTACGCTCCCGAACATTCTTCCTACGTATCCAATGTACAAGTTGTTAGTAGCAAAATACATCCCGACCCCAACAGAGATGTGAAATCATGAAATAAAAACTACCTATAAATAATATATACAGCAGTTTAAGAGATACTTAATGCTATTTCACTCCAAATGGAGCTCATATGGCAGCAAGGCGGAGCTTAGATAACGCATTTACGCAGTAACGCGGTATCCAAATACTCTGCGGCAGTGTTTCGAGTACCAGCAGAGTAAATTAGACTAACAAAAGTCCGAAATTTGCTGTCGCAGCACCCGAAAGACTGGTTCAGGGTGTAAAAATTACGAGTTTTATAAAAGTGCCAATACCTCGAAAACTATGACATTTTCGGTAGGGTTAAATTAAGTACTTGAAACTTGAAAAAAATATTTATTTATTTATTGAATTACAGCATCCGTTAATGCGCGTATCACCTGTGTAAGGTTTGCCTGACCCTCTGCAGCCCTTTCTTGGCCACTGGCAATCGCTACTTGGGTTTGAGCGAAGGCCTCTTGCGCTCTTGCATTGATCATTTCGGCTTCCACTCGCCTCTCTTCGATTGCTATAAACTTCAGTCAGGCTGGCCATGTGCGACCGACGCTGAGCTGGTGGTGAACGGCGCAGCAATCGCCTCCGAGCAGTAGAGCCGTGCCCGCGGGGTGACTGAAACGGGCGCCTTTGCGTTTCGGTCCTGCGGCGAAAAGGAGACTGCTCCAGCACGGACTCTTGCGGTGTCACTCCTCTTGCTGCAGGGCTAGCTGCGCCTACAAACGTATAAATATTCATCTCATTACGATATTTGAAACTAACTAACTAGATGCACCAGCAGATAATGACTTCTCACCATGTGGTTCAAATGGATTGTCTCCATAAATTGAAATCTGTACATAAAAAAGTTAAAATTTTATTTCAATGTGCAATACCTTTATTGCTTATCATCAGAGACAAAGGGATGTTGTAAAATAAACTAAGTAAAACGGGACATGAACCCTTATGTTATTGTTAACCCCTTGTTTGCATTGGATATTTTAATGGAAATTAAACGAAAACTTGACTTGTACGCATAGCATGGCTTTTTTTTGGGATTTATGAGTCATACAAATATTCACATGTTTGGGGGATTTACAAATTACAAAACGGCAATATATTTGCCACTGCCTACCTAGGACATAAACCAACAAGATTTATATATACATTATATTATTTCCAAGTAGATATCGTAATCCGAGCAAAGCAGGGGGTGGACTACCAGAACGTAATAATTTGAAGCAAAATGTAATAATGTACTAAATATACATCAATAATATTATAGCCCAAGTTACCCTTTCATTTAAAAACATTAGAGGCCTCAAAGAGTGCGGCAAATATATTGCCGTCTTGATTTCAATAAATTTCCAAATTACAGTTTTTTGTTCTGAAAACTTTATACCGCCAAAATGATCCCTGAAACACGAGTGCTATGACTATCAGAAAAATTCAACAAAGCAAAATTTTACTTAATAAACGTTTTTGTTAACTTATCAAGCGAAGCAAAGTACTTAATATCTTGCTGCTATCGATTACATAAAGGTTTAAAAGTTACTTGTTTAAAAGTAATTAGTTTATTATACATTACCGTTGCATCTTCTGACCGTGATTATGCAGCAGTGATTACTACTAGGACTGGGGTAGTCCATACTGCGGAAGTCTGTTGTGGAGCAGCTGTTATCAGTTGAGGTGTGACCTCTGCCAGGGGATTAGCTATTTCCTGAACTGTTGCAGGTGGAAGTGAGGCTGCTACGTGGTAAGCGCTTACATTCTACAAACAGAAAGTATGCTCCAACACATTGTACCACCATCAAAAATTTATTAAAAATATATACGGAGCTCACCGCATTCCCTCCATCGTGCCCAATGTGTTCGTAGTACTCCAAATAATACCACGTAAATATTTTTTTAGTTGGCTAACAGTTTCATTAAACTTTAATGCCAAATTACTTACTTGTAAAATGCTTGGTGAAGTTTCATCGCCTGCTTCGTTCTCTGCTACCTAAAATGATAAAAATAGCATTAAGATTCTCTCAGTTGCTAGAATTTAGCTTTACCTGCGCGATATTAATACAGCAATCATCCATGCAAAAAGCGAGTGGGGAAGTAAGTAATAGTGCAAGCAAAATTATATTTTTAAACTTCTGTAAAGTATTTCTGTTTGTATTCTATTGTTAACTATTATTAAAGATATGTAAAGTATACATAAAAATAATTGTTATTTTATAAATGTTTACCGTTTTTTGGTAGTTAAATACTATCCGTCCTAGAAAATAACAAGTATGTATATAAAGGAATATTTTAACTCGCTTAGGTAAGTTTATGTATAATTAAATACATATCGCACGTTTGGAATTAAAGCGACCCATTTCTGAATTATACACGTCCCAAAATATCACCTTAACTAAAAGACATAGGGTTTAATTTTGGGAAATGTCAAATTCAGAATTGAGTCTCTTTAATAATAAGCGTGCGATATGTGTCGTGATGGTTCTTTCCCATTAAAGTATTAATTTACAGTGATCAGACACTACCTCGGGCAGGAACGGATTGATCTCCAAGCTACTATCTCCAGTGGCGAAGCTTTCTCCTCTCATGATAGCAAGAATCTTCTGCTCTATGGTACTCAGCAAGGGCACGTGCTCCACCCCGTCGCCAGTGCGTCGCATAGCCGTTGCTATAAAGTTGGCTTTGCGTTTGACAGCCCCTTTCTTAACATGAAACTACCGTGAGACTCAGACATATTAATAAAACGGATCACTCGGATCGGATGTCGGGCATTTCCCGACGCAAAAATACGTGAGTGATCCGTTTTATTAATAAGCCCCTTTCTTATCTTTCCAATACTAAAACCAAATATTGTGTTTAGTTTAATTCCTAATCCACTATTAATCCTTCAGAAATACCATAAAAATCAACCTTTGACCATTCCTCCCAAGTCTTATAACAGCCGCCACCCTCGCTGTTAAGAGAAGATGCAACCTCTCTCCAACCTGCTTGATTGCGATTTCTGGCGTTTGCAGTTCCTGCATATCCCCTTGCCAGCACTGGTTTTAAATCCATAAAAGCAACAAGGTGCTCGATTTGGGCGGACGAAGGCGGGTTATTCCGACCTCGAGGCACTTAAACAAATTAATTTCATGTTTACTTAAAATGATTGTGATGCATTTACAATATCACATGGCTATCATTACTCGCATCAGGGCCGCGCCGCCCGTGTGCGAGGTGTCACAGGGGCCAAGACAATAGGGGCGCCGCTATTGAAATTTACAAATTAACAAATAAGAAATAAAAATAAGTTGAAACATTAAGACTCGTGAAAAAAAGAGGCGCTTCATAGGTTTCGCACACAGGCGCTGCAGGGGGTAGGCGCGGCCCTGACTCGCATACAATATGTACGCACAATCTACTACCTACAAAATATATTTTTTAACAATGAGTTTATATAAGACTAGCATATGCCCGCGGCTTCGCCCGCGTGGCCTACAGGAATCCAATGACATATTTTTCTTTACAAACAAACATTATAAGCACTTTCACCCTTTCTCAAATTTTCACCCCCCGTTTTGCCCACTTCAAATCTGAAAATTCAAAAAGCTTGAGATATGTCCTTGTTTATTTATGATGAGTGTTGCTACAATTCCAATTTCCAAAAAATGATACACCTACACATAATTTTTAACGTCCCGCTCCCCCCCCCCCCTCCGCCCGTTTCCCTCCACATTAAAATCTAAAGATCCAAAAATGTTGATAAAAACAATGCCAATTTCCTAGTTCTCATCATTAAAAAAACCGCCACCCATATAAACTTTCTTCCCGGTTTTTCCCCTTGAATCTAAAAGCCCTGAAACACATCATTATTTATTTGTGCTCTGACTTCTCCACCTGAAAATGTGAAATCTAAAGACTCTAAAACACCTCATTATTTCTGTCTCATGATGGGAGGCAAGAATTTTAATTATTATGTTTATATCTTTAAATAACCGATGCATCGATAAAAACTTTCACTCCTCGTTTCTCTCCCTTAAAATGTGTAAATCGAAAATCCTTGAAACACTTCATCATTTACTTGTGCTCAGTATTAGCTGTTATTGCAATTTCGAATTTCCTACCTTTAAAAAACCGTTGCCCAGAAAGTAATTTTAACTCTCCATTTCTCCCCCTATGTGAAAATCTAAAACCGCAGTAACACGTTTCTATTAGTTTATGACGAATAAAATTAAAAAATCTAGATCGTATTTTTAAAAAATATACATCCAAATAAACTTTTACCTCATGTTTCTCCCCCGTACAATGCAGAAATCCAAAAACACTTTATTATTTATTTATAAATAGCTTATGCCCGCGGCTTCGCTCGCGTAGCCTACAGGAATCAAATGACATATTTTTCTTTACAAACAGACATTATAAGCGCTTTCACCCTGTCTCAAATTTTCACCCCTGTTTTATCCTTTTCAAATGTGAAAATCCAAAAATCATGAAATACATCATTATTTATTTATGATATGTAGCTGTAATTCAATTGTTAAAGTTCTTATTTAAAAAAGACCGATACCTACATACAAACTTTTACCTCCGTTTCACCCCCTTAAAATTTCAATTAAGGCAGCCAAGGCATTAAGAGATGCTTTGGAGTGTTAGAGCCACACTGCAGCCAGTTACGGTTGTAGGAGTGTGCTGGTCCGACCGGGGTAGTATTCCACTCACACAGAATGCCGACGTGAAGTAATAGCTTGCTGCTGGGTATCGGACAGTGAGTGAAAGATCCAGGTGGCCCACAGGGAGGGGGGACCTAAAGGTGGGCAACGGATCAGCGACTCTCTTGAAAACGTTAGTTTCCGAGGGCGGCCTGCCTATCAGTTACTCACATGCTCGTTTTTCTCCCTATTCCATAAAAAAGATCAAAACTGTATATATATAGCTTAATATGTAGTAATTTATCTTTCACCGCATAATCCTTTTTTTTGCAACAGCACTACATGCACCAAATTTTAGAGCACATAATCGTGTAGTGTAGGCTATCTAAATCCACATATAGGCATCCAAAAGACACCATACATACCTATTAATATTGATATCACAAGATGGTGAAACGCGTCATTATTTATTTATTATGAATAGCAACAGTTCCAATTTCCAAGTTCTCATCATTAAAAAAAACCACCACCCATATAAACTTTCTTCCCCCTTTTTCCCCTTTTTTCACCCTCCGTTTCTCCCCCTATGAGAAGATCCAAAACCCCAGTAGCAAGTCACTATTTATTTATGATGAGTATAATCAAAACTTTCAAGTTCCTATAAAAAAAAAGATGCCTCCAAATAAACTTTCACCTTCTGTTTCACCTCCTTAAAAAAATGCAAAAATCCAAAACACTTCATTATTTATCTATGAAAGTAGCTAAACTTTAAAAGTTTTAAGTTCTTATTTTTAAAATAAACTGCACCCATACAAACTTTCATCTTCCCGTTACCCCCCCCCCCCCCCCCCCTTAAAAAGTAAAAATCCAAAAACCATGAAACACAATTTAATTTATCTATGCTCAGTAGCTCTAATTCAAATTTAATTATTACGTTTCTAACTTCAAAGAAAAAAGATTTCATACAAAGTTCGACCCTCACCCAGTTCCCTCCTTTAAAATCAAAATTTCCAAAGTCCTTTCTTATCGGATTCCTACGTTATAAAACAAAACTATATTCGAAATTTCAGTTTTCTAGCTTCAGTAGTTTCGGCTGGGCGATGATCGCCAATCTGTCAGGACGTGTTTGGGCATGGCAGACAGATAGACAGACGCACAGACAGGCGGCAGTAGAGGCTTAGTAAATAACATGATACACGTTTACATTATTTTTACTTTGAATACAAAATTTAGTGAATTATCAACTTAAATACAAAATGTCATCCCCCTTTTTACCCCCATAAGGGTTGAAATTCCAACAAAACTGATTTCCGTTGCGTTACTTTCCAACCATAAGCCTAAGTAATAAATTAAGTGATTTTTATTAAGAAAATGAAGGACTTTTCATACACAACTTCATCCCCCTTTTCATCCCTTTAGGGTTAAAATTATTAAAAACCTTGAAACAGGTATAGACTAATTTTCAATCATCAGTCTCCGTACAAAATTTGATAATCGTAACTTCAAAACTGACGGACTTTCATACAAACTTTCATCCCCTATTTTACCCCCCCCAGGGGTGGAATTTCCAAAAATCCTTCCTTAGTGGATGCCTACACTGTATGAGGTATCTATGTTTAAAATTTCAAGTCTCTAGGTCCAGCGGTTTAGGCTGTGCGTTGATATATCACCCAGTCAGTCAGTCAGTCAGTCAGTCAGTTTATCATTTTATATATATAGATTACAAATAAAGTATCAAACGCACACTTACTGGCGTCAACTTAGCAATAACTATAATATATTGTGATTATTTTGTAACACTGTTCTACATTATATTGTCACGGTACCGTCAGTGTTGCCAGGTCCATTTTTGAAAAATCAGAAGATGCAACTAGAAAAAATCAGTAGATGTATGGGGAACATTTTCAAAAAATCAGTAGATGCTTTTTTTAAATAAAAAATCAATTTGTATATATTATATACAAATACACATAAGTGAAATAGAAATGGTATCGCTTTCTCCATGAATCCTTTTAAGTGATATTTAATTTAGTCATGTAATCATTTTGGCGTAGTGTGTCAAACCGGTTTATTTCGCTGACTGTGGAGCAAGATTAACTATGCGTCCACCCCGTTAAGTCTATTTTACGATGACAATTTTATAGTGCCAACCAAACCATGATAATTTTGTGTGTCATTTCACTCAGGTTTTATATTACATATCATCTTTTAAAGAAGAGATAGTATTTAAAAAAATCAGTAGACTTTTAGTTAAAATCAGTAGATCAGTAGAATTCTGGAAAAATCAGGAGATCTGGCAACACTGGGTACCTTCACTAATTTTTTTTTATCTACACAGATATATTATCATAAGTGCTCTATAATGCGTTCAGAAAACGTAGGAAATGACCAGCATTATTACAACCAATTTTAATATGAGAAATTTCTTGTCTGTGGTAGTAGGCAAATCTGTACTGTAATGGTCACTACAGTATCGATTTGAGTTAAGGGGCTCCCCTGTCCCAATGACCTTGCTCGTTTTAGCTACCTCTCTCCCCACTACTCTTCCTCACCTCTGCAACTTAACTTGCATGATTTTGCGTCGCCATCTAGTAAGAAATGCCTACACTACGATGACTAGCTTCAGTCCGGTAACGGTTCTGACCGACATCTAGCGGATACGTGGCGTACTATCAGGTAATGCTGCAACTTTATAGGCCGAGATCTGGCAGTCTTAACTCAACATAAAATTGTATTCATCATTAAAATATTTTTAGGGTATACCCATAAAAACAATGACGGCAGTGAATGGTTTTAAATGTTTCGATAAATACAATTTTATGAGTATTATTAATTAACATACTGGTTATTCACGGGACACCGCGCGATATAACTATAATCTGGGTAACTTTATAATTGATGCTTTTTTATATGTGATTTACCTGTAACAAAGGATTTACGTAAATAAATATTTTTAAAGTGTTCAAAATCTGGTCAATAGTGATTCTAAATCGCATATAAATATGACAAATCCAGTTTAAGCCTATATAGAAAAAAAAATATTCTGTAACCTAAAAAACATCATTTATTAATTGATAACTGTTTTATTACTAATTTAGTGCTAATCCTAGCTATTCACTGTACGCAAGATGCAAAAAGAAGAACAACGCATGATTTAAAATGGAACAAAAAAAAATTGCGACGTGAAATGTGGGATATATATTTGAAAGCTAATTTAGCAGGATTGTGTACATAGCCTCAAAAAGCGCGTGGTAGGACCTTGTGCAAGGTCCGTCCGAATCGCTACCACCATCTTGCTCGCTAATCCTGCCGCTAAGCAGCAGTGCTTGCACTGTTGTGTTCCGGCGTGGAGAATAAGACAGCCGGTGTAATTACTGGCACAAGAGGTATTCCATCTTAGCCCTCTGGGTTGGCAACGCATCTGCACTCTCTTTGTTGTTGCAGGTGTCTATAGGCGGTGGTGATCACTTACCATCAGGTGACCCACTTGCTTGTTTGCCTTCCTATGTTGTATACAAAAAAAAAGCGCTCTCCATACAAAGGGTAGTAACGTTTTCCACCCTCTAACCTATAGTCATGATTATTTACTTTGCTGTTACTTATTATGCTTTAGAACTAGCTTTGTATGTTTTCAAAAAATAAAACACTGTACTATTGACTCGACATAACACTAATACGCCTAAGCGCTCACTACAAATGAATATGATACTTAGTACACGTTTATAATTAGAAATGTATAAACTAGGATACAAAATAAGCGCGTATCTGAAGCAAATCAAAAAGACTATGCAATATAGATAAGTACTTAGATTTCCAAATTAACTCATACAAATTAGTGCAAGATGTTTTATAGGGAATTACATATTTTCAAAAATAAATACTTAAGAAGTAAAACAATTTAAACGGTTTATATCGCGTGTATTGTAACGAATCTAATTCCCGACGTTTCGAGTCCTTTACAAGTCTCATGTCCACTAGCAGACTGACAAAAAACTTAGAATACCTACAAACTACCCAGTTTTGAAAAAATTAAAAAGTAAACATAAAATCGTTACAATTAACGCATTAAGACTACAGACTCTACCAGTGCTTCGGAAATGTTATCTGCTGAGAAGAATGCGCCGCAAGAAACTCAGCATTAAGCCTTTTTGCAACCAAGTTTTTTTTTTACAAACAAATAGTTACATAAAGATGAAAATAAAATTACAAAAATAGTAATTGAATAATTAAAACAAAAATAAAAATACCAACAGTCATACAATCTAATGTCAAGTCTGAGACTTAACCAACTGTAGTACTGGGTCCCTGGCTGGTAGTACTGACAAGCCGTCCTCTCTATTGAAATTTGGGTATTTGTTAATTTCAATTGCCTCGCGTAGCATTCTTGGAAAATAACGGGTTGCCCTAGCGAGAACTTGTGGTTTATCGAACCTAATCGCATGATTTGGCTTGTCCATAACATGCTTGCAGACTGCAGACTTGTTGGCCCGACGACGCTTGACATCCGCGACATGCTCCTTTACGCGAGTAGAAATGCTTCTCTTTGTTTGACCAATGTAAGAGAGACCACACTCACTGTCTAGCTTATAAACACCCGCCTCCTGTAGGGGAATGTTGGACTTCAAAGGTCGCAGATACTGGGTCATCTTCTTCAGCGGCTTAAAGTAAGTTTTAATACATAGGGAAGGATCGCAGGTCTACGCTCAACTGTTGGTGGCTTCACGCGGTGTCCGTGACTGAGGCGTGGGGTTTTCAGCTTGTTCGCCCGCAGAGGGCGCTTAACATGCTGCAGTTCGCCCACGAAATGTTGGTCATCACAGACACTTCGTGCTGTCTGAAACAAAGATTTGCCTACGGCAAGTAACTGGCTCGGATGATGGTGGGACTTACCATTAAGGATTACCATCTGTATGTGTTGCCTTTCTATACACAGTATGGGTTAGTGAATTGTCGGGATACCTAATCATTAAAATGTCTAAGAAAGCTAAACTATTATAAAGGGCTCGAAACGTCGAGAATTAGATTCGCTACAATACACGCGATATAAACCGTTTCAATTGTTTTATTTCAAGCTCTACAAGTCGCGAAAACAAGAAAATACTACTTAAGAAGAAGCTTCTTCTACGTCTGATGTCTCGTTTTGTACAGCCTTTGAGTTCTTAACTTTTTTCTTATTTTCTTTTTTGTTGATAGCCTCTTGGATGTAGACTGGATCTCTGATAGGCATATTCCGGGGATGGCGAGGATCGACTAACTCAGGAAGTAAACAATCCATGTAAAATTTAGTTATTTTTCCTTCCATTTTATGTTGCCAAAAATTGTCTTCCTTGTGTATAACTTCAACCTTCAATGGTTCGTGCTCATTGGCCCACACAGCAAATGTACATTTTTGACGATCTGTAACTCTCAGTTGGCCTTGAACCTGATAATACCAATTATGGTTTTTGTTAATAACGTATTCACCATTTTTATTCTTTTTCCAAAACGTGATTTTCTTATCTTCAATAGCTTCTTCTACGCCAATCACGTGAGCCGTAATTGGACATTTCACTTCAACAACGGCATCTTCATCACACAAGCCGTCAGGTGTGGCGCCAAGAAATGGCAGTTCTTTGTCTATAAACAGTCCACACCTTTTGACTTCTATACCAAGCTGAGTGCTGAGCTGTGTAAGCGCTGTTTTCTCGTGCTCACGGCCGTGTTTTATTGCTGAAACATCACATAAATTTGTTGCTTTATATAACAATTCTTTGACGGTATTGGCACACCTGGTGTCATCTCTTTCTTTTCATTATTTTGCCAAAATTAGAAGCCGTCAACAGCGACCGTCTTAACTCCATCCATTCCCCACTTTCACTTTGGAGTATAGTACTTTTTTGGATTTTCGTTCGTTCTTCGTCCGTTTTATGTAAATTTGTCAGGAAGTTGTTCTTAACTTTGTTGTATGTGTTTTCATCAAGATCAGGCTTCATACATGCCTCTTGTCACGGGCGTTCCCCTGCCCGGAGGGAGGAACACCAGTTTCAAACGAAATATCAAAATACTGAAAAGATAGCCGGAGCTATCACAAAATCGAAATATTGTCTGGAGGCGTGCTTTGAATGTTTAGGGCTTAACTAAATGGAGGTAAAGGAAAAATGTTAGTATTAAGCACAATCTTTATTTCCTATAAAATTCACATATATACAGTAATGTAATTGTGGAACCTTAGCGTCTAAATACCAGACAATTAAAGTAAATATTTGATTTAGCTCAGCCGCAAGCGGGTGTTTTGCTGAAGGCGGTTCTTATGATAGGTTCACAATTAACTATGTCTAAAGATGTTAGTCCCTACGTAAATCGAAATGCCATCAATTCCAATTCATGTCTAAATGACTTTAAATCCTAATTCCCTACTTTATTAATGTATGATTGTTTCACAGACCTGGCGCTGAAGTAAACCTTCCCGGCAAGCTGTCCGGCTGCAGACTGGAACAGGGCAGTGTGAGTCGAACACGAAGCTCGGGGGTCGACTCTATGCAAGCTCAGCTCTCAAGCCACACAGGAAGACGCGAAGATTATATTCAGGCGGCGCAAGCAGTGCAATCCCCAAATTACGAAACGTGGTAGAAGCTTGGTGCAGAAGGCATATGGAAAATCAAGGGTTGGCTTTACAAAATGGCGGCTGGGGAAATGACCAAGCCCGCAATTACGAAATACTCGAAATAAGCAACCCCTGACTTAACCCTACAAAACTAAATTCACAATGCAAAAGATCAGAAGGCCTAAGGCATAAAGAGATTACTAAACTGAAGATTAAATAGAGCTTAAGTGAAGCCTAACCAAATTTAATTAATTTAATGAAAAAAAGAAACCCATCCAGCTGGAAAGAACACATTGCTTCGATTAGATAGTGCACATTGCAAAATTTAAGCGATAGCGAAACAGACATTAGGAAAGGATTCTTACCGGAGACCATCCAGTAATTTATATGGACTATCTCAGACGCCGGCTCTCCCTCCTTCCCGTCCAGAAGAATCCTTCAAGAGCTGCAAATAAACCACGAGGTTAGAAACTATTCAACAAGGAGCCACATGAATTTACCAGGGGAATTTCTACTCACGATTTTCCTAACTCCTTCAAAATATATTTTAAATAGGCTGCTCCGACGCCACATGAGCCACTCAAGCTGTGCATCCAGGCGCGGACCTCCTTCTTGCACCCGATTAATAAAGCTTCTCTTGCGCACCATCATAGAGCCCTGGTTATATCGGAATGATTCCCAAAATGGCTGGAGGAAGTTGCGACAGAAGCACCCTGGAGCACCCTCAGATGAAGAAATTTCCCCCAAATTGATCCCCTGAAATTTATTCCGAAAATTGACTCCCTATGCTCTACTCTTGGATCCAAACTATAACCATGACCGAAGACAACTATCAAAGAAGATCTCTGCTCTGCTTTCCTGTACCTGAATGTGTGCAAAACCTTGTTAGAATAAGTACTTCCTGAAATATCTGAAATAAATGGTATGTATGAAAACGCAATGTTCATTTTATATCCCCATATTTAGGGGGAAAATCTGCGGCTGACAGTCCTAATTTTATTATCATATGATCTACCAATCATATGTAGCCGCGTACGTAAACACAGCTAATTAAGTTGCCAGTATTGAAAAACCCTACCGATGTTACCACAATAATCGAAACTTAAGCTGTTCAAGTCACTGGAGAAAACGTACCAAAAATACACAACGTTACAATACCCCCCTTCCCCATTTAAGGTTCAACGTAGGTGAACCGACGCTGTCCTCAGCGCTCTGATCTCCAGTGAAAGAACTACCCAAGGTTCGATTACCCTGCGTAACCACAAACGTTAACTAAAAGTGCTGAAAAAACTCTACCAAAAGGTTATTACAAAAAAAATTGTGCTTAATAGAACCCCTTAACAGAGGAAAAAATGTATGTAACCAACAAAACCATAAATCCATCACTAAGTTACATACCAAAAACCTTAAAAAAAAATAATCTAACCATAAAGAAAACAAACCGCATTAACCTTCCCAGCACAACGGCAATGTTGTGCTGAAGAGGTTAATCGCCAACAGCCAGGACCGATGTTCAGCATCCTTCAATATAATCTCTTCTTGTCCGGGCGAAACCTAACGAAATAGTCACAACAACTTTCAAAACTCAAACGTAACCTAAACTGAACTGAAACCCTTCACCAAGATATAACTAAACATCTCAGATACAATTTATTGTCTCTGAGGAATACCGAAAAAAAAAACTAAACATCCTAGACTGCTGTCTGAGGAAACGAAATCTATCTCGCCTAGGTCGAGATAATTAAACGGAACGAAGCAAAATTACTGTGCAACATAACATCGCATCCACACAAGTACCGAAACCCGTTCTTGTTGAATGCGAAACACAGATGTACATAAACCTATACATAACTTGGTAAGGGACAAAATATTTATACCTATACTTGTGCATATATATTAAAGACTACTCCGTATGTTATAGAGTTAAGATTGAGCCGCCCTAAATTCATCAACGTTCACTTGCTTTCCATACATCACGCTTACAAAAGTAGTGCGACAATTATTATTGTTCACCACCTCTAACAATTTGTGATTAAATATATTATAATATTTAACACTCGAATGCTAAGCTCCAATCTTAATTAGTGGCAACAGTTACAGACGATGGTTGCGATCCGTGGCAGCACGACGACGAGCCGGAGCAAGCCATCGTGCGTCCACCGACCACAGTCACCGTCCGAACTACCTAATTCACCACTTACATGGCGTTTTAGTCAACAATGGCGGCGCGGCGAGCGATAACTAGTAAAGCGGGCCACGCGTCCACTGGTCACCAAATGAGCCAAAAGCGGTAATTTACGCTTTTAGGTCTTTAATATGCCAAGAGCCTATCGGATGGCCGTCCATCCTTTCCAATTCATAAACTAAGGGAGACAAAACTTTCTTAATCCTACACTTTTCATACTTTGGCGCGAGCTTCGCCATCTTAAATTTCAAAGCATCGCTTTGTACGTAAGTGCGTTTCCACACAATATCTCCCACGGAAAATTTAGCTGAACGTCGCCTTAAATTGTAGTATTTTGCATTTGTGCCATGCGCTTTCAAAAGGTGAGACCTAACTTGTTCAAAAATACTTTTCAAACAGCCAAATTCGCCCGCATATTCTTCTCTAGGAATACCTACGGTATACTCCTGACCCGTATCTCGGTAGAACGAACCGTTTATGACTGGTTCCCTAGCGTGTACCAAAAAGAAAGGAGAGAACCCCGTGGACTCGTTAACTGCACTGTTTAACGCAAACTGAATACGGTGCAGTTGCTCATCCCATGTACGGTGGTTTTCTTCCACGTACGACGCTACGGCAGTCATAACCGTTTTGTTATGACGCTCAACCAAATTCACCTGTGGGGTATACCGTGGTCCATAATGAACCCTAGGAACATTGTATCGTTTCAAAAGCTGCCTGAATTCTGATCCAGTAAACTGAACCCCGTTATCGGCTATTACAGTTTCAGGAACCCCATGAGCCAAAATAACACCGTTTTCAAAGTGTCTTGCAACTAAGGCACTTGTTGCGCGGCGAAGCGGAAACAATAACGTGTACTTCGAAAAGCAGCATGTCACCACAAACAAAAACGTGTAACCCGACCGAGAACGCGGCAGTGGACCTACTAAGTCTATGGAGACTACCTGAAACGGTCTATGACATACTTTTGGCTGACCCATCAACCCGGGAGTTTGTCGCTGTGAATGCTTATAGGCGGAGCATACGTCACACGCCTTCACAAAGTCGACTACGTCCTTATGCATGCCAGGCCAAAAATATGTCAAAGATAACCGCCGATGTGTTTTAAATACACCGAGATGGGCGGCTGTAGACTCACAATGGTTCTCTGTTAAAACCTTAATTCGGTCACTCTTTGGCACTACCACTTTCCAGTCAAATTCACTGAGTAAGTTCTACTTACTCTTACAAAATCGGAGTAACTTTCCCTCCTTAATACAAAAATTCGGATAGTTAGCGGGGAAAGATTTACAACCGTTCATAATCTTCTCGTACCATTCGTCCTTTTCGACGTCATCGGTGTTCGAACCGTTCACGGCATCAACTTTCATGAGCCTAGACAACGCATCAGGTACCACATTGTCGGTGCCTTTCCTGTGCTCAATTTCAAAATCAAATTGAGACAGTCTACACCCCCAACGTGCTAAACGTCCTGATGGGTTCTCTAGGTTCATAAACCACTTAAGTGACGCGTGATCCGTAATCACCTTAAAATGACGCGATCCTAAATACGCCTGAAATTTCTCTACAGAGAACAAAACGGCTAAAGCCTCTCTCTCGGTCGCGCTGTAGTTTTGTTCATGCTTGTTTAAAGAACGACTAACATACGCGATGGGGTGTTCGTGTCCGTCGATAGTCTGACTAAGCATCCCACCCAGTCCATATGAAGAAGCATCGCAGTGCACCACGAAAGGCTTGTCGAAATCAGGCACTGCCAGAATAGGAGCCGAAACTAATGCGTTCTTCAATGACTTAAAGGCTTCTTCTGCTTCTTCAGACCACCGAAAGGCAGGAACATTCTTCCCTTTAGCCGTGAGTCTATTTAAAGGAGCGGCTATAGTCGAAAAGTTTCGAATAAATCGACGATACCATGAGCACGTCCCTAAAAATATCTTCACTTCCCGAGAAGTGGTCGGAATGGGAAAATTCAAAATGGCAGCGACCTTTTCAGGATCAGTGCGCAACCCAAACTCGTCTACGACGTAACCGAGGTATTTAAGCGACTGTCTGAAGAACTTGGACTTCGCAAAATTTATTGTTAAGTTTGCCATTTTCAATTTTTCCAAAACACGATTCAAAAGTACTAAATGGGTCTGAAAATCCGATGAACAGATCACAATGTCATCGATGTAACAAAATACTAAACCGGTTTCGATGTCACTTGTCAAATTGTGATCGATCAGCCTATCCATGAGCCGCTGCTGTCTAGCAGGTGCTCCGCACAATCCGAATGGCATGACCTTGAATTTGAATAACCCGCGACCCGGTACGCAAAAACTAGTCTTTTCCTGTGAGCTATTTGCTAACGGAATTTGCCAAAATGAGGAACTTCAATCGATCGACGTCAGGTACTTCGCTTCCTTCAAGCTATCTAAGATTTGCGGAATGTACGGAATGGAATACGAATCCCCCTTCGTGACCGCATTTAACTTCCTACAATCTAAACAAAAACGCCAGTCTCCATTTGACTTACGCACTAGTAACGCAGGATTATTCCATGGACTTTCACAGGGAGTGACCACATCTAATTGTAGCATTTTATCGAGCTCAGCACTTAATACTGCTCGCTTTTCAGGTGTAAGCGGGTACTGCTTCACCTTCACAGGCGATGCGTCACCTGTCTCGATAACATGTTCAATCAGGCCGGTCCTACCTAACCCTACCTTTTCAAAAGAAATGTCCATAAATTTACCTACCACTGCGTCAGCCAGTTCCTTCTGGTTCGCGTTCAAATGCACGTATGACTGTATCGTGTGAACTTGTTCTGAATTTATACCGTTGCAATTCCTAAAATAAGTATTCGGTGTCACTATGTAGTCTATGTTGTCAAAAATTTCAGGCGCCAATCGAAATGATTTCCAAAAATCCACTCCTAAAATAACGTCCGAAACAATGTCGGGTATAACAAAAAATTTAATGACGTGAGTTACGTTATTAAATGTTAACGGAACAAAAATGTACCCTATTGTTTGAACTTCAACGCCTGTTGCAACATGACAAGATGTTGGTTGTGTTTTTTGTAAATTAAAACCGAATTTCACAAAATCTAAATGAGCATTGTTACCTAAAATCGAAATGGATGCTCCAGAATCCAATAATCCGTAAATTTCAAAATTACTAACTTTAAACTTTAAATATGGCCGAACATCATCTTTATTTGGTGCAAACAGAACCGTAGCGATCGAATTATAATTACAAAATTTCGAAATGGACTCACTATTAATATCTAAGTCGCTGCGGTTCGAACCTATTAGTTTTTTGTACGGAAGTGTGAACCAGGCTTTTTAGATGCATCTTTACTGCAATTCGGACAACTAGCAATCATGACATCTGTCATTCCGCAACCGAAACATCTGATTTGTTTGTTATGAGGTTTTGCTTTACAAAACCTAAAGTTATGTCGTGTTTTACCGCATTTGTAACAAACGGGTTCCCGCACCTGTGTGGATGGTACTTGCGCTTGCTTCGGAACGCTAAATGCACTCTCGCGTTGCTTCGGAATCGGAACATATGAACCTGCGCGCTGCGCACAAGCAAAACATGACGAGTTGCCTTCGGAACTCCTGGCAGTAGGAACTGAAACTGAGTTGACTGGCTTTGCCTTGCCTTTGTATAAAAATTCACTGCCAAGGATGTTTGATGACGACTTTGACGGCGGTTCCGAAAACATCTCTGTCCGCTGTCGCGCTGCCTCAACTTTCCTACAATTTTCTTTCAAGTCCGCGACTGAGGTGATATTAACTAAAGCTAACTGCTGTGATAAATTGGGCCGGATGTTATGCTGCAAAATCTCCAATTTCGCTTCCTCAGACAGCGGTACCTTGCGACGCGCAAACATGCAAGACATAACTGCAAAATAAATGTGAACTGGTTCATCTGCACCTTGTGTTCGTGACTGAATTTCACCTAACAACCTGTAGTCATAATCAACGGGATCAAACTCCCTCAATAATGTTGTTTTCAAATCATTCCAAGTTGAAACCTCCTGTTTTATACCTCGAAACCAAAATAATGCCTTGTCTGTAAACAACTGTGCCGCTGAATTGAACAACTTACAATCTGAAACGCCAAACGCCAATTTGAGTTCATCAATACGCTCTAAGAAAGATCTGACATCTGTGGTACCATTGAATTTTACACCCCACTTTGAAACATTTTTATCCCCGGAACACTCAACTTGATGGTCACTGTCTACTAAGTGAACAAGTGGAGAGGCGATCTGATCATCCTGAACTATCTCAGAAGATGGTGCTGATACTTCAACAATAGCTAAGAGTGACTCCAGCTTTGACAAAAGGTCAGACTTAGTCTGAAGCTTGACCGGATCCAGCAGAGGTTGAACTCTCAATAACCGATGATATAGGTGATACCCCAGTGCTTTAGACCTATTTAATGAATACCTATCCTGTGTTTTCAAGTACCTGTCGACAGTTGTACCTAAATCAACCAACTTATCTGAAATGGTTTTTAATTCTGAACTGGCCGGCAGATCTGTGTCTAAAATAGCTTCTGAAGGACATTCTAAACTCAACTTTCTAAGTTGTTTTCTTAATCCATCAACTGTACTCAATGGTGTTTCTGACCTAATCTGAACTTCATAAGTTAACTCATCCTTTAAAAGTGAATGAAACCGTATAGATCTTTCCATAGTGAACTAAATTGTTGAACTGTATGCTGAATTGAAATTAATGGCTTACAAAATTTGAAGTTACTTATGTTTAAACTTAATTAATGTTAATTTATCTGTGTTATGTTAATATTAAAGAATAAATAACAATTAGCAACTGAGAACTGTTGTTTTACTTTTTAGAAATCAACTTTATATAAATATACACAGTGTAAGAGTAGTGTATTATTGGGGGTTCTGGCTCACTGTTTATTTGCGGTTGGTAAAGTGTATTTGTGGTATAAAATGTATGGCGTAAAGTAGTATTCGACCGCACAGATGGCCATTAGGGTGGTGAAATTTTTGTGCGTTGTTTTAGTAGTGTGGTCTCTGTGTGGGTATGTGTATGTATGGTATGCGGGGTCTGTGGAGCGTGGTGTTGGTTAGTGTTGGAGTCCAGTGTGAGCGGAGCTCTGATGTAGTAGGTGGTGGTGAGTGATGGGGGTTCAGGTGATGTTGGTGGTAGGGGTCATAGTAGGATGGCGATGGTCGGTGAGCGTGTCCAGCTCTAGCGGAGCTCCGAGGCGGTAGTTGGCGGTAGCGGATGGGGGTTCAGTAGATTTTGGTGTGTGCGTTATCGCGCGCGATAGCGTGCGCCTGCGGTTGATAACGGCGAGGTCGGTTAACGGCGAGGTCGGTGGCACCGGGCTTTGACCTATTTGAAGACGGCATTTCCTGTAACCAATTTGGCGACGGCGGCGTCGACGGCCATCGGGCATTTCCTGTAACCAGTTTGGCGACGGCGGCCTCGGCGGCCATCGGGCATCGCTAGCGCTGGTGTTTATCGCGTCTGCGGTGAGGTCGCTATCGTGGTTCCCCGGAAATGGGTGATGATCAATTTCTTTGTTTTAGTTCTATAAATAAATGATATCAGCACCAGCAGCGGCGGCGGCGGCGGCGGCGGGGTGGTATCAGTGTGTTAAAACCATCATTCAGTCAATTGACCAGTTGGTAATTATACGTGTTCATTTAATAGCTCAACAAAAAAAAATAAAATGGAAAAAGTAGTAGAGCTGTGCTTAAACAAGTGGTTATCAAACAAGGGGCTGACTTTTAACCTACAGTGTGGGATGATGTCAGAGGAGAACTTACACTTTGTGAATAGCATTGAGGCTCTCGCACCTGATATTGACTGGGACAAATGGGACGCGGCCAAACGTGAATTGAGGGCAGAGCTCGTGCGGCAGCTTGAAGAGCATGGTTGCGCTGTGCTTCATTCAGACTATTGTGCGCAGGTTATGCTGCGTGATGTATTGAAAAAGTGTGGTATAAGATCATTTTTGTCTGTGCCCACACAACAGAAGACATTGCTGTATAGGGATGGTGACCTATGGTTCATGGAGTTATCAAACCCTAAAGTAGGTAGAAAAGTGTATGTGTTTATACAACTTTAAAATGGGAAATAATAATAATAATAAGGTACCTACTTAGAGTAAAAAGTCGCTGTGTGGGATTATTAAATTAAACGCTGTATTAAAATGAATGTTTGTTTTATTTAAGAACAATCCATATCGCTTATTCTATGATGGCCCCAGGCTAAGGTTGTGTTACTAGCATCTTTTATTAGGTATCTTTTCTCATCCTTGCCACAGAGCATTTTCTTTTTCTTTATTTGGGTGTAAACATTATGCTTATTACTAATTAGGTTATACATGTTATCGTAAAAGGAGACGCTTAAATCTAGACATTGGTAGTATTTTTCAAAATTAAGCTTTCTAACTACAGCTGCATTCACACCTTTATTTTTTTTTTAATACAAATACCTTCACCATCTCCATCTAGAATGTAAGCATACATTTTCGACCTTAGACCCACAAACTCCCTCACAATTCTCCCATTGTTCTCATCTTTCATCATCCCCACCACTTTTTTATTGATTTGAGGCAAACCATACACATTGTCCTGGGGGAAGTCAGAAGTGTCAAATTTAGTTTGTAAATCTGGTTTAATGTCTGCGTAAAAGTTGTCAGTTTTGATTTCATAAATGAAGGAGTCCGTGTCCGTATACAACAGAGTCGCGTTATCACCATATTTAGGCTTCATGTAACCATAATGAAAGTCATACATCAAAGTTTTACTCAACTCTAATACACAGAACCCGGCATAAATAGGTTTATCATACACAATTTTAGTCTTGCTTAACTGTACGGCGGCTAGGTCTTCTGAAAAAATACTGACACTGTGGAAATTAGGTTGTGATATGTATCGCTCTAGACCATACTTACATTTAGTTTGAGTCATTTCATCTTCCCACTGTTGGCAGAGCTTAACGTCAACTCTCTTTTCCACATTTTCAATAGTTTTTCCAAAGATCGAGTTGTTCATTAACTTAAAAAAGTCCTTCTCGAATAAGTTTTTTGCTTGGGCTCTCATGCGCGAGTTCAGATCGATGTATGTGCGGAGCCAGGGTGATTGGTCGAAGGCTAACACTCTATGAATCTTTTTACAAATGAGCCCTTCACCAATGCATTGCTTGAGGTTGGCATAGTGTATTATGTAGTTAGTTTTGTTGTCGAGTGTCAGTAGTAGTTTTTTAATTTTACCACCAGGTGCCGTTTTCGTTTTAGCGCAAAATGGATAGCTGTTGTGTGAGTTGTGTAAGTGTTGTGGATAATCTAAATCGATTTCCAATATGTAACCAACGTTGGAATCTAACTGCTGTGACGACACATCAAAATGACTAATCTCTTCTTTGCTCAACCACCTAAAGTTATTTAAAGGTAAATACCGTCGCATAGCATCCCCATAAAGATTATTAATGTCTAAATACACTATGAATTTGCTGTCTGCACTCGAATCAAAGTCTTTCATGAATCGATTATTTGCTTTAGAGTACCTTTTCGAGGCTTGACTAATGCCACCTCTGATGCCTGCCTTAATGAATTGAACCATCTCATAGTCGGTGAGCAGCTCAAGTTCAACTTGAGTGTATTTGAGCATAGAGTCCCAACTCAAACCAGGCACAGTGACATATTGACACGGGTCCAGCTCGTAGGTGGTCATACAGATTTCACGAAAGTTCTCAAACACTTCTGCTAATAGTATCACATCTGTCTTAAGGTATAAGTCACAGTACTCGCCCAACGTTTTAATGCTAAAGGTGTTCCAGACGATTTGTGCGTGTTGATAATCGTCTTCAGAGATATGAGAATCGGTGAGTTGGCTGTAGAACGCATCGCGACACGGTAAAGTGGTTTCCTCAAGCTTACTCCAGTCACTCACATACTCGTATGGGAAAACACCTTTACGAGTTAAAAGTTTCATTAGCCTATCACAGTCCACTTCCTGGGGCGACAACGACAACGACGACGACGATGATTGAAGGAAATTGGGTAATATTTTAAATTGATCATGTGACAGATTCTTGGCTAATTTTTCCAAACTGCTAGACATGAACTTGAATGAATCGATAAATCTTAAGGTTACCTTATCCACTTTCTTATTGAAAGATATGTATTTTTCTTTGTTGTGGGGGATACAATCTAATTTTCCTTCATACTTGGCCAACTCTTTTATGAATAGATGACTGTCGTAACCGCTTAAGTTGTGAAAGATCACCGGTATAAAAAGAGGGAGTTTATAGTTGAGATTACACGAGTTGTGAGCTTTACCCCTTACTTTACCACTCAAGTGGCAATGATCCACTACGTATTCTTCATTTTCTTTAAAAAGTTTCCCGCAAATGTGGCAAGATCTTTCCTTTTCGATACAATTACTAACATCTCCACTCGCAGATGGCACCACACGAGTCATGATCTCAGCAATTTTCTCAGCGTCTCGAAAGAGCATTTCCACAAATCTTTGCACACAATCCTTGTCGCGGTATGTTACGAACTTTGATAAATTTTCATCATATTCACAATGAATGTAATATGCAAAGCTGCATGGTATATGTTTGTGAGTGTTGTATGTAAAAGTAGTAGCATCTGACAGTTGCGCCCTATTCGTAGGACTCAAGATAGACTCAAAATCAGCGTATATAACAAATGGTACTTTCATTTTGTGGCTATAATTAGTAAACTTTAAATACTTGTTGTCTTCGGTAGGCAGTTGAATAAGCTTGTTGCTGCAACCAATTCTTCGATGAAGTTTGAGCTTGCCTTCATCACGAAAGTGTTGTAAGCATCCCTCACAAAAGTAAACTTGTTCTTTATGCTTAGTAATTTGACTCCTAATCAATCGACTCAAATTTTTTATCCAACAATAATGGCCCTTAGGCTTATCCCTTCGCTCATAATATAACAAATTTACATGCCGACCTGCAGTCGTTTTCGAAATGCGTAAAGGCACTATGGTACAAGTCTTCTTAGAATCAATACCGTAAACATTAACAATTAGATTATTGCGTATTTCAAACTTTTTTATATCAGCCAAAGTCACGGGACACGCTATGTCTTTTACGTTGAGCACTTCAGTATACTGCGGATATGACGTTACACGATCACTATTTTTATCTGCAGGATAGAGAGCACTCACAACCGCCCAAAAGAAGCATGCGTCATCACCACTGTTTTTGACGTTCACACACGCTTTCTTTTGTTGCACCGCTTTCGGTAGGGGTATGTATGATGAAGCTCGTAGCGATTGACACTTGTTAATGTTAATGTCTAAAAATTCAATTCGCTCGAGCGCCCACCCACTATCGCGTTCTTGAAATTCTTCACATTTTTTGTTTGCAGCTGCAGCGATGTCTTCGAAAAGACTTGTAAAATCCATGTCCGCATACAGACACACGTTCTTGGTGTTAAAGGATTTTAAATCGCGCTCCATTTGACCTTTGCCGTTGGTTTTAATATAAGTGCAGAATAGTTCCACATTAACTTTTACACTTTTATGAATTTTTATCTCATGTCTGAGAACCTTGGTCAGCAGTGGTCTTATCTTGAGCATATAAAGTTTTGGGTCTAATATTTTAGAAGATCCATTGATGCGATAACTTATAAGTCTACACTTGAACGCGGAATTTACTACATAAACGCTATAATCACAATTTTTATCTATAGTACACAGTAGTTTGTGTCTTTTAGTTCTTGAATGAGCTATCAAACGGTTCGATGGAACACTTTCATTACAGTAATCGCAGTGGTAAGACATGGTGAAGTACTAATTACAAATTGATGGTAGTCTGCTTTTTATTCAATCTAAAAGGCATAAACAGGAAGTTGCGGTTTCAAACCACGGTGGGAATAAAACAAAGTATGTAACATGTTATTGCAAATCATTTATTTAGGGCATCATAAAATTGGCATAACATAGAAGTTTTGTAGCATAACACTTGATTTCGCTATCCACAACATCATCTTCAATACTAAGTCTGTTAAGAATCTGAATGGCCTCTTGCAAGTTGGCCGGTTGGTATGTCTTAAAGTGTTTTCTGAAAAAGTTGAGACGGTTCTCATAGGTTGGTTTCATTTTATTCAGATGCTTAATTCGTGCATTTACACACTCCATAATGCGTTCGATGTTAATCCACTCTATGCGGCTTATTACTAAAGGATGTGACCTCTCACACCAGCAAGGGTCTCTATTGGAGAGAAGCAGAAGCAGTTGTGAGTCGGGCTCCACAGCCATATGGCTACCGAGGCGGTGGTTGGGTGAGGCCAGCGGTAATGTGTTTGATGGGTCATGAAAAAAGTTTCTGATGTCATCAGCTTTGTCCACAAACATTTGTTTCCATTCGTCATGGGTGAGCTCGTGTCTGTCATCGAAGCTAATGCATGTTTGCAACTTCAGACTGCCTGCTTCCGCGTGTTGTAGTCTCAAGTAAACATAGACATTTTTGATGGTAGCGACCTCCGCTTGAAGATTGTATACGCTCTTGTTCAAGTCGCACTCTCGCCACCAGTCGCACGATGGAATGTATGAAGGAAGTAAGAAACTCATTTTTTTTTTCTTCACAACAGGTACACGTCTTGCACTGAAGAGTTTCAAATACCAACTGTCGTAGTCGCGCGCGCGCGCGCACTCTATTGTGTAATTTTACGAGTAGTGTTTGTGAGGGCGTTGTACTCGAAAAGCGAGTCATTGACGATTAAACAGAAGACGGAAGTGTTTGCAGGTGGGTTCTCTGTAAATTCTAATTCAACTTTGATGTCGATAGCGCCTCCGCCCGAATTATAACTCTCACACTGTCTGGATGTATCGATAACGATCAACGGATGCTTAGTTTTAAAGTGAGCGTAGTCCACCTGCGGACTGCTATGTTCACGGTCGTAGAATGTTTGTTGAAAATTAAGAAAAGCATCATACAGCAATGCATAGTGGTTCTTCTTAAAGTCAGCCGATAACAAGTCATAAGGATAGTATTGGGAGTTTAGGTACACCCTACAACTGACTAGGTTACAGTGATCAAACAGACTCATGTCCTTCATTTTATCATTTTTTCTCGCTGATTGTAGCCCAATGATGATAAAACGTGGTTTATCCACTTGCGTGGCCGTCTTGACGGGCCAAATGTGTCGTGTGGCCGCGGGTAATACAGGGTACTCGTACAAATCCCATGAGCGAAAAGCTATCGGGATGGGTACACTGCCCTCAACATACGTCATTAAACGTAGTTCCTCCTTATCAGACACTTTTATGACGGGCATCCGCCAAACAATTCGCGTTATCTCAATGTTAATGTTTTTTGTCGCGTCCTTGACAATGGCGCAATCAACGTCAGAACTGGGTCGAGTTAAAATTAGCTCATGCTTTGCGTTCATTATAATTTTCTTATAGTCTTCAGCGAACCCGAACAGATGTGACAGCGGTATGCTGTAACTAAATTCGGTGTGCTCCTTTATGGTACCCAAATTCCACCCTCTGTTCTCGAGAGCGTGCTCCATTTCACTAGGGTAGGAGACGAGACCCTTCATGGTTGATGTGATACCACAATTTTTCGTTCGTTCAATCTCCACATTATTCAGTTCATATCGCACGTCGTGGAATAGAAAGGCGGGACCGTTATTAATGAAAGTAGCACCCTCATGCATCTTACCTTCAACTAAGATTTGACTTTGACAAGGTAGCACAATTAAGTCTTGACGGTTGATGCATATGCGGATCTCATCGTTAGACTTGAATGAGTTATTGTATGGATTATATGGATGAATTTCTATGTTCTCTATGCTGTCATCGAATACCACCTTTTCGGTGATGTCTAAGATAGATGATGAGGACATACTTTAAATCCAATACTTTGCAAGAATTTAATATTTTCACAGGACAATTTATTTTTTTTGTTATTATGCTGATCCTCTAGACGACTCAATGTCGCGCCTTGTTTGACAAGAGTGTGATCTCGACTAATAGCTGAGGTGTTGTTACGTTTGCTTTTATAGACAATCATTTTATTTTTCGAATGTGGAGGCGGAGTGATATGTTTTCACCTCTGAAATTGACTAACTTATTACGCTCATTCACTATGTGCACTTCCACACGTTGGATATTGCTAATGCTCTTGAGGGGTAGATAAATTATATTTGATGGACACTCAATGATTTGATAACCAGGCGGAACGTTCGGCGAAAACTCATGTATCACATGCGATGGCCTATTGTTTATAAATGACCCCTCCACGATGTTACACTCTATTCTTATAGTGTTCGTTATTAGAATATCCACCGATTTATCTGACCAGTGTTCACCACCCGCCTTAAGCTTTTTCGGTGAAAATCCAAAGATGGACCCGACGCTGTTCGCTCTGTCAAAGTGGATATCTAATTTAGGAGAGAACAACATACACTTTGATGTGTTAGTGTTTAGGTATATATCAATTAAATTGTCACCATCCTCTTTTGCCAGTTTGAGCATTTCACTGTCTAAATATTTTATTATATCATTCAACTCGTAAGAACCTTCCGGAATCCTTATCACCCTATCTCCATAGTGAAACAAATTATTACTCTCATCCACATTGGGAATAGAGTTGAAAGTCTTAAAGTACACTAGAGCACACTCGTACGCTGCATCTTCACACAACTCCACAGCCGGAAGAAAGTCTACACTCAAAACCGACTCGTGCCCATTCATACTCAATGTGAACGATGACGTCATCACGTTTGCAGCAGCAGCAGCAGGTTGTTACAGGGACGAGGTTATAATGGAAATGAAATAAGCTTTGTATAACTTTACTATTTATTTATTTAAAAAAAAGAAAATTAGCAGTGTTACATAAGAAATTAAGACATAAATGCCCACAGTTTACATCACCAAATTTTTGTAAGCGATCATAGTTATACTCCAAGTGTGTGTTAGTCATATAGTTTACAAACTCTTGAGGCGGCCTCAAGTCACCGAAACTATCAAAGTACAAACATAAATGCCCTTTTTTAACGTATGCACACCAATGGGTTCCAGCGCCTTGTTGCTCGTCTAAATTAACAACTCCAGTTTCATAATAGTGCGGTTTGGAGGGGAGATTATCTCGCATGAAAACACCTCTAAAGAAGGGAATTTTCCATTTCCGTACACATCTCAGAACATCATCGTCTGTGAGTGCCTTTTCTTTTGGAAATCCTAGCTTTTTTTTTTTACATAGGGTGTGAGGTAGAGACCCATACCACGTTTGTAGGGTGCTAAATACAATCCTTTACCAATCACTTTACCACCATCACCACTGCTACCGTTGCTGTTTACATTATTTTTATTTCTCATCATATCATAAATGTTTTTAGCAGCTGTTGTCACACCACCTGCTAATGTTCCAGTGGCGGCCAACGCGCTCAGGAGTGGTATTAAGGGTAGAAAACCTCCCTTTTTAGGCAATGGTATCACCCGCGGAGTCGACTTCATGACTTTTCCACTAAGACACCGCTTAGCAGCCTTCACGCCCACCTTGAGTAACGCTCTAGTAGTAGTAAGTGACGTTTGTTTCTTTTTACCCCCTTTTTCCTCTGTCATATTGCGCTGGTGGTTTTTAACCGCTTTATGTGAGGCTTTAACCACTTGAGCTAAAGAAACTCCCATTCCACGTTTCACTTTGAACTTCATTGCTTTAGCAACAGCTAGAGCAGCCAATCGTTCACCAAAATCGGTTGACTCACGCCAACGCTTATCAGCAGCTCGCTCTAGATGTAAGTCGGCTTGATGTCGTCCTTCCAATGTTTTATCACGTGAATAGGCAATGTCATGTAATTTGCAAGATTCATCCAAGGGGTTAATGCCCTTATCACCACGCACCAAGCGAGCGTGCAGTCTCGTACCAGGACCACAGTAGTTGTATCCAGGTATGTGTAGTTCGAATGGTAAGTTATTAATTAAGCTATTCAAAAATCCTGCACCTGCTTTACGTTTGGGTTTACTTTTAACACTGCTGCGATTGACGTGCGCTATCATCTTAAGTATCGCACTGACTGTTGCAAGACACCTTTGCACCCCAGTATTTTAAACCACAATCACACTCTACACGATCGTTAGACATCTCTTGCACACCTATCCCTACTTGATCGCTGTGTATCTCTTGCATCTCAATTTCTTCACACGCCTTTTCAGCTTCTTCCCGCGATAATCGCTCCTCCTTACAATATTCACAATTTTTCCGTCTAATTAAGTATGGCATCTCATCTCGCTCATAACCGCACCGTATATGTTCTACACCATTATTGGGCGGGTGTTTATAACAAATGAAATATTGATTAATCTCAGGGTCATTTATCAATTCATCAGGTAGTATCCTTTCCCAATAGTGTAAATCACGCTCGCAATAATACAAAAGAAACTGCTTTGGTATATTTTTCAAGTCATCCGCTGTCACTTTGAATATGTTAAAAGCAGACATTTTTTTTTTAATGTGGATAAGTAGTAGTAGCAGTTGGTATAAAACACACGTCTTCACAGCACAATCTATCACAATAAAATGAAGCTTAAAAAACAAAACACGTCTCTTGTTGTTAACGATTGGAACAGCCTATTAAGCGATGCTGTCACCACCACCACCAAAACAAAGTGCTTGAAGCATGGGCAGCTTCTGCCAGAGAGTATTAGATGTCTTATCTGTGGACCGTCCAGTTGTGGGAAGACTAATGTTTTACTCACTCTACTGCTCGATCCGAACGGCGTTAAGTTTTACAATGTTTATCTCTACTCAAAATCTCTCAACCAACCAAAGTACACTTTTTTAAGTGAAGTCTTACGGCAGGTAGATGATTTATCGCTTCATACATACAACGATAAGAGTGATGTGATACCGCCGGAAGAGGCTGAAGAGGATAGCGTTGTTGTATTTGACGATGTAGCCTTGGAGGATCAAGAGTCAATACGTCAATACTTTGCTATGGGACGACATAGAAAGTTGCATTGCTTCTACTTATGTCAAACATACAGCAAAATACCTAAACAATTGGTACGTGATAACGCCAATTTGATACTTCTTTTCAAACAGGATGATTTAAATTTAAAGCACGCTTACGATGATCATGTAAACACTGATATGATGTGGGAGCAGTTCAAGGACATTTGTCGTAAATGTTGGGAGAAAAAATATGCTTTTTTAACTATTGATAAGGAAAGAGATATTAATAAAGGTCGATATCGCAAAGGATTCGACACCTTCATTATTATTGAGTAGTGTGTGTTCACTCCATATAAATTTTGCTGTAACCTGTAAACCCCAATCAGTTGTACGATGTCTTCAGCTGAAGCGGTAGTACTAGAACAGGAAGAGCAGCAGCAGCAGCAGCAGCAGCAGCAGCAGCAGCAGCAGCAGCAAAACATTTTTGGCAACAAATCGTTGAAACGAAAACTCGTAAATTCTGTTCAAAATGTAAAGAAAAAGGTGAAAGCATTACGAGAGGGTCAAGCGTTCATGTCCACTTCGTTGGCGGAAACTTTCAAACCAATCACTACTCCGCTCAATGTTCTAGTATCTGAAAAGTTAAAAAGTAATAGGCAAATCAAGGATGATCTACAATTTGGAAGCCCTCTAAAATCATCGACACCGCATTATAAGATAATAAAAAAAATAAAAAAAGATGATGATGACGATGATGCTGATGATGATGATGATGAAACAATGAAATCTGCGCTCGAAGATGAGAGCATCAGTGGGGATAGTGATAGTAATAATAATGATGAAGAGAAGGTTGATACACAAGAGCAACAACAAAAACTACAACAACAACAAGAACAGCAAAGCAGTATGAATGAAACCATTTATAATAAATACCTTACTTACTTACATAAAAGAATAAAAATACCGTTTGGTGTTTATCTTCAAGGTGATAAGATGTATATAGGAAACAGTCAGGTGAAGATTACGCAAGATGTGTTAAAAGTGAAAAATTTAACTTTCCCCCTTACACCAGGGCTGTCTGAGCTCATTATCAAGAAACTACCGAACCCCAGTTTGATATCGGAGGATGATGTGGTTAATTATAACCAAATGCTAAACATAACTAGTGCACATCGACGTGGATTCTCACCTTATGCGCAGGTGACAGGTGACAGAAGCGCTAAATACCAGCAGTATATCAAGCATCATCTGGAAAAGACCGTTTCAACAAAAAAGGGAGGATGTTTGAAAAGACAAAAGAATGTTGGTGGTGGTGGTGGTGGTGGTCAGGTTGTAGGTGGTGGGGTTGAACTGCTGACTAAAAACTATTATCCAAACACGGATTACATCTATTGGGACGATCCGAATGAATTAGTGAATCGATTACAGCTTTTAATTGCTTCACAGAGCGCTGGTAACACCTCCCACTCAAACGAAATAAATGCTATCATAGAGGAACTAATAGAGGCAGGAATAATATTGAGACAGTAATGAGTTGTTGTTGTTAACACCTGACTATCTCTGTCTCTCTCAACCCACTTTTCGAGTCATCCTTAACGCTGACTGTTCACACTACAGCTAACAGCTCAGTTTAAAGCGGGGCTGATTCCTCTTTCAAACAGCTAACAGATCAGTCTCAAACAGTTAACAGCTCAGTTTAAAGCGGGGCTGATCCGTCTTTCGAACAGCTAACAGATCAGTCTCAAACAGTTTTTAATAGCTCAGTTTAAAGCGGGGCTGATTCCTCTTTCAAACAGCTAGCAGATCAGTCTCAAACAGTTAACAGCTCAGTTTAAAGCGGGGCTGATTCCTCTTTCAAACAGCTAGCAGATCAGTCTCAAACAGTTAACAGCTCAGTTTAAAGCGGTTAAAAGGGCTGATTGTTAACACCTATGTTAATATATAGGGTGTCACTCACTGTTTGAATTGAACACTCTCACCATGCCTCTCAACAAGTTTGGACATTACTTGAACGCTTCTTCTTCTTCTTCCACTTCAACGCGGGGCAGTGACAGTTTTAAAGTAGAAAAACACTATATCAGCATTCAAAATAAACGTTTGTCATCACTTCAAAAAGGTATTCTTAAGACAGACGCTGTCAACAAGGAGCAGTTAGACGAAGTGCAAAATCTTTTACTCTCGAAGTATAAAGTATGCTCGAAAGATATAATCAGCTTAAGAGATAAACTTCAGAAATTGATAGAAAGAATTGATACACCCACGTCAACACCACCACCACCTCCCCCTCCTCCTCCTCCTCCTCCTCCTCCACCTCCTACAAGGAAAAGGGGGAAAGACCCTCATCAGCAGCAGCAGCAGCAGCAGCAGCAGCTACCTCCCATTCAGAAACAAAAAAGAAATGAGTAAAGCTCAAGTGGTTAAGGAGATCCATAGGTATGCGAGAAAAAATTTTCCACGTCGACGCTTCATACAACGAGGGCTTGATGACACATGGCAAATTGATTTAATTGATATGCAAAAGTACTCGAGAGATAACAACGGATTCAAGTACATTTTAGTGTGTATAGACACATTTTCAAAGTATGCTTGGTTGCAACCGCTCAAGACTAAAAACGCCGATGACGTTACAAAAGCGATGATTAAAATACTAAATGGTGATGGAAGAAAGCCAAAAAACATTCAGTCTGACGATGGTAGAGAATTCTTTAACAGCAAATTTGCAGCGCTAATGAAACGTCATAACATTAATCATTACTCCACATACAGCGTCATGAAAGCTTCCATAGTGGAAAGACTAATTAGAACTCTAAAGCATTGGCTATGGCAACAATTTAGCTTGAACGGATCATACAACTGGACTCGAAGGCTGATAAGAGACATTGAGGAACGTTACAATAATAAAATCCATCGTACTATAGGTATGCCACCAGCAAATGTGAATGAAACCAACTCTAAAGAGCTCCTGCATAAGGTCTATAACCATATCAAAATCAAACCTCACGGCAAGTTCAAGGTTGGTGACTATGTGCGAATTAGCAAGTACAAATCAGCATTCGCAAAGGGCTACATCGGCAACTGGACTGCAGAAGTTTTTCAAGTCAACAAGGTGCAAACTACCAATCCAACGACATATTTACTGCAAGATGTGAAGCAAGAACCTATCTTGGGCTGTTTCTATGAAGAGGAACTGCAAAAAGTCCACCATCCTGACATCTATCTCGTAGAAAAGGTTTTGAAGCGTAAGGGAGATAAGGTGTATGTAAAATGGTTAGGTATGAATGAAAAAAGTTGGATAGATAAAAATAATGTTGTTTGAAAGTTTGTTAGATGATAAGATGTTTTAATAAACACTAAGTAAAAAAAATTAGGTGTTTTATTTAATTAAATAAAAGCCGCCTTCAAATAGGTCTTAGTAAAAACCCGGTGCCACCGACCTCGCCGTTAACCGACCTCGCCGTTATCAACCGCAGGCGCACGCTATCGCGCGCGATAACGCACACCAAAATCTACTGAACCCCCATCCGCTACCGCCAACTACCGCCTCGGAGCTCCGCTAGAGCTGGACACGCTCACCGACCATCGCCATCCTACTATGACCCCTACCGCCAACATCACCTGAACCCCCATCACTCACCACCACCTACTACATCAGAGCTCCACTCAAACTGGACTCCAACACAAACCAACACCACGCTCCACAGACCCCGCATCCCATACACATACCCACACAGAGACCACACAACTCAAACAACGCACAAAAATTTCACCACCCTAATGGCCATCTGTGCGGTCGAATACTACTTTACGCCATACATTTTATACCACAAATACACTTTACCAACCGCAAATAAACAGTGAGCCAGAACCCCCAATAATACACTACTTGTAAGTATAAGTTTATAATAAAGATGAAAAAACCAATCACTCAATTGAAAACTAGTGTTTTTACTTTAAATACCAATATTATTTTAAATTTACACTATATTTAGTGTGTACAGACACTAATAGCAAAATGCTTGACTAAATTAGAGTTGCTTTATTACTCAATATGCTGCTTAAAAGGCAGAATTATTGAAATTTATATCTTAAGACACCAAAGCATGAACTGTAAACTTCTACCTATTTTTAGCAGAAATAAAACATTAGACACAATAAATATCAGTTTATTATAGATCAACGCTACAACCTTTGGAGTCACAGTGTACACGTTATACTATAGTTATTCCTAATTTATATCCTAAGGAAATTAGATACTTTATTATTAATACTTTTAGTTATCTCTCCTGTCTAACAGCATTTACTAGGTTCAATTTTACTGTACAAATATAACAAATCAATATCACTGGATTTGAGAGGAAGTATTTGACAGAGGTAGAGCAAATGGAACGATACCAAACCGCACTCTAATAGCGTTCTAGGGTTTTACGTAGTCCTCGCTTGGAAGTCTGCGACTGAAGAGAGCTCTGCCTTGTGACGACGTCCTTTTAAATCCTCGGTCCGGAAGCAGGTCACAGCCACAGGCGGAGATGACGTCACGATGGTGGGGCTAGTGTTGCCACAGATGATAGATGTCGCCAACACGGCCATTCTGCAGTTGTGCCTGCCTCAGGCACTCCACGAGTCGGGTAAAATGCTGTGGGCCGAAAATAATACTGTTAGCATACATATACTGTCTACCAAAATTGTATTTTATGACCTAAGACCGAAGGAGCAAACATTTATAAATATCTATACAATCACCCTACTTGGCCTTCAGGATGTCTTTCAAGCACCTTTTGTCCCGTAACCTGAACTTCCGTGCTCGTGACCACCCTTACAGCCTAAGTCTTGCCGGCTCATTGTATATCAATCAATACCAAAATGATTGCTCTAAAACTTTGCTAAAATTTTATAAAATATTTATGTACTTTTTGTCTCTTACATAATTTCTTTACTTCTTCAGCATTTTACTGAGGCTCGCTTTAAACACTGGAAATCAATAACCACATAATCAAGAGTTTAACAGAATCCTACTTATAATTTAAATATTTAAAAAGTTACCTCGCCAACACTGCTACTTAGGAGTCAGCATCCCAGTTATCGATCCGGATCCAAGGCTTCATATTTTCTGCGGCGGCTGTTCCAGTGTACATTTTGCTGGTACGTTCGGCGCCTCGTACATCTGCTATTTCATACCTATCTCTACCTAAGACCCTTGTTACTCGAAATGGTCCCTTGTAGACTGGCAGTAGTTTAGTGCTACGACCATCATTTGTTTGACTGTGAATTTTAGTAAGGACTAAATCACCTTCATGGTACTTTATGGCTTCTTTACGTGTTTTATCGAATCGCTCTTTCTGTTGCATAGAACTCGACTTTATATTTTCATCCACAATTCGTCGCAGTTCTGTCACATCTATTTGGTTATCATTATCATCATTTGGCGCCAAGGTATCAGCATCAGTTCTCAACCGATAACCAAAGAAAACTTCGCTTGGAACGGCTTTAATAGTTTTTTGGACCGTACTGTTAAGACCTTGCTGTAAAATCTTTATGCAGCAATCCCATTTATCGTCCGATAGGTCGGCGCCCATCGCTCTCATGGCTTCCAAAATAGTTTTATTAAAGCGTTCAACTTGTCCATTAGAGCGGGGCATTCCCGTTGCGACAGTGTGTAATCGTATATTCTTACTGCTACAGTATTGCTTAAACGTCTGTGACGTGAAACACGACCCCGCATCAGTGTTAAACCGTTTAGGATTCCCAAAAATTTTTGATAAATTGTTTAATTCCTTAATGACACTAACAGTATCAGTGTTAGGAACGGCGGATATAAAAACAAATTTTGTAAACGAATCAACCATTACCAAAATATACTTATTATTCTGCGATGTTTTTACAAAAGGTCCCACGTGATCTAGATGCAAAGTGTGAAATGGTTGGGTCTATTTGGGCAATGGAAATAACTCACCTTCCTTTGCGCCTGCTTTATTTTTATTATAAATATAGTTCAGGCAATTTCCTATATATTTCTTTACAGTTCGACGTATTTTAGGAAACCAGAATTTATCCCTAATTCGTTCTACCGTCTTATCTGTGGCGAAATGACCAAGGTCGTCGTGATTAGCTTTAATTATTTGCCAAATGCATTGTTTAGGCACAACCCATCGACGACCTTGAGTTGTTCGTTTATAAACCTTCCCGCCCAACAACTCATAATCCAAAAATATGTCTCTATTTAAGTCGGCTTCTCCTGATTCAAGAACTCCTTTTATCCTAGCTATTTCTGGATCCTGCAATTGTACTGAGAGCAACCAGTCAGCTTCCGTTATCGAGAGAATAAGTTCAGACTCAGACTTTTCCCCGGATTGCAGGGGGTTGCGGCTAAGTGCATCGACATGTTGCATCCGCATACCGTCCCTATGCAATATGTCAAAAGTAAATTCTTGGGTAGAGAGTACCCACCGTGCGATACGGGGAATGATCTCCCTCTTTGTTAACGCAAAGCGGACAGCGTTGCAATCAGTCACAATTTTAAACCTGGTACCTAACAGGTATAGTCTAAACTTTTGTAACGAGACTATAATGGCCAGTATCATCATCATCATCATCTCAGCCACAAGAAGTCCACTGTTGGACATAGGCCTCCTCCATGGATTTCCAAAGTGGCCGGTTGGAAGCAGAATGCAACCAGCGCCTTCCTGCCACCTGTACGAGGTCATCGGACCATCTTGTGGCTGGTCGTCCTACGCTGCGCTTGCCAATACGCGGCCGCCATTCGAGAACTTTCCGACCCCATCGGCCATCAGTTCTCCGTGCTATGTGCCCTGCCCACTGCCACTTCAACTTGCTAATCCGCTGGGCTATGTCGGTTACTTTCGTTCGTCTGCGGATCTCCTCATTTCTGATTCGATCACGCAGAGAAACTCCAAGCATAGCCCTCTCCATAGCTCGTTGCGTGACTTTGAGCTTTCTTATAAGGTTGAGCTTTCTTATAAGGCCATTATAATGGCCAGTAACTCTAACTCAAATAAATGATACTTCTTTTCATCTACCGACGTCTGACGGCTATAAAAGTGAATCGGTTTTTCTCCTTCATCCGTAGTCTGCATGAGAATGCTAGCAATTCCGTCTCTGCTCGCGTCTGTGTACAGTATGCATTGCTTGTTTGGATCATATAATGTCAATATATTGTCAGAGGTTAAAGCATCCTTAAGGGTATCGAAAGCTTGCTGTTGACTACAGGTCCAAGGCCAAGTACTGTCCTTTTTTAATAATTTTGTAAGGGGGCTAGATAACAGCGCACAATTTTGTATAAATTTACGGAAATAACTAATAAGACCTAGAAACTGGCGTAATTGATGTATAGTTTTCGGTTGCGGAAAATTATTAACTGCCTCGACTTGAAAACTTGCCTCGAAATTTGAACACCTGTGCAGTAGCTGGCACTGTTGCTATAGGGTGTGGTCGTTCAAAACTAGAAGAACTGTTGTCAGCAATGAATTTGCCTTGTGTTTCTGAGCGCTTATATGATTACAGTCATCAACTTATCGGCAAGCATTGGGAAAAAGTTGCCTTCACAAATATGCAGGAAGCTGGAAAACGGGAAAAAGAGTTAGCCGAAGCAGAAGGAAAAGTTTCTAAAGATGGCTATGGCGAGGTTGATGTCATTGTTGATGGTTGTTGGAGCAAGAGAAGTTATAAAAAAATTATTCAGCTCTTTCTGGTGCAGCTGCTATATTAGGAAAAAACACAGGAGAAATTCTTTACTTGGGTATCAAAAATAAATATTGTCAAGTTTGTGCAACGGCACAAAATAAGAAGATTGAACCTATAGAGCACATGTGCTTCAAAAATTATAATGGCCCCTCGACGGGGATGGAAAGTTCTATTCTTGTCGAAGGGTTTAAAACATCGATACAGCAACATGGGCTTGTCTATAAAAGACTTATATCTGATGGAGACTCTATCACACACAGCAAGATACTTGAAGCCCGTCCTTATGACAACACGACGGTCGAAAAGGTGGAATGCCGCAACCACATCATGAGAAATTTGTGCAACAAACTACAAGCGCTTACTACAGAAACTAAATATTTGTTAAGACATAGAAAATGTGTTACACGAAAAGCCATAATGACAATTCGTTGCACGGTCATAAAAGCTATCAAAAAACATAAAGTGAACTCTGATGTGGAACTTTTATTCGCCGACATACTACGTTCACATCCGCATGCGTTAGGGGATCACAGTCGATGCAAAGATTATTTTTGCACGTCGATAGCAACATGGTGGAAAACTTCCACAGCTTGGTGGCAAATTTTGTGGGTGAAAAACGCATTAATTTTTCGAAGAAAAATTCATACAACATTAGGTTGCACGCCGCCGCCGTCGCGTTCAATGCAAAAAAAACCATTTCCACTCGTTACAAATCGATGAATGGGGGAAAAAGTCCCATGGGCAAACTGAAATGGTTGGAAGAAAAGCGGATTAAAAAACGAGCTTACAACAGGTATAGCTCAAAACCAAAACGACGCTTGTTTAATCAGCCTTCGGGACATAACAAAGACTACGGAGAGGCATGTGTGAAGCCTGATCTTGATGAAAATACATACAACAAAGTTAAGAACAACTTCCTGACAAATTTACATAAAACGGACGAAGAACGCACGAAAATCCAAAAAAGTACTATACTCCAAAGTGAAAGTGGGGAATGGATGGAGTTAAGACGGTCGCTGTTGACGGCTTCTAATTTTGGCAAAATAATAAAAAGACGAGATGACACCAGTTGTGCCAATACCGTCAAAGAATTGTTATATAAAGCAACAAATTTATGTCATGTTTCAGCAATAAAACACGGCCGTGAGCACGAGAAAACAGCGCTTACACAGCTCAGCACTCAGCTTGGTATAGAAGTCAAAAGGTGTGGACTGTTTATAGACAAAGAACTGCCATTTCTTGGCGCCACACCTGACGGCTTGTGTGATGAAGATGCCGTTGTTGAAGTGAAATGTCCAATTACGGCTCACGTGATTGGCGTAGAAGAAGCTATTGAAAATAAGAAAATCACGTTTTGGAAAAAGAATAAAAATGGTGAATACGTTATTAACAAAAACCATAATTGGTATTATCAGGTTCAAGGCCAACTGAGAGTTACAGATCGTCAAAAATGTATATTTGCTGTGTGGGCCAATGAGCACGAACCATTGAAGGTTGAAGTTATAAACAAGGAAGACAATTTTTGGCAACATAAAAGGAAGGAAAATTAACTAAATTTTACATGGATTATTTACTTCCTGAGTTAGTCGATCCTCGCCATCCCCGGAATATGCCTATCAGAGATCCAGTCTACATCCAAGAGGCTATCAACAAAAAAGAAAACAAGAAAAAAGTTAAGAACTCAAAGGCTGCACAAAACGAGACATCATCAGGCGTAAAATAATCTGAACTGAACTTTAAGATAATCGGTACGGTACGGCAGTACCAAATTCTCAAACTAAACTCAGTACTCAAACATAAACTCCCACGGGGACAAACAAAATGGAATTTCAAATAGGTGTGATGAAAAAATAATTGAATACTTTTAAAATACATAACTTGCGAATTGACGAATATTTTGAATAAAATCTGAGTAACAACAGTAACTGACTAGCTTTAAGTAGCTTTTCGAACCTTACGATTCGCCGTCGCGCCAGGGGAGTTCCACTCCACACTGTAGGTACGCTTAGCCGCCTTGCCTACAGCGTAGGCAAATCGCAGTAGGTAAAAAAATAATTAAAGATTTTATTTTTCAACACAAACCTTAAAATAACAAATAAGTACGTCTATTAAGTTAGCGTGTTGATAAATAAAGTTCGAGGTAGTCGGCTTGTAATTGCAAACGAATGCGCCGCAACCCTAACGTGTCGCGATAATTCCGGGCGATACATTAGGGTTGCGATGCATTTGTTTTTAATTCGAGCCGACAACCTACTGCGATTTGCCTACGCTATAGGCAAGGCGGCCGAGCGTACTTACAGTGTGAAGTGGAACTCCTTCGGTACTATTATTTATTCTGTGGTCGCGCGCAGCTTAGTACAAATAATGGGTAATCTTTGCTTTCATCAGTTAAGCCCCTATTGAGATCTAGTGAGTTACTATTGCTTTTCATACTTGCGAGTTGAAGTTGTTGAAGAATATTTTGTTTTTTATTCCAAGAAAAAAATATTTAATTATTCAACTTTGGCTCAATCAGCAACAAGTTTCGTAAATATGTTGGATACATTAAAATGTAACGTGTGTAATATAGTTATAGACGAAATGTTAGCGTTTATTCAAAATAAAATCTCCGTGACTAACGAGGACACGTTAGCCATATTGTGTGCATCGGCTTTTTCTAACGAAGAAATTCAAAAGTCCAAAACGTTATTGTTTGGTGCGCTTCCTACGAACAAGCAAAATATACAGCGAAAAGGTGACGGGAAAAGTGAGCGTCATCTAAAGGATATTATCCACGTTTTTAGATCGACTGATACTGAAGTTATACCAGTGTTTGTTGCCCGAGAGTTGGATAGACTACCACCTCTGACTCTGGATCACCTGGACTGCACTAAGTTGGTAAAGGATCTAGTGCGGCTGCGTAGTGAAGTGAACAACATGAAATCGACATATGTAACTATTCACGAACTGGAAGAGTTAAAAAGTGAAATAAATGAGTTGAGAAATAATGCACCGTCACGGTTCTCATTGTGTAATGTAAACACCAAAAGAGGAGCGTGGTGTATGGATAGCGGTCCTATAGGGCTTACGAATACACAGAATTCGACAATGAATGCTAGCCAGAATACTGAAAAAGCTAGTACATTGTCACCATCATCTAATAAAGATGCGAATCATCAGCTGTACCGTTCTATTATGGTGTCGGGTAGTAAGTCTACCGCCCCGATAAATAAAACACCGCCGGCCGTTACGATGACTCATAGCGACCAGCTGAGTGAACCGGTCCGCGCGCTTGTTGATAATGATAACGATTCGACGGAGATACAGTAAGCTCCTATTAATAATGAAGAAAAACAAGGTTGGCAGGTTGTAAACTATCGAAAAAATAAGTATAACAACCGTTACAAAGGGCGAATGGGTACTGCGAACGAAAGTTCATGCAATTTCATAGCTGCGGAAGTAGTAGGGATTCGCCGGTTCTGGATCACTTTTTTTTGTCGCTCAAAATGGCGGCTTGGGGGGCAACAATTTCTAAAAAAAAAAAGAAAAAAAAAGAAAAAAAAAAAAAAAAAAAAAGGTCAACACCCCATTTAAAGCGATTGGACGGGGTCTCATCACGCTCCGTCCACTCCTTCACGTATATATGTACTTCCATTGCAACATAATACCAACAATTAATCACATACTCATAAAAGGATAGACCCTTTCCTTTGTTATGGACCCACCCTTTGTTAGGTTCAGCTTTTTACCTGCGCCCACTTGGGGGTTCGGTGACGACCTTTTTTTTTCCTGGGTACCTGATCGCCCGCCACGCTCCGTACAAATAAAATACCATGTCTTTTCGTAACTCCACTTTCTATTCATTATTCTATCAGCACATAAATATCCTATCGCATTATTCGCAGTACACTTTTATTCGTGACTCATAACTTTTAGGATTTTCATAAATCTAACCCAACCTAACCTACATTTTGGAGAAATTCAAACCTAACCTCCTAACCTAACCTACGTTTTGGAGAAATTCGTAAGCCCTAACTTTCAGGACTATCTTAAATCTAACCTAACCTACGTTTTGGAGAATATTGTCACGCTATATGGTACTTGGTTTGTACTTTTGATTCGTAACTCGATGTTTCGTAGACATACCTTTTGACATATTCTTATTTTGCAAACTACTTATTTTATTCTGCAGCCATAACTTTCAGGACTATCATAAATCTAACCTAACCTAACCGACGTTTTGGAGAATATTGTTACGCTAAATAGTAAATGGTTTCAGTTAAAAACAAGAATTTTGTTGCTTTATTGCTTTTTACTTCTAATCTTACTAAGTACTCCTTAGAAATACTAGTTTTAACGTGTTTGTTACGCAATTCGATTATTTAAATACTAGTCAAAACTTGTAGGAGTGCCCTATGTATAAAGGATATGAAGAACGCAGCCTTGTGTTTCGCTTACACAGTAGGTACTATTCTACATTTTGTGGACATATTATATAGCTTAAGTTTATATTATGAATATATATAGATAGAGAGTTTACATAATACAGTAAACGGTTTCAGTAGTTTTATTGTTTTCTTTGTATCAAACGCACCACGGTCTTTTATTATTCAATTACTTAACATCAATACACTATGCAAAGAGAGCTTTTTGAAAAAACAGCTAGTTTGAACGTGTTCACTAGGCGAACGGTTTATTTACCTGGCTGTCGTCAATAAGAGGAGCGTTATGTTTTTTCGAGTGTATGGCTTTGAAGATACTGGTTTAAACTTGTTAAATTGCACTACGCATAAAGGACCTCAAGAACGCGGGCGGCATCGTATAATTGCTTTATTGTTGTCTTTGTATCAAAAGAACCGCCGCTGTCTTTTGTTATTCAACACACCGCGTCTGGAGAATACGAGTTTATACCTGTTCACTAAGCGAAGCCCTTCTTTCAAAAAATACGTGTCCCAACTTGTAGGGATTGCGCTGGGTATAAAAGCGCGCCATCACATCTCGACTTCATTGCGCCCCAAAAATTCTCCGAGCAAGGTCTTCGAGTAAGAGAGTCGTGAGTCGTGAAGTTTAGTGCAAGGTTGCTGAAAGCAGTGTTTCGTTGCTGAAATGGATGTAAGTATGTAGTCATAATTTTATGTGTGCCCACTTATTTCAGATTTTGATTGATTGTAACATAACCTTCATCTATTTTTGTGTTTACCATGTAAATCTACTTTGAAGGACCGTTTGAAGAATGTTTTTATATTGTTACAGGAAAACACATTTTAAAATTATTACTATCCCGACGACGAAGCAAGTGATGAAGAAGGAACGTTGGCCTATAAAGTCAAAAAAGCTATTGCTAACACTAACAAGAGGCCTAATAACAGCATAGATGGCTTCTTTGAAAAACGGAAGAAAAGGAAAGTTGCAGTAAAGTCGTCGAGCGTCAGCCAAGCCACTGCGGAAGGCGTGGCTTTTATAAAGTCCAACAAAGACGATGCATCATACGCCTCACATCTCATAAAAATTGAGGTGTATGATGCGCGGAAAATAAAAAATATTCCGCCAACGGAGCATTGGAAGCATGCGGAAGTGCGTGTTAAATACTACGCTCACTCCGAAGAGGACGCTCACGTCGAATCTACGAGGGATGTGATTTACCAAATCACCAAACAGTTAGCGGACAAAAGTGATTGTGTAAATTACGTTATAGACAATACAAAATAAGTGTAAAAGTAGTTTTAAGATCTTAATTTGTTCTTTTTATCTTTTTTTACTCGATTGTGTGCGTTTTGTTTGTTAACTTTGCTTTATAACTCGTACCGAACATTTTTCTTTGTATAGCGAACACCTTTTGTATTCTAAGCTTCCTTTGTAGTTATTTTTTTCCGACAAAGAGTCATTGTCTTTCATATTAGATAAGTAACACAAGTTCCAAGCGCCGATGTTCATAGTATAAATAGACCATAGCCCGCTTTAAAAAAACACATTCTAACGAAGACATAATAATGGACGGACTGAGCTGCAACTTCTTCGACCAACAACTTGACCAGCTTACTGAAGACCAAAGGCTATACGAACTCTGCGAAAAAGTGGAACCAGAATATTTTAAAACGTAGGTTACTTACTTTTGTTATAATTTTCTTTTGTTATAATTGTGCTATTGTCATAGATATCCATCCTACTGAATCATGCTTCAACTCATTTGATGCTAATAGCTTACCTTTATTACCTTTGTTATATTGTGTCATTGTAATGGGTACCCATCTTACCGAAACATGTTTCAACTCGTTTTTTGCTAGTTGTAGCTGGTAGGGGTGGATTTTAAGGTATTTAAACCGAATGCCAGTTGCTTCAAATCATTTGTTACTGTTCTCTCGACGTAGGAGTAGTACTTTTTAAGATGTATTTCAATTTGGATCTATCTCAAAGTGAAATTACAAGCCTAGACAAATCTTTGATCTTGTCCAAATTCCATCATCAAATAAGGATGTGGTACTTAAGGAAGGTTTTGCCAGTTTCGTGGTTAGAGGATACGGAGATAATGCCATATTTCACGCCATGCAGTGGACACATCATACATACTCATAAATCAGACACATCCGATGAAATTGATGGTGTACTGCCAATGCAAGCGTATTGCTTAAATTGTAGACGAGAAATGAGTTAGTATTAAACTTTTAGGTGTTTTCGTTTATTTTATAATTGTCAATAATTTGTAATATTAATAATTGTTTTATTTTTGCAGATCTTTACAAGTTGGCCGAGGAGGTGTAAATAAAAAAAGAACAGCAATGTCAACTGTGACTGCCGAACCACCAACAAAGAAAAAAAAACCTCTGAACAATTCAACTAGCTACGCTGCTGTGGCAACATCAACAGTATCAGTTGGACACCAAAACGTGAGTACAGAAAGTAATCACAAAATTGAATGTCCTGTGTGTCACGTGTCAGTATCTAGAAAATATTATTCCAACCACTTGAAAAGTAATACTCATAAAAACAACGTGATAAGTTCTGACAAGGAATTTACAAACGTTCAGTTAATTGAAAGCGCGTTCGGGAATAGAATAGTTACTTACAGAATTTTACCTGATTCCGTTACTACCAATGCATTTGAAACACCAGAATTATTTTTGCATAATATCAAGGGAAAAGTGTTTAAATTACTAGAACGATCCATAGCAGAACAAACTGTCGTAAAAGTAAATTTCAATCTTTATGCAGATTTTACACAACAAACTAAGCAACTTAATAATATTTTTGACTTTCAATCGTTAAATTACGTCGTTTGCAAGGGGGACGCCACAGATGGTATTTATGCATCACTTGTAACTGAAATTGTTAACAAAGTAACCAATTTTGAAAAAAAAGACAGCGGATGGAGTTTAGTTAAAATAAAATACTTAGACATGAATATCAATAAATTCAATCCTTTGCGTGGTTCATCTTACATAAACTTACCATTGGATATAAAAAACAAAAAAGCAGTTATCAACGTTAAAAACAAAGACCATGAATGCTTCCGTTGGGCTATACTGTCAGGTTTATATGAGCCAAATAACAACTCTAACAGGGTCTCGTCGTACAAATTGCACAGAAATAAATTGAAATTTGAAAATCTTTCCTTCCCAATAAAAATAAACGATATTCATAAATTCGAGAAAATGAATGATCTAAGCATTAATGTTTTTGGCTTGGAGTACGATTCGAAAAGCAAGCAAAATAAAGTTATTGGTCCGTTACACTTAACGAAAAGTAGGAAAACTATCCATTTAAACTTGTTGTATTTAAATCACGGTACTAAGGGCCATTATTGTTACATAAAAAGTCTATCGAGATTAGTATCAAAACAAATGACGACGTCAGAGCATGCAATCCACTTATGTGATGGTTGTTTAATTTATTTCACGTCACATGAAAATTTACAGAAACATCAAAAACATGACTGTTTTCATGTATGTACAAACTTACCCTCTGAAAACGATAGTAAAAGAAACTGGTTTAATGAATTAGTTTCCTCTAACCAAATATCATTCAATAACTACGATCGTAAATTGAGGGTACCATTTGTTATATATGCCGATTTCGAAGCATTTTTAAAACCCATTGAAACTTGTATCAACGATCCGAATAAATCCTCAACAACCAATGTTCAGGAACATGTAATGTACAGTTTTGGATACTATATTAAATGTTCATATGATGACAGTTTATCTGTATATAGAACATACACAGGTCAAAATTGTGCCGAATCATTTATGAAATTATTAAAAAAAGATTTAGAGAACATTTGCAAAAAGAACACTTTTGTAAAATGTCCTTTACCCTTAACGGAACAAGATAAAGTAACCATAGCACAAAGTGATACCTGTTTCATTTGTGAAAAAAAATTAAATGAAGAATTCATTGTGTCTCATAACCAACATACCGGTGCTTTTGAAGGAGTCGCTCATCCATCCTGTTCTGAGAAATATCGAACCCCTAATTTCTTACCTGTGTTTTTACACAATTTGAGTAGCTATGATGCTCATTTTATTGTACACGGGCTTGGATTTGAAGAGGGGGACATAGAAGTTATCCCACAAAACAAAGAAAAATATATTTCTTTCTCCAAGCAATTTCACATCAATAACCATGTAATGAAATTAAGATTTCTTGATTCCTTAAAATTTATGAGTAGCAGTCTTGATAAGTTAGCCAAAAATTTGCTGCCCGATCAGTTTCATGAACTTCGGTTAAATTTTCCATCTGAAGAAGACTTCAAACGCTTAATACGAAAAGGAATATATCCATATGAACATATGACATCTTTTGAATCATTAGAATTGGTTAGTCTTCCCAATCACGATGATTTTTACAGCTCATTAAATGATAACCACATTTCAGAAAATGATTATAAACATGCACGTGACGTATGGAATCACTTTAAATGTAAAAACATGGGGGATTATTCAAATCTTTACTTAAAAACTGATGTTTTGTTGTTAGCAGATGTGTTTGAAAATTTTAGAAATGTTTGTAAAGAAACATATGGATTGGATCCTGCACAATATTACACGGCACCTGGATTAAGTTGGGATGCTATGTTAATGTCTACTAAAATTAATCTAGAACTTCTAACGGACATTGACAAAATTTCTTTTATCGCAAATAACATAAGAGGTGGTATTTCTCAATGTAGTAACAGACATGGGAAAGCTAATAATATATTTATGTCTGAATATGATCCTACGTTACCATCTTCATTTTTGATGTATCTAGATGCAAATAATCTTTACGGTTGGGCAATGTCACAATGCCTTCCCATTGGCAAGTTTGAATGGGTGGATAATAATACTGATTTTAATGTTTCTGATGATGCTGAACACGGATACATTTTAGAAGTTGATTTGGAATACCCAAATAACTTACACGATTTTCATTCTGATTTACCATTCTGTCCAGAAAACGTTTGTTTAGGTGATACCAAAGAAAAAAAGCTGATTCCTAATTTAAATAACAAAGCGAACTATGTGATTCACTATCGAAATCTAAAACAATGTTTAAAATCTGGTTTACGTTTGCTAAAAATTCACAGAATTTTAAAGTTTGAACAAAAGGCATGGTTAAAGACTTACATCGATTTAAATACACACATGCGTTCGTTGGCCAGATCAGAATTTGAAAAAGACTTCTTCAAACTCATGAACAATTCTGTTTTCGGTAAAACTATGGAAAATATAAATAAAAGAGTGAATGTTAAATTACTTAACCACTGGCAAAACCACGGAAAAACTCAAGGAGTTCAATCTCTAATAGCAAGACCTGAATTTCACAGCCTTTCTATATTTTCGGAGAATTTGGTTGCAGTACAGTTGAAAAAAACAAAAGTCTTGTACAACAAACCTATTTATTTAGGATTTTGTATATTAGATTTGTCAAAAACTTTAATGTATGAATTTCACTATGACTTCATGAAAACCAAATATCCAGATAAACTGAAATTGCTTTACACGGACACGGACAGTTTGGTATATCAAATATTTACGGATAACTTTTACGCTGATATACTAATAGATCTAGAATCTTACTTTGATACTTCTGATTATCCTCCTGACAATCAATACGGTTTGCCATTAGTAAATAAAAAGCAATTGGGTTTTTTTAAAGATGAAAATAATGGTAAAATTTTTAAAGAGTTTATTGGGCTGCGATCAAAAATGTATGCAATGGATGTACAAAACGAATTTATAGCAAAAGCAAAAGGAGTTAATAAATGTATTACTAAAAAATTTAACATTGACAATTACAAAACATGTTTGTTCAAAAAAGATAATTTGTTGTGTGAAATGTTGCGGTTCAGGTCTATAAAACATGTTATATTTACACAAAAAATAAACAAAATATCTTTATCACACAGTGATACAAAACGATATTTATTAGAAAATTCCACTGACACGCTTGCTTGGGGCCACTACAGAATAAAGGACATTCAGTGTTAATATTACTTTTCTGTACTTGCGACTGTTCCTAAATTTGTAACATTTTTTGTAATTATTGAGTATGGACTGGTAATAAGATAATAGAAAGTTGTAATTTATGTATAATTATAAAATTTCAGAACGTTTTTAGACATTTTTTATAAATTTAAGTTTTTTATTTGTAGTATTATGCATGGACTAGTTATAAGATTACAGAAAGATGTAATTTACTCTTTTTTTTAAATTAAATAAAGTGTTTAGATAAATTTCATGTGTTTTTATTTAAACATTATTCAGGTGTGACAAAACTATATAACCTTGTTTGGACTTTAAAAAAAATCATTAGTGTTTTGGTACTTTTAGATTCAACACGTATAACAGATCTATATAATGATTCACTTTTGTCACCCTTTTACGGCCATTGTTGCTGGTCCCAGTGGGTGTGGAAAATCAAAATTTGTCACAAACTTTTTAAATGATTGCAAAGTACTATGCGATGTAAATTTTTCGGAAGTTATTTGGTGTTATGATGAAATGCAACCTTTGTACAATCTGGAAAATGTTAATTATAGTCAAGGAATACCTGATATTAACATGTTTGATGGGAAGCAACCTAAACTTCTTATTATCGATGATTTGATGAGGGAGTCAGATGGACGGATCGTTGATATTTTCACGAAGGGTAGTCATCACAGAAACTTAAGCGTGTTTTATATTACACAAAATATATTTCACCAGGGACGAGGTCAACGTGACATCTCGCTAAACACAAGTTACAGTGTATATTTTAAAAATCCTAGAGATAAAACTCAAATACGATACTTGTCGCGACAAGTTTATCCTGAAAATTCAAAATTCGTGGATGAAGCCTATAAAGATGCTACTAAGGATGCCCATGGATATCTCATGATTGATCTGAAACAAAATACAGATGACTTATGTCGTTTCAAAACTAAAATATTTCCGTTCGATAAATATGGCACAGTTTACATTCCTAAAAAAGGATTTAAATATAACAGGAATCAACAAGTTTTAGTCAGTTCTAAATGATGCACTCGAGTGTGAGCACATATAAACACTTACTTGAAGCGTTGCAAGTACTTAAACCAAAATATCGCACGGCTTTACTCAAAGCTTGTGATGATGATGAAATCAATATTATTTGCGAGTGTATTTATAACGTGCTAAAAGGAAAAATTCCATTAGAAAAAAAAGAAAAATCTAAATTAAATAAACACAAGAACATATTACGCAAGCTAGTTTCAAAGGGAAAACAAAAACTAAGAAAAACTATCATCATTCAAAAGGGTGGTGCATTTCTACCTGTTATTTTAGGTGCAGTTTTAAGTGCTTTAATAAACTCTTTATAACCAAAATGGAGAACACAAAAAAAATGCTTTTGGTAGAACAAGATTTTATTGAAAGACTTAAAAATAATGAGCTATCAGAGAACTCATCGTCTCGTCTGGATGGAGAGATGAAAAAAATATTGAAAAGTAAAATGGATGATCGTGAAAAATGGGCATTATATTCCCAAGCACTGCAGCGATTTTTACATTTTGCCGAAGCAGATCGAAAGCCTTTCAAAATACCAATAGTAATGGATGGAGTTGATCACTTAGACAACTTCAACAGTGACTTAGATTCAAAGTTAAAAAAGCAGGAAAATGCAAATAATGACTCAGTCGCAAGCCCAACTTTGCTGGAAGATGATGTTCCTGCTACACCACCACTTGATAAAACGAATCAATACTATCCTGTGGAATTAACTCCATCTCATATCGTACAAGGAATACCGAAATCTTATCGATCGAAAACCCAAACTTTAATGGACATTATTATCCTTAATAAAAAAAAAATTTGGTGGAAGACAGGAGGGGAAGTTGTGTTAAACAATCGAGTGATCCCAAATAGCAATATTGTCGATCTGATAAACGATGTATCAAGACCTCTAAAACGCGCAAAACCAATAGGTTGGGAAGAATTTGCATTGGTTTTAAAAGATATAAGAGTTCCTACATTTTGTATTGGTAATCCTGTTAACTTGGAGTATATGAAGAGAGATTACACCAACGAGTTTCGCGCATCATCATCATCTTCTAAAAATACAAGGGATTCATCATTTAAAGTAAAAAACGCATCTACACCTATTTCTGCTAAAACAATTGAGTCGACCAAAAAGAAATTAGATTGGGAAAAATGGACCCCCTATTAGATATAAATAAGATTTACTACGATGTGTCCAACCCAGCTGGTTACAGTAGTATAGATAAGTTAGCGAAGGAAATGAAAGGTAATATGAGCAAGGAGGAAGTAAAAAAATGGTTACAGTCTCAGGAAACGTATACTTTACATAAACCTGTCCACCGACGATTTACTAGGAATCGATACATCCTATCTAATTATAATGAACTCTGGCAGGCTGATCTCAGTGATATGCGTACTTATAGTCAATATAATGATGGATATAAATATATTCTTTGTATTATTGATGTTTTTAGTAAATATGCTTTTGCAAGAGCCATGAAAAAGAAGGATTCAGAAACAGTTAAACAATGTTTTGAAAGCATATTTGCAGAAGCCAAATCTACCCCTCGTCATATCCAATCCGATAAAGGCACAGAATTTGTTTCAAAGGTGGTAAGAGACTACTTTAAAAGCAAAAACATTAATTATTACACCACTAATAATCCAGACATTAAAGCAAGTATAGTTGAAAGGTTTCAAAGAACTCTTAAAATGAAAATGTGGCGTTATTTTACTCATAGAAATACTTACAACTACACTAATATATTACAAGATCTTCTTCACTCTTATAACCATAGTTATCATTCTAGTATCAAAATGCGACCAATTGATGTTAATTTTAATAATATAATGACTGTTTGGTGTAACTTATATGATAGAAAAAAAGACAATCAAATTTCATTAGAAACCACAAAACTGAATGTAGGTGATCATGTCCGAATAACTAAATATAAACATATATTTCAAAAGGGTTATGAAACTAATTGGAGTGATGAAATTTTTATAATTGATGCAATCATTAGACGATCTCCGAGACTTGTCTATACCTTAAAGGACTTGGATGGTGAACCAATCGTAGGTACATTTTATTCTAAAGAATTACAAAAAACAACTTATCACCCCTCCATGAAGTATAAAATTGATAAAATAATACGCTCTCGTCGTGTTGGTGGCAGAAAGGAAGTGTTAGTGAAGTGGCAAGGTTATCCGAGTAAATTTAATTCTTGGATTCTTGCATCAAACTTAGAAAAAATATGAGTGAAGGAAGTTTTTATATAACTTTGTTAAGCAATAGCTCGACGGCTTATTATACTGATAATACAACAGCCCATTTCATGACCAAACTACCTAAGACCGTTAAATTAGAAGGAGAATGGGTTGTTGGTTTAGTGGAATTTCAATACCCACGTTCCATGTACAATGTTCAAGATCAAGAAAATATCATCTATATAAAAAAGAAAGTACGATTACCTAATGACAAGTTTGACAAAATCATAGATATAAAAACTCACATACCCGCTACTACATATGATAGCGTTGACACTTTCCTTGACGCGTTTAATGAAAACCCGCAATTAAAAAATAAGGTGAAATTTAGGTGTGATAAAATATCAAAAATGGTGGCTATAACTGCAACTGAAGATATAACATCTATCATAACATCACCGATACTGAGTTTGCAGTTAGGTTTCAAACCACGATCTAATTTAAAACAAATTTCAATTGGGAAAAATCCAGTAAATTTGTATTTAGGGTTACCATCACAAATATTTGTGTATACCGATATCATTGAACCGCAAGTAGTGGGGGATGTTATAACATCATTGTTGAGAATAATTCCATTGGATCCAACTCAGTTCGTTTATGGAGCTTACAAAATGCATGTCTTCTCACCTGCTCATTATGTACCTGTTTTACGTAGAGAGTTCGATACGATTGAAATAGATATAAGAACGACTACCGGGGCCAGAGTACCATTTCAATTTGGATCTTCTTGTGTGAAGCTACATTTTCAACGAATAAAATGACTCACAAACGATCGTCTGCCTCTTGTCCATATGAACATTATTATTTACATCAAGCTGGCTCTGGTGTAGGAATTGTCTATAAAGGTGTTCCATTTCAACGAGGTCATGGGATTGGAAGCTTTTTGGGTGGGCTATTTAGGTCTGTGATTCCTTTGTTATCCAGTGGTTTTAGGGCTGTAGGGAAAGAAACATTAGATGCGGGGATCGGCCTGCTGTCTGATATGGTAAATTCACGTCCTATGGAGAGTTCGATTAAGTCTCGATTCAAAGATGCAAGTGCTAACTTAAAAAGAAAAGCTGATGAAAAAATTGATTCTCTAATGTCAGGATCTGGGTATAAAATGTCAACTAAAAGACGAGAACGACTCATTCCGTTAAAAGCATCACGAGGAAGAGGAAGTAAAAAAATTAAAAAGTATAACGTCGAAGATATATTTTCATATTAAATAATGTCATTCTTACATAATCATTCATGTGAATGTGCAAAATCTGAGTTAGATATATTTGCCCTGCCGTCAACTCAAACCAGTATTGAAAGTGGACAGTGGGTTCATTACAAACCAATTTCATCTTTAAACGACGACGGCCCTATAGAATTTCAAGTTCCCGGATCAGGTGATGACTATATTGACTTGTCACATACGTTACTGCATGTCAATGCGAAAGTATTGAGTCAGGATGGCACCAATTTAAAAGCAGATGTCCAAGTTTCGCCTGTTAACAATTGGATGCATTCCCTTTTCAACCAACTCGACATATATTTAAATCAAAAACTCATATCACCTCCGAACAACACATATGCCTATCGTGCTTATTTGGAGAATCTTCTTAACTATGGTCCAGCAGCCAAAGAATCTCATCTAACTTGTGGATTGTGGTACGAAGATACTGCACATCATATCGATGCCGTTGACGCAACGAACAAAGGGTTTCACAAAAGAATGGAATTTGTCAAAGAGAGTAGACAAGTTGAAATGATTGGTCACTTGCATGGTGACATGTTTAACCAAGAGAAATTTTTAATAAATGGCGTAGAAATGCGTGTTAAGTTAGTGCGCTCAAAAGAAACATTTAATCTTATTTGTCATCAAGATAAAAAACTTAAAGTACAAATAATGGATGCTAGTCTTATTATAAGAAGAGCAAGAGTCAACCCTAGCGTTTTGTTAGCCCATCAAAAAGTACTAGCGTCAACAACTGCAAAGTATCCTATAACAAGAGCGGAAGTTAAGGTTCTGACAATACCGGCGGGTGTGCAAGGTAAAACATTAGATAATATATTCCTTGGACAAGTTCCTAAAAGATGTATTGTCGGTTTTGTCTTAAATTCAGCGTTTAACGGTAATTTAGCATTGAATCCTTTCAATTTTCAACATTTTAATATGCATTCATTCAGTTTGTATGTAGACGGTCATGAAATACCTTCTAGAACATTACAACCATCATTTAGCTCTGGTTTAATAGCATCACCATATCACACTTTATTTTCTGGGACTGGTATTCATTTTCACAACGAAGGTAACGCAATAAGTAGAACAGACTACGGAGACGGATATTGTTTGCTATGTTTTGATTTGACTCCTGATTTATCTGCTAGTTCAACGTCACATTGGAATCTCGTCAGACATGGAAGTGTACGGTTAGAAGTTCGCTTTGATTCGTCTCTTAGTCAAACTGTTAACTGTATTGTATACGCAGAATTTGATAATGTAATTGAAATAAACAAGAATCGTGACGTAACTGTGGATTATAACAGTTAATAAATACTTTGTTTTTAAAAAGGATACATCATTTGATCTGAAACGTTGTTAACAGAATCATTAATAAGCAGCTATATTTATATTTATCATGGATACAAATGAAATACAGCTCTGTATGAATAAAATAAGTTCCAGTTTTAAATCAAATGTTTTTGCTGCAAACCGATTGCCTATTTGGGTTAATTTACCTGCTTTTATTATAAGCAATTTAGATCCCGACTCAAAACCGGGGTCTCACTGGATAGCTATACACATTGATATTAATGGCATTGGTGAATATTTTGACTCATTTGGTCGAAAACCTACAGGTAGTCATAAGCTATTTTTGAAAAGAAATTCCAGGAGATGAGTTTATAACCACAACTCATTCCAAAATCCTTTTACCTCGGTCTGCGGGGAATATTGTTTAGTCTATCTGTATTTTAAGATTAAAGGAAAAACTATGTGTGACTTGGTAAATGTGTTTACTGAGAGTTCTCTATGTAACGATCTAATTGTAAGAAATATGTTTAAGTCTATTTTTTTGAAATAAACAATTAAATATAAAACAAACTCTTTTATTGTTCTAAGTTAAGTCTACATTTTCGTCAAGGGAAGTGTATTTGTGAATAAAACATAAAAATGAAAACATGATATTCATTAAAACTTTATTCAAAGTCAAGGCTATGGTCTATTTATACTATGAACATCGGCGCTTGGAACTTGTGTTACTTATCTAATATGAAAGACAATGACTCTTTGTCGGAAAAAAATAACTAGAAAGGGAGCGTAGAATACAAAAGGTGATCGCTATACAAAGAAAAATGTTCAGTACGAGTTATAAAACAAAGTAAACAAACAAAACGCACACAATGGAGTAAAAAAAGATAAAAGGAACAAATTAAGATCTTAAAACTACTTTTACACTTATTTTGTATTGTCTATAACGTAACTTACACAATCACTTTTGTCCGCTAACTGTTTGGTGATTTGGTAAATCACATCCCTCGTAGATTCGACGTGAGCGTCCTCTTCGGAGTGAGCGTAGTATTTAACACGCACTTCCGCATGCTTCCAATGCTCCGTTGGCGGAATATTTTTTATTTTCCGCGCATCATACACCTCAATTTTTATGAGATGTGAGGCGTATGATGCATCGTCTTTGTTGGACTTTATAAAAGCCACGCCTTCCGCAGTGGCTTGGCTGACGCTCGACGACTTTACTGCAACTTTCCTTTTCTTCCGTTTTTCAAAGAAGCCATCTATGCTGTTATTAGGCCTCTTGTTAGTGTTAGCAATAGCTTTTTTGACTTTATAGGCCAACGTTCCTTCTTCATCACTTGCTTCGTCGTCGGGATAGTAATAATTTTAAAATGTGTTTTCCTGTAACAATATAAAAACATTCTTCAAACGGTCCTTCAAAGTAGATTTACATGGTAAACACAAAAATAGATGAAGGTTATGTTACAATCAATCAAAATCTGAAATAAGTGGGCACACATAAAATTATGACTACATACTTACATCCATTTCAGCAACGAAACACTGCTTTCAGCAACCTTGCACTAAACTTCACGACTCACGACTCTCTTACTCGAAGACCTTGCTCGGAGAATTTTTGGGGCGCAATGAAGTCGAGATGTGATGGCGCGCTTTTATACCCAGCGCAATCCCTACAAGTTGGGACACGTATTTTTTGAAAGAAGGGCTTCGCTTAGTGAACAGGTATAAACTCGTATTCTCCAGACGCGGTGTGTTGAATAACAAAAGACAGCGGCGGTTCTTTTGATACAAAGACAACAATAAAGCAATTATACGATGCCGCCCGCGTTCTTGAGGTCCTTTATGCGTAGTGCAATTTAACAAGTTTAAACCAGTATCTTCAAAGCCATACACTCGAAAAAACATAACGCTCCTCTTATTGACGACAGCCAGGTAAATAAACCGTTCGCCTAGTGAACACGTTCAAACTAGCTGTTTTTTCAAAAAGCTCTCTTTGCATAGTGTATTGATGTTAAGTAATTGAATAATAAAAGACCGTGGTGCGTTTGATACAAAGAAAACAATAAAACTACTGAAACCGTTTACTGTATTATGTAAACTCTCTATCTATATATATTCATAATATAAACTTAAGCTATATAATATGTCCACAAAATGTAGAATAGTACCTACTGTGTAAGCGAAACACAAGGCTGCGTTCTTCATATCCTTTATACATAGGGCACTCCTACAAGTTTTGACTAGTATTTAAATAATCGAATTGCGTAACAAACACGTTAAAACTAGTATTTCTAAGGAGTACTTAGTAAGATTAGAAGTAAAAAGCAATAAAGCAACAAAATTCTTGTTTTTAACTGAAACCATTTACTATTTAGCGTAACAATATTCTCCAAAACGTCGGTTAGGTTAGGTTAGATTTATGATAGTCCTGAAAGTTATGGCTGCAGAATAAAATAAGTAGTTTGCAAAATAAGAATATGTCAAAAGGTATGTCTACGAAACATCGAGTTACGAATCAAAAGTACAAACCAAGTACCATATGGCGTGACAATATTCTCCAAAACGTAGGTTAGGTTAGATTTAAGATAGTCCTGAAAGTAATTACCTGAAAGCGATAGGATATTTATTTGCTAATAGAATAATTAATTGAAAGTGGACTTACGAAAAGACATGGTATTTTATTTGTACGGAGCGTGGCGGGCGATCAGGTACCCAGGGAAAAAAAAAGGTCGTCACCGAACCCCCAAGTGGGCGCAGGTAAAAAGCTGAACCTAACAAAGGGTGGGTCCATAACAAAGGAAAGGGTGTATCCTTTTATGAGTATGTGATTAAGTGTTGGTATTATGTTGCAATGGAAGTACATATATACGTGAAGGAGTGGACGGAGCGTGATGAGACCCCGTCCAATCGCTTTAAATGGGGTGTTGACCTTTTTTTTTTTTTTTTTTTTAGAAATTGTTGCCCCCCCAAGCCGCCATTTTGAGCGACAAAAAAAAGTGATCCAGAACCGGCGAATCCCTACTACTTGCGGACCGTAAGATCCCAATGTTTATAACGAATATACATAAAGATTCGAAGGAAGAGGATATTGTTACTCATATTAAAACGATGACAAACGAAACAGTATTACTGGAAAAAATCGAAATAAAAAAAGAGACGAATCATAAGGCATACAAATTCCTAATTAGTGATTTTAAACTGCCTATGTTTTTAGATGAAATCATATGGCCGAAAGGTATCATATTTAGGAAATTTGTTAACTTTAAATATAAAAAAACGCTCGGAGGGACCTCTGATGCCGGCACTGTATCTAAATAAAAATGTCTTCGGTAAAGAAATGTATACTTGCGAGTTATAACTGTAAAAGCGTTAAGCGCTCAGTCGATAGTGTCAGGGAATTATGTCAGTGTGCGGACATTATTGGCATACAAGAAACATGGTTATTCCCTGACGAGATCTCGTATTTAAATATCATTAATAGCAATTTTTGTTCGACGGGGACGTCAGCAATCGATACGTCGGCGGGCGTGCTGCGCGGGCGTCCGTACGGCGGCGTCGGCATAACGTGGCGGAGTACAGTGTTTGGCGATGTGTCAGTTGTGAAGTGTAATAATCCTCGCGTGTGCGCTATTGAAGTAGTTACCAACGACCGGCCCTTTATAGTGATAAACGTATACACGCCTACGGATAGTAAGGACAACCTGCCGGAATATACGGATTGTCTTAGTGCGGTAAGTGCTATCGTAAGTGACTATGGAATAGAATCTGTTTACATAATGGGAGACTTTAATGCTGTCCGTATGAACTTTTTTATGACGAACTGATAAACTATTGCAGCGAACAGGTTTGGTGCTGTGTGGACATTAAGTTGCTAGGTGTTTTGTCGGGCACCTACACGTATGTTAGTGATGTTTATCAGTGTAGGCGCTGGTTGGATCATTTTGTCGTAACACAGTCAGCATTAACATCAGTGCGTAATGTTTATGTTGACTACAATGTCTCGTGGTCGGACCACTACCCTATTATACTTGAAGTTGACTTAAGCATTATAACACCAAGGCTGAATAATCCTAAATGTACTTTTAATCGGTCGGTATTGTGGGGTGATAGAACCGGAAAACAGATTTGTGATTACACACACGAATGTTGGAAGAAATTAAAAGATATTGATTTTCCCCCGCAGTACACGAAATGTGCAGATTACTATTGTAGTTTGTCTGACCATAGGGTCAGCTCAATACAATGTACACTGAAATAGTGGGTGCCCTCACAGAAGCCGCATCTGCTACTTGGAAACAAAAAAGGCCCAAAACTAGAAATAAAGTAGTGGGGTGGAATAGGCACGTAAGAGAATCTCACAGGGTGGCTAGAGGAAAATATCACGAGTGGGCGGTCCATGGTAAGCCCAGGATTCTTCTTTGAAGAGATGTGTGAGAGCCGTAAAGTGTTTAAGTCACGACTGAAATGGTGTCAAGATAATCAGCATCAAATCAAAATGGACATAATTGCCTCCCATCATTCAAGGAAGGATTTCCGAGCGTTCTGGAAGGCCACTAATAATATGAACTTTGGGTCTGGCCTCCCGGTGAGTGTCAGTGGTAAGAGCGACACGAAAGACATTGCTAACCTTTTTAAGGAGCACTTTGTTGTGAAATCTCTATTGGGAGTGAGGGCGGTGGGGGTGTGCAGTGATGGGACAGGCATAACAATAACAAGCCCGGGTTTTACAGCTGCAGAGGTTGCTAGGGCCATCAAGTCTATATCTAGGGGTAAATCACCGGGGCATGATTGTCTCACCATTGAGCACCTCCAACATGCTGGTCCACACATAGCGCGTGTGTTGGCAATGTTTTTCAACCTGTGTGTAACGCATGCGTACTTACCAGACGACTTATTGAGAACGATAGTAGTGCCTGTTGTTAAGAATAAAACGGGTGATTTGTCCGACGTTAATAACTATAGGCCTATATCACTCGCAACCGTTATAGCAAAGGTATTTGATAGTGTGCTTAAAAAATTGACAGCTGTCAACTGTCACTAGTAACAGCTGATTTAAACAGTTCCACTGAATTTAAATATATTTTATTATTTATTATCACTTTCTGACGACATTTATACTACAAATCATTAATTAATTACGTATTGAACAAACTGACATAAATATATACGACGAAGAATGGCACCATCGATGACAAAATCAGCCACTAATGCGGCGGCAGTTTACAGGTTGGTGGAAGAAATTTTGAATTTAAAAACAACAATCACTGAGATGAGGAACGAAATACAGTGTTGTAGTGATGTAATTCGTAAGCAGGAAAGGTTACTTACGTATCAGAATGGATGCATCCAACAAATTTTAAGCACCATCACTAGCTCGGGTGCCGGCCACTGTAATCCATCACCAAACTCGTCTAAGCACTCACTTAATGAATCTGGCCCGCATGGTATCATTTTTGTTAATAATGAACCACTTCAAAACGACCCGATCCCGAACCTGCCTTCGCCAACTGTGCTGTCGCCTGCACTGGTCGCTAGCCCTGCGGTTAAAAGTTTTTCTAACGGAAGTCCAGCACGCACGACCCCTGCGCCTCTGTGTTCCACCCCTGCCATTGCTGGTCAAACGAGCCCCGTGCAGGCAGAACATGTGCCAGCGGCGCCAAAGCCGCGCCGCCGCGCCCGTACGCGCCAAGGCGACAGAAATGCTGTCCAGGCTAACATCACCAACAAAATCCTGATGAGGTTGTTCCTGCCATTGCCGCCCCGACCAGCAAAAATGAGCCATCCAGCAGTTCCCCAGTGCCGCCTTCGCCCATAGTCATGTCGGTTGGGGCTTCATGTCCCAATGGTCTGCGTGCTGCTGGCCCGCGAGTCGTCAGCCTCCACGTCTTCAACCTCAGCGAGGATACCACGACTGAGGACGTCATTCGTCACGTGCAGACCCGGATGGGCATCTCGGCGCCGGTTTGCGAAAAACTGGTGGTCACCCGGGGAAGCTACTCATCATTCCGTCTGGATGTGCCGGTTGAGAAGCAAAGGGTCGCCAGAAGCGTCGAAAATTGGTCGGCGGGAGTTTCAGTGCGGTTATTTAATATTGTACGGTCAAAAAACTTCACAGATCAACGCAGCACAACAAAAGTAAAAACCAAATAAATTTCACTAAATTTGTTGTTATACACCAGAATGTTAGATCGATTTGTGGTAAAACTTCACTGTTAGACTTGTTATCTAGCGCTGAGAAACCAGATGTACTTGCATTTAGCGAAACATGGTGCCAAAAAAGTGAGATCGAGCGAGTGAGGTTATGTGGGTATTCACTGGCGAACCACTACTGTCGCACGCGCGCCGCCGCTCATGGCGGAGTGGCGCTGTATGTACGAGACGGTACACAGATCAAGCCGCGAACTGACTTACATTTCTTTTGCGTTCAATATCACTTTGAACTCACAGCTATTGAAATAATGAATGAAAATTTAATTATTATATCAGTATATAGAACGGGAAATGGTGATTTTGACCTTTATTTGGAGAATTTAGAATTGTTATTGATTAAGTTAACCGACGAAAATAAAAGATTTCTATTGGTTGGCGACCACAACGTGGATTACTTATCAGAAAATAGCTTAAAACGTAGGGTTGATGACTTAATAAACAGTTACTGTTGTATTAATGTCGTAACGTTCCCCACTCGCGTGACCGCGGACTGCTCGTCCAGCCTCGACTGCGGCATCACGAACCTGGGCCGCGACCAGCTCGCCGTGGCGCCGCTGGCCACCGCCATCAGCGACCACAACGCTCAGCGATACCAGCTCGCGGTGCAACGACGACACCAAAATAAACCGAATGACCACGTCGAACGTCGTTTATTTAGTGATGAATCTATTTATTTATTTTATTCTGACATTTCTAATTACGATTTTAAATTTATTCATGACAATTCTATTAACATTAATTCCAAGTTTGAAAAATTATTTAACATATTGACATACTATATAGATATACATTTTCCAATAAAAAGTTTAAAATTGCACAACAAGAAAGATGCTGTTCCTTGGTTGACTGATGAAATCTCGAAGTACATCCGAAAACATGATGACCTTCATGAAATAAGACGACAGCATCCAAATAATCCTATTATATCAGACTGCATTAATCATTATCATAATTTAATTAAATCAACGACTTTGACTGCACGAAAATCTTATTTAGAAAAAAGGTTAGCTGAAAGCCAAAATCCAGCTAAAGAGATATGGAATGTTGTCAATGAGGAATTAGGTACTAAAACCCGGTCACAACATATTTGTCTAAAGGATCCGACGACGACTTTGAATGTCCTGGACAGTGAAGCCCCTGACGTGTTTAACTGTCATTTTATTATGGCAGCATCAAAGCACAAAATTCAAAGCGAAGAGTCCCAATCTGCATTTTTTCTTAGAAGGTACCTTCGTGACATGCAAGTGCCAAAATTTACTCTGCCTATCATAACACGTGATCTTCTAGACGAGGTATTGCAATCCATGCTGAAGACACGAACAGTGGTCGATGTGTATGATATATCGATTAATATCATATTGTCAGTTTGGCCTGTAGTCTCTGAGGTCCTTGTAGAACTTATAAACACCATGTTTGATACAGGCATATATCCAGATGTGCTGAAGAGTACAAGAGTGTGTCCTGTATACAAGGGAAAAGGGGAAAAATCGGATGTCAATAACTATAGACCCATAACAATAGTACCCACTATTTCAAAATTAGTGGAATCGATCCTATCCTCGCATATAATGTCACACCTCGAGTCCCATTACCTACTGACGGACAAGCAATTTGCATACCGTAAAAATATGTCAACGACCTCAGCGGCACATAGGGTTTTTGACTGTATCGTGACTGGGCTCGATGAGAAGTACAAAATGGCCGGAATATTTTGCGACCTATCGAAGGCCTTCGATGTGATAGATCACAAGTTACTCCTCAACAAACTTCACCATTATGGCATTGAGAACAAATCGCATCAGCTATTAAAATCATTTTTATCAAACCGTATCCAAGTTGTCAAATTATTGTCAGCAGATGGAAAAATGGTTAAATCTGACACTGGCAATATTGACATGGGGATTCCGCAAGGATCAGCCCTTGGAAATTCCATGTTTTTAATGTTTGTAAATGATCTACCGTCGAATGTCACCACCGGCCTGACTATGCAATTCGCAGATGACACCACGGTCATAGTCAGCGCCAGCACCTACGAGCAGCTCCAGAGAAACATCAACACAACATGTGACCAGTTGCGCACATGGTTTTCGACGAATGGGTTACTGTTGAATGTTTCTAAGTCAAATATTTTAATATTTTCAGGTCGAAGTATTACTATTCCCCCTTATTTGGCGAACAGTCCGATGCCAATACGCGATGACTGTAGGTTCCTCGGATTTACGCTGGATTCAAATCTGAATTGGAAGCGCCATGTGGATAAACTATGTGATAAGTTGAGTAGTGCTGTCTTTGCGTTGCGAAAATTAAAACCGCTTGTCTCTGCCGATGCGTTACGACAGGTCTATTTTGCACATTTCCACTCCCTGATGTCTTACGGTACTTTAATTTGGGGAAACTCTACGGATGCCGAAAGAGTACTGCTGATGCAGAAAAGAGCATTGCGCATTCTCGCCGGGGTAAAACCCAGACACTCGTGCAGAAGCCTGTTCGTGGCCCATCGTATCATGACGCACTATTCACTTCACATATTCGAAGTAATCATGTATGTAAGGAACAATATCACAATGTTTGAGCGCAAACATGTTCCTGGCAAACAGCCTCGTCTTGCACGGCGTGTAAGAAAATTTCCCAGCCGCATGGCGCTTGCAAGGAAGAACCCACGTATAATAGGACCCATTTTATACGAGCATTTGCCTGCTGATCTTAAATTTGAGACCTCTGATGAATCATTCACGCGCCAACTGAGAAATCTTTTATTGAAAAATCCTATATACTCATTCAAAGAATTTATGGACATTACATTTTAGATTATTAGATTTTGACATTTGTATTACTTTGAATTATTTTTACCTATATTGTATTTTATAATTTTTACATTTTTTACTGATGGATTAATGAATTAATGGTAACGGTGACATTATAATTATGTAGAATTGGACATTTATTGATTGACATTGTAATTTTTTCTTGTATAATTTAAATTGTTATGACGATCTTAATGTGAATTGCATATATTTTGACATCTAATGTAATGTATATTGTAATTTATATTTTGAAATAAAATAAATCAAATCAAATCAAATGCACGTCTAAACGAGTACGTGGATATCAGTCACAATCAGTTCGGTTTTCGACCAGGCCTATCCACGGAAAGTGCAATATTGTGTCTTAAGCACACTGTCAAATATTATGTTGATAGGAACTCTCCTGTGTACGCCTGCTTCCTTGATTTATCTAAGGCTTTTGACCTGGTTTCCTACGATGTTTTATGGACGAAACTTGAAGCCATAAATTTTCCGCCAGGATTGATTAACATCTTCAGATATTGGTATGGGAGCCAGGTCAACAGTGTTAGATGGGCGAATGCGCTCTCTGAACCGTACAGGTTGGAGTGTGGGGTGAGGTAGGGGGGGTTAAGCTCACCCACACTCTTTAATTTATATGTTAACGGGCTTCTCGAGGCGCTTAGTGGAATGCATGTCGGATGTCATATTGATGATGTATGTGTCAACAATATTAGTTATGCGGATGACATGGTTCTACTAAGCGCTTCGGTGTGTGGCATACGGGGATTGTTAAAAGTATGCGAGTCTTATGCTGCTACCCATGGTCTGAAATATAACGTGGCTAAAAGCCAGTATGTAGTCTTTGAGGTGGATCGTGGAAAGACTAGTGAGGTGCCACCGATTATCCTTTATGGGACAGCCCTAGAGAGGGTTGATGTTTTTAAATACTTAGGACATTTAGTCACGTGGGACCTTAAAGACCACAAAGATATGGAAAGGGAACGGAGAGCTCTGTCGGTCAGGGCGAATATGATTGCTCGTAAGTTTGCGCGGTGTACGGGGAAGGCTAAGCTAACATTGTTTAGAGCGTACTGTACCTCCCTGTACTCGTGTAGCTTGTGGCGGGCGTATACGCAGCGGGCCTATGGGGCTCTCCGGGTCCAATATAACAACGCTTTCCGGGTGATTGGGGGGCTGCCGCGCTTCTGTAGCGCATCTGGGATGTTCGCGGAGGCCAGGGTTGACTGTTTTTACGCCACCATGCGCAAGAGAGCGGCATCCCTGGTGCGCCGGGTGCGCGCCAGCCCCAACATCATCCTCAATATGACAGGAGAAAGGTTGGACTCTCCCTATTTACGTCACTGCAGTCGGCTCCACGCGCCGTACTCAGTGTAGTTTGTTAAGGGACCTACTAATACAGGTTCAATATTTAACACTTAGAATAAGTTTTACTAACAATATATGAGTTTGTAAAGACTTGAAATAAACGATTATTTAATTAATTTTAATTTAATAATGAAAATCATCTAGCCGCAGGAAATCAGCCACAAAATTTTCAGGTGTACATGTGTGCAGAATTTTGCTTGCTAACTTATAGTTTTCGTGAAAAAGTTAATGAAACAGACAGAGACAGGCGGACATAGGAATAAAATTAAATTTATATGTGGGCTAATATAGTTTTGTAAGTATTTATTTTTTACTAAAAATACACGTTACGGGATTAGACCCTGCAATAAATGAGTTTGAGTTTTGAATTTGAATAGCGAAACTATGAGGGTTCCTAGTTTAACTATGGAACCCTAAAAAAGTGTAACTACCCGTTATAAAAATGCATATGGCCCCTTTATGCTGAGAACCGTTGAAGGTAAAAACGTAGGCTGGATCCTGGACTATTTTAGTGTAATACTTACTTTGTGACAGGATGAAAATTTTCTGACATTTGATTCGGGTGTTCGTCGCAATTTCCCACCATTTGTTTCATACTCCTTTTTCTCTCTGCTCTATAAAAGCAATGAAATAATTTCAAATCGTTTTTTTTACAGATACTTATTTTTTTTGTACTAGCGACCCGTCCCGGCTTCGTGCAAGTACTCATACAATTAGGATGAAATGTACATAAAGGCCTTCAGTATAAAATTCCCTAACTGACAGTGAAAACCGTATCAAAATCTAAAAATTTAGAAGGAGTAAGCGGCCGAAAATATTAGGAAAGACAGGAACGGATAGAGACCTTGTTTTTATACTATGAAAAGACTGTCGATCCGCGACAAATCTCTAAATAACCAAAAAATTATATGTATAATTCTAAGTTAAAACCTTATCAAAACCCGTTGCGGGGTTGAGAAGATGTAAGCGGCCGAAGATTCAATGAAGATAGACAGGAAAGGATAGCGACTTTGTTTTATTGTATGTAATGAAATGACGACAAACATTCTTTACACACAGGTTCGGAAATTGAAAATTGTAGAAAGTACTTACAATGCCGCTTTCATCTTTGCAAAGCGTTGTTGTTGACCTCGTTTCACTTTAGACACTTTAGGCATTCTGCAGTCTTCTTATGTTTTACACATAACACGCACAATTAAATAAAAAATCTTACCAAAATCAAGATATCAAAATATTACCTAACCTAAAATATATTGCGTCCTTTCGCCAAGTCCTTGAAAACACCTTACTTACTAACACCAAACTACTAAATTAAACTTTTTAAATTAAACATTTAACTATCACTGATAATTGTTTAAATTATTTATTTTGAACTAATAACACTGATAAACGATACGAAACTACTTTTGCGCGGTCGCAGCGTTAAGCGGCACGGGGTCCCCGTCTGACAGCCAAGCGAGGTATGCCGCCCGTCGCCCGCGCCGACAACCGCGAGCCGTGTTTTTACGTGGCAGTAAATATTATAGCATGCTCAAATAATAGAAAATCAATTTAAAAAGCAGTGGGTGAGATTATAGTGTGAGGCATTGTCGTACAAATGAGCATAAGTAATTTTTTTAAATTCAATATTGAGGAAGTTTATGCGGAATTTATGATGAGAAATGGGTTCACGGATTTTTCTAATTCTCTTGATTTATTAACTTTTACGAAAGTCCAGTGGATGAAAATAAAGAACAAAATACCTACCGTTCTAAAATATATTTTTTTTCTAAGAGCTGATATTATCTATAAACATACTTTCTAGGAGTTAAAAACAGCGGAATTCATCGGGTAGCCCCTTAAGATGGATCGCTTCGCATGAGGCGGGAGTTTTGAAAATGTTGTAGTTTTTAATTTATTGTGGCTAAATAGTGTGACTTTTTATCAATTCAAGTGGATTTCCGGTAATAAAACAATGTTTTTTTAAGGGATTGTATTATGATTTTGGCAAATCTAGTTACTAGTTTTAAATAATGATGCATTTTATGTTTCAACCGACCTTTAAGCACTTAATGCACAATTATTTAAAATCAACAGCTTGAACTTCCAAAAACAAAACACAGTGCCTTAAGAAATAGTATTTTACTACCGGAAAACTATTTGAATTGATATAAAATCACACCATTTAGCCACAATAAAATAAAAATTGTGAGAATTTCGAAATTCCCGCCTCATACGCAACGTTCCACCATAAACTTTAAATTTGTCATTCGTTTGTTGGGTTTTTGCTGTAATGATATGTGAGTAGGTAAAGTAATGTATGCAACTGTACATAATTATGTCTTAAAATAGTTGTGTGATCCTATTATAAAACTCGCTGACGCTCGTTTCATAAAACCACAGTCGTGTTTTAAGACCCCTCATTATGCAACAGTTGCATAAAATACTATTAGGTGACAATGTAATTTTAGGTTACAATTTTGTTTATCTACACACTGTCACACATCAGCCTCCGGACCCTCTATGGGCAACTGTCACGAACCCCCCCCCCCTTATTTTTTTTAAACTTAATACTAACCTAACTACTTAGACTACCTAGACTTACTAACCTGAATCTGGTTTATTACGGCATTTAAAATATAACTACTAAATTAAACTATTTAATTAATTAAAAGTATATTCTTTGAAATATTCGCTAATTAAATTATATGTTGATTGGATATAACTTTACAATACATAATATACATACTTTATTTTGGCCTCGTGAATCGTTTAGTGTAAAGGACGCTATGTTGCGAACCGTGAATAACCTAAGATCTTTTTAGTGTAGGAGCCGAGAGTTACCTAAATCTACCTAGAGTGAACCCTAATTAGAATACCTGAACTTTACTAGAACTTTATTCTGAGCTTATAAATATACTGAACGTTGGACTTAACTACAAATAGAATCATGAGTTAACTAAATACCAATTGAACGCTTTCCTGACTTTACGCGCTTAGGATTGTGAATACCGTATGACCTACTTGATGCTAAATAAACTTATAGCTAATTACTTATGGCTATGTAGTATAGTAAATAGGCTAAATTACGAACTAGAGTTTTAGCCTTAATGATGATAATAAGATGAATAGTAAGTAAGAGTTCTAATGAGTAGCTTGCAAATGGAACTTAGAAGTTATTATGGCGAAATTAGTATTTGTTATAAGGCCCCCTTAGGGGGGGAGACGTGCTCCGCCACCGCACGAGACCTGGGGTCCCCTGATCGTTGCCAGGTCTAGTGGAACGCGTCCCTTACTGGACATTCCTCCTCCTTTTTGTATATAAGAGTATTTTGTTATTTAAGGTCTTTGATACATAGTCAGTCAGTCCTAGTTCTGCCAAAGGGCAAGAGGAAGGCTCAATGTTAGCCCATTTAAACTTTGAACTTTATAGTTCTCGAATAAGACTCTCTCTCTTAGCTTTGAGAATTCAGGGTATTGTATTTAGAGTTGTTTCTCTAATTTGCATCATTATTGGTTCAGTCACCAAATATGATTAGTTCAAATAAACTTTATGTCATAGTATTTGTCAAGTAAATGTTCATTTAGAACAAGAGTAAAGGAAAGTCTCAATAGAACTGTTACTCATTGATAATTGGTATAGTCAACCTAGTTTTAGGCTAAGTGTATAATTATATTAATTATTCTACTTTAGGATAGTATAGTGACCATAGTCAAAGTATATTACGACGTTCGTAAATATCGATCTGCGTGATAGTAAAACAGCTGATAATGTATGTTTTCCATCAAAATAGGTTCAGTCAAACTGATCTGCGCTAATTCTGGAATAATCCTACTATGGGATTGCTTTGTGACCGTAGTCTACTTAAAATACAATGATCGTAAGTATCGTTCTACGTAATAGTAAAACTGCTGGTTCCGTATGATTTCATACTATTATATAGGTGTATTTTCCTATAGAATATTTAGACAATTTCATGCCTTTCGTTAGTCCATGATTTATCTGAAGTACGAGTTTGTACCATAATCAAGATACCATATCAGTATTGAATGATCCACTTCCACAAACAGTGGTGATTTTAATTAAATTAATTATTGAATTAATTATATGTTGATGAGATCAGCCAGTGACTCCGACGAAGAACATACCCCATCCATTTGGCAAGGGCAGAGGCTCTAGAGACTGCTTCGCTTGCTCTTTAGTATAACTGATTTCAGTTTGGGTTCAGTATTTTACTGGAATAAGTACTCATGATTTTTGTACTTAAAACGTTGGTGGTGGTGATGGTAGTAATTTAGTTTATGAATTTGAGTCATTCATCACTGAATTTTGGTTTAAATCAATCAGTTCAGTAGATAAATCGTGGTAGTAAATAGGTCAGACAGACGAACGGATTCATTACTAAATTAAGGTATAATCAAACCATGATGTTAAATATATCAGACAGACAGACAGACTTATAACTGTACTTAGGTTCAATAAAATCAAATCAGTACGTAAACCTTAGTATGACCGAGACAGACGAACGGACAACCAGTAATTTGTTTCTGAATTTAGGCTCAGTAATATCAGTTCAGCCCACCAAGGTGATAATTAAAACAGACGAACATACATACATACTTCAATAGATTATGTTCCTTATTCGGAAAACCTTTCTTATAGTAACGCTTTATATAAACTAGACGTAAAAGTCAATTAACGAGGGAGTTTGCACCCAACAAAAGGACTATAGGTCCCGTACGAAACGCTATGGTATTTAGGGTCGATGTATGATGAAATTTGGCAATTATAAAATAAAATATAAATTAGACTATTAAACCTTCCTACAGTAAAAATGCGTGAGTGTGTACCTACCTATACCTAAACTAAATTTCCCTAGTCTAAGCTGCATCAAATTGAGATTCGTCTCATTTTAAATTTAACTACGGGTAGGTTTTCGGGTGTGCAAGGAAAACCTTCTATGCTAAACTAGCTAGAGAAAGAAGGTGGTGTCGGCGCTGCACCATGTGTCTATCTAGGCCGAAGAAAGGGTTGTATCTACCACCGGCCGAAGCTATGGACGCAATAGATACAAATACCTAAGGGTGTAATATATAAATACAAAAAGATCAACTGCCTAAAACCACACATACAGTTAGCAGCTACTCTCTTGCCTGAGTAATACTGTTCCCTGGATATGCAGATCTAGAAGCTGAAGTCTGGGCTCGATAAAGGCACAATTATCCTTAGTATAATATCGAGAATAGAACCAACTACGTTCTATTTGAACCCTCCTACTCTGCCCTAGAATCAATAGGTTGTTGGCACCGTTAGGAAAATACTCCTATTGACCGTCACATCGACGTAAATTACACGACCTAATCGAATTTGAACCAAGTCACAATCACTCCTCATATAATTCAACAAACCCCACAATAAAGAATAAAACAATCCCCAAACTATTACAATTAAATTCCATAAGCTCAAATAAAAAGGTCGGCAACGCGCGAGTACAACTTTAGTGTTGCAAGCGTCGATAGGCTGCGTCAATTAAGTATCGCCCGGCCTGTCACTTGCTTAATTCCCGATTGAATGCAAAGAAAACTTTAAATATTAACACTATAATTAGTAATTTAATAAAACAAACCCCCGAATTATCACTATTAACCAAAATTAATGCAAAAAGCTGTTTAAATATTATCACTCTAGAAAACAACGTATTAGTGCCGAAATTAACACAAAACTCCGCGAATAAACAAAGATGAATTTAAACATTTTCTCAATAGTTGAAAAGCTAATGAATTACTCTTCAAACTATCGAAATAACTCTAATTAGTGCAAACAAAGACTTTAACGTTAACACAATGCACTAATTACAAATGCTAATTAAAATTACTTTACTTGCCGAATTATAAAAGGAGCGACTAGTATCGTGGTTCGAAGAACGTTCCTGAACGCTGAATGCCCTCTGACCGCCTCGCAATTCACTTAAATCCGCTCATGGTGCGTCATACGCCCAATAGCCCTGCAAATCCCCTTTCTCTGTCCATCTTGCAAGTATAATGAGATGGAACTATGTCCCTTTGTTTTACTATGCGTCTACGCATACAGCCACAAAATATTAAACGTAATTAATTTAAATATTTGTTATTTCCATTGATTATTGTTTGAAATACTCTTACGAATTAATTTAAAGTTTGTTTTATTACTAAATCCTTTAAATAAGCTAGTTTTGTGCCGGCGCCAGTGACAGCGCCATCCATGCATTTCTATGCTAACTAATTAGGCGACCTTTTGACCGCTCAGGTACTCACGATAACAAGTGGGTCCCTCACGCTCCATACGAAACAAATATTGAGACTGAAGGATCGATAGAAATTGCCTTGCTCAACAGATGTCGTTACGCTTCAGTTATTTATAGTAAAATTATTTTATTTTAATTAAATAATAAGGTTAATTCTTAATTTCTATTAAATTATTAATATTATATTTGTGAAAAGGTGACGGTTCAAAGAACTCTCTTGCGGACCGTTACACAACTCCCAGCAAGGATCAGGGTGCCGCTATGCAAGCACGGGGTGGTTTTAAAAAGAAAACAATAAGTGAATTACAATATGTATTTATTATTGCTTCAACAAAAAGGAGACCACGGCTAGCGGGATAAAGTAACTGAGCAGTCGGAGAGACTTTAGGGATACGTGGGCACTAGATTTTTTTTCTCATTTTGTCACCATTCGCTTAAATTTTTGTATGTACAGTTTTAGTAAGTTTAATATTAGGTTAGGCACCACCGACACTATCGGATGCCGGACCGATTGATAAATCAAAATAGAAGGTTACCTTGAGGGACAGTAAAAATTGTCACGAACGCCACTGAGGGGACAATCAGAAGAAGCCCAGCAGTCGGCCAGCCCCAAAGCACTACTATAGCATGGACGGCTAGACGGCTAGACTCTACGAGTTAGTCCGGGGGTCCACAAAATAGAGACCGACGTTCACGAAGTAAAAAATGTAGACACAAACGGTCTTATTCATAAAAAAACACTAACAACGGCTTGACAGCTAACAACTTGTTAGAGGATTGTTAAGCTTTTTTAAAATGTGTATTCATAATCGATTTTTAACATTTTGTCAACTAACAATTCGATATTTCAAAAATTGGTTTTTGTAAGTTGTCGTTTTGTCAAATTGGCTAAAAACCTAGATCTCGAACGTGTAATCCGGGGCATTAACTTTTTTTTTTTGTATTTCTGACTGACAACTCTTTAATAGGACTTTTTGGCGGGCTTTTCAACAGGGCGGTCATAAATTTTTTTCTTTATTTTATATTTTCATACTATTTGTATATAATTACGTGATTTCTATAAATAAGTGTAGCATAGTTAGATTATTGGTAAGTTTTTGTATATATTTAATTTTTAACTTGTGTAAACTGTTGTAAGCTTGTAAATATGGAGATGGATGTTTTTATAGAACCGTCACCTACCGATCCGCTTATTACATTAATCGAGACAGCAAAAAAGGCTGAATTTGATGATTTTGTAACAGTGACCTCGAAAAGAAAATCGAAAAAGAACGTATCCAGCCGTTTAACAAATTTCAAAGTTAAAGAAAAACCGCGGCAAAACGTAAAACCGGTACATACTGCAATGGCGGAAATGATTACGAGTCAAATCTCTGGTAATTCTCAGTCCCAATTGCCACCTAACACAACGACCATACCTGATTCTCCTACAAACTCGGCTGCTTCTACATTTTATGCTCGCGACAATGTAAGTTTTCGCTCATTTTATTCAGAAAGAGACCCTGGACCATATGTGGTACATGTAGAATTAATAGTAGCCAATCCTGAAAATAACAATGTTACCTTACACCCGATAAAGTTTGGCCATTTTCTTTATCAAAACAAGATTTACAATATTCTGGATGATGGAATAAAGCGGATTGGAAGGAATAGGTTGGAGATTAACTTTAAAAATGCTCACGATGCCAATATGTTCCTAAAAAATGAAAAATTGACAAATGGGAATTACAAGGTATCCATCCCAGCTTACAATATTTGCAAGATGGGTATTACAAAAGGCATTCCAGTAGACTGGTCCCATGAGGATATATTGCAAAATGTAAGAGTTCCAGAAGGTTTTGGCCACATTATCCGAACCAGACGAATGAGCAGGAAAGTTGTCTCTGGAGCTGTAGTGAACTGGGTGCCCACACAAACAGTAGTTATAACTTTTGATGGTCAAGCTTTACCGTCTAAGGTATTTGCTTTTTACTCATGCTTACCTGTAGAGCAGTATGTTTACCCAACTGTACAGTGCTTCAATTGTTGCCGCTTTGGCCATACCCGATTACAGTGTAGAGGCAAACCACGTTGTTTAAAGTGTGGGGATGAGCATGAGGGGCTATCTTGTACATCAGAGATTTATAGGTGTTTTAATTGTAATGGCCTACATAAAGCTACCGACAGAAATTGCCCTGAACTCCAGCGACAAAAAAATATTAAACATTTTATGTCATCACACTCAGTATCTTACCAAGAAGCTGAAAAAAAATATGCTAAGTCCAAACCTACATTTGCAGAAGTTCTTACCAATTCTGAAAATATTGAATCTAATGTAACATTGAATGTACCTCCAACTTCAAACACTATTTCATACAAAAAAACCATTTTCATGAAACCTAAAAATCCCGCCCCAACTGTAAAAGGTTACAACCAAAAAGAACATAATGCCATTATTAACAGCTTTAATATCCCATCTCCAGTAAATGGTATTGCCAATCGCAAAAACACTAATAATCCCGAACCACCACAAATTTAAATTGAAACTCTTAGTGAATTATTGAAATCTTTAATTCATATTATAGCCAATTCTCAAATACCAGAACACGTAGCAATTTAATTAACAATATCTCAATAACTTTATTTGATTGCTTTAAACATGGCTACGGTCCTTCAGTGGAACACTAGAAGTGTGCGCTCTAGACACTCGGACATATTATTTTTGTTAGGTAAGTATAATAGTAGCTCTATCCGAAACCTGGCTAGTTCCTTCTTCTAGGTTTAAGATTTCTGGGTTTCATATTCTCAGGGATGATAGAAATGATGGGTATGGGGGCTCTGCCCTATTGATAAGGAAGAATTGTATATTTTCTTCTACACAGCTTCCTTCTTTTGATAACACCAATTTAAATGCAGTTGCAGCTCGCATTGGTAGCATATCCTACCTCTCAATATACATCTCTCGTAAAGATATTACTGTTATACCAATATTTAAAAAAATTATAGAAGTTTTGCCTCCCCCTGTACTTATTGCAGGTGATTTCAATGCACACCATTCCTTATGGGGCGCTCCAAATGATGACGTGCTAGGGGTGCAATTAGTTGAGCTATTAGATGATTTGAACTTGTGTATTATAAACGATGGCTCAGCTACTCGTTACTATATTCCTGGTCAGAATCCGAGTTATCTTGATCTATCCATATGTTCTTCAGCTCTTTTTTCTCTCCTTTCCTGAAAACGTTTGTCACTGTCTCATGGCAGTGATCATTATCCTATAATATTAACTCTACCTGATCAAGCTATTAAAACTGTTCAAAAATTACCCCCGTTACTTAAATACAAACTAACAAACTGTGACTGGGACTCTTTTAGTAATGATTTGGATCGAAAACTTCAGCAATCTCCCGTAGTTTCCTTGGAAAATTTAAAAGAGTCTTATGATAACCTCATTTCCAGTATAATAATGACAGCTGACTGCTAGGGGCAAAATGTCTTCCCCACCGTGGTGGGATTAAGAATGCTCCGAAATGGTAAAAAAAAGAAACAAAGCAGAAAAACACTGCAGTGCTCAATTACACATGAGCTCATTTCTTAAATTTAAAAATGTCACAGCTGCAACAAAACGTTTCAACTTTTTCTTCTTCTTAAGAAATAAGAAGAAAAAGTTGGGTTGGGGCAATTTTTGTGCCTCTTTATCTCCGGATACTCCTATATCCATGGTATTGAACAAAATGCGACGATACAGAGGTACTTGTAATAATACTGAGATCAGTTCTTTTAACACTGACTGGGTAGAACCTTTCCTAAATGAACGTGCCCCGGAATTTGTTCCGTCCCATTGTGAAATGCCATATCTTTATTATTCCCCTAGTCCTATTGTGGCGTGCATTCTATTAGTTTGCTATTATTTAATAATGTCTAATTAAATCTAGCACGCTATTTCATTTAAGGTTTTTAACAAATCCTATTTTAATAGCATGCCTATAATTATAATAATAATAATCACTATTATTAATTGTTAATAGTACGATAATAATCAAATCATAATAATTGAATGTTAGTAATAAAATAATAATCAACTTATAATTATTAAATGTTATTATTAATAAAATAATAATAATAAATTGAAATTAAATAATAATGTAATATAATTATAATAACTAAATAATCATAATTAATAATTCATCCACTTATGTAAAATCATAAATGTTCTTTTTGCATTATATAATTTTGTATGTTGAAGCGGACACGCGTACCTGTTTTATTAGTAGATAAAAATGTGCATTGTCAACGCTCGCCTACGTCACGCGGGTCGCAAGCAACCGGTACCTGCCGGAGCGCCCGATGCGCCCGCGCACCCCGCGGCGCCGCTCCGGCAGTCCGCTAACCGCTCTGACGTGAGATGCATGTCGATCTCTCCGCCTTTACCGCTTGCGACTAATGCTAACGGATGCGCTTTATAATCACCGCTGTGCTTGTTCTCTTCTTTCCTACACTGTTTCTCCTTCTAAAATCGAACTTACTTTCTCGCTGTGTTTGTGAACTGCTTGTTAGAACGCTAAGCAATAAACCGCTTCAAAGTGCTTTGTTGTTTTTATATTCACCGTGATAACGCTGCGCGACACCTCAAGTAAGTGAGTGGACAACAACCCATCTACATTGGTGACCCCGAACAGTACACGTTGATATGGGAGAAGAAGAGTCAGCAGCGCCGGCAGCGCTAAAGCAAACCAGTGCCGAGCAGAATAGAGCGGAGCTATGCAAAGTCGGTGTGAGAATACGCCCATTTTACCCCGAAAAACCTGCGCTATGGTTTGCCCAGCTGGAAGCCCAATTTTTACTGTCCAGTATAACGGCAGATAACACTAAATTTTATTACGCCATGGCTCAGTTGGAACCACAATATGCTGCAGAGGTCGAGGGTGTTATAACCAAACCACCGCCTCAAAATAAATACGAAAAGCTCAAAACTGAGCTGATAAAGCGTCTTTCAGCGACACGAGAGAAGAACATCCAGCAACTCTTGTTGAACGAAGAGCTAGGAGACAGGAAACCATCTCAGTTGCTTCGCCATCTTCAGCACCTGGCCGGACCCGGAGTACCTGATGACTTCATGCGCACGATGTGGGCCAACAGGCTGTCTCAAGGTACACAAGCCATTATTGCCTCTCAGCGGAAGTGCACATTGGAAGAATTGGCAGAGTTGGCAGACCAGGTTCACGATGCCATCGCTTCGGTGCCGCATGTCGCAGCAGTTAAACCAGTGCCTGCTGCTCCTATGGATCCACTTGTATTCCAGATCGCGGCACTCAGCAGGCAGATGGAGGCCTTGGCAACGAGGATGGATAGGATGTCTCGAGAATCGCGACCTAGGGCAAGACCACGAAGCCGTAGCCGACCGCGCCAAGACTCAACGAGGTCAAGCTCAAACTACCGAAAATTCCCCACGTGCTGGTATCACCACAAGTTTGGAAGCCAGGCCCGAAGCTGCGTGAAACCGTGTGACTATGCAGCGGGAAATGCATCGGGCAGTCGATGATGGCGACGGGCGGCTGCCCAAATACCGGTCGCTTGTTCGTGGCAGACTCAAGGACAAAAGTGCAGTTTTTAATAGACACTGGCAGTGACCTTTGTGCGTTTCCACGTAATTTATTAAAAGAACGCAGAAACAAAACAAATTATACTTTATGTGCGGCCAATGGTACAATTACAAATACTTACGGGTATGCACACTTAGTGCTTAACATAGGGTTGCGCCGCGACTTTACTTGGCGATTTGTTGTCGCGGACGTCACAAGGGCAATAATAGGTGTGGATTTCCTCTCCTACTATAATTTATTAGTTGATTGCAGGAACCAATGCCTCACAGATAATAATACAAGGCTTACGGCCGCGGCTTACCCTGCGCAGCCGTCTGATGTCATTTCGTCGGTGAAAGTTGTAACTGGTGAGTCTGTATACCACACCATACTACGAGATTACCCTGACATTACTCGCCCATCTGGCATACACCGTATACCTAAACACTCCACAGTACATCACATCCGTACCACACCAGGCCCGCCTGTATCTAGTAAACCACGACGGCTGGCTCCAGATAAGTTAAAGGTAGCAGAAGAGGAGTTTGCTTCTATGCTTTCGAGTGGCATAGCCAGACCCTCTGAGTCACCTTGGGCATCACCATTGCACTTGGCCCTTAAAAAAGATAATGGTTGGAGGCCGTGCGGCGATCATGGGATGCTGAACGCAAGAACCATCCCGGATAAATACCCTATACGCCACATCCAGGATTTTTCCCACAGCATAGCAGGCTGCACTGTCTTTTCAACTATAGACCTAGTCAAGGCATATAATCAGATCCCCGTTAGCCCCGAAGATATCCCGAAGACCGCCATTACGACGCCGTTCGGTCTTTACGAATTTCCGTTCATGACGTTCGGACTTCGTAACGCCGGGCAGACGTTCCAGCGCTTCGTGGATGAGATGCTACGAGGACTTGATTTTTGTTATAGTTACCTTGACGATTTTTTGATTTTTTCTAAAGACCAGGAGACGCACGAAGCTCACCTTCGGCAACTGTTTACCCGGTTGCAAGAGTATGGTAATAAATACCTCCAAATGTACATTTGGAGCTGAAGAGGTAACCTTTTTAGGGTATCGCATATCTGCAGAGGGTACCAAACCATTGCCTTCCAAAGTTGAGGCCATCAAGGACTTTCCGGCTCCGAGGAACGTTAGGGAGCTCAGGAGACTTTTGGGTATGGTGAATTTTTACCGGCGGTTCATGCCAGATGCAGCAAAGCACCAAGCTCCTTTAAACGCTCTTCTGACAGGATCATTTAAAGGCTCTCATCCAGTCCACTTCTCCCAAGAAGAGCATGAAGCCTTCGAACGCTGCAAGGTAGGGTTGTGTGATGCAGCTTTACTGGCTCACCCAAATACTCAAGCCAAGCTGTGCATCGTTACCGATGCATCCGACGTAGCGATGGGTGCTGCGTTGCAGCAACTTAAGGACGGCGAAGCGTGGGAGCCCCTCGCATTTTTCTCGCGAAAACAAACGCCAGCCCAACGTAAGTACTCTCCGTACGATAGGGAACTTTTAGCCATATACGAAGCCATAAAGTACTTTAGGCATATGGTAGAAGCAAGAGATTTTATCATATACACAGACCACAAGCCTTTATGCTTCGCATTTCACTCTCGGAAGGATAATTGTTCCCCAAGGCAGTTCCGACATCTAGATTTTATATCCCAATTTACGACGGACATCAGGCACATCTCCGGCAAAAGCAATGTAGTAGCTGATACTCTCTCGCGAGTCGAGGAAATCACGCAGTCGCTGCGTCACAACACACCGACTCCGAGCTCCACCATCTACTCACCAGCAGCAATTCGTTGTGCCTAAAGAAAGTGTTCGTACCGGGAACAAGAGTCGAACTTCATTGTGAGGAGAGAGACAGCAAAGTAAGACCTTATGTCCCAAAGGAGTACAGGCGCCAGATCTTTGAGAGCCTAGACTCTTTTAGCCACCCAGGAGCAAACGCCACAGCCAGGTTAGTAGCAGAAAGGTACGTCTGGCCAGGGGTACGTAAAGATTGCCGAGAATGGACCCGAAGTTGTCTGGCTTGCCAGCGATCAAAAGTCACTCGTCACGTCTCGTCACCCTTGAGCACGTTCAGATTACCCCAGGCAAAATTCCTGAATATTCATATTGACCTCATAGGACCACTCCCACTTTGCCAAGGATTTAGGTACTGCCTCACTGCCATCGATCGTTTCACACGTTGGCCTGAGGCAATACCGCTACAAGACATTTCAGCCGAGACAGTTGCTAAATCTTTACTACACGGTTGGATCGCTCGTTTCGGGTGCCCAGTAGATATTGTGACAGATAGAGGTCAGCAGTTCGAATCTGCATTATTCAAAAAATTGGCAGAGATCATAGGATTCCGGCGTAAACGCACCACTGCCTATCACCCTGCCTGTAACGGGATCGTGGAGCGATTCCACAGACAGTTGAAGGCAGCGATAACCTGTCACGCCGATAGCAGCTGGATTGAATCACTTCCTCTAGTCCTGCTAGGAATAAGGACCGCGTTCAAAGAAGATCTCCAAGCGTCTGCAGCAAAATTAATTTATGGAGAGACACTTCGGTTACCAGGTGATTTTTTTGACCCGGAAGCTTACGCGACCGCTGATGTGACAGACTACTTGTCCCGTCTTCGTATGTTCGCTAGAAACCTCAAACCGGTACCAGGTACGCGACATGTGGGCCGTAGGCCGATTTTTGTATTCAAAGACCTGGCAACGTCATCACACGTTTTTTTTAGGGACGACACCGTTGCTGGGACATTTAAAGCAGCTTATACTGGGCCACAATAAATGTTAAAAAGAGACTCCAAAGTGTTTCAGTTATTAGTGAAAGGTAAGCCCATGACAGTATCGATAGATCGCATTAAGCCAGCCTACGTACTGCATGATACAAACACCACTGATACTCAACTAGACACACACACATACAATAATACACATAATAACACTAACAATAACACAAACACGTCATTAACGCCACCAAATCCACCAGATATCACCACGTTTACAACTAGAACTGAAGGAAGTGACAGCAGACGGACGCGGTCAGGCCGCGTCGTCCGTTTTCCTGACTATTATCGCCCTTAAGTCGGTCTCTGGAGGGGGGTGATGTGGCGTGCATTCTATTAGTTTGCTATTATTTAATAATGTCTAATTAAAGTACAACCTCCCGGACATTCACACTTTGTTCAAAAAAAACCTTGCCAGTCGGAGCGCCCGAGGTCACAGCCTTAAGATTGTACGCACTCCTACCAATTCAATGGCAGCTTACCACCTACTATGTAACCGCGTCGTCGGGGATCGGAACGGGCTGCCTGATACTGTAGTTACTGCTCCTTCGTTAAATGCTTTTAAAAATAGACTTGACTCCTGGCTGTTGTCGCAAAAAACGCAAACTGTAACCGTTTTGTGAAGTGTCTGACATTTTGTGTGTGAACTTTAAATATTTAAACAAGACTTTGAAATAACTTGTGGAACTTTGAGATAGGCATATCAGCAATGATGCTGCTCGCCTATAATATAATAATAATAAATCATAGCGTGCTAGATTTATTTATTCATTTAAGGTTTTTAACAAATCCTATTTTAATAGCATGCCTATAATTATAATAATAATAATCACTATTATTAATTGTTAATAGTACGATAATAATCAAATCATAATAATTGCATGTTAGTAATAATATAATAATAATAAATTCAAATTAAATAATAATGTAATATAATTATAATAACTAAATAATCATAAATAATAATTCATCCACTTATGTAAAATCATAAATGTTCTTTTTGCATTATATAATTTTGTATGTTGAAGCGGACACGCGTACCTGTTTTATTAGTAAATAAATGTGCATTGTCAACGCTCGCCTACGTCACGCGGGTCGCAAGCAACCGGTACCTGCCGGAGCGCCCGATGCGCCCGCGCACCCCGCGGCGCCGCTCCGGCAGTCCGCTAACCGCTCTGACGTGAGATGCATGTCGATCTCTCCGCCTTTACCGCTTGCGACTAATGCTAACGGATGCGCTTTATAATCACCGCTGTGCTTGTTCTCTTCTTTCCTACACTGTTTCTCCTTCTAAAATCGAACTTACTTTCTCGCTGTGTTTGTGAACTGCTTGTTAGAACGCTAAGCAATAAACCGCTTCAAAGTGCTTTGTTGTTTTTATATTCACCATGATAACGCTGCGCGACACCTCAAGTAAGTGAGTGGACAACAACCCATCTACACTATGAATAATATTTTTACTTTAAGTTCACATTTTTCATTAACTGAATTAAAACTGGTGCTTAAGCGTCTCTCTGACTCAGCTCCTGGAGTTGACGGGATACCTTACTCTTTTTACATTAATTCGAATCACGACACTTTGAATTACATTTTAGATATTATTAATATTGTGATTGACACAGGGAAAATTCCAGATCGTTGGAAGCAACAGATAGTAATTCCTATTTTAAAGCCTCACAAAGATCCTTCAGATCTCACATCATACCGACCAGTTGCTCTTTCAGTTACCATTTGCAAATTTTCGGAACACTTAATCAAAAACAGATTAGAATGGTACTTAGAAAAAAATCAATTTGGATTTAGAAAGGGTAGAAGTACGATTGATAGTCTTAATATTTTTACTTCGGATGTGTTAATTGCGTTTTCCAATAATGAGTCTGTTGTAGCTTCTTTTCTGGACATTACGGCAGCATACAATAATGTAAATCTTTTCCTTCTGAAACAAAAAATGCTCTCTATCAATATCCCTGTTAAATTTGTAGATTTTATATTCAATTTATTTACAGGTCAATCAATATCCGTAACAGTTCCTGGTGTTAATCTTTCTTCTAGACTTATCTGGAAAGGGGTTCCCCAGGGATCTGTTTTAAGTCCCCTTTTATATAACATTTATACTCATGATCTTGATCACTGTATTCTTACAACGTGCTCAATTCTTCAATATGCAGATGATTTGGTCGTGTACAATATCAATAAATCAGCTAGCGCAGCCGCCGATAGCGTCCAACAGGGTTTAAATGAGTTAACACAATGGCTGATAATACATAACTTAAATATTTCTGCAGACAAAAGTGTCGTGGTTACCTTTTCGCGGAGAAAAGTAAGAGCGAATATTAATATATCTATAGGTAATACGTATATTCCAAATTCAAATGAAGTGCGTTTCTTATGTGTTAACCTAGATTTCAAAATGTCTGGCCTAGCACACGCAAATCATTCTGCCACTAAATGTGAGAAAACTGTTAATCTTTTAAGGTCACTTGCTGGGGTATGGTGGGGTGCTCATCCGTCCACCTTGAAACTGGTATACAATGCTCTTATCAGAAGTATTTTGGATTACGGGACTGGTTTATGTCCGTTAAGTAAGCAGGTTCAACATAAGTTGAACCTCATTCAGTCGAAAAGTCTTACAATAATTGCAGGTGCCATGAAAAGCACTCCTATAAATGCACTCCAAGTAGAGTGTGGGGATCCTCCACTTCATCTTCGGAGACAATTTCTTTGTGATCGTTTCTTATTGAAAATCATACAGTACGAATTACATCCCCTTATTCCCAAAGTGATAGTCCTACATAATTTGATAGAAAGCAATATATCATTTTGGCGTAATAAACCAGTTCCACCAATAGTTAAGAGTTATGAAAAATTTATTGACCTCCGATGTAGTGTGGTGAAAACATCCTGTCACCCCCTGTTTAATTATGATTATGAAGTGTTGATATTTGCTCCTTCAGTCTATCCATCCATCGGAATATCCAAAGATACAACTGACCCTGAAGTGAAATTGAACAAGTTTATTAAGGATTATGGAACTAATGCAGAATTGTTTTTTACTGATGCCTCTAAATCATTTAGTCAGGATAACTGTTCTGTAGGTGCCACTTTTTTGCAGCATCCATTGGGTTACTTTAGACTTTTTAAATACCCCGCTTTATATACCATTTTTTCCGGTGAAAGCATGGCTATAATGGAATGCCTCAATTATATATTAGAAAAGAAAATTACCAAAGCCATTATATTTTCTGATTCCTTGAGCTTCCTTGAGTCTATTGGTTCTAACCCATTTGACAAAAATAATTTTTCATTCCTTTCATTATCGGTAAAGAATAATTTAAAACTTTGTGCGGACTTAAATATGTCAGTTGTTCTAGTTTGGATTCCTGGACATAAGGGAATTCAAGGTAATAAATCAGCTGACCAACTAGCGGGATTGGCTACTACTAATTCAGAATTCTCGGATGTTTACAGCCAGGATTTATTTAATATTGCTAAGTCGTCGCTTATTGATAGTTGGAATCAGGAATAGTCTGACCCAAACCAGCAAAAAGGCCGATTTTTCTTTAATTTTCATCCCATAGCTAGTACGAAACCATGGTTTTCAAAATTTAAATTAGAACGACATCTATAATATCGAGATTAAGATTTGGCCACTGTTCATCTCCTGCTCATTTAAGCAGAATTAAAGTTAGAGACTCACCTCAATGCTATTGTGGAATGGAAACCGGTAATATAGAACATATTTTATTTTATTGCAGTTTATACAACAATCCATCCTTATATGACCTTCTTGTAAAGAATAAAGCTCCTCTTCCTTTTAGCCTTTCCTGTATCCTATCTTTATCTCATAATAAGTACATTTTATGTCTAACAAAATTCCTATCCATTCATAACATAGTATTATGATAATTCCCATTATATATATATGTAATTTGTTGCCCGTACTTCATGCCCGATGTAACCCTGCCCTGTCCTTCCTGGGGGGGAACTTATAAATCTTTCAACCGCTCCCACATGAGTATACTCGCTCCTTCATCGATCTCCCTGCCTAACGAACCTACCTGAAGAAAGAAATACGCAAGAACATAGAAATTTGAAGAGGGAATCCTAACTGAAGAAAGAAATATGCAAAAACATAAAAATCTGGAAGATGCAATTTTGACTGAAGAAAGAAGTTGGCTAAACAGAATCAACAGAATTTGGAATATAAAACACGACGCTGGCAGAAATGGTCTCAAATAAGAGCACCGATTGCCATGTACAGGGATTAATAATCTCCCTTTTTAAAGAAGAAGAAGAACTCTTTAATAAAAGTCACCATGACACATATGCCGACACTTAATTTACAACGATGTTATGATTTAAAGTATTAAAATTTAGCTACTTTACGAAGTATAGCTTATCATCAAAGCACTCCTAGATATAGAATAGAGTATACAGCAGTGATATTTCCCCAGGATGTCTAGCAAACCAGAGGACAAAGTGAGTTTAAATTGCTTTTGTTTTTATTATATTAATACTTTACTCGCGCAAAAGAATGTTTATAAACATTACTTAATCGAGCATCTACATTGATGGGCTAAATTACAAGATAGAAACTTGCTTCTTGTCTTACCACCCGAAATAATACATTACCTGTTGCAAACTATCTTATAATAGTATTAGGCATAGAATACAAATCCAATACTTGACAATAAATATTGCTTTTTGCGTCTTGTTTCAGTATGTGTTAAGGGCCCATTCGGCCCATATGCCTGTCAAGTAAAGACCTAGCAAAATCCAAGGATCAAAAAAGGATTGAAAAGGAGGATATTGTTCATGAAACTCCTGTATTTTATGACCTGCGAGATTAACTAAACCAGTGCATGGCTGCCGGAGAAGATTAATATCAACTAGAAAGAATTTATTTAGGACACTATGAGCCAGGTATTTGTTAGTATAATTCTTATTAACAACTTAATCGGAAGTGCTTATTTATATTATACTCTGGTTAACTGATCTTATTACAGTCAGACTCAAAAGTAGTTAGACACTTAAGAACCTAGTTGTAGTCAAATATGAAATTAGAGTTGCTCAAATTTTCAGCGACAAGGTACTTAAATGTTCAGCTACATCTGAGGCTGACCATACTAAATTGAAAACATGTTTACAGTATGTAATAACATACTTGATATGTCTGGACGAAGAATGATCAAAGTGTCTGCCCCCTGTAATTGTTTGATGGGTCACAAATCTTAAACATGATCTATTTACTAAAGGGCAAGGTGGCTAGGAAATAAATAGTTGATTCAACTGCAATATTTTTATTAATAGAAGAGTCTGAACCGCAATTGTATTTGATGCCACCAGATGTCCTTGCACTTGAAGCTGTCTGCAACAATAATATTTAGTGTTAACAAATCCTGGTTGCTTACTTTTATTATTAAAATTAGACACTAGAAAAAAGTTAATATCTCAAATAACTTTATTGTATTTATTTTCAGATCAAGAAACTTAAACCCGGTATGGCCTGTTCAAGGCAAACTACACTGGTTGAAATGAGCTCTATGAAATAATAACAAAAAATTACTTATGTTGAGACAAATTACCTTTGAAAAAATTGAAATACTATGTATGAGACAAGAAATATAACGTTAAAAAAAGAACCTGACCTGCCTTCGCTACTTCTGATGTTTTAAATTAAAAAGCCATAAACATTATTCCTATGACTTTAACTTTTAATTAATTCCTGGGCTCCATTCTCCTATTTTTCAAACTTGTTCTTGCAAATACCAGTAATAAATACTAGACTATTGTTGTTTGAGAAAAACTCCCCGACATTCCATCCCTTTCACACACCCTGATTGGTTAGAATGGTCCACCACAAAACAAAATTTTTGTAATGCCCCTACAAATTCATATTAATATGCCTTTATATGTCCGTCTGTATATGAAGCAGCGGCCCAAACATCCTGCACTGAGGCATAAAGTATCATTGTATCACAAGTTTATGTTTTAGTTGTCCTTACATAACTTTCTTATGATTCTAATTAAATAAAGCTGCACTGAAGGATAAGTTGTAATTGTGTCACCAAGTTTTAATTTATCTCTCAGTATAGTCTGGTTACTCATATCAAAATCTTACGGGTGCAACAAACATCAGATTTGAATGGTGATAGATTAATATATCAAAGTGGAAGTATGATGTAAATATTTTCAGGTCTTTGTATTCAGAGTCGTTTTAAGTGAATGGAGCCTGTATATACCTTTCTTATACCTCCAGCTAGACAAAGCTACACTGAGAGATAAGTGATAAGTTGTGTGGACAGGCAAGGACCACATAGTGACAATGACAACGTGTAGTATTTTTTACCGCAAGGACCGCGAGTATCGGATTAAAGCATAAAAAATAGACCAATATTGGTTTAATTCTTCATGAAAATAGACTGTACTTTACATGTGTCATCAAACTTTGCTTAACCATATCCACAACATTTAACTTTTCAAACACTGAGAAATACTTAGTACAGAATGTTTAATGTATTACATGGGCAATTCTAACTATAGCTAGAGTGACCATTTAACAACGCCTGCGCGACCAGAGGGATTGAGGGCAACGTAACCAAAGTCCGAGTGTTTGGATGGTATGACGCGGGCTCGCGCGGCCGTTTCGTGGCAGTTACCCATTGCTCCATGGTCGCTATAATTTCCGTCACTGTACTTAGTAGCTTGTTTTAAATAACATATTAATGTTATTAGTGTTATTACTTACTTGCATATTGAGAGAATCAAATCATTTCTCGTTGACAATAGGTTGCAAAGGTAACCTCTTTAAAGAGCTGTAAGTACCTATTTTGTTTTGATAGGTATGTTGTCAGGAAATTATGTAGGTACTTATGCATACAAATCTCTTCAATTCTCCGTTCATCCTTCATTGCTATATGTGGGTATTTAAGTCACTGCACGGGCTCCAACAGAAGCAGTTTTGCTGCTGAGCCCCGAAGTAAGTTCCAGTTTTAGATCATGGCAAACTATGTTCAAGATCAGATATCTGTGTTAAGGCCTCCATTTTCAGTACCATGGTTTCAGCTGTAAAATATAAAAAGATATAAGTATATACCTAATTACCAAACAAACATTTGAGATCGCAAATTTTCTGTAAATACCTAAGTAAAACGTTATTTACTTATTCCAGATTTAATTGTCACACTGTAAATATTATAATAATGCTTATAATGTTAAACATTATACCTACTCACGTTTATAATAGCTGCAATATTCAGGTAAAATTGACGTCAATCTGTTGTTTTTTTATTATTTTTCCAAAATCACTGAGTAATTTCATAGAAATTTGCCGCCATACATTGACAACTTCGACAGCTCCAATGAGAATAATCAGCTGTTTCAGTTGAAATCCGCCATTTTGGATCGCTGACAAACGGCTAACAAGACGTTAAAGTAGGGTCCGGGGGTCTGTAACTTGACAACCCGTTACCAATTGCTTAACAATTTTGTTAGCGCTAACAATCGTTTATGAATAACGATTTAGCGACATTAGCCTAACTAGAGTTTGTAGATCGTGCGAAAGTTTTTATGAATAAGACCGAAAGTAGATAAAAAAAAACCACCTGCAAAGAACAAAAAATTGATCTCATTAGGACACAGAATAACAAACTCAGTACCAAATGGGTATGTGGCATTTGGTTTCCTACCGATTTAGGGGAAATAAAAGAAATGCTTACCAGAGAGGAATGGCAGTCTCACCTTGTGCTGGCCAGGCACGCGGTGTTGACTGGCTGTCAACTCCCTGAAGGTTTTCTTCGTGGTTTAAATGCTAAAAACGAAAAAAAAAACATTAACCACTGTATTATGAAAGTAAAAACATAGAAGACACTTGGTGAAAGTTGACAAAAACTTACCATGCGCCTTAATCGACGCGCTTGCAAAAAAAGGGCTCAGTGCGCTCGTTAGTAAAAATGTAAAACCTAAATGAGTTTTGCTTCAAGGTCATAAAAAGGCACGAAGCATCTTTTGAAGATATGCTTACCGGTTCCTCCGTGATAAAGGGCGAGGAGGTGGACCGTACCGCAGCAATAGGCTTCACGGGTGTAAGTAAATGGCAGAGGGTGGTCGGAGGCAAATCGCCGGGTCACGACATTTGACCTCCAGTTGCCATATCAATATCTTAGACAACAATGACAGGAAAAGACGAAAACAAATAAATCAGCTAATTAAATTTTAATTCATGAACAGAACTATTGATTGAGTAATTTGTTACTGAAATAATTATTTAACACCTGAAACGAAAATACTGCTCGATCGATTTGTAAATCAATAACAAGTCAAAAGAGGCCAATTTGGAAGCAGAGATATTGACAGCTACTTTTTAATTTTGATGACAGCTCCGAAAGGTAAAAAAAGAAGGAACATACAACCTAAATTTATGTACTATGAAGGTGGGAAAATTTTACGTCACAACACAAATCATAAAGTGCTCAATAACGCGTTCAAAAACCATAGAAAATGACCAGCATTATTACAACCAATGTCATTATAATAATTTTCTTGTCTAGTAGGTTTTCTTCTGTAGGTAAATCCGTACTTCAATGGCTCTAAGTTCAATGGTCATCACATTACCGATACGTCTGACGTTTTGAACTTAAATTTTGAACAGCTGTCAAAATTCAAGTGGGTCTCTATTCTAGTATCCATAGATATTAAAACGGTTATCGATACGAAACGTCAATCCAGTATGTTTTTTTTTAATATAAACGCACGATATTTTGATCACGAGTGACATGACAATAGGGACTTCAATCGTTTGTCTATGATTTAAAAAAGTTTGGCTTGACGGATGGATCGAATTGCCGCCATGACTGTTTTCATTCGTTTGGTGGTTTTTTGCTGTTACGGTTTTTTGCTGTAATGATGTGTGTAGATAATAGTACATTTCGATACTAGTGCGGAACGCATGTCATTACTTCACGAGTCACGAGATATCTTGCCACGAGCCGAAGGCTCCGAAGACTCGGGACGAGTGAAGAATGACATTTCCGCGCGTGTATCGAACGACGTTTTTCAATACAGTTGCGAAAAAAATACAACAATAAATTTGCGACTTTTACTGAAGCTCTTAATTAAAGTAAAAAAAGCTCTTAATTAAAGTAAAGTAAGTACAAACTTTAGCAGTGACAAATTAAAGGCGTTTTTGTTAGCTGTCATATTTTATAAGGCAATGGCTTTTGCTATTCAGCCAACTCAATGAAAGATTTTTTTCAAATACATTTTTTATAAGAAGGAAACAATTTTATAATAAATAAAACTTCTCTATTATTACCTTAGTATCAGTATGTTCGATTATATGTGTAAAGAAATATTTAAATTGAATAAACACAAAAACAACTGTTGCCTTTACACCATGTTTGCAGTTGGAAAAACGCCTCCACTTTGACAGGCGTTTTGGCAGCTATTCCGACAGACTAAGGCTATTCCGCTCCATTCTGCCACCTTAATAACAATTGTTTTTAGGACTAACATATTTACTAAATTGTTAACTCTAACTAACACGAGATTAAGATTTTGCTTGTTACTAATACTCTATGGATACTTTGTTTGACCGAAATAAATACATTTGAATTTGAATTTGAATTATTTAAAAAATAATGATGAACAGGCTAGAAATAAAGTATAAAATCTCAATATTTTGATATTCTTACATTAATAATAGGTTTTTAGTTTTATTACGTCTTGGTACAAACTAACATTATAATAACTCTTTGGTAAGTAGTCGTGAATTGGAACAAGTACAAATAAAAAAAAAACTAGAAAAGTAAATCGCACTAGTTCGCAAAAACGAACTTTGCGCACGCAAAACAGCCAAAAAACGGGCACTTTTTGAGCAACTGTATTGAAAAAGTAATATATGCAACTGTATATATGCATTTTATGTTTCAACCGATCTTTAAGCACTTAATGCACAATTATTTAAAATCAACAGCTTGAACTTCCAAAAACAAAACACAGTGCCTTAAGAAATAGTATTTTACTACCGGAAAACTATTTGAATTGATATAAAATCACACCATTTAGCCACAATAAAATAAAAATTGTGAGAATTTCGAAATTCCCGCCTCATACGCAGCGTTCCACCATAAACTTTAAATTTGGAACAGCTGTCAAAATTCAAGTGGGTCACTATTCTAGTATTCATAGATATTAAAACAGTTATCAATACAGAACGTCAATCCCGTATGTTTTTTTTTTTTCAATATAAACGTACAACATTTGATATCGAGTGACATGAGGATAGGGACTTCATGCGTTAGTCATATGTTTTAAAGAAACATTCGGCTTGACGGATGAATCGAATTGCTGCCATTACTGTTGTCATTCGTTTGTTGGGTTTTTGCTGTAATGATATGTGAGTAGGTAAAGTAATGTATGCAACTGTACATAATTAGGACTTAAAACACTCGTGTCATCCTATTATAAAACTCGCTGGCGCTCGTTTCATAAAACCACACTCGTGTTTTAAGGCCCCTAATTATATAGCAGTTGCATAAACTACTATTAAAGACGGCTACGAGGCTTCATCCAATGTAAGTATGTATTTTCAACACACTTGCTCGTAACGTAAATCTTATTACATCACTTTTAGGCTCATAATGACACATTTAATTTTATTAAATTATACACAATTCACTATAAGATGTTACAAATAAATAGTGTGTATATACGGTTATGGACCGTAATGGGTGGTCCCCCTGCCACGTCGGGTTATTAGCCATCGGTCATTGGTATCCCATCATATAAGCGGATCAATCAAGAAATCATTGACTGATGTTCAGGGTGCACCGTCCCAACACTGCTCTTCTCTCTGGAGGAGTCCATAAAGGAACCGCAGCACTTGGGCGCACGAGGAAATAAACCCTAACCCCAACGTTTTACCTAATAAAAGAAAATATGATGCAGCTACAAATTTACGGTTTTCAGACTTTTTCCTTAGTGCCAAATTTCATGGTTCTAGGTCAACGGGAAGTACGTTATAGGTTTTCAAGTCCCCGAACGTATGAAATATGAGGCATAAACGGCCGTATCTTTTGATTGCGTTGACGTAGAAGTTTGATTTTTTTTACATCTTCAAAGGACTGCCGACTTCAGAATATTTTTTTTTTCAACTCGATATCTCCACGCGTTCTTGAGAAAAATAATCTTGACAGACAGACAAATGGATTACGAAGGGATCCTATAAGTGTTCTGTTTTTCCTTTTGAGGTGTGATGATAATGAGAAAATAAATAAGTCGACATAAAAATGACGTAGCAATACGGGAATTGCAAGCGATCACCAATTTCAACAATTCTGTTAGCTGTGGGATGGCGCAGGGGAGCGTACGGTCGTGTTACGTTCTGTTTATATTTTATTCATAAAATATAAGGTAAACATTAGGTTAAATTAACGATGCAAATCTATTGATTAGTAAGCCAAAAATCGAAAAATCAAATTCAAGTTTCAAATTATTAAATTAAAATTGTAATGACAACACAAAGAAAAATTAGGGCAATGGCAGGACTTGAACCTGCAACATCATCATTCCGTGCCTTGCGTTTGCCAGTTTCGCCACACTGCCTCTGCCATACCCTGCGAATTTTTCAATGTGCTTCGTCTTACGGTCATTACATTATTGATTTTAAGGGTACAACTACCCTCGGTGTCATCTATATGAAACTTTTTACAAGTTATCATATTCAACTGGGTACCTTTACAGCTACCGACAGCTGACGAGAGATGGCGCCGTTTTTGTTATTAAATTTTTGTAACCGAAATTTCTTTCGATTTTATTCTTAAATGTTTTGACATTCAAATTATTAAATTAAAATTGTAATGACAACACAAAGAAAAATTAGGGCAATGGCAGGACTTGAACCTGCAACATCAGCATTCCGTGCCTTGCGTTTGCCAGTTTCAAGTTTTATAATAACTCTAGCTTAGCCTTATAGTTATTGCATTTCAAACCGTACTGCACCTAGGTACGGTACAAAATGATAATCTATAAAAATTAGTTGTACTTAAGTAGGTTTTGAACGAAACTAAATTTTGAAAAATATTACAAAGTCAAAGTCAAATATCCGATGAAAGCTTCAAAAAGCTACAAATTACTAGCTGTTTTGTTTGACAGTTCAAAGTGAGGTAGAACATCAATGATGAAATAAACTCCAGGATGTTCGAGCTTACGGAATATCATTTTTCACCAAATAACGTCAAAAATAGTTCCGCTTTAAGCCACCATCATCGACGAAGCGCTAGGATGGCATGAACCTCGATCCATCGATGTTCAAACTGTTTTCACTGATTGTCAATTTGTGCTATCTTTGTTGTAGTAATACAAGAATCACTGACTTACTTCATTTTAATAGAAATTTTGTAAAGCATCATTTGAAACGATGATTACTGTTTATTTTTATTTGGTGTAGGCAAACAACAGCTGGATTAAACCCTGAAACACAAAAAGACGAGGAAAGCTACAAGTCGCTAGATTAGAGTTTCTATTCTATGGTTTCTGTAGCCCAAGCACGAATATTGGAGTCATGCGTAACGTTTTCGTATCGCCTTTACTATTTACGACGTTTTATGACGTTTACTTTACTTTAACGCAAGCTGTCGGTAGCACAAATCTCTAAAACTGACTCACGTTAACTCGATACGTAAACGCTACGATAGTTAAATAAAGCTACGAATCTACTGGATAGGGACGTTCAGATACCTCACTGAGCGAAGTCAATTACTATGAATCATTTTAAATAAGTAAGAAATACAGGAAACCGCTCGAATATTACAGAAATCTGTGTAATTTGTATATTTGTTTATTAAATTATACGAAAAATTTATATACAGTAAGAAAATAATTAAATATGTTACTATAAAAATCAATGGGACGAAAGAGTTGAAATTTTCGAACGTTGTATTTTGACACTTGTAGTCTTGTACTCAAAATATAATGTTCGAACGAATTTTTTTATTAGTTGTCGTTATTTAGATAGTAAATAAAAAGGAAAAGTGAATAATTTGTGTTGGAAAATGAAACCAAAAAACAGTTTCTCGCAGTTGGCCGCAATGGCAGATTTCATGGAGAGGTAAGCTGTTAAATTAATTCTTACAACTATGATAGAACTACAATCAAGGACTAGCTCCTAATCTTCTAATTAATTAAACATTTGTTGATACGTTCATACTTTACAATATAGAAATTGATGTAAGTAAGTAGTTCCTTAGTCTCTCAGTAAACATTAATTGTAATTTGGTTTTATAAACGATACTTTAATTAACTTCCATTCTCGTCTAGTAACAAACAATAAATATAGTAGAATAATAGAATGTACCAGCTGCTTCACTTATTGCACAGATCGTAAAAGCCAACCGCAGGCATGGACAAATTTCTCAGAAAACATGTCATAGGCAGTAATACTAGCCAATCTTAAATGCCATTGACACCTAATAATATGACTAATGTGGCTTCTCGTTACCTTTACTCTGTTAATGTTAAAAACGTGATTAATGTACTTAATTTGCGGGTGGTAGGACCTTGTGCAAGGTCCGTCCGGATCGCTACCACTATCTTGCTCGCTAATCCTGCCGCTAAGCAGCAGTGCTTGCACTGTTGTGTTCCGGCGTGGAGAGCAAGACAGCCGGTGTATTTACTGGCACAAGAGGTATTCCATCTTAGCCCTCTGGGTTGGCAACGCATCTGCACTCTCTTTGTTGTTGCAGGTGTCTATAGGCTGTGGTGATCACTTACCATCAGGTGGCCCACTTGCTTGTTTGCCTTCCTATGTTGTATATAAAAAATATATATATAAATGAATAAACTTAATTTCAGGTCCTCATGTGATTCCGTGGTTGGAGATAATGCTGTCAGTTACATACAAGTTCAACAAGGGTAAATTGTGTACTGTGAAGTGTAAAATATGCCCAGAACATAAAATTCGTGCTAAGTTATATAAATGCGCACTAATTTTAAACGAAGAGCAAGAAAAGATTCTCTCTGTGAGGTGCGAAGACAGTGTAGCTTTACAGGGGGATGTAAACATGCCGTTGCATTCCTTATGTGGGTCTATCACAGAAGTGAGGAACCCTCCTGCACTTATGTTGAGTACTACTGCAAAATGTCCTCTCAATGAAAAGACCTACAATAATTTCCTATGTAAAGAATGGAGAGCCTACAGGAAAATACAATCCCCAAGTGCAGCTTCAAATGTTTTTATCACAAAAGAAAAACCTATTGTTGTGTAGCTGACCCAGACTATCCCAAAAATAAAAAAAATGATTATAATAAATGTATCATTCAACCTTACATATGTTGAAGATTTAATTAACAATAAGTTATTAAACTTTTGGAAAACAAATATATACCCTTTATTATATCATATATATTATTATTATATCAAAGTGTAGAGTGAGTGTGCTTATGTGTAAATGAGTGTTTATTTAAATAAAAAACCTATTTTAGAATTACATACTAGTTTTATTTTATTAAGGCACTGCTATTATCGGATGACCTCATACAGGTGGCAGGAAGGCGCTGGTTGCATGCTGCTTCCAACCAGTCACTTTGGAAATCCATGGAGGAGGCCTATGTTCAACAGTGGACTTCTTGTGGCTGACATGAGGATGATGATGATGACTGCTATTATCTCCAGTCTTTGTTTTTTTTATCATGTATGGTCGTTCTGAGCTGCTGCATGTCCGTTTTCTTCTGTCTTCTTGACATTCAAATTTACTTCGAGTACCTACATCCTGGTTTCAAGCGCACTTGTGATACTTTTTCCACAATATGATACTCAGTATAATTGAGCATATCATTTAGTAACTAAAAAGAAACAAAAAACCTAACCTCAAACAATATTTACAATAGGCAAGTAAAATTCATCAGTTTTATTAATTATGTATTTCCTAAATTACGTTTTGTTAAATACTTACATAGAAATGACCTTTACATAAATACATTCTTGAATTTGTTGATAAACAATGTGCATCATTTTTCCTTGCAAGTGTTAGCCACGTTTTCCGTATTTCTTGTTTACTTGGGACAAATATAAATAATTTGTTTGGTGTTTAAATGCTTGTGCTTTGACACTGGGGCAGCATACAGTACTTGTAATACGAAGGATTAATTTTTAATCACAAAACATTTACAATCTCAATACACAAACAGTAGCCCGAGCAAGAATATTGGAGTCATACCTACGTAACGTTTTAGTATCGCCTTTACTACTCGATAACGTTTACTTTACTTTTACGGAAGCTATCGGTAGCACGAATCTCTAAAACTAACTCACGTTAACTCGATACCAACTCGATACGTAAACGCGACGATAGTCAAATAAAGTTATGAACCTACTGGCTAGGGTATGTTCAGAAACCTAACACTAATTATAGTAAGTTACTATGGATCATTTTAAACAAGTTAGAAATACAAGAAACAGCATGAATATTACGGAAACCTATGTAATTTGTATATTTACTTATACAATCATACGAAATGTTGAAATATGTTCAGAAAATAATTAAATAGGTTAATATTTAATAATTGGGCCGAAAGAGTTTACATTTTCGAACGTTGTCTTTTGACACTTGAACTCAAATTATAAAGATCGAACCGTTCGATCGAAATGTATCAGTTTTCATAATTTAAATTAAAGTAAGGATGAAAAGTGAACAATTTGTGTTGGAAAATGAAATCAAGAAACAGTTTCTCGCAGTTGGCAGATTTTGTGGAGAGGTAAGCGGTTAAATTCATTCTTACAACTTTGATAGAACTACACTCAAGGACTAGGTCCTTATTAATTTAACATCCATTTTCATACATTACAATATAGAAATTTATGTAGTTTCCTTAGTCCCTCTGTAAACATTAATTGTGATTTGGCTTTATTTTCCTAGACTTTCTACCTACGGATATCCATATTGTGAATATTTGTTTAAGAAATGAAAATTTATCTAAATCCTCCCGGGGCTGCAGAGACGCCACTGGTGCACATCACCAGACGAGACAGGCGATATCCGAACTGAAGAAAACTAGCAAAAGGTAAGCACTATATGTATAGTAAATGCGCCCAACCTTTTTATAACGTACCACATATTAATGTCATAAAAATATACCTACTATATCTGTCCAGATTACCACCTTTTGAAGGATTTTATGCCTTAGTTTAATATGACAAAACGAATTGTAAAACCAGCCTTTTTAGACTTTTAGCTGTATTATTTAGTGATTTGACTGGTCAAATGTAAAAAGGTGGACAGGCGGAACACCATCTAACTTGCCTGAAGACACCTCCATAAAGCCTTATTATGCCCGGCTTTATCAGGATGCCTAGTACCATTAAATGTACTTGTTTGAATGTTCAATATGAATGTTTGTACCAGTGACATGGATGTTATATGTATTTAAGTATGTATCCACACCATATTTTTGTGTTGTTTGTTTTAACTTTGACATATTGGTGAGTATACTCACAGAAGCATTGCTTAGTTTGAGATTAGTTCAATTTGTGTACATCGTCCCAAGATATTTATTTATTATTGAGAATAATAATTGTGTATTTTACAACATTTTCGCTAAACATAATTTTGTTGCAGGGTGTTAGATCTTTGGGGTAAAATGTAGCTTATGTTCATCCTAAAAAAAGGACAAGTTATCTCCATACCATGCTAGAGATTATGGTTAATTGGATTCTTGGTCACTTAGTATCCTGTCCATTGTCCATTGAGTTATTGTTGTGAGATGGCATTTTGTACAAATGCACACAGACAATAAGTACTCATCTAATTTGTTACCTTTCGTTTTTTTTCTTCTCAATTGTTTGTAAATTTCATTGTGTGTGCTTGCAGTAACAAATAAACGTTTTATCTGTCTATCTATCTGAAGAGTCATAATGAAATTTACTGTAAAAAGAATCTCCGTAGTCAGAAATCAATTTAGTTGACTGTATCTATAATGGAAAAAACATGGTTATAATTAATTTTTAATCATATTTTAATTACTTGCCATTCTTTTATACAGATTGAAGATTGCCACCAGCTATGTCTGAAGACAACGACACACAGCCACAACAAATGGAGAAGCAAGACATCACTTGGTAAGCATTTTAAAGTTGGATCGAGTGGCTTAGGTATGAAATTAAAATTTGTAGTCCTTACGTTTCTATATCCTAAGCACAAAACCACATTTCTGTCACCCTGCTGTCTGTCTGTGACTCACGCACGGGTCACTAGCTTGTGAACGGAATTTTGTATATTTTGTTTAAAATTTCTACTCAAAGCTGAATACTGATTTATAAATTAAATTTTATGCAGGGGATACTATGAAATATTATTATTTTATATTAACCTAGCATTTACGGTCAGTCCAGAAGTAGCTGAACATTTTAGTACCTTGTCGCTGTCAGTGATGTGACAAATTCGAGCAACTCTCATTTCGTACGTTACTACGACAAGGTTCTTAAGTGTTTAGCTACTTCTGAGGCTGACGGTAATAGGAGGGTAATCATTATCATTTTTAAAATTTGAAAGGTTTTATGAAGTAACTAGCGGCTTGGCTCGGCTTTACATGCGTACAATTTGGATTCAATGCACGTAAAAACTTTTTGTAAAAAAATCTCAAATGAAACAGTGAAAGCCGTATCAAAATCCGTTTCGTGGTCTAGAAGGAGTAAGAGGCCGCAAATATGAGAACAGACAGGAGCAGATAGCGATTTAATTTTATACTATGTAAAGATAATAAATGATTTCTATAAATTTTAGATACATGGAACACTCCTGACTGCAGCCGCCGGAACAAGCAGCCCGCCGCCGGGCCGAGCAGCCCGCCGCCGGGCCGAGCAGCCCGCCGCCAGACCGAGCAGCCCGCTGCCGGCCCGCCGGACCGAGCAGCCCGCCGCCGAGCCGAGCAGCCCGCCGCCAGACCGAGCTGCCCGCTGCCGGCCCGCCGGACCGAGCAGCCCGCCGCCGGCCGAGCAGCCCGCCGCCAGACCGAGCAGCCCGCTGCCGGTCCGCCGGAGCGAGCAGCCAAGCTATGAGGAGGCAGTGCCGGATTAAGCCAGCGCGGGGCCTGTAGCAAGTTCTGTCAAGGGGCCCTTAGTTTTCTTTAGGTTCTCAAGTTTAGGGTATTAAATAAATTTTTGTTGCGGTCAGACAGGCGTAGGAGCGCGGGGCCCCCTAATTCGCGGGGCCCGTAGCATTTGCTACTCTTGCTATGTGGCTAATCCGGCACTGTGAAGAGGAGACTGACTGCAGAAGAACAATTTTTAAGACCTGAGAAGAATGCGAGGGAGTCTCAGAGAGAGGGATAGAATATTCGTCGTGCTGGAAAGAGCAAGGATTCGGCAGACAGACAAGCTCCACCTTCGAGTTCGATCGATGGCTTGAATTAATGAAAGAGGCGATGCATGTTATTACGAGTTTATTAGATGTGAATAATTGAGATTATGAATGAACGCAAAATGTAAGTCTGTATGTGAGATGATCAGATTAGATCGCGAGTAGATTAAAATTAGCACGATGACTAGTAAAGAAGAAAAATTATGTTTTTAGTTATTGTCTACGATCACTATTGGGTGAAGTATCGCCCCATGCAAACACGATACAAAATTATATATGTAGTTACTTTAAATAAATAAAAAAAACAACGAATAAATATAAAATAACAAAGCCTTTATTTATTTACAAACATAGGTGCTCCTTTTAACTTACCTACCCCTTACTTCTAAACCACATAACGGATTTTGATATGGTTATCACTCTCATTTAGAGTTTTTTTGAGAAAGGTTTTTAAGTAATAAATAAGGTTAACCTTATCCATACAAGGGTAGTACCACACTCGCAGTACATCAGCGTGATGTAGTAGCTTGCTACTGTGTTTCGTACAGTGGGTGATTGATCCGGAGGCCTAAGGGCTTACAACGCATTAGCGGTTCTCTTGTATCCCGCATTGCCTACCTAATAAATAAATAATATTGCATAAAACAAAAAATAAAACTGAAATCACAATCTATAATAATAAATTAGTAATTAAGTAATTATTTTACAATTAAGATAGTGCTTAATAGTTAGTAAAATAAATTAACTACATAGAGTCCTTACAATTTTTACATTAATTTTTAACACCTTTATTTGGAAGTGCGATTCATCTATCCAGACACAAACACCTGATATTCTATATTTTGCGTAAAATATGATAAGATAATATTGATATTAAGACAAGCAATAAGTAGTACCAATAATAATGGTAGAAATAAGCTAAGAAAATTTAATCTATATATAAGTTAAAGTTAAATGAAATATTTGTACTGTACACAGTTTACAAATAATTAATCTTAAGAGGAGTGTGAACCCAGCGCTGTCCATACAAACTGCGATAACGTTTCAACCCTCTAAACCCTAACCTATAGCCATGATTTTTTTGTATGTTATTATTATGCCCTAGAGGTTCGTATGTTTTGATTTATTAAATATTCTTAATAGTTTCAAAAATATTAACGCATTTGAGTTTTGTATGAAACACCAAACCAAATATTGCAATATTGTCAGCACCAATGCAAATAATGTCTTATCTATGAAGAATATTGAAAAAATCAAAACATACTAAACTAGTTCTAAGGCATTATGACAATATACCAAAAAACCATTGCCATAGGTTAGGGTTTAAGGGGTGGGAACCATTATCGCCGTTTGTATGGGGAGCGCTTTTTAGGGCTGGGTTCACACTCCTCTTAAGACAACTTGGAACACTTTTCCTTGCTTAATCAAATCCCTTTCTGCCCTTGTATTAGGGAACCTTATGAAAGTTTCAGCAATGGGTTAGCTGCAGAGAACATCCGTCACTTCTCTAACATTTGCTGACACTAGTAAGGCTAATGTGATTGTTAGTCTTTAAGGCGAGGCATTTCCCCGCGAACTAGGATTTTAGGTGGTGAGGTGTGGGGGGCCGCGCGGCCGCCGCACCCATGCGTCTCACTTTATATTACGGGAGGTCACAACAAATTTGGCAACGATCACTAATATGGCTGATCGGAAGCTCACAAGATAAAGGGCAACTCCGTGATGCCAAATATGTCGGTCTGCCTGCGCTAAGTGGTTGCGTTATCGAAATATGGCGCCTGCAAAACCAGTTATCGTTCCCAAAAAAAAACGATAAGTAAAATGGCTGAATAAAGTACAGAAAGGAAGTACCGGTTGCACTCATGTGAATTCTGCTAAAACTGAACAAATATTTGGTCGCGTTTCGAAGTTCAGCTCGCTTAAAGACCCTTGATCGTTGCCAAAAAAAAACGATAACGGAAATGGCTGAATATGACGTGGTATTAAAGTATCAGTATGTACGAGCTTAATGCACCAAAACTGAAAAAATCTTTGGTCGCGTTTCGTAGTTATGAAGCGGTCTAGGTTACAATATCTCGTACATTGTTGGAGTATTTTTTCAAAAGCATTGGATAAATCAAGTTCAAACATATTTAAGCACAGTGTCAAAAACATCCTCCTACACTTCTTTAGCAAACCTACCCTCCTCCGGTTAGGGGTAAGTAAGATCTGGTATCCAAATAGAAGACAAGTCCTTCCTCATCTACCGAAGCTTTTCCTCTTTGAAATGTCACCTCTAGTCTTGCTTTGATGTTCAGTGCCGTTCATAGAATTTTTAGACAGGGTAGACGTTTAAGTGACGGTTTAACTTGCGTTTGGTTTTCATTAATTTCAAATCAGGTGTACAAAAGCCATTTACAATCAAGCTAACTGTTCGGAAAATTTCGGTAAATGTTGACGCTCATGCTGAGAAAGACTGTTTACTCTGTGCTATTGTATGCGTTATTTATATCATTATGTGTTACTTATCTATAGGAATGCACACTAATCTGTATCCGCATGGTTGCGCGGCACGCATGTATACATTTTACCGGAATAGTTTGTGTCTTTCCCGTTAAGCGCACAGTGGCGCTTTTGCAACGCGATGCGAAGTGGCGTCGTTGAGCGGCAGGTAAGATACCGATGATACGCCAACAAATGGAGCTTGTTTATACTTTTAGAAGTTTCTTTATTGATATTAGACGTAAGGATCAAATAAAATCAGTTTATATTTAGCAGATTGGCAGGGTGTTTTTATGTCTATTATTGAATTTATGCTGTAGTATGTATTTTTTTAATGTTTCGTCATACTCGTACATAGGCTATTATTATATCAGTCTGCCACTAAACACGAGATCTAAAAAGGGCTCAAAGCTTTGGGGATGAAACTAGTTGCAAATCCATCATCATCATCATAAATCAAAAGAAACGCAGCGTTTGAAAAATAAACTCACTTTAGAACTATAAACGAAGCCTTTTTATAATTATTATCATCAAACCTCGATTTGGCGGTAGCAATTATGTAATGATGTCGTTACGTTCATTAGAACGTAACTACAACTGTTAAGTATAAGGGTTGTTTTTCGTTCAATGTCGATGTGAATGAAAAAGAAATGAATAGGATCCAGCCCCTCTAGCACACTAGCGTTTATCGCTGACATAAAACATTCGTCCCTTTTGCACACGCATACTGCTTAGAACGGGATAAATGCTTTATGTCATCGATAAAAGCTAGCGTGCTAGGCCCCCAGAAACTGATAAGATTCAGCAGGTGAGAAAGAATTTGTCTTCCATTTGGATACCAGATCTTACTTACCCCTAACCGGAGGAGGGTCGGTTTGCTAGAGAAGTGTAGGAGGGTGTTTTTGACACTGTGCTTACTCCCCAAAAATATGCTTGAACTTGATTTATCCAATGCTTTTGAAAAAATACTCCAACAATGTAAGAGATATTGGAACCTAGACCGCTTCATAACTACGAAACGCGACCAAAGATTTTTTCAGATTTGGTGCATTAAGCTCGTACATACTGATACTTTAATGCCACGTCATATTCAGCCATTTCCGTTATCGTTTTTTTTTGGCAACGATCAAGGGTCTTTAAACGAGCTGAACTTCAAAACGCGACCAAATATTTGTTCAGTTTTAGCAGAATTCACATGAGTGCAACCGGTACTTCCTTTCTGTACTTTATTCAGCCATTTTACTCATCGTTTTTTTTTGGGAACGATAACTGGTTTTGCAGACGCCATATTTCGATAACGCAACCACTTAGCGCAGGCAGACCGACAAATTTGGCATCACGAAGTTGCCCTTTATCCTGTGAACTTCAGATCAGCCATATTGGTGATCGTTGCCAAATTTGTCGTGACCTCCTAGTCTATTACGCGCGCCTGAGCATATAGTTACAGAGCCGTTGGCATAGGCCCAGGTGCGCATTTTTTCACATAACTTTTTAAGTCCTATTATCGGAAGTCCGAAAATGTTTCTCATACCATTTTACATCATAATGACCACTCTTCATAAAAATATTAAATACTAACAATCGAAACTCATACATATAATCATCAAAACCACCTTTTTTATACTAATATAACAAATATTGGGATTCATATATTTTCTTCTACTAACGATCGAAACTCCTAATCATTCTAATTCATAACGCCATGTTTATAAATTTGTTTATAGTAAGTAGGTAATAGAGTGAGAGATAGCAGCAAAAATTTCACGTCATTTTCAAACGATTTAAATTACTCTAGTCGTGTTCTGGCATGTTTCTGGACTACCATTGCGGCAGTCTGGCTGCTGGGCGCCGTTGCGTTTGGGAGGGGTGGGGGCTCAAAACTCATAAAAAATCATGAAAATGACGTGATTTTCTCAAGGTTGATTTTAAGATTTTCTATTAGTTAGCACCATAAACAATCCCAAATCAGTGTTGCCAGACAATTTACTGGTTGCCAAGTCAGTGCCAGATTGGTTTAAAGTGGCTGAAACCGACATGAAATTGACGTAATTTTCTAAAAGTTGAAAAAAACATTTTTTAATGCCTTATACCATCGCATTTACGTTTATGAAAACGCCAGACCATATAAATGTTGTTAACATGTCGCCAGACTGGTACAATGGTTTGCTCTCAGAGTAATATAAGCCTTGTCACTACTTAGTCAATACATTACTAATTTGTGTCAATTGATAGTTTTAATGAGTTAAACAAAGTTTAGCGGGTAGTAGGACCATAGGCAAGGTTCGTCCGGATCGCTACCACCGTCTTGCTCTCTAATCCTGCCGCTAAGCAGCAGTGCTTGCACTGTTGTGTTCCGGCGTGGAGAGCAAGACAGGCGGTGCAACTACTGGCACAATAGGTATTCCATCTTAACCCTCTAGATTGGCAACGCATCTGCAATCCTCTTGGTGTTGCGGGTGTCTATAGGCGGTGGTGAGCACTTTCCATCAGGTGACCGACTTGCCTGTTTGCCTTCCTTTTTAATAAAATAAAAAAACAACACTAATGTCCTATAAAATATGTAAATTCTATTTAAGTGCGCTAAAACGAATGTATAAACATTTTTGAGATTACATTTTTAATTATAATTTGACACTTCGTTAAAATATAATAACTTAACCTAATTATTTTTAGGAATTTGAGAAGCTCAAAACTATTCGATCTTTTATTTCTTGATTCAATGAAAAGTGAAAATTTACTTTACCTTACTTATTTAAATTCGTTGTGCTGGGAAATTTAGCTGCGAATGGGTTGCCTTAATAAATTTCCACTTTTCATCGAATCAAGAAATAAAAGGTCGAATAGTTTTGAGCTTCTCAAATTTCTAAAAATATTTATACATTCGTTTTAGCACACGTAAATAGAATTTACATACTTTATAGGACATTAGTGCTGTTTTTTATTGTATGAAATAGGAAGGCAAACAAGCAAGTGGGTCATCTGATGGAAAGTGTTCACCACCGCCTATAGACACCCGCAACAACAAGAAGATTGCAGATGCGTTGCCAACCCAGAGGGTTAAGATGGAATACCTATTGTGCCAGTAGTTGCATCGCCTGTCTTGCTCTCCACGCCGGACCACAACAGTGCAAGCACTGCTGCTTAGCGGCAGGATTAGCGAGCAAGACGGTGGTAGCGATCCGGACGAACCTTGCACAAGGTCCTACCACCCGCAAAACTCGCCTTAAATGTTTGATCATATTCATAATCATAAATTTATTTGTCAAGACAATTTACAGGTTAACATAAAAAATAACATGTAGTATTACAATAAAACATATTAGCAGAGTAGCGTACATCCTTCTACGGGTCGGTTTAGGTAGAAGAAGTTAATCTATATAAATATTACTAATCAAAATTACATTACATGCATTATAGCATCGCTCTTGGCAACAAGTATATTAATAGTAGTTTATGCAACTGCTATAATATAATGAGAAACCTCCAAACTCGAGATAGGATCACACGAGTGTTTTAAATGCCCCGCGAGAAATGGCAGAATTTTGCGTAAGCAAATTTTCACACAATTCCACTCCCGGTATGGATAAGCTCTAAGACGTGCGCTGTCAATTTCTCGTATTGTTTACACTACGCCACAGTATATAATATCTTAGATGTTAAACTATGATCAACTTTTATTACGTATTAACTTTATTATTTATTATTAGTCATTTTTAATTATTACACTGTTGCGCGAATGTAAAAACGGGCGGAGAAAATTTGGCAAAGGTCTAACGTTGGCAAGCGCCGGATTGCGACTGGCGGGGTAGGGAGCGGCGCGGCGTCTCTCAAACCGCTGGGAAATATTCAAGTTTTGGGATAAATAAATTGATAAAAAAATATAAGACTTCACTAGAAACCCAAATTTTAGCAGGTTTTCTGTAGTATTTAAAAAGGAATATTTCCATATAAAAATGATGTGCAAATTCGGAAATTTTAATATTAAATTATTGGATTTAGACTTTTTATTAGGCTGTATTTGGGTTTTTTTATGATCAAGCAAAGTACATCCTATCGTGTAACGAGTTAGCACATTCCTCAGACAATATCCTTAACTATATCATATATTTTTTGCAAGACCGATATTTAATTGAAAATACCTAAAAAATTGGATCTAGCAAAACGTTTTTCTCCGCTTCTCCACTGGTGCATCGCCTTAAGGTATTTATCTATGGGCCAATGCAGCCTGAAATATTCTATTCTATTCTATTATATTCCTGCCCACATTTTTCTGGTATGAGCTAGTAGCCAAGAACGACAAGGCACATAAAACCCAATATAAAGACAAATAATATAAAATAATTTGTTTCAATATTCATACCTTATTCAAATTGAAAACTAAGTACCTACCTATTAAATAAAATACCTTGAGAATTCTATTGCTCGACTTTAAACTTGTTTCGTTGCGGAGTTCTTCGCACAGGAACGCAAATGCCTCTTTATTTGCATCTGACAAAATGCAATTTCACTGGCATCTGATATATCCAGAGGATGTGTCGCTTTTCTCATCGTAACTCGTTGACTCATGTCTCTTTAAATAAAGATACCTAATTATAAATATATTTTAATAATTTTACTTTCAAAAAAATAGAAAGTAGAAGTAATGTTCTTAGATTAGTTACCTCGTTTCTCGTTCTTCATTTCTGCATTATTTGATTAAACCCAGGTAACATAATAGCGCAAGGCACTAGTATGCGAATTTGTACGCAATCTTATGATTTTTTTGGTGATATTCTTCTTCTTCTTGACGAAGATAAACACAAAAAGTAACCGTAACTTATTCTCGCAAATTGTGTCACCGTCAAAAGTACAGTGAGAAAGTTTGCGTGTTTCTCGATAGCCAGCCTTCGTAAGTTTACTTTACCTTACGTCAAAAAAATATTCGTGCTACCACTTCCATACATTTTTTGACAAATACTTGACGCAAACTTCACGTTTACTACTCGATGACGATACGAAAGTGCACTTCAAAGTTAGTGCTACCAATTTTTAGTTCCAAATGCGCACACGGGGGCGCTGCTCCAATCCGCATACAAATCTTCTCGATGGCGATACGATAACGTAACTACTCGATAGAAGGAATAAAATATTCGTGCTACCACTTCCATACATTCTGTGACGAATACTTCACGCAAACTTCACGTTTACTATTCGATGACGATACGAAAGTGAACTTCAAAGTTCGTGCTACCAAATTTTAGTTCCAATTACGCCCACGGGGGCGCTGCTCCAATCTTCATACAAATCTTCTCGATGGCGATACGATAACGTAACTACTCGATAGAAGGAAAATATTCGTGCTCGAGCTACTGTGACGTTTACGTTTTCGGGGCAACCAGGGAAGCACAATGAAACAACACAATTTGGTATTGTACTCTTGCGGTACGTCCGTTCACCCTAACGTCAGTCGTCATAGTGCGGGGAGCGGGCGGGCCGGAGGGCACCTTTATTGTCTATACACCACATCTCTTCCTTTCAAAAAATTATTTAATGTTTAAATCATTTTTATCCATTAACATCTTATCAAACTGTACATACATATATATATATATATATATATATATATATATATATATATATATGTAATACATTCTCGAAATATAAACTTTAAAGAAGATAACAGATCTTGCAACAACTATATCAGTTAATTCAGAATCAAGTACATTGGAACGTCCTTATCATTTGCCTTGAGTACAGGCTACATTTGTATCCTAGTTTATGCATCTAAGTATATTATGTTCTGTAATGACAACTTAAACGTATATCGTGTCAATAATTACTTTAGTATTTAATCTATTCACTAAAACAAAATATAACAATATACCATAGTATTAACTATAATTTGTTTAAATATACCAAGATTATTTTAATACTTAATGTAATCATTTGATACTACTTAGTTAAAGTAATAGTTATTCCCTATCTCTACTTTATTTTGTTTTTTTTTTGTCAATTTTTTTCCAAACTCAAAAGGTCTAAAATCAAAATAGGTAGGTAAATTTATAAACTTAAGTATCACTTTATTTCCCAAAACCATGATTTTAACGTAAGCTTTTCTACCATACTCGGGCAATGAATCGGCTATATTGTTTGTCAGAGTAGTACACCACTCTATAGTTATACACGTGCCGTCGTAATACCCAACATTCTATTCGTGTACAGAGTTTTGATTTTCCATTCTTAATAGTTTGTGGTTTGGCCGAATAGTACGTACTATTCGGCCGAATACCGAATAGCAAATCATGTGAAAATAGACATGTTGTTTTACTCAAAATTATGTATTTATTTCCAAATTACAACATTTTAGTAGTTAAAATTAATCAGTGGTAAGTTGTGATGGATAAAACGAGCTTTTCAGCATTTTTTGGTAGCAAAGGATTTCGCTTTTCATCGTAAACGTTACCAGCCTCAGAAAATAACCTCTCACTATAAACGCTACTTCCAGGCGAAGAAAGATAAACTTTTGCAAATTTCGAAAGGTTTGGGTATTGTAAGGATCGGCCTTCCGATCTAGGCGAACTGTTTTCAAATTAAAATCCAACTCGTTTGCCACAACATTCTTTTCCACGTCCTCCTCATCATTAGTATTTCCCATATTATCTGTAGCGACTTCTTCAAAGCAGTTCCAGAAACTGTCGTGTGTTTCAACAGTCCTATCATTTTCATTCAAGTTTATTTTCTTACGCGCTGGAGAAGAATCGTCATCGGTACTACTTGGTTCATCACATCTTTTTTTAAGAGCTTCTAGAAGAATTTTTTGTCTTGCTCTTTCTGCTTGAACCAATCCTAGAAAACTTGTTTTAAAGCGAGGATCCAGAAAAGTAGCAACCAGATATTTGTTTTTATCATCGAAGCTGAATCGCTTTTCTAGCTCGGCCTGCAGTGAAGATCTCATCGTGACTAAATTAGGTACTTTCTCAGCTGTCTCTGCTTTTCCCAGATATTTTAATAAAGTTACTGCATGTGGAATCACTTCAAAGATGCAAGAGATACCCGAGCTAGTTATTTTTGTTATTTCTTCGAATGGTTTTAGGAGTTTGATACATTGTTCCAATAGTTCCCATTGAGCATGTGTCAGATTTATTAAAGTTTCATGATCTGTTATGTACAAGGAGACAGCTCGCTTTTGTTCTAATAATCGCTCCATTAAATAATACGTAGAATACCAGCGTGTGCTCACATCTTGTACTAGTTGATGGTTTGGCAAGTAAAGTTCTTGTTGAATAGATTTAAGTTTCTGCTCTGCTAAGCCAGAATGATTGAAATGGGTAACAATTTGTCTCGTAGCAGCTATCATCTGTTGTACTTCTGGTTGAGATTGTAGCGAATGATCTATACCTCATTGTAGTGAATGAATAAAGCTCCTGCCTGAATCACATCCTGCATCTCGCACACCTTTTATCATATTAGAGCCACTATCATGGACAAGTAAATGGAGCTTGGATTGAGGAATATTCCATCTTTCTGTAATAGCATTGAATTCTTTTGCAATATTGATACCAGAATGTGAGCCAGGAAATGATTTCATAGCTAAAACGCCATGTTCCAGAATGAACTCTGGAGATATCCAGTGCGCAGTGAAGCTCAGAAAGCTCTCGTTATTGTGCTGGCATGTCCATATATCAGATGTCACTGATAATGCTGCTGCCTGTGAAATACTGGCTTCTATTTTAGCACAAATTCTGTTATATATATCCGGAACAATTTTCTCGGTCATGTAAGTGCGACCAGGTACTTTATAATGGGGCAAAGCGTTTGCCATAAGTCTCTGAAATCCAACTCTTTCCACAAGTGACAATGGTTCATTGTCCAAAGCAATCATTTCGCCAATCAAGTAATTATATTTTATTGATTTCGGATCATTAATGTCCCTGAGCAATTTCCTTTCTGATGTTTCCTTCAGGGTGAGCTGCCGTTCTTTTGATCTGGACGTTCCAGGTTCTGCTGGCATCTTGGCATCGGTAGAAGTAGAAGTACCGCCCATGTTGCTGCCACTTGTCGATGGAACATTAATTAAAGCAGCGTATTCGTCAGCATGTTTGGTTTTAAGATGGTTTTTTAAAGAGGTTGTAGCTGTAGATAAAAAAAACTGAAATTAATTATAATTAAATAAGTTATTTTATTTCCCTTATGTATCTTATAGAAAATCAAATAAATATAGGTATAGAAATAATTTCTTATAAAACTTTATTTTGAAACAACTAGGGAAAATTGATCTCCTTTCTTTTGTAAGTAGGTATCTACAGATAGGTACAGTACAACAACAAGGTAAGTAGGTACGTAGTTTTAGACTTTAGATTAGACATAACCAGTAAACAAACAACCACCTACCTACGTAAACGTATTAAGTGAATAAAACTATTTCGAAACTATTAAATTAACCTAACGTTTTACTTACTTGCTTTCTTTCCTTCTCCGCCTCTTGAGATCTTGATGTTACGTAACAAACACTGGGCCAGTTTATTATTTTTACTACAAATCTCATAATATTCCCATATGGGCGATTTTTTATTAACCGGTATCATTTTATAAGCCTTTTGACGAAAAAACAATTGAAAATGAACTAAGGAACAAACTTCTTAGCAAAATAGTAATTAAGTTTCACTTTACGTATTATTTGTATACTAACAAAGCGCTCCGTGACGCGACGCAACGAGAAAAACAGGTTGTGACTTGTCTTATCCCAGCTAATGCGCCCCCACCAAGCATGTACTTCGGCCGACAGCGTTGCCGAATATTCGGTATTCGGCCAATTCACTATTCGTGGCATCTCTAATTATAATTTGTTCAGCCGTCCAGACCGAAAAGAGTGCCTCTTTTTTAGTCTGGCATTATCGTTTTTCCATATTATTAGTTGGACTTTTATGACTGTTTACAATAACCTGCGGCTATAGTCTTATATTGCTAACACTTCTTAAAATGGGGACTATTGGTGAAACCTAAGGCATAGCTTGATTCACAGGCAAGATTACCTCTTCATTCATCAAGTTTATCATTGAGCTTTTGCTTGAGCCGTCAATCTGCTTACATTCAGATACCTAGCAGTATCCTTTTTTTAGGCTAGTCGCCGGTTTTGCTTCTAGTTAGACTGTAATTGCCTTCAATATGTCAAATACTTTTTTTTCATTGATTTTCTGAGTATATAATTTCGTATTACCTTTTTACGCCATTACGTTTTGACATGAACTTGATCACATCTGTCAGTACCACTACCATGAGTTGCCATCAAAAACTTTTATATTTTATTTTCTTGTTTTTAGTTGAGAATGTAAATATAAAATACCTCTATAATTAAAGTGATGTAAGTATATTTCTATTAGGTGAGGTATATTCGTACCAGTTGAAGGTCGACGCTTATTGTTGGTCTCTCATTGTTAATTATGCGTAAAGTTTTCTGGGTTAGCTGGAAGATGCTAGGTTATCCCCTTACAGGAAAAGTAACTTAGCTTTTGTACTGAATTATTTTACTTATAATGTTGTGTAGCGTGTTTTATGTAAGTACAATAAAGTATTTACTAACTGACTTAAACCTCCTATCACGTTGCAACCGTTGACTGTGATTAAACACGCTCTAATTTGCAAGTAAAAGAATAGCCCCCTTATTCATAAACGCTTCGTAAGCGTTTGTTAGTCAACATATTTTATGTCTTTATCTGTCATTGTGACTTTTGCCCTCAAATGAAAGGAACAAAATATTTGTTAGCTTAAAAATATTTTTAACATTTAATGAATAATGGGGTTAGCTGTAGTCGATAAGGTATTTTCGCTGACATCTTCTGTCAACCTTATGCCTCATGGTAGGTACCAATGTTTGACGCTAACAGCAACTAAACGATAATCGCTACATCGCTAGCGCTTAGCTTTCGATGGGTAATTTATCATAGGATTCATACTAACGATCTTTAGTTCTAAAAGTGACCGCTAGAAGCGCTGTACAATTCTTCATACAAAAAGCCCCTCCCTATTAAAAATGTCGGATCTGCAAATTTGCCATTTTCTGTTTATATCATTAATAGACCTTGAATTACGGTAACTTTCAGCCCCCGCAAATAAATATTAGATTTTATGTATAATTTATGAAATACGTAGATTAAAAACGTCTGATCTTGCTTAGTCATTCGTTAATAATGTCGGTATTTACTATCCGACAATATTAGCGGGGTGAGGGTAGGCGGCCGAGCGAGCGTATCTGCCAGTTCCTACTATGTTGGCCGGGCGACCGCACGTCGCACTCTTATTAATTCCTGTGACAGTCAGTAGCTAATTTGCTGGTTCGAACACTAAAATAATAAAAGATGCTGACTCGATCATCACATTTAGTAAAATTAGCTACCGATAAACGCCACAAAGAAGTAATCGAAAAGAGAGAAAATGAAAAAGAAAATAACAAAATTTTGACAATATCGAAAGCATGTGATGAAACAGGTGAATATATTTTAATTTTTTATAGCTCTAACAATTTTTCAAATGATAGTTTATTCTATAAGAAAATTTCATTAGTAATACATAGTTTACCCAATATTTTATAAATTTAGTTTAAAATTGTAGGATATGCCGCATGTGACATTATTAATCGGTTTTTTTAATGACTGTATTGTCGGATATACCATTTCCAACGTTTTTAATCGTCATAATTACGTATTGTAATGTCGGATCAGCCATTTGCAACATTTTTAATCGTTAAAATTAAGTACTGAGATGTCGGATCTACCACTTCCAGCATTTTGAATCGTTTGAGTAAACATTAAAATGTCGATAGTACCATATTCCACATTATTAAGCTATTTAGTATTAAACTGAAGTGTCGGTAGTGTCGTGTTCTATACAAACTTTGCTAATAAAACAATCTGGAAAGTTTATTTTCTTACTGCTTAAAGAATGTAATGGTATTGTTTTTTTATTTGTGTTTTACTAATAGTGTTATCATCAGATTAGTATGGCTCTCAAACAACTTAAAAATGACAAATTCCAGACGACTTCAAATTACAGCCAAACTCTTGAAGGCATTGGCATTCTGACGGTAAACCGGTTCTTAGTGCCTTTTAGACTTTGTTTAACTCCGTCAGTCACGAAGGGAGAACGGTGCATGCATGGAACAGATAGTGGTGCTCTTTTCCGAAAACGGCAATAATACTCTGCTGAAGAATTATAAGCCCATCTCAATTCTAAGCCTTGTTTAAATATTTTTTTATTTTCGAGAGTCATTGCGAACCGTCTCATGCGCAAGCTCGACGACTTCCAGCCTCCTGAACAAGCCGGTTTCCGAAAAGGCTTCAGCACCGTTAACCTCCCCCTTTGTTTAGATTTGTGAACCACGAGAAAGCCTTCGATTCAATCGCGAGCTGGGCTGTATTGCAGTATCTCTAGTGATGTACCGACATAGAAGTGCTGAAGAGTTTGTATGAAAATGCCAATAGGTCTACGTCTACGTCTGCGCAACTGCAGAACCAAACCTCGATGCCTATCTTGCTACAGCGAGGAGTTGGGAGATTTTATCTCTGGAAAGGATTTGGCATCAAGGAACTCGTAAACGGCGAATATATCGCTCACCTTCGTTTTGCCCATAACATAGTCATGGCTGAGACCATGGAGGACCTTAGTATAATGCTCGATGACCTTAGCAGAGCCTACAAGCAAGTTGGTCTTAAGATGAACGTGAACAAGATGAAAATCATGTCGAACGCCCTCGTCCTGCCAACTCCCTTAAAGATTGGAGACTCTACACTCGAGGTTGTTAAGGAATTAAGTATGTGTCCCTTGGGATAGACTGTCCAGAAGGTAGATTGTAGATCCAACTTCGACAAAGAGGTCAATCATCGAATTCGACTCAGTTAGGTAGCGTTCGGGAAGCTACGCAACATCTTCTCGTCTAAAATACCGCAGTGCCTCGGTGATTCAGTCGGAAGTGTATTTTTACTACAATACACACTTCTCAGCTAAGTAGTTCCCTGACCATTGTTTAATTTCAAAAAAAACACTGTAATGCCGAGTAGTACGTAGACAATATCATAAGAAAATGCAAAAAAAAACCTGGTTCTTCAAATCCGCCAATGCGACGCGTGAACGTATGAGGCGCGCGGAACGTTACATATTTCGCTCAAACATTCGCGAAAGCAATGATCGGCTTGGCCGACTAGTCGGCTTTTTCCCAGCCGATTAGTCGGCTAGTCGGCTAGGTGGCCAAACTCATAGTCGGCTCATCTCTAATAAATACTAAAAAACAGAATAAAATAAATATTTAAGGGGGCTCCCATACGATAGACATGATTCTTTTCCCATTTTTATAAATAATGGTACGGAACCTTTCGTGCGCGAGTCCAACTCGCACTTGGCTGGTCTTTTGTTTTACTTCAGAAATAATTTAGAAGAATTTATTTTACTTTATTTTGTCAAGTTGATTTAAATTTCATATTCATAATAAAAAAAATTAAAAACATTTCAATTTTGGTATTTTGTTTAAGTTAAAATTTAAAATACTACATAATATATCTTTTAAATATGCATTGAACAATGTCGTTAGTGAGACTTGAGACAAGGTGTCTTTGGTTTCATACAAGTAATAACGTGGTAAGTGGCACTTGCGACAAGTATTCACCAGATTCATACAAGTAACAATGTCGGATCTGGTAGTTCCGACAAGGCAGTCATTAACCTTCTCCGACAAAAAGATCACAACTGAATTTTCGCATATTTACAAATTAAATACCGGCTATTCTAAATGTCGTATTGAAAACAAATAACTTGTACAGCAATACTGCAAAGTTTCATAACCCTTCTCAATATAAGTAAAAAGTTGTAAGCAAAAAACACTTTGAATCGCTCTCCTGTAAAGTGGCTGATTTGCAGATCCGCCATTTTTAATAGGGATGGGCGATATTATTTACGCTGTCGCTAGCAATTGTAGTCACTGTAAGCTCATGGTAAGGGTACTGATACTTTGTCAGATCAATAATTGTCAGAAACTTTGTCTCTAATAGAACGCTTTTGTTGTGGAATTAATTTCCACATTTGTTTATGTTTAACATGGGTTTTGTTGGATCTTGTTTCCATTTTGTTCACTTGTTCATTTTGTTTTATTATTGTTATATTCTTTTTGTCATTTTTAATTTTAAGTGACATTACCTTGCATTTGGCCCTGGACAAGTACTTCACGAAATGGCGCCTAGTACCCAATGCCGACAAAACAGAGGTTACAACTTTCCACCTCTGTAATAAACACGCAAAGTTCCAGCCAAACGTAAAATTTAGAGGGACGACCCTGAAATACAATCCCACGCCAAAGTATCTGGGAGTGACTCTCGACCGCAGCCTTACATATGCGCCGCATACCAGTAAACTAGGGAAGAAGCTTCAAACTAGGAACAATATGCTGCATAGACTGGCGGGTACTACCTGAGGAGCTAATGCGGATGTGCTTCGTACCAGTGGTATCAGCTTGGTTTTCTCTGCTGCGGAGTACTGCGCGCCGGTTTGGCTCAATAGCGCGCATGTGCAACAAGTGGACGTACAACTAAACCAAACCATGAGGTGCATCTCAGGGACTATCAAATGCACCCCACTGCAATGGTTACCTATGCTTAGTCATATAGCACCACCCCAGTTGAGAAGAGAGCGGGCATTACTCCGCGAAGCGCAGAAGATCTTGGCATATCCCGATCTACCCGTCCACGAGGATTTCACCAATCCTCCACCCCATCGATTGAAGTCCCGGCATCCGCCTTATCGGACTGCTAAGGATCTCATAAGCACCAATTTCAATCTAACTGAAAAATGGGAGCAGGAGTGGAAGACCCACCAACCAGAAGGCGCAGGATCTGATATCAACCCTAAACTAAAACCAACGGGTTTTGGCCTACCCAGAAAACACTGCCGCCAGCTTAATAGACTCCGAACTGGTTGTGGACGTTTCCGAGCCTTTATGCCCAGGTGTGGCTGGAGAGAGTCGCCGGAGTGCGAGTGTTGTGCTGCTGTTCAGGACGTCAACTATATCCTGCGAGACTGCCCGCTCACGAAATACAACGGCAACCCAGCAGACTTATTCACCCTGGAAAATGACGCAATCCAGTGGATACAGAATTCAAATTTATTGATATAACTGAGTTCTAACTTTTCTTATTGTAATGATTGCTAGGGAACGACTGTTGAACTGATGCCATACGATTAAATTAAATTAAACCTTGCATTAGAAATAACAATATATTCAATTTTGTTTGGGTTGTTATGATGGTTAAAATAGTAAGTTATATTTTAATTAACGCTACCCTCAGTTTTGGGCACAAATTATATTCGACAATTTTAGAAGGTACGTGTGAGCAAACTAAGCTCCCGCTCCTCACTCGTTTTCTTTTATAGATATTTTGAACAAATTCTGTAAGTAAAATAAGGGCATACAAAGTAGGCCCCGTAAGAATATCTATTTGCTAAAAATGCTCCCTATAGTGCGGAAACCACTATGTAAAACGAGTTCCCGGCTGCATAACCGAAACCCTATTAATGTTGGTTGCCCAACGTGGGTATATGGTGCAATGACGAAAATGTGAAAACATTGAGAGTTCCGTATACCTCAGAGGTATAAATATAATCAGTTATGCAACTACAAAGGCGTAAAAACTCTTTGAGTTTCCTATAAACTGGTAATGATGCCTGTTTATAAAATTGACAATAAACACATTGTCTAGAGGTCAGATTTTATATATAAGTGCCAACTTGTTCATTTTGTTTTCATTTTAAGGAAAAAACAATCAAATCAATCAATTTACTTTAATAGATTGTGTAATCAGAGATCCAATAGCTGAAAAATACGCTCTGTGATTTGGTCATTATAGAAAGGTGATATAAGAGGCCAGGTTGTTTAAAATCGCGGACTCAAAAATGTAATGGTGTATATGGATGACATCATCGTCTATAGTACATCACTACAAGAACACATACAAAACCTGGAAAATGTCTTTCAAAGACTTAGAGAGTCAAATTTTAAAGTTCAACTCAATAAATCTGAGTTCATGAAAAGAGAAACACCATTTTTGGGGCAAATAGTCACAGCTGACGGAATCAAACCAGACCCGAGCAAGATCAAAGCCGTCCAAGAATTTCCTATACCAAAAACGACAAAAGAAATCAAATCCTTTCTCGGCTTACTCGGATACTATAGAAAGTTTATCCCAAATTTCGCAAATGTAACCAAGCCGTTAACATCGTGTTTGAAAAAAGGCGCCAAAATAGAGTTAACTCCCGCCTATGTAGATTGTTTCAGACATTGTCAACATCTATTAACCAACGACCCCATTCTTCAATTCCCCGATTTCGGAAAAGAATTCAATGTGAGATGCGATGCCTCAAATTTTGCAATAGCTGGTATCTTATCACAAGGCCCTATTGGCTCTGACAAGGCAGTCGCATATGCATCAAGAACCCTCAACGATAGCGAAACTAAATATAGCACAATAGAGAAAGAGCTCTTATCTATCGTGTGGGCAACTAAGTATTTCAGACCATATTTATATGGCAGAAAGTTCAATATCATAACAGATCATAAACCATTACAATATTTGATGAAAGAGCCTAATAGCCGGCTGACCCGATGGCGCTTACGGCTGGAAGAATTTGACTACAAAATTATTTATCAAAAAGGTAAAAGTAATTTAAATGCAGACGCTTTGTCAAGGATTGAAATACAACAAAACGAGATTGAACCTGTTGTAAATTCAGATTCAGAAAACGAGGATTATACACCTAATTCCCTATTATATTCTTCTCGCTATTATCATCTGCGCCAGGTCCTGACGGCATTCCGCCGTTTCTAGTCAAGGACTGTATCTCGGTGTTGGAGAATCCTCTACTCTTCATTTTTAATCTCTCGATTTGTCAGGGAGTTTATCCGACTTCTTGGAAAGTGTCCCGCGTGACGCCGGTCCCAAAGGAGGCGACATCCTCGGACATAACCACGTTCCGACCTATAGCCATTCTTTCTGTTTTCGGCAAGATTTTCGAGGGCGCTATCAATAAGTACATTGCGCCTCTCATCTCAAGTCGTTTGGCGGATGCCCAGCATGGTTTTCGCGCAGGCAGGTCCACCGCCACTAACATCGCAAACTTTGTGGACTACGCTCTCCCTCATATGGATAATTCGCGGCAGGTTGACGCTGCCTACTTTGATTTCCGAAAAGCATTTGATCTAATTGACAACGATATCCTTTTAAGCAAGCTGTCTAAGTTTGGATTCTCTCCCGGTCTGCTAAGGCTATTTGGAAGTTACCTGAAAGATCGTAGGCAGTTCGTACAGCTGTCGGGTTACCAGTCAGAGGAGTATTACACCAGATCTGGGGTAAGTCAAGGCAGTACGCTTGGACCGACCCTATTTTTGATAATGATCAATGACCTTCCTCTGGTGGTTAGCACTGTGAAATGCCTGTTGTTTGCAGACGACCTAAAACTGTTTCACGCCGTAAATTCACTTCATGATTGTGAAACGTTGCAGCACGACATAGATGCGGTGATGGATTGGAGTGTGGCAAATAGATTGTTCTTTAACGGGAAGAAGTGTAAAATAATTTCTTTAAGTAGAAGCAAAAATGCGTTGATATATAATTATCAACTGGGGGGCGACGATATCGACCGCTCCAACGCTATTCGTGATCTGGGTCTCGAGCTGGACACCAGACTGGATTTTCATAGCCACATTAACGCAATAGCAAAAAGTGCAAAAAAGACGTTAGGTTTTATAATGCGCACGGCGTCCCAGTTCTCTAGTACAACGGTACCTATTATATTATATAACGCGTTCATACGCAGTAAACTTGAATATAATTCAATATTATGGGACCCTATCGAGGACAATTATAAAGTTTTACTCGAAAGAGTCCAGCGAAAGTTCGCACGGTTCCTTTACAAAAAGAAGTATGGATATTATCCTTTTCTCTACCCATCACTTTTTGTGGCAGGAATGGTCGGGCTCGAAACGTTGAATTATAGAAGGAAAATGCACCTTGCCCTGCACTATTGTCTCCTATTAAGAGGGCAAATAAATAACCCAACAGCGCTAGAAGGTATTCGCTTGTTCGTCCCCGAGCAGTACGTGCGCGCGGGGCGCCGCCTGCGGCCGCTGTTCGCGGCGCTCCCGCCGCGCACGCGCCGCGCCGCCAGCGCGCCCGGCGTGCGCGCGCCCGCGCTGCTAAACGAGCTCGTGCGGAGGCAGGATGCCGATGTGTTCGCTGACAGCTGGCATACGCTAGTCAGTAAAATAAATAGCCTATGCGACAGTTATTATTAAGTAATTTAAGTTTAACATTATAAGCGCTTTGGTTCTACTGTAAGCTTATAACTGTAAATTTTGTCAATAAAATAAAATAAAATAAAATTAGTAAATCTATCTGAGAGATCTTTCAGCGAATCAGATGACGAAGAAGATATACCCCTAGCGAGGCTAGCGGAACGCCTACATACTACCGATATGGAAAGCAAAGACGAAGACGACCTACCTTTAGCTGTCTTGGCACAAAGACACATGAATATTAATGTAATTCCGGTTCAAACACAAAGCACCGTACATACCGAGCTTGAAAACCCCATCTTGGAAATCCCAATTCTCGAAAAACCAATAAATACCTTCGAAAATCAATTGTTTCTAAAATTCGTTTATCACTCCCCGTCAAAACCTAAAACAATCGAAATCTTCTCTGGAAAAAAAAGAATACTAGCTCAAGTTAATAAAAACCATATTGAAAACGACATTATTCACTTGTTTAAAGAACAGATAAAACCCGACTCGAAAGTAGGAATTTTCGCTCCAGATGAGTTCATACCTATCATATCGTCAACTTTGCAAAAAACGTTCAAAAACTCTGCATTCAAACTATTTTTCTGCAAAACATTTGTTCAGGATGTTATAGATCCGGAAAAACGATTACAAATAATTAAACAAATACACGATAGCCAAACAAACCATAGAGGAATTCTGGAAACTGAAAAAAGAATTAAATTAAATTATTATTGGCCAAACATCAAAAGTAGTGTCACTGAATTTATAAACAACTGCGAAATTTGCCAAACAAGTAAATACGAGAGACATCCTAATAAACAAAAATTCGAAATTGTTCCGCTACCCGAAAAACCATTTGAGGTCGTGCACATCGACACATTTACTGTCAACCGACAGAAATTCTTAACCATAATCGATGTTTTTTCGAAATACGCTCAAGCTTACCCAATAGAATCGGTTACGGGTATAAGCGTACTTAACGCATTAACGGTATACATGTCTCACCATGGCCTTCCTATTAGCATTACAGCTGATCAGGGAACAGAATTTAAAAACTTACTTATAAAGGAATTCGCTCAGCTGCATAAAATTAAACTACATTTCATTAGCGTAATCAATCCTCAATCCAATGGAGCTATTGAAAGATTCCATTCAACTATTTTAGAACACATCCGTATATTAGGACAAACCAAACCAAATATGACTACAAGCGAACTAATGTGTTACGCCGTTATAGGTTACAATAATAGCATACACTCGGTCACCAACAAAAAACCAATAGAAGTCATCAATGGTCACATATGCAACCGTGACCCATTTGATATGGACATCGAAGGCGTTTATCTACAGCATTATATCAATAGACACAAAGAAACAACAAAAGAACTGCATAAAGATATAAATAAAACCATCTCTGCCTATCAAGCCCACACAATGACTAATGTCAACCAAAATAGGTCAGACCCGCTTCAATACAAAGAAAATCAAGCCATATATACAAAAAATCCCTTAGCAATACGAAACAAAACAAAGCCGAGATATGTCGGTCGAAAAGCTAGGCACAACTTAGAGTTAAAAGTTATAGATGATAGGAATGTTAGCCACCACAAGAGAATCCTACGCAGACCTTTACAACAACAAATCCCTTTGTTGCAGGATTCTCCTGATAGAAGTATCCCAGGGCCATCAAATCCGCCCAACAGAGCTGACTGAAAACCCCGGAATACTTCCGTTTAGATTAGGCATTGCTAAAGTTCAAAAAACTGAGCATACATTTTTGCATTATTATGAATTAGGTAAGATTAAGGATAGTATTAGTAATATAGAACATTATATAGGTACGTACATTGATTACATAAAATCAGCCGACCCTGTTTATTTTGCCGACTTTCTGACCACAAGCAATCAAATCCTTTTAAACGAACTCGAATCTATCTATAGCAAGTTCGGTAGTATGCGCGCATCTCAATCAAAACAAAAGCGTGGTCTTATCAACGGATTGGGTTCTGTTGTAAAAAGTATAACGGGCAATCTCGACCACGATGACGCCATGCATTACAATAGAGCTATAAAGGTGTTAGAAAGGAATCAAGGCATAATGGAAAAAGGATTAAAATTTAGCATTAGTCTCAATAAACAAATCATAGAAACTTTAAATATGATATTAACTACTATCGCTTCAAATGAATATAAAATACAAAATCTTTTGAATACAATTTCCACCGAGATAAATATGACCAATTACAGACTAACCGACTATATAAAAATGACCTGTTTATACAATTTGATAAGGATTAATTTACAAAAAATTCTAAGCCATGTAACACTATTAGAAAATTCAATAGCCTTCTCTAAATTGGGTATTACTCACCATAGTATAATTAGTCCACAGAATATTCAGTACATGTCTGATACCTTGTTAAATCTATACGATAAGCAAGAGTTACTTGTAAACAAAGACACCGAGATAAGGGACTATTATGATATCATTTCATGTGGTTCTTATTATGCCGATAATAACATTGTATTCGTTCTGAAGTTCCCTATAATGTATACAAATACTTACACATACTATCACCTTTTTCCGACCCCTACATACAATTCTACAATCCTGGTCCCATTCAAACCTTACCTGGCGATGAATAGTGAAAATCATCAGTATATGGAGCATGAATGCAAACGATTTTTGGAAACCTACTATTGCCGAGAAGCTGAATTCATCACAACCGCTAAACAAGACGATTGCGTCTATACGTTGATACTGCATCAAGAAATATCTGCAACCTGTCATTACACATACTTTAAAACCGATTACGAGCTACTGCAAAAAGTCGATGATTTCCACTATATTTTAACCTGTCCTCTTCGCACAAAGTTACGCCTTTTATGTGACGAAGAAGAAAACCGATTTATACAAGGAACTTACCTCATTGAAGTGCCGCAAGGATGCAGTTTCGTAACACCGAGTCACGTCGTCAGGAATTTCCAGAACCAGATAAGAGGCCAACCGATAAAATTACTGAAATTTAACTTGACCAATATTACAGTCAAGAACATGGAGCAACCACTCAAACTTCAGAATATTCCATTGGATCATCTCTACAAATTGGAAGCATTTTTGGAAAAAGAAGACAATATGAACATAGAAAGTCTTGACATTAACAATGATCATGTTCATTTTTTGACTATACCGTTATACGTCTTACTAAGCATCGTCGCAATTTATGTCACATATATAAAAACAAAGAAGTATTTATGCAAGAAACGTAACGAGAGTCAAGGCCACCAGAATGAAGAGATGGCCGCTACCTCTACAAGAAGTCAACCCTTCTTTACAGAAAGGGCTTCCAACTAGTGAGGGGGGTGTTATGTATGTACTTACAACCCTAGTATATGTGAATGTGCGTGGGTGCAACCACAGTAACAGATTAGTGCAGCGTAATCATAATCAGTGTTCGACCCTTAGTTTTTAGTTCAGAACTTACATCGTTCGGAGCAAGCCGCGAGCGAACTTTGCTCGCGCAACCCATTGTCGGGAAAATTTGTAATTTTTTATAATAAATTCTGTTAATCTCATAAAAGACTAAGTGATTATTTAACATTGCCATCGTCGAGCTAAATAACTCACTCGATGCACTTAATAACTCTGATGCGTGGTGGGGAGTGTGATGTTTACGCTTTCGGGGCAACCAGGGAAGCACAATGAAACAACACAATTTGATATTGTACTCTTGCGGTACGTCCGTTCACCCTGACGTCAGTCGTCATGGTGCGGGGAGCGGGCGGGCCGGAGGGCACCTTTATTGTCTATACACCACATCTCTTCCTTTCAATAAATTATTTAATGTTTAAATCATTTTTATCCATTAACATCTTATCAAAATGTATTACATATATGTATATGTAATACATTCTCGAAATATAAACTTTAAAGTAGATAACACATCTTGCAACAACTATATCAGTTAATTCAGAATCTAAGTACATTGGAACGTCCTTATCATTTGCCTTGAGTACAGGCTACATTTGTATCCTAGTTTATGCATCTAAGTATATTATGTTCTGTAATGACAACTTAAACGTATATGGTGTCAATAATTACTTTAGTATTTAATCTATTTACTAAAACAAAATATAACAATATACCATAGTATTAACTATAATTTGTTTAAACATACCAAGATTATTTTAATACTTAATGTAATCATTTGATACTACTTAGTTAAAGTAATAGTTATTCCCTATCTCTACTTTATTTTGTTTTTTTTTGCCAATTTTTTTCCAAACTCAAAAGGTCTAAAATCAAAATAGGTACTTTATTCAAATTGCCTTTCAGGAAGCACTTAACTTTGGATGTCAGAATATTTACACCACCGGTTCGGAAAAAACCTCTGATGAAAAGAACCGGCAAGAAACTCATCGAGGTATTGTTTTCAAATAAAACAAAATTAATTACTTAATAGATTCAGGCGTTACTTTGCGGAGGTCCATATCAACAAACTGGAACAAATTACCTTGCTACTCCGCGAAACCAGTGCCGGGCTCGTGCAAAATAGCTGCGTCTGTGCGACACATATATGTTCATGCAAAAACCCACCCTCCTCCGCTTCCACACGAAACAACATATCTCACACAGACTCAACTACACACCACCACCACTAAACACTAAAACCACACGATCGACGCGCGTTTCGCCTCTATACGAGGCATCATCAAGATCAAAGAAACAGTACGACCGTTCGCTACTTGAACGAATGGCGTACTGACAAACTAAAACATTTTTCTTTAATCCCGCCTACCGCCAACATTTTTGCACAACTACCCTTATTATTTTTCTCAAAGCCTACCCTCAAAATTTAAAAATAAAACAAAAGTACCCCCGTATATTATCACAAACTACCCACATAATTTATCTCAATCTCAGCTACCCCCATTGTTAAAGACAGAATTTAAGCATACTCGCAATAAAGGAGAAGAAGGAAAATTAACCTGTTCATTGACAATGGATCCCGCGTTGTTGTACCTAACTATTTCCAAATGCTCCAAAACATTCAGACGAAATCCCTTTTTGCAAAAGTGTAATATTTCATAAGAATGAGCATCTGATAATGTATGATCTGTGTCTATCAAATGTTTTGCAAAATTGGACTTCTCTGCGTGCTTATGCCTATAAGATGAAACATGCTCCTTATATCAAATATTAAAACTACGACCGGTTTGTCCTATATAAACGCTACTACAATCGTCACAAGTGAGCTTATATACTCCTGATCTACCCCCTCTTTCTACTTTATCCTTACCATTACATAGTCTAGAATACAAAGAATGATTAGTCTTAAAAGCAACATTTATTTCCTTTGATTTTAAAATATTATAAATTTTATCTGACAAAGGGCCAACGTAATTAATACTTGCTTTATATTTATTAGTATGTTCAGTAGACGGGCCGCTATATAACATGCTATCAGCTTGTTACCCGGTCAGGTACAGAAGTTCGCCCTAGGGGATTTTCGAGTGAAACAAGAATAAAATTATAACAATAGGTTTTTATTAAAATAAAAACTCCCTAGGACGACTAGAGACTTTAGGTCGTAAGTTCGTAATTCTTGTGCCTAATTCTTAACTTGAGTCAATTAACGTGATCGCTCGCACTCCCCTGGCCGTGACCCGACGTGGAGCAGCGTAGGCTTGAGGTTCGGCAGGTCTTCGTAGGCTGCAAGGGCGTAGAAGGCTCGGCAAGGGTACGGTTGTCCAAGTAACCGGCTGGTAGCAGCTCGGTCAGGGTACAGTGTCCAAGTAACCGGCAAGAGGTGCCCTGCAGGTGGCTCGAGGATATGCGAAGCTTGGGGTTCGTTAGACCGTAGATAATTTGGTGAACGTGAGCCCGTAGGTAGTTGGGTAGCACGTAGGTAGTTAGGTAGCCCGTAGGTAATTGGGTAGCCCGTAGGAAGTTGCCCAGTTGGGCAGCGGTTTCACCGTTTAGAGGTGGTTGTAGTGAAGTATAAAATCTGAGCTCTCTGAGAGCTGCAGGGGCTTTTATAACCCAAAACCTAGGCAGCCCTTCCAAAGGAAAGGGGTTGTAACTAATTCAAACAAACCCCGCCCCTAACGATTCTAAATGTTGCCAGCGCTTATTTATACCGATTGGTAAAATAAACGCTGGCTTTAGTAGCGCCCTCTAGCGTGGCTAGAAGTAAAGTAGCACAGCGTAACAGTTCCCCTTTTCCCCGGTAAAGAAAATTAAAACTCGTTTTAATTTTCGCTAAAGGTCTTACGACGTCGCAGCATTCATCAATCGTCTTTCTTACTATCCACATATATACATCATTCTTTCAGAGTAGGTCCGGCTATAGGGCTAGTCTGACCTTCGCGTCTGGTAGCAGAAGGCGCGGGGCGTGCTCGTAATATATTTAATTTGTCGCGAAAGTCCAAGGATTACCATCCGTTCTTGATAGGTTAACATCCAGATAGGATATGGCTTTTAATTAACGGGTTCCAAGACCGCCCGAGGCCTGGATGCTAACATTAGGGCGTTTTTAAGAGCAGGCGCGACCCTACTGGTATTTAGGCTTTTAATTTTAACTATTTGCGGCTATTTTTAATATGAGCAAGGATCTGTGGTACTATGTTTATTTATCTGCTGTGTGATTACGATTATAACGTGCTGCATAGGTAAAACTGACGGTTTAACGCAGTTTATTATTTTTTAATTACGTATTGCGGAGAATGCGCGCGCGCATTTGCTGCATGAATGAATTAACTTAACATGGCGCGCGTGCAACTCGCTCGAACGCGTCGGCCGACTGAACTATTGAGGTCACTGGGTCATCGCAGGAGACGGCCAGTGTGTTACGTAATTAATAAGAATGCTAACGCTTAAGAATTAATGCGACAGGGTTGTAGAACCTCGCCGTAGAAACTTGAATTTTGATTTGTATTTAATTGAAATCATTTAGGATTGTTTTTAAGTTAATTAAAAGTACTCAATTTGCATGACCGTTCTTCATTATGTCGTAGGGTTACTATCCGCCCTACGTAGGAAACAACATACTAAGTAGAAAGCATGCTGTTAGGGTAGGTGAATTTAGGCTTATTTAACCAGTCTTCAGAACCCTTGGAGTAAGAGGCTTTAGTTTTTAACATAATGGAGTTTTGGTGCATTAAATATTTATTAAATAATCAAATCGAGTGGTAGTAGTTAGTTAGATTTAAAAAAAATCGATTAATAAAAATAGTTAAGAGTATTTACGTATTACAAAAGTTAAAGATCATATTAGCAAGTATTGAAGTTAGATGTTTTACTATTTAGTTATGCGAGTTTTTAGTTGCTATAGAGAGTGGACACTTTCACTTGTAGTTTGGTGTTAATTTCAAATCCTTAATGTGCCATTCCCCGAGATTTTTCCCCGCTAAGTCCTGAAGTACGTAGACTAAAGGAGATCGTTTAGCTATTATCTTGCATTTTATAAACTTTGGGGCCAGTTTTTTACTGAAGTGACGTGAGCTGTCGCTAAGATAGTAGGTCCGTTTCCAGACTGTATCACCGACCTCAAAGTTTGCTGGCTTACGGCGTTGATTATAACGCTTTGTACTGCTTTGATGAGCTTGAAAAAGTGTTAACTCGATACCTCCTACGTATACTGGTATAAGTGCAAAATTGTGATTTTACAGGAGAGCTGTGCAAAGGTTCCGTAACCCATAACTTTATTGTCTGTAAAGATAATTTTACAAAATTTTGGATTTGTAGTAAGATAAATACTTTACTTTAATCTACATTAATGGAATTTTGAAATGAATTGTAGTTTCTGAGAAAATGGCAGATACACTTGTTTACTCGTATGTGACATGTTGTAATTGTGTGGTATACTAAGCTAACTACCACTTGCTCTAGTATACGGCGTAACTAATTAAGTACTGAATTTGAATATATTGCTGTTTTGTATATAGATAATTACGTGACCTGGTCATACGAATTGAAAAGAAAAAGAAAGCACGTACTGTTTTGCCCTTCATCATTACTTTATCAACGTATTTTTCACTTGTACCAGTATACGCTTGAATTGATATCACCAGTATACACTTGATTATGTTTTAAGTTCGCTGAGAAAAAACGCTAAAAACGGAATAAAATAAATTTGAATGTTTTATGCATTGCTTTTATTAGGCGAGAACATTTTACTCAATTTTATAATAATCACAGACTTTGATTTGCTTAAGTATTAAAGTCAAAAAATATTGAACCATGGCATTTCAAAACAAGTTTGTTACATAAAAAGCGAAATGTTATTAAATATCAACAAATCCGTGATAAAACAATCTTATTGATTACCTACATAATTTTGATATCTACCAACTAATAAAAAATCTAGGAATGTGTCGCCACCGTGTTATCTATAAAGACTCCATCTTTGATCACAAAAGTTTATTTTTTAACATTGGCTCTTAATTTACTTCAATCAGTTTACATTATTGATACAGAAAACAAAACTGAGAAAATTTTGACCTAATTTTTAACAGAAATTAAACTTTAACACGATAATAGCTTACATTTAAAACTGTCCCTTATTTATAAATTAAAATAAACTTTAACAGGATGATTTATCATCCCATAAAGTAAACACAAGTAATGCTATGAAAAATAAAGTTCTGTTTCGTAAATATCCTACATTTTTCTAATTATCTTAAAATATCAGTCTTATATAATCAGTTGTTTTTTAATTTTAATGAACACCCATTTCAAAGACATTAGAACATCTTACATAATATATGCAAAATTAGCACATTTTCCTTAGCTTATCATGTTATGAGACTAATTTGTTGTAGAAGTCATGGTGTTGCAGTGGCGAATTTCCCATAGAAGCCGATTCCTCGTAGCCTCCCTAAGCCCAGAACGGTCATTAGAACCCAAAACCAAACGCAACTCTAAGTTATCCGTTGTACTATAGCTTCACTCGCCTATAACAAAAATCAACTTTTTTTCTTAACACCAATGCATAATCGAAACGCAATCGATTCACTAATTTATTTCATTGTATTTCTCCGGTAATGCGCTCGAAAATTTGGGAGTTGAGGCACGCACACAAGCGCATATTCATTCACCAACTGACGCACACTTTCAAAGCGCTTCCAAGAAATTATGGTCTTCGGTACGGCCACGATGCAGCGGGTTATTACGTTTGAAATCAGACTTTATGTGCTAAGCGTAAGGTTTACTTCTTTTTCAAGCCCTTAATGTCCTAGCGTGATGCCGGGTCGAAACTAGTGTCGTAGTAAAGTAAATCTTATCGTTAACAGAATAAGTCTGCAGTTTCATTTTAAGTTATCGTAATTCTTGTCATAATAAATGATGAAAAGGGAAATTTTTATTTTAAATATGTCAAATTCAAAAATAAGGTGGTCGTATTTACTTTATTTAAATGTTTTTAAGGTATATTTAATATCATCAATCAAAGAAGTAAACATTTCCTTGCAGATTCAGTATAAATAACCCATGTTAACTCTAGACTAATATTAACGCACATGATTAGAATGGCAACACTACTATTTAGAAATTGGAAGTTTGAAATTCGTGGAAATTCGTTGTTTTCCCAAATAAACAGACGCGCTGAGTTCGCATTACGAACGAAAGTACTGACTTTCTGAATCACTTTTGTTTTTTTGTATTTATTGAATAATTTCGCGATTTTTAAGGAAAACCAGTGAAAGTTAATCTTATTATAGTTTTGTGCAACCGTGATTTTGTGTGGCTGATCTATTTTCAGGTTTGTTTAGTTCATATTTTCGTTTTAAAAACTCATTCATAATAGGTAGTCTGATTTCATTGGGCACAACAAATTAAGTGGGTATAAATGGCTGCTTTAGTGCAAATTGATTGTTGTCTTGCTGACTACTTGCTCAATAAAGCAAATCAATTTTCAAAGTTGTCCTTTAAAAATAAGAAACATGTTATAGGTTTGTCCGGTTTTAAAAATTAATTTTAAACGAAGGGACGGTTTTTCAAACATTTTCGCAGCTCATTATACGAAAAGTATAATTGGCTAACCGGGAGCTGCAAGCTGATCAAATTATTTTGTTTTCCATGTCCTGATTAGTGTAGTGTGTAGAATCGAAACTGCTAATTAGATATTAATAATCTGACTAATTCAGCTCGGAAAGACGTTCAAAGTTAGAAACACATACGCAGTTGTATATTATATTACATGAATTTGGCAATACTAGAATTGAGACTTTTGTGGCAATAACTTTAATGCTCATAATAGGAAAGTAGAGCGTAATCGAAATTTAATGAAACGTTTGATTGACGCGGTCGATCTTTTAAGCAAGCAGGAGTTGGCCTTTCGCGGTCATGATGAAACTCACAATTCAGATAATCGCAGTATTTACGTTGTTAACACTAACTGTGAGGATTTGGGCTTACCACAGACATAGACACAAGCACGCTTTGCTTCCCCAACTGCACCGGTTTTCAAAGAACAGAAGCTACGAGGTATAACTTACTTTTTTTGGCTTGGAGTTGAGTAACTCATATTTCTAACCCACGTTTTTTTGCTCCGGGTTTACTACCCTATATTCCGACCCCACGCTACTGTGGTGTTGAGCAGGAATTGTACCAGTCTGACAAAGATAATTAAGATCTTTACTTTTTTGCTTATCAATAGGTAATGGTGCGTACAAAGCTCGAATGAATTATCGGCATGTACTTGCGAAAATTCTATTGTAGGTGACAGCACTGACAGCACCGGATCAAGATTTTCTAATTCTGGAGACTTTTCTTTGCAAATTTTTTTACGCGGGGACTCTGAAACCGGTCTTGTGCTTGGCTTGCTTGATTTTGGTTCACATCTACGATGACAGAAATTTATTGATACTCCGCAGAATTAGATGAAGCACAGCTTTGCTGCTGTGAAGTGATACTGTTTCTGAAAACTCTTCTGATACCATAGAATCTAATTTTTATTTTTCCAAAAACTCAAAGAAAGTAAAGATTCGGCTTCTGGCGGTAGCGGCGACACTAGAAGTATTTTTTAATTTAGTATTTTTCTTTCTTTAAACCCGTATTCCAACTGACAAAAAGTTTGAAACCAGATGTAAATAAGAAATTTCCAAGTCCCAAGATATTTATTTATTTATTTCTTATTATTTATTTTAATATGGTTATAATAGCAGGTTAATAGGTCAGTTCTCCCTCTCGTCTGCTTCATTTTGCAATGATTTTACTTACTTTAAAATCATTTAGTTATCAAATAAAATAAGAAACGTAAAGTTACAGAACGTAAGAAATATAAATAAACTGAATTGTGCACGTAGAAGTCATATTAGACATAATGCGTCGTCAACTGTCGTTTGAGCACACTGAGACAACTCCCCGTACGCATCAATGGCGAGCGTGCATACTGAGGCAACTGCCAGTTACACCACACTCGAACCGCTCCTCCACAATATCTGCGCCGCGTATAGGGGTACAAGCGACTTGGCTCAGTATACATCGTACCGATTGTCAAAAAGGTGTAAGATGCGTTCATATACGTCACTTTATTTCCGAAACCAATGAGAATATTCGTACGAAATTTACAGTTAAATGTAAGTATTTTAGTCTCAAATCTGCAAAAAAACGAAAATCTCAAAATTGTCACTTGTATCAGTATACGTAGGAGGTATCGAACTGTACTTTATCAAAAATTGTTGCAAGGAAACCTTTATTTTGCGCATAAATGTCCCGTGGTAAGAATAGCAATTCGTCCCCAATGTCATTACCCACGTAGTGAGATCCACAAGTTACCATTTCTCTGCCGTAGACTAAAAATGAGGGAGTGTAACCCGTTGTTTCATTAACCGCGTTATTTATGGCCGACTGTACTTTGGGTAAGTTGATGTCCCATGTTCTGTGGTCGTCGTTTACGAAAGTGGAAACGCAGGTCATAATTGTTTTGTTATAACGTTCTGTTAAATTTATGTGTGGTGAATAACGTGCGATTAAGAATTGATTGAGAACCTTGTATTTATCGAAAAACGCTTTTATTTCACGGCTAGTGAAGCAAGTGGCATTGTCCATGTATATTGTTTGTGGAATACCATGTACTAAGAACACCGATTCCTCTAAATGTTTAATTACTATAGCCGAAGTCGCGTTTCGTACGGGAAACATTAAGCAGTACTTAGAGAAGATGCAATTTACTACCAACAAATATGAGTTTTGTTTTCTGCTAGTAGGTAAAGGACCCATAAAATCGAGAGATATGACCTGAAATGGTCTTGAACACTGTTTGGGACGGCCCATTTCGCCTAGGGTGGAGTGTGTTGGGTTCTTATATGCGGCACATGTGTCGCATGAAGCGATGAACTTAACCACATCCTTGTACATACCTACCCAGTGTTACCCGGTCAGGTACAGAAGTTCGCCCTAGGGGATTTTCGAGTGAAACAAGAATTATATTATAACAATAGGTTTTTATTTAAATATAAGCTCCCTAGGACGACTAGAGACTCTAGGTCGTAAGTTCGTAATTCTTGTGCCTAATTCCTAACTTGAGTCAATTAACGTGATCGCTCGCACTCCCCTGGCCGTGACCCGACGTGGAGCAGCGTAGGCTTGAGGTTCGGCAGGTCTTCGTAGGCTGCAGGGCGTAGAAGGCTCGGCAAGGGTACGGTTGTCCAAGTAACCGGCTGGTAGCAGCTCGGTCAGGGTACAGTGTCCAAGTAACCGGCAAGAGGTGCCCTGCAGGTGGCTCGAGGATATGCGAAGCTTGGGGTTCGTTAGACCGTAGGTAGATGTGAACGTGAGCTCGAAGGTAGTTGGGTAGCACGTAGGTAGTTAGGTAGCTCGTAGGTAATTGGGTAGCCCGTAGGAAGTTGCCCTGTAAAGATTTAGTGCTTTACAGGCTGGCCACTAGCGGGAACTGGTGCCATACTGAAGCTCGAGGAGACGAGAGTCCAACCAGGGAGCTAGAGCTCGCCAAGTTGTGGTGTGGCATCAGTTCGAAAGGTTTACAGGTGGCAAGGTAAGGAAGAAAAGCTTCGTTACATTTAGAAAGAAAGAAATAGTGAAGTTAAAGCTCAGTGACGCTTACGGTTTGAAAATACAATTTGCGACCGTTGAGCAAGTAGATTTAAATTAATAATTATTACAAAGACTTAGAAATTTACAGAAAGAAGTTAAATAAACGGTCGCAGGATTTAAGTTAGAACAAATTAAGATAGAAATAAATTAAATACAATCTGAAAGAAACACATACACGAAAAATACAATTTTATAAGAACAATTTAGAACAGTTATTAGCAGAGAGAGAGCTTACCAGTTGGGCAGAGGTTTCACCGTTTAGAGGTGGTTGTAGTGATGTAGAAAATATGAGCTCTCTGAGAGCTGCAGGGGTTTTTATAGCCCATTTCCTGAGCTTCCCCTCCAGAGGAAAGGGGTTGTAACTAATTCAAACAAACCCCGCCCCTAACGATTCTAAATGTTGCCAGCGCTTATTTATACCGATTGGTAAAGTAAACGCTGGCTTTAGCAGCGCCCTCTAGTGTGACTCGAAGTGATATATCACAACGTAACAGTTCCCCTTTTCCCCGGTAAAGAAAATTAAAACTCGTTTTAATTTTCGCTAAAGGTCTTACGACGTCGCAGCATTCATCAATCGCCTTTCTTACTATCCACATATATACATCATTCTTTCAGAGTAGGTCCGGCTATAGGGCTAGTCTGACCTTCGCGTCTGGTAGCAGAAGGCGCGGGGCGTGCTCGTAATATATTTAATTTGTCGCGAGAGTCCAAGGATTACCATCCGTCCTTGATAGGTTAACATCCAGATAGGATATGGCTTTTATTTAACGGGTTCCAAGACCGCCCGATGCCTGGATGCTAACATTAGGGCGTTTTTAAGAGCAGGCGCGACCCTACTGGTATTTAGGCTTTTAATTTTAACTATTTGCGACTATTTTTAATATGAGCAACGATCTGTGGTACTATGTTTTACTTATGTGTTGTGTTGCAATATTAACGTGCAGCATAGGTTAAACTGGCGGTTTAACGCAGTTTATTATTTTATAATTACGTATTGCGGAGAATGCGCGCGCGCATTTGCTGCATGAATGAATTAACTTAACATGGCGCGCGTGCAACTCGCTCGAACGCGTCGGCCGACTGAACTATCGAGGTCACTGGGTCATCGCATGAGACGGCCAGCGCGTTACGAATTTAATAAGAATGCTAACGCTTAAGAATTAATGCGACAGGGTTGTAGAACCTCGCCGTAGAAACTTGAATTTTGATTTGTATTTGATTGTAATCATTTAGGATTGTTTTTAAGTTAATTAAAAGTACTCAATTTGCATGACCGTTCTTCATTATGTCGTAGGGTTACTATCCGCCCTACGTAGGAAACAACATACTAAGTAGAAAGCATGCCGTTAGGGTAGGTGAATTTAGGCTTATTTAACCAGTCTTCAGAACCGCTGGAGTAAAGGCTTTAGTTTTAAACATAATGGAGTTTTGGTGCATTAATTATTTATTAAATAATCAAATTGAGTGGTAGTAGTTAGTTAGATTTAAAAAATTCGATTAATAAAAATAGTTAAGAGTATTTACGTATTATAAAAGTTTGAGATGATATTAGCAAGTATTGAAGATAGTTGTTTTTCGATTTAGTTGCGTGAGTTTTTAGTTATTGTTGTTTTAAATAAAAATTTTTAAACGTTATAATTGAGTGCTAGTTGTTAGGGTAAGGAATGTAGATTAATTAAATTAGACACAAGTATAAAATATTTTCTAAGTTTAAGGAAATAATTCCAAGTATTGAAGTTAGTCATTTTATTGTTTAGTTATTAGAGTTTTTAGTTGCTGTAGGCAGTGATTGTTTATCTATTAACTTCCATTTTATATTCGTTTGTGTTCTGTTATAGAACAACTTTTTTTTTTGTTGCAAAGATAAGTATTTAATATTGTTAAGTTTCATGAGGAACAGTAGTAAATTTTATCCACAGAAGTTAAGTTGTATACTTAAAGTAAGTCTGAGTTATCGGCGCGACTTTAAGATTTACCCGCTTTAAAGAAATACTACCGATAGTGTATAGTGATCCTTAGGCGCGCGCGATAAGGTCTTCGCACAATAGAAGAGTGCCTGTGGCCGGAATGCAGGTGGTTGTTGAACGCCTATGTGTTCAGTTAAAATGTTTAGTGAGACGCGCTCACAAGGGAAGAGATGACTTAGGATGTAGAACTCTCTCTGCTAACACTGGATGCTAGACCGTATGAGTACAATAGAAAGTGAAGTATAATTCCAGAGTTACAATGTTCTGGATTGGATATCGCAGTAATAGTGCAGTGTTATAAAATAAAAGTGAAGTTACGTTACAGAGGTTAAATTTTAAAATAATTAAAAAAAAGTGAAGCTACTAGATGTTTAATAAAATTTAGTGGTTTTGCCGAATAAGTCCAAACTAATTTTGATGAAATGTCGATATGCAGTGGTTGTTGTTTCAAGATAGAAGAGTAATCTTAAAGCAAGTTGTAGTGTTAATTATAAATATATACCGTCGGTTTTTAAGGATTATTAAATAGGTACACTTCTGTGCAAGTCGTCTTATTAGAAGAGCGAAGTGAGTTGTACAGAGTGAGATAGCTGTAAGAGAATCGTTGTAGTTAATTTAGTTAACTACAGCTGATTCTTAGGCGCTTAGTGGCAGTTGAGTTTTTTTAAATTCGAACCCGCGGTTAATTGTAGTTGACGGTTACTAAGTAAATTTAAATTAACAGTTACGCCGTTAGGATTTAAATTGATCGCGATAGTGCGATAATTTAAATTAAGTATGTACGTTGTGTTGTTAATATAAATTGTTTTATGTAGAATAGTTAAGACAAATTTGGAGTATTAGCGATTAAAATTTAGAAAAATAGACGTTAAAATTTAAAAAAAAAAACCGTTAGAATTTTAACAACAACCCTGATTTTCGGCGAAAACGCCGTTCATTCGCCTTTTACGAATACCAGGCCGGTTTTGCGGTATTCTTGGCCCGCCACAAAACGGGTGGACAAGTGAATTTAGAATTACTGCGGTATCCAAGACAAGAAGAAAAATTATAGAAAAATCACCAACACCAACAACTTTAGCGTAGCTAGCTGACTCAAGCAAGAACTATAGCACAAGAAAACCCGTTGGCGCCACTGTTACCCAGTCAGGTACAGAAGTTGGCCCTAGGGGATTTTCGAGTGAAACAAGAATAAAATTATAACAATAGGTTTTTATTGATTAAATAAAAGCTCCCTAGGACGACTAGAGACTCTAGGTCGACTCCTACCCCCGCCGCTAGCGCAAGTCAGTCACGTTATCGTTACCTCCGTTGGTTTTTAATTTGCAAGTGTGAAAAAAATAAACATTTAAAGTTGTATATGACATCGTTGTGTAGACATTGAAAAAAGGAGCGAAGTGCAAAAAACAGTGTAACAAAATACTTGATAGTCTAAAAGTTATAACAAAAAACATTTTAAATATTTTACCCCGACGTCGCCTACCCTGCACAGCGAGCGAACCCGCCGGCGGTGAGTCACCGCGCCGCGTCGCGCGCGCCGTAGCGGCGCAGGACACTGACACACGATCGAAGCGGACACAGAAGCAAAAGCAAAACTCACTAACAAAACTTCTAGTTCAGTGTTTAATTTGTAATTGTGCTTCGGCTTATTTATTAATTATATTTCATAATGCCGCCTAAACAAATATGTGCGCAATGTAATGGGAAAATACTTGGTAAGCATTTCCTTGTGTGCTCAACGTGTAAAAAATCATATGACCTTCATTGCACAAGCTATGAAAAACTTTACAATCTTATGGACAATGACCGTAAAATGGCGTGGACTTGTAGTAAATGTCGTCAAGCTAAACCACAACAAAAAAAAAACTACCACACCTACTATGCCCAAAAAGAGTGTTGCTGTCGCATCAACTTCGAACCAGATAACGAAGGTTCCCGCGGAAAGAAACGAGAAAAAGGTACCTTTATCTTCTCCACCCCGACCGCACCTTCAACAATCACTACAAGAAAACTCCCTTTTTCTTTCTAAGGAGCCTTTTGAGTTGAATCAATCGGCTGATTTAAGGTCATTTGGTCGAGAAAATGTCACAATAAGAAAACCACCACAGCAGCAATGCTCACCTGAGGCACTATCTGATCCTGAGTCCGAGATGGAATTACTGGGAAACACAGATCTAAACATTAGCTCTCATAGCCTGCCCAATATCTTATGCACTGATGACTCACAGGTTGACGAATTGAAAGTCCAGGTCAGCGAGTTGTCACTGCAATTAGCTAGTGCCCATCAAGAAATAGATCGACTTAACACGGAAATAGCTAATCTTGGGAAAAGGCTGGTAGACCAGCAAAAAAAGGGAGATATCTACAAAAAACTATTGACAGAAAAAGGCCCTATAAGAAAATTAACCCCCATAAAAAAGGGTATATTCGTCATGAAAAGAAATATAGATGTATTAGATAGTGATGACGACACGCCACAGCTCCTTTCATCAGCGCGTTCTACAACTGAAGACCCTACATCCCCCTTAGATCAACAAATACAGGTGGTAGAAACTGTATCGACACCCATTGTGAAGGACGCTCTTACGCAGACTTGCAAATTTTTAGAAAACAGCATTACTGAAAATAATAATAGAAATGAATCGAGCCACCCTACTACCAGCATCCATCGAAGAAAGTTATGTATTGTTAGCAGCAATAATACTAACAGGATTATACAAACTGCTCGCAAAACCTTCGAAACGAGCGAAATATGCCACTATATCAAAACAAACGCCGGGATAAGGCAACTGTTACAGGACATTGAAATAAAGACACGAGAGCTTACATTGGAAGACTATTGTATCATATTAATTGGTGCGTCTGATTTCAAAAACACCATAGACTATCATGTAATTGTTAGTTTCGTAAGATCTAAACTAGAAAAAATCAAAAACACAAATATAATTATTTGTTCACCTACTTTTAAAGTGCATACATTTGGAACCTTATACAACAACCGCATAGAATCATTTAATAGGATTTTATATTCCGATGTCAGCTTATATAAATATGCTTATCTGCTAGACAGTAATAGAAACTTAGAATATACAAGCAAAATGTTTAATGTGCGCTCTGGTTCCATCAATAATGTAGCCCTGAGGAGAATATTTAGAGATCTAAACGAACACATTATGGAAGTCGGTTGCCATAACCATAACAGATTTAATGATGATTCTCTTATTCCAGCAGACATTCATTCTCATGGCGAAACTATATGCAATACAAACGTTGTAACCTCTAATCTTATCTTTATTTCTACTCAAACAGAGGATAATTTTTTTCTTGAATAAAGATTTTGATTCAAAAACTAGCAGCGACAAGTTTAACACGTTGCTAGTGCTTCACCAGAATATCGCAGGTCTGTTGAGTAAAAGAGATCTACTTGAAATTACTTTGAAAGATCTTTATTCTCATGATGGCAAATACATAGACTTATTATGTTTGTCAGAAACCTTTATAAAAATAGGAGACGAACCTAATATTAATATTAATGGCTTTAAACTAGCAGCGTCCTTCTCAAGGGCTAAAAAAAGAGGTGGGACATGTATACTGTGCAGAGATTATATGGAGGCCTCACCCCTTCATTTTTTAAACGACCTAAAAGTAGAATTTAATTTTGAAATTTGTGGGACAGAAATTAAGCATATAAATTGTATTATTATTTGTATATACCGAATTCCCAAATCGAATTGTGATATATTTTTAAATAAATTAGAAAAATTGTTAAAAATTCTAAAGAAAAAAACAACAAAAAATGTTATAATAGCGGGTGACTTCAACATAGATTTAATGAAACCAGCGCAAGTATTAAATGAATTTAACAGAATTGTCCAAAACCAAAATTTCAAAGTCCATATTACAGAACCAACAAGGTTAAATGCCTGCATTGATTTAATCTTGTCTAATATTCCGAATGCAGTGGGTGAAGTACTTCCCTTGGGTCTTTCTGATCACAACACAGGACAATTGCTTCGAATACCGAAGCAAGGTAAATGTATTCCTCCTTCATATACATGTCTTAAGAGAAGAGATTTTAGCCAAATCAACATTGAGAAGTTTCGTCAAAGCTTGATGAATCTTTCATGGAGTGAAGTTTACTTAGAACCAGATGCTGATATTTCATTCAGTAAATTCCATGAGATGTATATTCTATTCTTTAATTTGTGCTTTCCTATTTGCACAGTTAAAGTAAAAAATAGGTGTAAAAATACAAGGTGGATTACCAAAGGCTTAAGAAAGGCATTAAAAACTAAAAGACTCCTGAGATATTTGTTTTATAGGGACAAAACACCCGAGAGCAGACTGAATTATAATAAGTATAATAAGTTATTAAAAAAGTGTATAATATTATCTAGGAAAATTGACAACAAAACTTGTATAAATAATGCTAAGAATATCTCAAAGGCCAGCTGGGATGTGATAAAAAAGGATGTAGGCAAATATAATACCAAAAATAAAAGTATTGACAAAATTATACACGACAGTCACATCGTTAATAAGGCAGATGATATTGCAAATGCTTTTAATGAATATTTTATCAATACTACTCATAATGACTTTGATTTTAGTAAAAATGTAAATCAATACAGCTATACCTTAAAATGTAATAATGTTAACATGTTCCTCTCTCCTACAGACCCAAGAGAGATTTCAATTATAATAAGGAGACTAAAGAACACTCATTCTGTAGGTTACGATGACATCCCAACGAATATAATTAAGTTAACCTGTGATATCATTGCCCCTGTACTTTCACATTTGATGAATCTGACTTTTGAACAAGGTGTATTTCCTGATACTTTAAAAATCTCAATTGTTAAACCTATATTTAAGGCAGGCGATAAAAATCTTCCAGGAAACTATAGACCTATTACGCTCATACCAGTATTCGCTAAAATCTTAGAGAAGGTCATGTATTCTAGAATATTGAGTTTTACTAATAAGCATGATATTATATGTAAACAGCAGAATGGGTTTCAAAAAGGAAAATCAACGACCTTGGCTACTTTTAACGTAATCAGTAAAATAGTCGATAATGTAGATAAAAGAAGTAACACGGTCGCGGTCTTTTTCGATATGAGTAAGGCATTTGATCATGTCTCTCACAAGCTTTTACTCAAAAAATGTGAAGCTTATGGTATGAGAGGCCTGGTTTATGAGTGGCTGGTGAGTTATCTCAGCAATCGACGTCAAATGGTTGAAATAACCAGTATAAATACCGACAAAACACAAGAAAATAACAGATCCGTTACAAAACCCAATAGGGTAGGAGTTCCGCAGGGCACTATTCTGGGCCCCCTACTTTTCTTGTTGTATATCAATGATCTTCCAGTAATTACACACCATGACTGCACCTTGTTTGCAGATGACATATCAATAGTAATATCTGACATAAATAAATTAAATTATAATGATGTTATTAATAATGCTGTCGCTGACATAATAAAATGGTTAAATGATAATAATTTGCAAGTTAATATAGGAAAAACAAAGTTCATTTAATTTATTAATCAAAGAGGTACTAAGGAAAAACTTAACGTTTCTTATAATAATCAGGCTCTCACAGAATGTGATAGTACTACATTCCTTGGTTTTGTTGTCGATGACCGATGCACTTGGAAGTTGCATGTTGATAAGATCTGCTCTAAGATTAATAGATTTGTATATGCTCTGTGGCGTTTAACAAGAATTGCTGATAGAAAAACCGCTCTAAAGGCATATCACGGGTTTGTGGCATCAAACTTACGATACGGTATCTTAATCTGGGGAAATTCCTCACATATTAATCGTGCATTTGTGGCACAAAAGCAGTGTATCAGAGCAATGTCTAATATCTCCCAAAGAACATCTTGCAGGGGCTCTTTTATAGAGCTGAAGTTACTAACGGTACACTCTATCTATATTTATGAAGTCTGTGTCTTTGTAAAAATGCACCTTAATATGTTTAAAAAGAAAAGTGACACAACTCACTTCAACACGAGATACCCGGATAAACTAGTGTACCCAAGAATGCACACGGCTATGAAAAGTCGAAGCTGTTATGCCATGTGTATAAAGATTTTTAATCACCTACCAAGTGACATTGCAAAACTACCTCTCGTTAAATTTAAAAGCAAGCTGTACATTTATCTGATTGAAAAGTGTTACTATTCTATAAAACAATTTTTGAATTATTAAGTCTTAGTTATAAACTGTTTTTTCTATAATATATACCCTAACGTTGTAACTTTATGTAGCTTTTTTTAAATTTGCATGGCTTACTAAAGCCTAAATGTATGATTCACCAACTTATGTACCTAACATCTATTTTTGTACTACATTTATTGCAAATAAAGATATTCTATTCTATTCTATTCTATTCTATTCTAGGTCGTAAGTTCGTAATTCTTGTGCCTAATTCCTAACTTGAGTCAATTAACGTGATCGCTCGCACTCCCCTGGCCGTGACCCGACGTGGAGCAGCGTAAGCTTGAGGTTCGGCAGGTCTACGTAGGCTGCAGGGCGTAGAAGGCTCGGCAAGGGTACGGTTGTCCAAGTAACCGGCTGGTAGCAGCTCGGTCAGGGTACAGTGTCCAAGTAACCGGCAAGAGGTGCCCTGCAGGTGGCTCGAGGATATGCGAAGCTTGGGGTTCGTTAGACCGTAGGTAGATGTGAACGTGAACTCGTAGGTAGTTGGGTAGCACGTAGGTAGTTAGGTAGCTCGTAGGTAATTGGGTAGCCCGTAGGAAGTTGCCCTGTAAAGATTTAGTGCTTTACAGGCTGGCCACTAGCGGGAACTGGTGCCATACTGAAGCTCGAGGAGACGAGAGTCCAACCAGGGAGCTAGAGCTCGCCAAGTTGTGGTGTGGCATCAGTTCGAAAGGTTTACAGGTGGCAAGGTAAGGAAGAAAAGCTAAATTACATTTAGAAAGAAAGAAATAGTGAAGTTAAAGCTCAGTGACGGTTACGGTTTGAAAATACAATTTGCGACCGTTGAGCAAGTAGATTTAAATTAATAATTATTACAAAGACTTAGAAATTTACAGAAAGAAGTTAAATAAACGCTCGCAGGATTTAAGTTAGAACAAATTAAGATAGAAATAAATTAAATACAATCTGAAAGAAACACATACACGAAAAATACAATTTTATAAGAACAATTTAGAACAGTTATTAGCAGAGAGAGAGCTTACCAGTTGGGCAGAGGTTTCACCGTTTAGAGGTGGTTGTAGTGATGTAGAAAATATGAGCTCTCTGAGAGCTGCAGGGGCTTTTATAGCCCATTTCCTGAGCTTCCCTTCCAGAGGAAAAGGGTTGTAACTAATTCAAACAAACCCCGCCCCTAACGATTCTAAATGTTGCCAGCGCTTATTTATACCGATTGGTAAAGTAAACGCTGGCTTTAGCAGCGCCCTCTAGTGTGGCTCGAAGTGATATAGCACAACGTAACAGTGTCCGGCCGTAGGCTGTGCATGGTTTTCGCTAATTAATTGTTCGCGAAATTCCTCTGGCACGACCTCTTTCCAGACAAATTCAGTGTTGTATCTAGTATTTGATTTAGTTAGTCTGTATAGTGAGTTATTAGTGATTTTATAGTTAGGAAAACCTTGAGGCGCATTGACGCAACTATTGTACGTATCTTTGTACCATTTATCTCGTGTAGTGAGATGTGCGTTTGCGATAGAGATTGCAGATACCGGGACGGCTCGGGATAAGGAGTCGGGTATCACATTGTCGACCCCCCGTCTATGAAGGATTTCAAAATCGAAAGCAGACAGTCTTACACCCCAGCGAGCTAGTCGTCCCGTCGGATTGTTAAGGGCTAAAAACCACTTCAAGGACGAGTGATCTGTGTAAACTTTGAAGGTTTTCCCATTCTCGAGGTAACAACGCCAGTGTTCAAGTGCATTTAACACTGCAAGAGTTTCACGCTCAGTTACGCTATAGTTCCGTTTGCCTGCGGTTAAGGATCGACTCATATAAGCTACCGGATGTAATTGATCGGTGGCGTATTGGCAAAGCATTGCCCCTACTCCGTAGTTACTGGCGTCACAGTGTACCTCGAATGGTAAATTGTAATTAGGGCAAGAGAGTACTGGCGCGTTGACAAGGCACGCTTTTAATTGTTTGAATGAGTGCTCCGCCTCAGGTGACCAAGAGAAAGCCGGCGCATTCTTTTTATTTGAAGTTAGCGTGTTTAAAGGTCCCGCCAGTGTGCTAAAATTTGGTACAAAACGCCGATACCATGACGCGTTACCGAGGAATCTTTTAACCTCTTTTTTTGACGTAGGTCTCGGGTAATTTAATATAGCATTAACCTTATCAGGATCCGTACGCAAGCCTTGGGCATCTACGACGTATCCTAGATATTTTAAACTTTCTCTAAAAAACTGAGTTTTTGCGAAATTTATTGTTAGGCCGGCTCTTTTAAGTTTATCAAGGACGCGTAGGAGTAAGGACACGTGTTCCTCGAACGAGCTACTGACACATACGATGTCGTTCAGGTAACAGAATACTTTTAGTTCAAACTCAGGCCCGAACAGACTGCCAACCAAACGTTGTTGTGTCGACGGGGCATTGCAAAGACCGAAGCCATAGTTTTAAAACAAAAGGTGCCTCGGGATGGCACAAAAAATGCAGTTTTTGTCTTGTCCTGTTCGTTAATAGGTATTTGCCAGAAGGCTTTTGACAAATCGATGCTAGATAAGTACTTGGCGTCCGTGAGGTTATCTAGGATCTCTGATATGTAAGGCAAACTGTACGCGTCCTTTTTAGTCACTGAGTTAAGTTTGCGGCTATCTAGGCAGAACCTAGGTTTACCGTCTTTTTTGTTTACTAGAAGTACAGGGGATGACCATGCACTTTCGCATGGTTGAAGTACGTCTAAAGCTAACATTTCCTGTACTTGTTCGTTTATTATTCTAAGTTTTTCAGGGGACATGCGGTAAGATCTTTGCCGAATAGGTTCCGAATCGCCTGTGTTTATACTATGAGTGATTAGCGTTGTACGACCTAGACCTATTTTTTCGTACGATATGGCGTTAAACTGTTCCTTGATGTGATCTGCCTGTACGCGCTGAGATTCTGTTAGGTGGCTATAAGACCACAGTGAGCTGGGGTCCGCAACCCGATTCGCGTGCTTGGTAACGGACTCGCTTACCCCAAGACTGTAGAGGTACTTGGGGCAAACTTTGAAAGCGCGCCAGAAGTCAACGCCTAATATAATCGAGGTACAGATCCCAGGTACCACGTATGCCCTTATAGTGTGAGTCTGTTGCTCAAAGGTCATATCGAGGTCAAAATAACCCGTACTTCGTAAGCGTTGTCCGGCGGCCGCTATTATTTGCATCGAATCATCGTAGTTTATATGTAAGCCTTTTTCAAGAAGTGTATTATGGAAGTTATAGTCTATTACTGTGACGGCTGCTCCGGAGTCTAGTAAACATCCCGGGACTGCCAGTCCGTCTATAAGTACCGTTACGAACGGCCGCGTATCAATTAAGTTAGTGCATGGCGAAATAGCGGTCACGTTATATGATTAAAAAAATGCATTTACGTAATTTAACCATTGTGACCAGTTATTATGTTTAGACGAGAGATTGCTATTTCGCCCCAGTTCTAGTTTTTTGAAGTTCTAACGTTCGGTTTAGTAGTATTACATTTTGGACATTCCGATGCTTTTACGCCTGCGTTACCGCAACGAAAACAGACGATAGTACGTGGTGCCTTACAATTATCTAGTGTGTGTGTATGCGTTCTACAACGTACGCAAAATGGTTTAGTGTTAGTGTAGATTTTGGTGCTTAAGGCACTTACTGGGTAACGCGGCCTATTGTGCGTGCCGTGTTGCTTGCCAGTGTTGGCATAGTTAGCCGAGAGGCCCCCGCCATGGGGTTTGTTTTGGTATGACTGCTTGTTAAAAGCTTAGAGCTTTCATACTGGAGTGGCCTTGTGTGATTATTTGCTTACACAAAATTCTGCCATTTCTCGCGGGGGGGTGATATCTCAAACCTATCACACTAACGCAATTTCACTCTGCGTGTTTACAAACCCACACCTTTAGAAAACTACAACACATTATCCTTTTCACGCACATACACTCAATACATATGCAAAGGTTATGTTGCGATACAGCGTTAGTAAACGAAAACGCAAATGTATTTCTCCTAATCAACTGAGCGAGGGACCTGTCGATAAATAATATCGATATATTAAATTCAGATATTACATCATAAATGTACTTATGTAAAGCAATAAATTATAACATTTTCAAAATTTCCAACATTTTGCGGGTAGTAGGTTTTTGTGCAAGGTCCGTCCGGATCGCTACCACTATATTGCTCGCTAATTCTGCCGCGAAGCAGCAGTGCTTGCACTGTTGTGTTACGGCGTGGAGAGCAAGACACCCGGTGCAATTACTGGCACAAGAGGTATTCCATCTTAGCCCTCTGGGTTGGCAACGCATCCTGTAATCTCCTCGGTTTGCGAGTGTCTATGGGGAGTGGTGATCACTTACTATCAATCACGGGACCCACTAGCTTGTTTGCCTTCCTTTGTTGCATATAAAATATCTAAGTATATGTATATATATATATGTTTAGGGTTCCGTACCTCGAAATGAAAATGAAAATGAAAATGAAAAATTTATTTTGCAAGTAGGCCATATAGGCTCTTTTACATGTCTGAATCTACTAGCGCTTCGGAAAATGGAAGAATCTGCTGAGAAGAAACGCCGCAAGAAACTCAGCAGTTTATCTTTTTTTTTTTTCTCTTTTGAAAACAAGATTACAGAGCAATATACACAATCATAACAATAGTTCACATAAAGTGTGAAAAAAAAAAAAGATAATAAATAGCACAGCAAGCTTTAAGCATATTGAACGAACTGGCACTAGTACAGATTGACCAAGAGATGTATAGGGTCCCCAGGTCAAAGAAATTAGAATCGGGATGTATGTGGTCCCTGATCAAATACTTAGTCTAAATAACTTAGAGATGTATAGTCTCTAAGGGTCAAAACAAATTAATTACCTTAATCTATGCTTAGCAGAGGTGTAAAACGCCTCCACGGTCAAATTGTACAATATTACTTGGAGATGTATAGTCTCCGAATGTCAAAAGAATATAAGAATAAAAATATTCATGTCAAAAAAAAAAAAATTGGTGAAAATCCAACAAAATCAGTAATATAACAATAACAACTCAATATATGTCTATATTTAGTTATATATATAAATATAAATAAATAGACAACACGATGAAGCCTCAATTAGGAAAAACGGAACCCTTATAGGATCACTTCGTAGTCCGTCTGTCTGTCGCTCACGTTTACCCGTGTAGAGTATTGTTCGGCGCTTATTAAGTCTGTATGGAACCCTCGGTGCGTTAGTCCGACTCACACTTGTCGATTTTTTTTATCAAAATCTTCTATAACAAACATTGCGGTAATCCAATTTCCTGCTCGGCCAGCGATCGACAGCTAATACTATAACTGTCATTTCGACGGCCCCTACGTAAATCATCGTAAGTCATCTTAGGTACTTTTCGGTACAGCGTTTTAAAGTTTGGTTCTCACATAATTCTTAAACCACGAAGATTACAACGACCCCGTTATATCTAAAATTTATAGTAAATTAAGCTCTTTATTAACGTAATACTTATTAAAATGAATATGTATTAGTTTTAATAAATATAGACTTTCGATTATATACATCGTGATTAAAACTAAGTCTCATATCGAAACTGTCACTTTTGATTATTTACGTTGGAATTGATATTTAATATTTTAACGAAACTGCCATTTATATTTGTTTACGTGGGATATATTTATTCAACTTACTAACGTAACTGGTAATTTCGACTTTTTACGTCGTAAAAAAGGCATTGAGATTAGCACGTTCGATTTAGTAGCGTTATGAAGTTCAAAGAAAAATACATATTATTGTAAGGAAATCTTTATTAAAACTACTTTTTAACAATTATGTTGCAACTACCCTAAAATCACAATCGGTTCGTATCAGTCTTAGAAATGAGTCGTACTTAATAAAGTGTAAATCCATCATACTGAACCCTGTTATAGGTACGACACAAGGAAGTATATAGTATATACCTATAAAAACCAAAATAAACTAAGACAATCTTCTCTAAAAGGCTTTCGATACTAAAATAGAATCAAAAAAGTATAACTTAAAAACAAAATTCTCAAAATTCTTAACATAAATTGCACCATAGTTTGGCTGAGGAGATCAAAAACTATTGACAAACAGTAAATTGTTTTCAACTTTTGCGATTTTTCCAAATATTTCACTCATATTTATTTAGAAGAAAGTCTTCTCGTGACCATGGCCGAAACGTCGACGTAAATTAACAATGATTTTATCGCGTTAAAGTCTAGTCAACGTTATTCATATATTCTAAGCATTATAACCGTATTTTAATTTGAATCACATTTATTTTCTTCAATATTGCTGCCGTGGTGAAGATTTTTATAAAACCTATGATATTCCTTTGGCATTACCCCTGAATTACACAAGGAAATGAGATCTTTGTATTTAGCATCTGTAATAGCAAGAATATCAGTATATGCCATTTTTAATTCTGTATTGTTATTTATTCTTTGGCCACGCCTTCTAGTCCTAACAACAGAATTTAAGCAATGCTGCTCACCTTTTAAATCATATTTAAAAAAAAGGTAGTTTGGCACATCCTTATCTACCCTAATCTCTTTAATTTTGTTCCACGATACATTGGTATTATTCGTATCTTTTTTCCAGTTTCTTTCATTTAGTAATGGTTTGTAATCGAAAATATCCTGTTGAGTCACTTCAATTACATTGTATGGCTTTCCAGAAGTCTTGGCCCATCGTACCAACGCATACCACTGGTCAGGAGTATAAATCAACTTTCCTTTAGACTCTTTTTCGATGAGAGCATGAACACTGTCCCCCTCATTTTGAGTATGACCGCTTTCTAAAAACCTGTGAATTATATCAACATTATATTGCTTCGACAAAGACATATACATGGAATATACGACTCTGTTTCTATTTTGCCCTGAGCAATTATCAGACCAAAACAAGAATGTCTTGGCACCTTTATCAACTAGCTTTTTTATAAACAGCGTCAAGCAACTGCTAACCTCGTTTGCTCCTCTATTACCGGTACATTCGGTCCACATGTAGCAAAAACCTTCCTTTCCAGCTAAGTCAAAAACCGTAAAATTGTATACCGACAGTTTTCGCTTATAATAAAGCAAACCAATGTCTCCATGGGGACAATTTAAAATTTTTTGAAAATCGAATGAAGCACACACAACCTCGGGACTACTTTGAGCTAATTGTTTGTCATTCTGCTTGAATTCTCTGGCAATATTCTTGTTTTCCATATGTTGTGAATGGACGTTTATCTCTTGTTCTGTTGGGTTTTTGTTGTTTGAAAATGAATGACATTTGTCACATATGTCTTTTTTTGGAACAAAGAATGCAATATTCATGTTTTCATTTACTATGTCGGTATACTGACGCACCGTTAAAGCTCGACTATCATAATTTTGTAGTTGGTCCCAGTCTTTGTATAGCGAAAACATTTTGTTCATGCTTAAATTATTATCCAGGTACAGTTTATCTGAGCTTTTCCGTGCATAATGCGATTCTACTGGCTGAAAGGAAGCGACATGATCACAAACACTCTTTACCATTTCAGCTGTTTGTACAACTGGATGATTTGGGTGTTTTCCTCTGTCATTTTTCTTTTGTTGTCTATCCATTTCTCTTCACATCGTTTCCTTTTCTTACCAGGGTTTGATTTGAATGTAACTTTTCTTTTTGTATTTAAGTTATTACTCGTGCTCGGTGAATCACATTCCGAAATAGTAATGAGAGATTCGACACTGGCTATTGGCATTGGACTATTGATTGGCGTAAGTTGTATGTCTTGGGTTGCTATGTTACTATCCACAGTCTTTAGTAATGCAACATTACCAATTTGTTCTTCTGGTTCAGTGTTCAGCTGTTCAGATGGAGAACGTGAGTTAGTAACGCCGAGGTCAGAATTTTGAATTTGATTTTGGACTGGAATTTCAAAATCTTGTGCTGGGGAAGGTAAAGGTGTATTTTTTTCTAAATTATCTAAAATACACGACTCTTGGTCACTGAGTGGTCTGGGAAGCGAGTTTTCTAGTAAATTCGTCGACGGCCAAGTAGTGTCTGAAGACAGTTCTTCGTCTATTATTCCCTCTAAAGCAGTCCATTCTGAATCTCCAAAGGTGCATGTAGCTGGTATTGGTGACTCTGTAACAATTATGATTAAAAATAATTAATTGTATGTCAAACATTGACAAATATTTTACGATAAAACAACGAAAGTCACAAAAAAAATCAATGTATCAACGTAAAACATCGAAACCGTAAAGTTTCGATTAACTACTAAACTTTAAATCGGTCGTAAAATAATGAAAGTGCCAGTTTCGATATTTTTCGTTTGACAAATATCAACGTACACTATCGAATCTACCAGTTTCGATATGAAACTAAAGTTGAGTGTCGTTGTATATTATCGAACCTGTAATTTTCGATGATTTACGTTGTTATTATGTTAAAAATTCATTATAAGTAAATATTGCACACAATTCAGATAAACAAGCGTAAAATACATAGGAGACTTAAAATAAAATATAAAAATACTTAATCTTACCTGCTTTAGGTATTTCTTTGTCAGATTCTTGCTGAATGGAGCTATCCGGTTTAATTTACTCGATGATTTTTCTAGACCTGGAGGTAGAAAACCTTGAGTAGCTCATTGTTAACTAAACAATAGTTAAAAATGCAAAATAAAATATGACTTTCAACTGAACATTGTTGCTCCCGCAGATACTCGGTGCACACTAACGGCTGTGCCACGTAAACTCTCGAGAGTGGTAGTTTCGTGTCTTCCACGCCTCACCCGGTCCCGCGTAAATAATCGAATCTAGACTTTCGATAAAGTACTTCGGGAATGTGACATTATTTTCGATGTTTTACGCATTCAATTTCCGGCAAAATTACTTTTTTTTTAACTTCCTTTAAATCAATGTATAATATAGCCTAATGGAAGCTGATTACGCTAATAATAAAAAAACGTCAAATTTGAGTTTCGATGATTTACGTGGGGGCCGTCGATTTTATCGCATTATACTACAATAAAACACTCCGTTGCTTCACTTGCTTTTAAACATCTTTATCTTTCGATATTTTTAATGAATTAATTAGAAGGCACAACACAATAACAATATTTAAAATAATTTCACGATTTAATATTTAAGAATCCGGGTACATAAAACTACAAACTATATACTTGCAATACTTGTTGCCAAGAGCAATGTTATATTGCATGTAAACATTTAATGACCTTTGTCAGTTCAGTCAGTTCTGTCCAAAGAAAATGCAAAAAGTAATACGAATGTTTAAAGAGCTCGTAACCGATAAATCGTACCTTATACAATATCTTGCACCCAGTTCTGATCAGTTCTTTATTTTTAAAAAAAAACTGTTGAATAGCTCTACCTCTTTGGTTAGCTGGCCACTCGGATGCCATATACTTTTATAAAGAGAATTGTGTCATATGTGAACAACCGTCACTGATTGCTTTTCCTGTGTAAAATATATTTTAATATCTAGTTCGATAATACGTGTTTAATTAGTATATCCAGTCTAAATACAATAAAAACTTTCTTTATTAATTATATAAAAAAAACAAATATAAGAATGTAAATTATCGATAATGATTCATTTTATTTATCGACACTACCCTGTGCACTAAGCTAGTCTCGTGGGGAGTACGTAATAATTAATTAAGTAATTTGGCAAAGTCTCGTGACACGCGCAGCTCAGGTCAAATCTATTATCAACTTTATTTCGTAAGCAATTCGATTCGATTTTGCAAGAAAGAAGAAGAAGTCTCGTGGGGAGTATCTTTACGTCATATTTAATCTGTGGGTATAATAAAATCGACTTTATTCTTTACCCCATTAGACTTATTTTGTAAAACACCAAAAATATAGTCTCGCTACACTTTACACTAAGGGGCATATTCGCATGGCAATCGATTTTAAGTTTGACTCGATTTGTCATGTCAACTCGTGTAACAAAAACAGTTGTATTAAAAATTGTGTTTTTAGGCAGAAATAATTAGAAAAAATAATTACAAATGAAACGTTATACCGTCCTTTTCCAAACTTGATGGCATAGAACGATTTTTACAACTGTTTACAGCACATGCGGACGTTTTCGGTGAGCTCTGATTCCTTCCGTGCCGATTGAAAGAGTGAAAGAAAATCGATTAAAAAATAGTTTTTGTGTCGCGTAGGCACATTGTGCCTGTGCCAGCGGCAGAGGGGTAAGTCGTTGCATAACGGCTCCCGTATGAAAGCTCTAAGGTTAAAAGGTATGTTATTTGAATTATTATTAAAAGCAAATTCTGGAGAAAGTGTTTCAGCGGTTGGACACGGTGGTTCTCGGAATTGTGCCATGCGAGCGTGCACAATATCATAGTTACGACATAATAATCGCAAAGCGTCTATGCTATCTATATTTGTAGCGGTAGCTATGACTGTAGCGAAACACGGACGAATATTATGCAGTACAATCTCCAATTGCTCCGCGTCAGTTAGTGGTACGGTTAATCGAGAAAACATTGCATGCATAATTGATAGGTAAATAGTTATATTTTCTGTTTCGCCCTGCGTACGCGCACGAATTTCGGCTTTTAAACGGTAGTCGTAGTCATGTTGAGAAAATACAGAAATTAATTGCATGGAGAGGTCGTGCCAGTCTACTATTTTGTCTTGTACCGAGCGGTACCAATGTAGGGCATCCCCTTCGAATACTTCTGTTGCAAAAGATAGAAAACGTTCCGGTTTTAGCTTCCGAGCCGTAAGGAATTCTGTTACCCTTTGCACGAAGGCTCGTACACAGGTCTTACCATTATAACGTAATTTAGAAAAATCTGAGGAAACCCCTCGGTCGCAAGTTACCGCTATGTTTGGTAACGAGTTATGGCCGCTTACGGGAGTGCTATTTGCAAGGACTGAGTGGTCCTCATAGGGTACAAAGCTGTCCGCCTCGCCCTGGTCTAACCTTGGACGTAAGTCAGTTAGTTCTTTGTAAAACGCGTGATATTTATTGTTACAAGATTTAAATGCCTTCTCAGTGCCAGCAGTACAAGGCGTTTTACGTCGCAGTCTGTGGTATAAATGATTGCATAGGTTTTCCGCTCGGTTATACAAATTATCATCAAACTTTGACTTTAAAGTGATTACATTGTCTTGCAACTTAATTAAAGTGTCGTTTACGCCTTTTAGATCCTCCTCGGGGTCCAAACCTGATTCCAAAATGTCGTGCGCGGGTAATAATGGTGATAATTTCACAATTTGAGTACGTAAGTCTAGTACCGTTGTAGCCGGTGTAGTACCACGGCTCGCTACCTGATATGTTAGCTCGCTCTTTTGCAAGGACAAATATTTAATATTGTGAAGTGCCATTATGAACAGCAGTTATATTTACCCACAGAAGTTAAGTTGTATACTTTAAGTAAGTCTGAGTTATCGGCGCGACTTTAAGATTTACCCGCTTTAAAGAATTACTAGCGATAGCGTATAGTGAGCCTTAGGCGCGCGCGATAAGGTCTTCGCACAATAGAAAAGTGCCTGTGGCTGGAATGCTGGTGGTTGTTGAACACCTATGTGTTCAGTTAAAATGTTTAGTGAGAGGCGCTCACAAGGAAGGCGATAACTTAGGATGTAGAACTCTCTCTGCTAATACTGGATGCTAGACCGTATGAGTACAATAGAAAGTGAAGTATAATTACAGAGTTACAATGTACTGGATTGGATATCGCAGTAATTTAGTGAAGTGTTATAAAATAAAAGTGAAGTTACGTTAACGAAGTTAAAATTTAAAATAATTAAAAAAGTGAAGCTACTAGATGTTAATAAAATTTAGTGGTTTTGCCGAATAAGTCCAAACAAATTTTGATGAAATGTCGATATTCAGTGGTTGTTGTTTCAAGATAGAAGAGTAATTTTAAAGCAAATTGTAGTGTTAATTAAAAATATATACCGTCGGTTTTTAAGGATTATTAAATAGGTACACTTCTGTGCAAGTCGTCTTTTTAGAAGAGCGAAGTGAGTTGTACAGAGTGAGATAGCTGTGTAGAAAGTCGTTGTAGTTAATTTAGTTAACTACAGCTGATTCTTAGGCGCAACAGTGGCGCCAACGGGTTTTCTTGCTTGAGTCAGCTAGCTACGCTAAAGTTGTTGGTGTTGGTTATTTTTCTAAATTTTGTCTTGTTGTGAATACGCCTCTGTTTCTTTTTAACCAGACTATTTACCATTGTCTCAGTGTAGCCATTTGAATTTGCAATCATATGTATGGTCTTCAACTCTAAATCAAAATCTTCCCTAGAAAGAGGTACTGTTAACAATCTATGTATGTAACAATGGAAAGCAGCCAGTTTATGTTGCCAAGGGTGATTAGAAGAAGCTGGAATAACTGTATCGGTCTGCGTAGGCTTACGATAAATGTGGAACTGATGCTTATTATTTACCTTAGTTATAGTCAAGTCTAAGAAGTTAAGTGAATTCGAATTCGAATTTTGTGAGTGAGTGAGAAGTTGAGTGATCTTATAGGCATAAGCACGCAGAGAAGTCCAATTTTGCAAAACATTTGATAGACACAGATCATACATTATCAGATGCTCATTCTTATGAAATATTACACTTTTGCAAAAAGGGATTTCGTCTGAATGTTTTGGAGCATTTGGAAATAGTTAGGTACAACAACGCGGGATCCATTGTCAATGAACAGGTTAATTTTCCTTCTTCTACTTTATTGCGGGTATGCTTAAATTCTGTCTTTAACAATGGGGGTAGCTGAGATTGAGATAAATTATGTGGGTAGTTTGTGATAATATACGGGGGTACTTTTGTTTTATTTTTAAATTTTGAGGGTAGGCTTTGAGAAAAATAATAAGGGTGTGCAAAAATGTTGGCGGTAGGCGGGATTAAAGAAAAATGTTTTAGTTTGTCAGTACGCCATTCGTTCAAGTAGCGAACGGTCGTACTGTTTCTTTGATCTTGATGATGCCTCGTATAGTGGCGAAACGCGCGTCGATCGTGTGGTTTTAGTGTTTAGTGGTGGTGGTGTGTAGTTGAGCCTGTGTGAGATATGTTGTTTCGTGTGGAAGCGGAGGAGGGTGGGTTTTTGCATGAACATATATGTGTCGCACAGACGCAGCTATTTTGCACGAGCCCGGCACTGGTTTCGCGGAGTAGCAAGGTAATTTGTTCCAGTTTGTTAAAACAAAATTACAATGTTATTTCTTACATCCTACATATTGAACACAGTAGGTATACATCATTTGGAGCCAGAAATCACCAATGCGAGCCGGAATCAATTCGAAATATCTCTGTGTCCAAGATGATTATCATTAATTATATAATACGCCCGAGAAATTAATATTTTATTGACTTCATTATACCTACGTAGTATCTTTTAGTAGTCTGTGTCTTCATTTCTGTTGAAAGTCAGAATTTTGTTGAAAGATTAGAATACCCAATGAATGATTTATTGGTTATAGTTACTTTTCAAGCTGGAACTTTAAGCTTTCCGGTATTTCTGGTAGCCTTTAGATTATTTACATTAGTAGGAAAATTGCATATATAATTTAGTTCAATTTTCCATGTGTACATCTCGTGATTTTGTATTCATAACGCTTTGTGCGTTAGAATCAAATTTATAAACTTAAGTATCACTTTATTTCCCAAAACCATGATTTTAATGTAAGCTTTTCTACCATACTCGGGCAATGAATCGGCTATATTGTTTGTCAGAGTAGTACACCATTCTATAGTTATACACATGCCGTCGTAATACCCAACATTCTATTCGTGTACAGAGTTTTGATTTTCCATTCTTAGTAGTTTGTGGTCAGTGCTCATTCCAATTTACTTTAGTCCATATAAATATACATTATAATGCGGGTAGTAATATAATTGAAACCACAACGGAAAGGTACAAGACGTATATTGTCAAGCAAACGACCACAGTCACCAGAATGTAACAGTAAGGCAAGTTTACGAGAAAGCAGTTACGAACTATAAAATAAAATGAACACAATGCAAGTTCGGTTATTAAAAGCAAGCGTGCCTGCGGTTACTAGAAGTAAAACAATTATGGTAAACAAAAAAATACAATGCAAGCACAAAAGCACACAAAAGAGATGTGTATGCGGATTGCGAGTGAGCTAATTCTACTAGAAAGTGTTTGATAAATCGGTAGCGAAACGAAATACAATTATTTAAATGCACAAAACAGTCAGCAAAATAAGTTAGCGTGTAAAGCAAAGCTTAATACTTCGAGTCTTATATTCTAAAGGAATTTAACAAAACAAACCAAAGTAAAATAATATCGAACTCCGACGACGTAGTGCGCTTCAAACATTCCGTTAGACGAAAGTGTTATTATCGCGCAGCTACTCCTTAAGTACAAGAAGTGTACGTCCTAGGCAGGCAAAATTAAGCTTAGTACGGTACGGCTGATCGGCACGTTCCGTGCTACGGAAGCATTACCGGGCGGTCGTATCGCTTAGTGTTCGTCAAGCAGAGTCTCGTTCCGAGTCATCGGAAGCGGGCAACTGTGCGCGGCGGACTGGCCGAAGACAGGCCGGCGGCCGCTTATAAAGCCCCGCGGGTGAGCACGGGTGATGCGCGCGCGGGGTGCAAGGCGCGCTCGGCACGTGCATCGGTTACCTTTTGTACCTGGGCGCTTTAACTTAGCAACGCGCGCTGTGGTTTCAATCATATTAATAATATGGGTGTTACAATCTCCCCCTCTGGCTACGAAGACGTCTTGGCGAGGAAGCCAGGTTGGCAGGTGGTTGTGGTCGGCGGCCACGCGAGCGTGACCCACGTGATTGTTCTGGTGTGGTTTTCTTAGGTGGACGACCTCTTTTTCGGATTGGCATATGTCATGACTCCCCCCTTATATTTTTTTAAAACTTAATACTAACCTACTTGGACTACCTAGACTAACTAGAACGAACCTGATTACTACGGCACTTAAAATAGAACTCCTAAATTAAATACTTAAGTAAATTATTTGAAATAATCGCTAATTAAATTATATGTTGATTGGATATACCTTTACAATACATAATATACATACTATATTTTGGCCTCGTGAATCGTTTAGTGTAAAGGACGCTATTTTGCGAACCGTGAATAACCTAAGATCTTTTTAGTGTAGGAGCTGAGAGTTTACCTATATCTAGCTAGAGTGAACCCTAATTAGGATAGTAGTAGGGATTCGCCGGTTCTGGATCACTTTTTTGTCGCTCAAAATGGCGGCTTGGGGGGCAACCATTTCTTAAAAAAAAAAAAAAAAAAAGGTCAACACCCCATTTAAAGCGATTGGACGGGGTCTCATCACGCTCCGCCCACTCTTTCTGGTATATATGTACTTCCATTGCAACATAATAGCAACACCTAATCACATACTCATAAAAGGATAGAGACCCTTTCCTTTGTTTCCGATTCACCCTTTGTTACGTTCAACTTCTTACCTGCGACCACTCGGGGTTCGGTGCCTACCTTTTTTTCCTGGGTACCTGATCGCCCGCCACGCTCCGTGCAAAAAATACCATGTGTTTTCGTAAGTCCACTTTCTATTCATTATTCTATCAGCACATAAATATCCTATCGCATTATTCGCAGTACACTTTTATTCGTAACCTATAACTTTTAGGACTATCATAAATCTAACCTAACCTAACCTACATTTTGGAAAAATTCCAACCTAACCTAACCTACATTTTGGAGAAATTCAAACCTAACCTAACCTACATTTTGGAGAAATTCAAACCTAACCTAACCTACATTTTGGACAAATTCAAGCCTAACCTAACCTAGGTTTTGGAGAAATTCGTAAGCCATAACTTTCAGGACTATTTTAAATCTAACCTACCCTAACCTACGTTTTGGACAAATTCGTAAGCCATAACTTTCAGGACTATCTTAAATCTAACCTAACCTACGTTTTGGAGAATATTGTCACGCTATATAGTACTTGGTTGGGAATATTGGTACGCTATATAGTTCGTGGACATATCTTTTGACAAATTCTTATTTTGCAAACTACTTATTTTATTCTGAATCCATAACTTTCAGGACTATCATAAATCTAACCTAACCTAACCTACGTTTTGGAGAATATTGTTACGCTAAATAGTAAATGGTTTCAGTTAAAAACAAGAATTTTGTTGCTTTATTGCTTTTCACTTCTAATCTTATTAAGTACTCCTTAGAAATACTAGTTTTAACGTGTTTGTTACGCAATTCGATTATTTAAATACTAGTCAAAACTTGTAGGATTGCACTATGTACAAAGGATATTAAGAACGCAGCCTTGTGTTTCGCTTACACAGTAGGTACTATCCTACATTTTGTGAACATATTATATAGCTAAAGTTTATATTGTGAATATACATATAGATAGAGAGTTTACATAATACAGTAAACGGTTTCAGTAGCTTTATTGTTTTCTTTGTATCAAACGCACCACGATCTTTTATTATTCAATTACTTAACATCAATACACTATGCAAAGAGAGCTTTTTGAAAAAACAGCTAGTTTGAACGTGTTCACTAGGCGAACCGTTATTTACCTGGCTGTCGTCAATAAGAGGAGCGTTATGTTTTTTCGAGTGTATGGCTTTGAAGATACTGGTTTAAACTTGTTAAATTGCACTACGCATAAAGGACCTCAAGAACGCGGGCGGCATTGTATAATTGCTTTATTGTTTTCTTTGTATCAAAAGAACCGCCGCTGTCTTTTGTTATTCAACAACCCGCGTCTGGAGAATACGAGTTTATACCTGTTCACTAAGCGAAGCCCTTCTTTCAAAAAATACGTGTCCCAACTGGTAGGGATCGTGCTGGGTATAAAAGCGCGCCATCACATCTCGACTTCATTACGCCCCAAAAATTCTCCGAGCAAGGTCTTCGAGTAAGAGAGTCGTGAGTCGTGAAGTGTAAAAAGTTTCGTGCAAGGTTGCTGAAAGCAGTGTTTCGTTGCTGAAATGGATGTAAGTATGTAGTCATAATTTTATGTGTGCCCACTTATTTCAGATTTTGATTGATTGTAACATAACCTTCATCTATTTTTGTGTTTACCATGTAAATCTACTTTGAAGGACCGTTTGAAGAATGTTTTTATATTGTTACAGGAAAACACATTTAAAAATTATTACTATCCCGACGACGAAGCAAGTGATGAAGAAGGAACGTTGGCCTATAAAGTCAAAAAAGCTATTGCTAACACTAACAAGAGGCCTAATAACAGCATAGATGGCTTCTTTGAAAAACGGAAGAAAAGGAAAGTTGCAGTAAAGTCGTCGAGCGTCAGCCAAGCCACTGCGGAAGGCGTGGCTTTTATAAAGTCCAATAAAGACGATGCATTATACGCCTCACATCTCATAAAAATTGAGGTGTATGATGCGCGGAAAATAAAAAATATTCCGCCAACGGAGCATTGGAAGCATGCGGAAGTGCGTGTTAAATACTACGCTCACTCCGAAGAGGACGCTCACGTCGAATCTACGAGGGATGTGATTTACCAAATCACCAAACAGTAGCGGACAAAAGTGATTGTGTAAATTACGTTATAGACAATACAAAATAAGTGTAAAAGTAGTTTTAAGATCTTAATTTGTTCCTTTTATCTTTTTTTACTCCATTGTGTGCGTTTTGTTTGTTTACTTTGTTTTATAACTCGTACTGAACATTTTTCTTTGTATAGCGAACACCTTTTGTATTCTACGCTTCCTTTCTAGTTATTTTTTTCCGACAAAGAGTCATTGTCTTTCATATTAGATAAGTAACACAAGTTCCAAGCGCCGATGTTCATAGTATAAATAGACCATAGCCTTGACTTTGAATAAAGTTTTAATGAATATCATGTTTTCATTTTTATGTTTTATTCACAAATACACTTCCCTTGACGAAAATGTAGACTTAACTTAGAACAATAAAAGAGTTTGTTTTATATTTAATTGTTTATTTCAAAAAAATAGACTTAAACATATTTCTTACAATTAGATCGTTACATAGAGAACTCTCAGTAAACACATTTACCAAGTCACACATAGTTTTTCCTTTAATCTTAAAATACAGATAGACTAAACAATATTCCCCGCAGACCGAGGTAAAAGGATTTTGGAATGAGTTGTGGTTATAAACCCATCTCCTGGAATTTCTTTTCATAAATAGCTTATGACTACCTGTAGGTTTTCGACCAAATGAGTCAAAATATTCACCAATGCCATTAATATCAATGTGTATAGCTATCCAGTGAGACCCCGGTTTTGAGTCGGGATCTAAATTGCTTATAATAAAAGCAGGTAAATTTACCCAAATAGGCAATCGGTTTGCAGCAAAAACATTTGATTTAAAACTGGAACTTATTTTATTCATACAGAGCTGTATTTCATTTGTATCCATGATAAATATAAATATAGCTGCTTATTAATGATTCTGTTAACAACGTTTAAGAACAAATGATGTATCCTTTTTAAAAACAAAGTATTTATTAACTGTTATAATCCACAGTTACGTCACGATTCTTGTTTATTTCAATTACATTATCAAATTCTGCGTATACAATACAGTTAACAGTTTGACTAAGAGACGAATCAAAGCGAACTTCTAACCGTACACTTCCATGTCTGACGAGATTCCAATGTGACGTTGAACTAGCAGATAAATAAGGAGTCAAATCAAAACATAGCAAACAATATCCGTCTCCGTAGTCTGTTCTACTAATTGCGTTACCTTCGTTGTGAAAATGAATACCAGTCCCAGAAAATAAAGTGTGATATGGTGATGCTATTAAACCAGAGCTAAATGATGGTTGTAATGTTCTAGAAGGTATTTCATGACCGTCTACATACAAACTGAATGAATTCATATTAAAATGTTGAAAATTGAAAGGATTCAATGCTAAATTACCGTTAAACGATGAATTTAAAACAAAACCGACAATACATCTTTTAGGAACTTGTCCAAGGAATATATTATCTAATGTTTTACCTTGCACACCTGCCGGTATTGTCAGGACCTTAACTTCCGCTCTTGTTATAGGATACTTTGCAGTTGTTGACGCTAGTACTTTTTGATGGGCTAACAAAACGCTAGGGTTGACTCTTGCTCTTCCTATAATAAGACTAGCATCCATTATTTGTACTTTAAATTTTTTATCTTGATGACAAATAAGATTAAATGTTTCTTTTGAGCGCACTAACTTAACACGCATTTCTACGCCATTTATTAAAAATTTCTCTTGGTTAAACATGTCACCATGCAAGTGACCAATCATTTCAACTTGTCTACTCTCTTTGACAAATTCCATTCTTTTGTGAAACCCTTTGTTCGTTGCGTCAACGGCATCCATATGATGTGCAGTATCTTCGTACCACAACCCACAAGTTAGATGAGATTCTTTGGCTGCTGGACCATAGTTAAGAAGATTCTCCAAATAAGCACGATAGGCATATGTGTTGTTCGGAGGTGATATGAGTTTTTGATTTAAATATATGTCTAGTTGGTTGAAAAGGGAATGCAACCAATTGTTAACAGGCGAAACTTGGACATCTGCTTTTAAATTTGTGCCATCCTGATTCAATACTTTTGCATTGACATGCAGTAACGTATGTGACAAGTCAATATAGTCATCACCTGATCCGGGAACTTGAAATTCTATAGGGCCGTCGTCGTTTAAAGATGAGATTGGTTTGTAATGAACCCACTGTCCACTTTCAATACTGGTTTGAGTTGACGGCAGGGCAAATATATCTAACTCAGATTTTGCACATTCACATGAATGATTATGTAAGAATGACATTATTTAATATGAAAATATATCTTCGACGTTATACTTTTTAATTTTTTTACTTCCTCTTCGTCGTGATGCTTTTAACGGAATGAGTCGTTCTCGTCTTTTAGTTGACATTTTATACCCAGATCCTGACATTAGAGAATCAATTTTTTCATCAGCTTTTCTTTTTAAGTTAGCACTTGCATCTTTGAATCGAGACTTAATCGAACTTTCCATAGGACGTGAATTTACCATATCAGACAGCAGGCCGATCCCCGCATCTAATGTTTCTTTCCCTACAGCCCTAAAACCACTGGATAACAAAGGAATCACAGACCTAAATAGCCCACCCAAAAAGCTTCCAATCCCATGACCTCGTTGAAATGGAACACCTTTATAGACAATTCCTACACCAGAGCCAGCTTGATGTAAATAATAATGTTCATATGGACAAGAGGCAGACGATCGTTTGTGAGTCATTTTATTCGTTGAAAATGTAGCTTCACACAAGAAGATCCAAATTGAAATGGTACTCTGGCACCGGTAGTCGTTCTTATATCTATTTCAATCGTATCGAACTCTCTACGTAAAACAGGTACATAATGAGCAGGTGAGAAGACATGCATTTTGTAAGCTCCATAAACGAACTGAGTTGGATCCAATGGAATTATCCTCAACAATGATGTTATAACATCCCCCACTACTTGCGGTTCAATGATATCGGTATACACAAATATTTGTGATGGTAACCCTAAATACAAATTTACTGGATTTTTCCCAATTGAAATTTGTTTTAAATTAGATCGTGGTTTGAAACCTAACTGCAAACTCAGTATCGGTGATGTTATGATAGATGTTATATCTTCAGTTGCAGTTATAGCCACCATTTTTGATAATTTATCACACCTAAATTTCACCTTATTTTTTAATTGCGGGTTTTCATTGAACGCGTCAAGGAAAGTGTCAACGCTATCATATGTAGTAGCAGGTATGTGAGTTTTTATATCTATGATTTTGTCAAACTTGTCATTAGGTAATCGTACTTTCTTTTTTATATAGATGATATTTTCTTGATCTTGAACATTGTACATGGAACGTGGGTATTGAAATTCCACTAAACCAACAACCCATTCTCCTTCTAATTTAACGGTCTTAGGTAGTTTGGTCATAAAATGTGCTGTTGTATTATCACTATAATAAGCCGTCGAGCTATTGCTTAACAAAGTTATATAAAAACTTCCTTCACTCATATTTTTTCTAAGTTTGATGCAAGAATCCAAGAATTAAATTTACTCGGATAACCTTGCCACTTCACTAACACTTCCTTTCTGCCACCAACACGACGAGAGCGTATTATTTTATCTATTTTATACGTCATGGAGGGGTGATAAGTTGTTTTTTGTAATTCTTTAGAATAAAATGTACCTATGATTGGTTCACCATTTAAGTCCTTTAAGGTATAAACAAGTCTCGGAGATCGTCTAATAATTGCATCAATTATAAAAATTTCATCACTCCAATTAGTTTCATAACCCTTTTGAAATATGTGTTTATATTTAGTTATTCGAACATGATCACCTACATTCAGTTGTGTGGTTTCTAATGAAATTTGTTTGTCTTTTTTTCTATCATATAAGTTACACCAAACAGTCATGATATTAGTAAAATTAACATCAATTGGTCGCATTTTGATACTAGAATGATAACTATGGTTATAAGAGTGAAGAAGATCTTGTAATATATTAGTGTAGTTGTAAGTATTTCTATGAGTAAAATAACGCCACATTTTCATTTTAAGAGTTCTTTGAAACCTTTCAACTATACTTGCTTTAATGCCTGGATTATTAGTGGTGTAATAATTAATGTTTTTGCTTTTAAAGTAGTCTCTTACCACCTTTGAAACAAATTCTGTGCCTTTATCGGATTGGATGTGACGAGGGGTAGATTTGGCTTCTGCAAATATGCTTTCAAAACATTGTTTAACTGTTTCTGAATCCTTCTTTTTCATGGCTCTTGCAAAAGCATATTTACTAAAAACATCAATAACACAAAGAATATATTTATATCCATCATTATATTGACTATAAGTACGCATATCACTGAGATCAACCTGCCAGAGTTCATTATAATTAGATAGGATGTATCGATTCCTAGTAAATCGTCGGTGGACAGGTTTATGTAAAGTATACGTTTCCTGAGACTGTAACCATTTTTTTACTTCCTCCTTGCTCATATTACCTTTCATTTCCTTCGCTAACTTATCTATACTACTGTAACCAGCTGGGTTGGACACATCGTAGTAAATCTTATTTATATCTAATAGGGGGTCCATTTTTCCCAATCTAATTTCTTTTTGGTCGACTCAATTGTTTTAGCAGAAATAGGTGTAGATGCGTTTTTTACTTTAAATGATGAATCCCTTGTATTTTTAGAAGATGATGATGATGCGCGAAACTCGTTGGTGTAATCTCTCTTCATATACTCCAAGTTAACAGGATTACCAATACAAAATGTAGGAACTCTTATATCTTTTAAAACCAATGCAAATTCTTCCCAACCTATTGGTTTTGCGCGTTTTAGAGGTCTTGATACATCGTTTATCAGATCGACAATATTGCTATTTGGGATCACTCGATTGTTTAACACAACTTCCCCTCCTGTCTTCCACCAAATTTTTTTTTTATTAAGGATAATAATGTCCATTAAAGTTTGGGTTTTCGATCGATAAGATTTCGGTATTCCTTGTACGATATGAGATGGAGTTAATTCCACAGGATAGTATTGATTCGTTTTATCAAGTGGTGGTGTAGCAGGAACATCATCTTCCAGCAAAGTTGGGCTTGCGACTGAGTCATTATTTGCATTTTCCTGCTTTTTTAACTTTGAATCTAAGTCACTGTTGAGGTTGTTTAAGTGATCAACACCATCCATTACTATTGGTATTTTGAAAGGCTTTCGATCTGCTTCGGCAAAATGTAAAAATCGCTGCAGTGCTTGGGAATATAATGCCCATTTTTCACGATCATCCATTTTACTTTTCAATATTTTTTTCATCTCTCCATCCAGACGAGACGATGAGTTCTCTGATAGCTCATTATTTTTAAGTCTTTCAATAAAATCTTGTTCTACCAAAAGCATTTTTTTTGTGTTCTCCATTTTGGTTATAAAGAGTTTATTAAAGCACTTAAAACTGCACCTAAAATAACAGGTAGAAATGCACCACCCTTTTGAATGATGATAGTTTTTCTTAGTTTTTGTTTTCCCTTTGAAACTAGCTTGCGTAATATGTTCTTGTGTTTATTTAATTTAGATTTTTCTTTTTTTTCTAATGGAATTTTTCCTTTTAGCACGTTATAAATACACTCGCAAATAATATTGATTTCATCATCATCACAAGCTTTGAGTAAATCCGTGCGATATTTTGGTTTAAGTACTTGCAACGCTTCAAGTAAGTGTTTATATGTGCTCACACTCGAGTGCATCATTTAGAACTGACTAAAACTTGTTGATTCCTGTTATATTTAAATCCTTTTTTAGGAATGTAAACTGTGCAAAATTTATCGAACGGAAATATTTTAATTTTGAAACGACATAAGTCATCTGTATTTTGTTTCAGATCAATCATGAGATATCCATGGGCATCCTTAGTAGCATCTTTATAGGCTTCATCCACGAATTTTGAATTTTCAGGATAAACTTGTCGCGACAAGTATCGTATTTGAGTTTTATCTCTAGGATTTTTAAAATATACAATGTAACTTGTGTTTAGCGAGATGTCACGTTGACCTCGTCCCTGGTGAAATATATTTTGTGTAATATAAAACACGCTTAAGTTTCTGTGATGACTACCCTTCGTGAAAATATCAACGATCCGTCCATCTGAATCCCTCATCAAATCATCGATAATAAGAAGTTTAGGTTGCTTCCCATCAAACATGTTAATATCAGGTATTCCTTGACTATAATTAACATTTTCCAGATTGTACAAAGGTTGCATTTCATCATAACACCAAATAACTTCCGAAAAATTTACATCGCATAGTACTTTGCAATCATTTAAAAAGTTTGTGACAAATTTTGATTTTCCACACCCACTGGGACCAGCAACAATGGCCGTAAAAGGGTGACAAAAGTGAATCATTATATAGATCTGTTATACGTGTTGAATCTAAAAGTACCAAAACACTAATGATTTTTTTAAAGTCCAAACAAGGTTATATAGTTTTGTCACACCTGAATAAATTTTTAAATAAAAACACATGAAATTTATCTAAACACTTTATTTAATTAAAAAAAAAAGAGTTAACTACATCTTTCTGTAATCTTATAACTAGTCCATGCATAATACTACAAATGAAAAACTTAAATTTATAAAAAATGTCTAAAAACATTCTGAAATTTTATAATTATACATAAATTACAACTTTCTATTATCTTATTACCAGTCCATACTCAATAATTACAAAAAAATGTTACAAATTTAGGAACAGTCGCAAGTACAGAAAAGTAATATTAACACTGAATGTCCTTTATTCTGTAGTGGCCCCAAGCAAGCGTGTCAGTGGAATTTTCTAATAAATATCGTTTTGTATCACTGTGTGATAAAGATATTTTGTTTATTTTTTGTGTAAATATAACATGTTTTATAGACCTGAACCGCATCATTTCACACAACAAATTATCTTTTTTGAACAAACATGTTTTGTAATTGTCAATGTTAAATTTTTTAGTAATACATTATTAACTCCTTTTGCTTTTGCTATAAATTCGTTTTGTACATCCATTGCATACATTTTTGATCGAAGGCCAATAAACTCTTTAAAAATTTTACCATTATTTTCATCTTTAAAAAAACCCAATTGCTTTTTATTTACTAATGGCAAACCGTATTGATTGTCAGGAGGATAATCAGAAGTATCAAAGTAAGATTCTAGATCTATTAGTATATCAGCGTAAAAGTTATTCGTAAATATTTGATATACCAAACTGTCCGTGTCCGTGTAAAGCAATTTCAGTTTATCTGGATATTTGGTTTTCATGAAGTCATAGTGAAATTCATACATTAAAGTTTTTGACAAATCTAATATACAAAATCCTAAATAAATAGGTTTGTTGTACAAGACTTTTGTTTTTTTCAACTGTACTGCAACCAAATTCTCCGAAAATATAGAAAGGCTGTGAAATTCAGGTCTTGCTATTAAAGATTGAACTCCTTGAGTTTTTCCGTGGTTTTGCCAGTGGTTAAGTAATTTAAAATTCACTCTTTTATTTATATTTTCCATAGTTTTACCGAAAACAGAATTGTTCATGAGTTTGAAGAAGTCTTTTTCAAATTCTGATCTGGCCAACGAACGCATGTGTGTATTTAAATCGATGTAAGTCTTTAACCATGCCTTTTGTTCAAACTTTAAAATTCTGTGAATTTTTAGCAAACGTAAACCAGATTTTAAACATTGTTTTAGATTTCGATAGTGAATCACATAGTTCGCTTTGTTATTTAAATTAGGAATCAGCTTTTTTTCTTTGGTATCACCTAAACAAACGTTTTCTGGGCAGAATGGTAAATCAGAATGAAAATCGTGTAAGTTATTTGGGTATTCCAAATCAACTTCTAGAATAAATCCGTGTTCAGCATCATCAGAAACATTAAAATCGGTATTATTATCCACCCATTCAAACTTGCCAATGGGAAGGCATTGTGACATTGCCCAACCGTAAAGATTATTTGCATCTAGATACATCAAAAATGAAGATGGTAACGTAGGATCATATTCAGACATAAATATATTATTAGCTTTCCCATGTCTGTTACTACATTGAGAAATACCACCTCTTATGTTATTTGCAATAAAAGAAATTTTGTCAATGTCCGTTAGAAGTTCTAGATTAATTTTAGTAGACATTAACATAGCATCCCAACTTAATCCAGGTGCCGTGTAATATTGTGCAGGATCCAATCCATATGTTTCTTTACAAACATTTCTAAAATTTTCAAACACATCTGCTAACAACAAAACATCAGTTTTTAAGTAAAGATTTGAATAATCCCCCATGTTTTTACATTTAAAGTGATTCCATACGTCACGTGCATGTTAATAATCATTTTCTGAAATGTGGTTATCATTTAATGAGCTGTAAAAATCGTCGTGATTGGGAAGACTAACCAATTCTAATGATTCAAAAGATGTCATATGTTCATATGGATATATTCCTTTTCGTATTAAGCGTTTGAAGTCTTCTTCAGATGGAAAATTTAACCGAAGTTCATGAAACTGATTGGGCAGTAAATTTTTGGCTAACTTATCAAGACTGCTACTCATAAATTTTAAGAAATCAAGAAATCTTAATTTCATTACATGGTTATTGATGTGAAATTGCTTGGAGAAAGAAATATATTTTTCTTTGTTTTGTGGGATAACTTCTATGTCTCCCTCTTCAAATCCAAGCCCGTGTACAATAAAATGAGCATCATAGCTACTCAAATTGTGTAAAAACAAAGGTAAGAAATTAGGGGTTCGATATTTCTCAGAACAGGATGTATGAGCGACTCCTTCAAAAGCACCGGTATGTTGGTTATGAGACACAATGAATTCTTCATTTAATTTTTTTTCACAAATGTAACAGGTATCACTTTGTGCTATGGTTACTTTATCTTGTTCCGTTAAGGGTAAAGGACATTTTACAAAAGTGTTCTTTTTGCAAATGTTCTCTAAATCTTTTTTTAATAATTTCGTAAATGATTCTGCACAATTTTGACCTGTGTATGTTCTATATACAGATAAACTATCATCATATGAACATTTAATATAGTATCTAAAACTGTACATTACATGTTCCTGAACATTGGTTGTTGAGGATTTATTCGGATCGTTGATACAAGTTTCAATGGGTTTTAAAAATGCTTCGAAATCGGCATATATAACAAATGGGACCCTCAATTTACGATCGTAGTTATTGAATGATATTAGGTTAGAGGGAGCTAATTCATTAAACCAGTTTCTTTTACTATCATTTTCAGAGGGTAAGTTTGTACATACATGAAAACAGTCATGTTTTTGATGTTTCTGCAAATTTTCATGTGAAGTGAAATAAATTAAACAACCATCACATAAGTGGATTGCATGCTCTGACGTAGTCATTTGTTTTGATACTAATCGCGAAAGACTTTTTATGTAACAATAATGGCCCTTAGTACCGTGATTTAAATACAGCAAGTTTAAATGGATAGTTTTCCTACTTTTCAAATTCTGATCTGGCCAACGAACGCATGTGTGTATTTAAATCGATGTAAGTCTTTAACCATGCCTTTTGTTCAAACTTTAAAATTCTGTGAATTTTTAGCAAACGTAAACCAGATTTTAAACATTGTTTTAGATTTCGATAGTGAATCACATAGTTCGCTTTGTTATTTAAATTAGGAATCAGCTTTTTTTCTTTGGTATCACCTAAACAAACGTTTTCTGGGCAGAATGGTAAATCAGAATGAAAATCGTGTAAGTTATTTGGGTATTCCAAATCAACTTCTAGAATAAATCCGCGTTCAGCATCATCAGAAACATTAAAATCGGTATTATTATCCACCCATTCAAACTTGCCAATGGGAAGGCATTGTGACATTGCCCAACCGTAAAGGTTATTTGCATCTAGATACATCAAAAATGAAGATGGTAACGTAGGATCATATTCAGACATAAATATATTATTAGCTTTCCCATGTCTGTTACTACATTGAGAAATACCACCTCTTATGTTATTTGCAATAAAAGAAATTTTGTCAATGTCCGTTAGAAGTTCTAGAGAAGTATTTGATCAGGGACCACATACATCCCGACTCTAATTTCTTTGACCTGGGGACCCTATACATCTCTTGGTCAATCTGTACTAGTGCCAGTTCGTTCAATATGCTTAAAGCTTGCTGTGCTATTTATTATCTTTTTTTTTTTTTTTCACACTTTATGTGAACTATTGTTATGATTGTGTATATTGCTCTGTAATCTTGTTTTCAAAAGAGAAGAAAAAAAAAGATAAACTGCTGAGTTTCTTGCGGCGTTTCTTCTCAGCAGATTCTTCCATTTTCCGAAGCGTTAGTAGATTCAGACATGTAAAAGAGCCTATATGGCCTACTTGCAAAATAAATTTTTCATTTTTCATTTTCATTTTTCATTTCATAGATTAATTTTAGTAGACATTAACATAGCATCCCAACTTAATCCAGGTGCCGTGTAATATTGTGCAGGATCCAATCCATATGTTTCTTTACAAACATTTCTAAAATTTTCAAACACATCTGCTAACAACAAAACATCAGTTTTTAAGTAAAGATTTGAATAATCCCCCATGTTTTTACATTTAAAGTGATTCCATACGTCACGTGCATGTTTATAATCATTTTCTGAAATGTGGTTATCATTTAATGAGCTGTAAAAATCATCGTGATTGGGAAGACTAACCAATTCTAATGATTCAAAAGATGTCATATGTTCATATGGATATATTCCTTTTCGTATTAAGCGTTTGAAGTCTTCTTCAGATGGAAAATTTAACCGAAGTTCATGAAACTGATCGGGCAGCAAATTTTTGGCTAACTTATCAAGACTGCTACTCATAAATTTTAAGGAATCAAGAAATCTTAATTTCATTACATGGTTATTGATGTGAAATTGCTTGGAGAAAGAAATATATTTTTCTTTGTTTTGTGGGATAACTTCTATGTCCCCCTCTTCAAATCCAAGCCCGTGTACAATAAAATGAGCATCATAGCTACTCAAATTGTGTAAAAACACAGGTAAGAAATTAGGGGTTCGATATTTCTCAGAACAGGATGGATGAGCGACTCCTTCAAAAGCACCGGTATGTTGGTTATGAGACACAATGAATTCTTCATTTAATTTTTTTTCACAAATGAAACAGGCATCACTTTGTGCTATGGTTACTTTATCTTGTTCCGTCAAGGGTAAAGGACATTTTACAAAAGTGTTCTTTTTGCAAATGTTCTCTAAATTTTTTTTAATAATTTCATAAATGATTCGGCACAATTTTGACCTGTGTATGTTCTATATACTGATAAACTGTCATCATATGAACATTTAATATAGTATCCAAAACTGTACATTACATGTTCCTGAACATTGGTTGTTGAGGATTTATTCGGATCGTTGATACAAGTTTCAATGGGTTTTAAAAATGCTTCGAAATCGGCGTATATAACAAATGGGACCCTCAATTTACGATCGTAGTTATTGAATGATATTTGGTTAGCGGGAACTAATTCATTTAACCAGTTTCTTTTACTATCGTTTTCAGAGGGTAAGTTTGTACATACATGAAAACAGTCATGTTTTTGATGTTTCTGCAAATTTTCATGTGAAGTGAAATAAATTAAACAACCATCACATAAGTGGATTGCATGCTCTGACGTCGTCATTTGTTTTGATACTAATCGCGAAAGACTTTTTATGTAACAATAATGACCCTTAGTACCGTGATTCAAATACAGCAAGTTTAAATGGATAGTTTTCCTACTTTTCGTTAAGTGTAACGGACCAATAACTTTATTTTGCTTGCTTTTCGAATCGTACTCCAAGCCAAAAACATTAATGCTTAGATCATTCATTTTCTCGAATTTATGAATATCGTTTATTTTTATTGGGAAGGAAAGATTTTCAAATTTCAATTTATTTCTGTGCAATTTGTACGACGAGACCCTGTTAGAGTTGTTATTTGGCTCATATAAACCTGACAGTATAGCCCAACGGAAGCATTCATGGTCTTTGTTTTTAACGTTGATAACTGCTTTTTTGTTTTTTATATCCAATGGTAGGTTTATGTAAGATGAACCACGCAAAGGATTGAATTTATTGATATTCATGTCTAAATATTTTATTTTAACTAAACTCCATCCGCTGTCTTTTTTTTCAAAATTGGTTACTTTGTTAACAATTTCAGTTACAAGTGATGCATAAATACCATCTGTGTCGTCCCCCTTGCAAACGACGTAATTTAACGATTGAAAGTCAAAAATATTATTAAGTTGCTTAGTTTGTTGTGTAAAATCTGCATTAAGAATGAAATTTACTTTTACGACAGTTTGTTCTGCTATGGATCGTTCTAGTAATTTAAACACTTTTCCCTTGATATTATGCAAAAATAATTCTGGTGTTTCAAATGCATTGGTAGAAACGGAATCAGGTAAAATTCTGTAAGTAACTATTCTATTCCCGAACGCGCTTTCAATTAACTGAACGTTTGTAAATTCCTTGTCAGAACTTATCACGTTGTTTTTATGAGTATTACTTTTCAAGTGGTTGGAATAATATTTTCTAGATACTGACACGTGACACACAGGACATTCAATTTTGTGATTACTTTCTGTACTCACGTTTTGGTGTCCAACTGATACTGTTGATGTTGCCACAGCAGCGTAGCTAGTTGAATTGTTTAGAGGTTTTTTTTTCTTTGTTGGTGGTTCGGCAGTCACAGTTGACATTGCTGTTCTTTTTTTATTTACACCTCCTCGGCCAACTTGTAAAGATCTGCAAAAATAAAACAATTATTAATATTACAAATTATTGACAATTATAAAATAAACGAAAACACCTAAAAATTTAATACTAACTCATTTCTCGTCTACAATTTAAGCAATACGCTTGCATTGGCAGTACACCATCAATTTCATCGGATGTGTCTGATTTATGAGTGTGTATCATGTGTCCACTGCATGGCGTGAAATATGGCATAATCTCCGTATCCTCTAACCACGAAACTGGTAAAACCTTCCTTAAGTACCACATCCTTATTTGATGATGGAATTTGGACAAGATCAAAGATTTGTCTAGGCTTGTAATTTCATTTTGAGATAGATCCAAATTGAAATACATCTTAAAAAGTACTACTCCTACGTCGAGAGAACAGTAACAAATGATTTGAAGCAACTGGCATTCGGTTTAAATACCTTAAAATCCACCCCTACCAGCTACAACTAGCAAAAAACGAGTTGAAACATGTTTCGGTAAGATGGGTACCCATTACAATGACACAATATAACAAAGGTAATAAAGGTAAGCTATTAGCATCAAATGAGTTGAAGCATGATTCAGTAGGATGGATATCTATGACAATAGCACAATTATAACAAAAGAAAATTATAACAAAAGTAAGTAACCTACGTTTTAAAATATTCTTGTTCCACTTTTTCGCAGAGTTCGTATAGCCTTTGGTCTTCAGTAAGCTGGTCAAGTTGTTGGTCGAAGAAGTTGCAGCTCAGTCCGTCCATTATTATGTCTTCGTTAGAATGTGTTTTTTTAAAGCGGGCTATGGTCTATTTATACTATGAACATCGGCGCTTGGAACTTGTGTTACTTATCTAATATGAAAGACAATGGCTCTTTGTCGGAAAAAAATAACTAGAAAGGAAGCTTAGAATACAAAAGGTGTTCGCTATACAAAGAAAAATGTTCAGTACGAGTTATAAAACAAAGTAAACAAACAAAACGCACACAATGGAGTAAAAAAAGATAAAAGGAACAAATTAAGATCTTAAAACTACTTTTACACTTATTTTGTATTGTCTATAACGTAATTTACACAATCACTTTTGTCCGCTAACTGTTTGGTGATTTGGTAAATCACATCCCTCGTAGATTCGACGTGAGCGTCCTCTTCGGAGTGAGCGTAGTATTTAACACGCACTTCCGCATGCTTCCAATGCTCCGTTGGCGGAATATTTTTTATTTTCCGCGCATCATACACCTCAATTTTTATGAGATGTGAGGCGTATGATGCATCGTCTTTATTGGACTTTATAAAAGCCACGCCTTCCGCAGTGGCTTGGCTGACGCTCGACGACTTTACTGCAACTTTCCTTTTCTTCCGTTTTACAAAGAAGCCATCTATGCTGTTATTAGGCCTCTTGTTAGTGTTAGCAATAGCTTTTTTGACTTTATAGGCCAACGTTCCTTCTTCATCACTTGCTTCGTCGTCGGGATAGTAATAATTTTTAAATGTGTTTTCCTGTAACAATATAAAAACATTCTTCAAACGGTCCTTCAAAGTAGATTTACATGGTAAACACAAAAATAGATGAAGGTTATGTTACAATCAATCAAAATCTGAAATAAGTGGGCACACATAAAATTATGACTACATACTTACATCCATTTCAGCAACGAAACACTGCTTTCAGCAACCTTGCACGAAACTTTTTACACTTCACGACTCACGACTCTCTTACTCGAAGACCTTGCTCGGAGAATTTTTGGGGCGTAATGAAGTCGAGATGTGATGGCGCGCTTTTATACCCAGCACGATCCCTACCAGTTGGGACACGTATTTTTTGAAAGAAGGGCTTCGCTTAGTGAACAGGTATAAACTCGTATTCTCCAGACGCGGGTTGTTGAATAACAAAAGACAGCGGCGGTTCTTTTGATACAAAGAAAACAATAAAGCAATTATACAATGCCGCCCGCGTTCTTGAGGTCCTTTATGCGTAGTGCAATTTAACAAGTTTAAACCAGTATCTTCAAAGCCATACACTCGAAAAAACATAACGCTCCTCTTATTGACGACAGCCAGGTAAATAACGGTTCGCCTAGTGAACACGTTCAAACTAGCTGTTTTTTCAAAAAGCTCTCTTTGCATAGTGTATTGATGTTAAGTAATTGAATAATAAAAGATCGTGGTGCGTTTGATACAAAGAAAACAATAAAGCTACTGAAACCGTTTACTGTATTATGTAAACTCTCTATCTATATGTATATTCACAATATAAACTTTAGCTATATAATATGTTCACAAAATGTAGGATAGTACCTACTGTGTAAGCGAAACACAAGGCTGCGTTCTTAATATCCTTTGTACATAGTGCAATCCTACAAGTTTTGACTAGTATTTAAATAATCGAATTGCGTAACGAGAGTTACGCAATATATATATATAGTATTGAGAGAAGCGATAAAGAGCTTTCTGCTGCGTCGTCAGCACCAGATGTAATCTCGTCTCTGGGGTCTCTAATAAAGTCTAAATTTTGTATTATTAGCAATCACAAGAATTATATGTTACAACTAATAAAAGATGCTTTCCCGAGCGAAAACACCTGTCTCTACTTAAAACCAGGCGCGGGTACACGCGAGCTTTTTCAGGGACTTGAAAGCAAGTTGCAAGACTTTACCTTGAACGATTTTTGTATCATATTTATTGGCGACAAAGATTTTAAAATTAGTGTAAATTACAATAATTTAGTTGGGTATATACAGGATCAGTTAAGCAAGGTCCAACACACCAACGTTGTTATTTGTGTACCGACATTTAAACTGAGTAAGTACTCAAATTTGTTTGTAAATCGCGTGGAATTATTTAATGACCTGTTACACAGAAACAATTTGAAATATGAATACTGTTTTATTTTAGACTCTAACTTAAATCTGACGTATGATAACAATATGTTTTCGTGGCTTGGAAATGTAAACCGGCTGGGGTTTATTACGATCTTTAAGGATCTTTTAAAACTGCTGTCATCAATACCTACTGACCAGTCCATGGATGATTCAAAATTGACAGATAAAACCAAGCCTTATTTAATAAACAACTCTGTGAACAACGAATCTGTGACAGATTTTTTTCGTCAATAATGTAAATAAGAAACTGGACACATTTAGTAGTTATAATATTAGATCGAACACAACTGTAAATAAAACTAGGATTCTCCACCAAAATATAGCAGGACTTTGTAGTAAACTTGACATAATCGAAATTGCTCTCAATGAATTGTATATCAAGGGTAAAGAGGTTGACATAATATGCTTCAGTGAATCATTCGTAAAACAGGGCTCAGAGAGAAATATTAGGATAAGCAATTACAAACTTGTGGCCTCGTTCAGTCGGGCAAAAAGTAGAGGAGGTACGTGTATACTGGTTCATAAACTACTAGATGCCAAAACTGTTGTGATCCCGTCGGGTATAGCGATAAAATTGCACTTTGAATGTTGCGGGATTGAATTGACTAGCCTTAATACACTCGTTTTTTGCGTATACAGAACACCAGGACAAAACAAATATCAAATAGAGCTCTTTATGCATAGTTTGGAAAAGTTGCTTCACTTTGTTACGGAAAAATTTAAACGAAAAAAAGTCATAATATGTGGCGACTGGAATTTGGATATATTGAAGAATAACTTAACCACTAAAGATTTATTACATACATTGTATAATTATAATTTTGTGACTCATATAAACACGCCGACTAGATTAAATTCCTGTATAGACCAAATTGCGAGTAATATTAAAAGCGTAGAGTCTGAGTTAGTCTATTTAGGATTATCGGATCATGAGTCTGCTCAAATTATAGAAATAAAAACTAATAAACAAAAGAAATTTACTACGTGGTTTGAATACAAAAGGGATTTTTCTAAAGACAATATTCTAAAGTTCTTCAACTATATCTCAGCGCTATCTTTTAACGATGTATACGAGTCAAACACTTGCACAGAAGCTTTTAATAACTTTTATGACACATTCTGTTTACTCTACAAGTTATGCTTTCCCTTGATTAAAGTTAAAGTTCTCAATCGCACTTGGAAACCAAAATGGATAACAAAGGGTTTGAAAAAATCAAGCAAAACTAAGCGCGACTTATATTTTAAATATAGAAGAACTAGCGTGAACCATAACATAAATAAATTAAAATTCGTTCAGTACAATAAATTATTTAAGGCATGTCTATATAAAGCTCAACAAATCAGTAATGACAAATACATAAAAAATAGTAAAAATAAATGTAGAGCAACTTGGACCGCGATTTCTTCAACTCTTGGAAATGATTGGTGCAAGGATGAAATAGACATTCTGAAATTCGACAATAGCTCCTATACAGATCCCTATGACATATGTGACATCTTAAATAAATACCTTATTAATTTGACAAAAAGTACACAATCATGTGCCACTGACATGAAATTATGCAAGTCATTATACAATAATCAGACAATTTTTTTGAAACCAACCGATGAGCATGAGCTGTACAAAATACTCATTTCCTTAAATAACTCTAAAGCTTTTGGATATGACGAGATCATCACAGAAGTGTTAAAGGTCTGTGCTTCATGTATTTGCCGTCCACTATCATATGTAGTGAATTTGTCCTTCACTGACGGAATCTTTCCCTCCCCTCTAAAGATGTCCATAGTGAAACCTTTATTTAAAAAGGGTGACAAATCCGACCCAAATAATTATAGGCCCATAACATTAATTCCGATTCTATCAAAAGTTTTTGAGAAAGCAATACTTTGTAGGCTAAATGAATTTCTAAATAAATATAACATTTTTACTCCTTATCAATTTGGATTTCGTAAGGGAAAATCAACATCCCTAGCAGGTTTCCATCTAGTTAAAACTGTGTCTGAGAGCATAAATCATAAAATACCTATCATGGCGCTCTTTCTGGACATGAGTAAAGCTTTCGACTATATTGACCACGCTATACTTTTGAAAAAAATAGAGTCATATGGCATTAGGGGGAAAGCATACGACTGGGTAGAAAGTTATTTAAGCGAAAGAAGGCAGTGTGTTCAGATTGAAAGGGTCGTAAGAGTCATATTAAAAAAACCTATAGGTCAAATTTTCTTTCAAATAATATGGGCGTCCCTCAAGGTAGCATTCTTGGACCATTGCTATTTTTAGTAGCAATCAATGACTTACCCAAATGTCTCAAACAAGATTGTATTATTTTTGCTGATGACACAACTATTATAATAAAAGATAAAAATAAAGACTTGCTTGAATCAAAGATCAATGAAACGCTGTCAGACGCTATAAACTGGTTAAAAAGGAACAATCTGAAAATTAATATAGACAAGACAAAGGCCATGCAATTTAGTTCCTACAATTCGGCCTCCTTACCTTTACAAGTATGCTATAAAAGTGAGAACATAGAAATGGTCGATATGGTACCATTCTTAGGTTTTAACATTGACAAAAACCTAAATTGGAAACACCACGTAGATCGCGTATGTACGAAATTGTCCTCTTTTGTCTTTGCCCTAAAAAGACTTAGACAAACTGTTTCAATAGATGCATCTCTTACGGCATATCACGGCTACGTTTCATCCGTTTTAAGCTATGGATTACTGTTATGGGGCAATTCTGTAGACATAGAGAGAGCTTTTAAATTGCAAAAAAGGTGTGTTCGTGCCTTAGATAATGCATGGTTTCTTGAGAGCTGCAAACCTCTATTTAAAAAATATAAGATACTGCCACTTCCGTGCATGTATATAAGGGAGGCGTGTGTTCTAGTTAAGGACAATCCAGACTATTTTGTTCAGCGCAGTGACGCCAGTACGAGACACACACGAACTCAATACCGGAACCTATTGTACCAGCCTCCTTGCCACACATCTATCTATAAGAAAAACTGTTATAATATGTGCATTGTATTGTATAATAAATTGCCTGTAGACATTAAAATTGAAAATAAGGCTTTGTTCAAAAAGAAATTAACAAAATGGCTTCAGGAAAATTGTTTTTATAGTGTAAGAGAATATTTGACATAATATAATTTGACTTGATAGCTTTTATATTTGACATTATTTTTTATTTTTATTTTTTTATTTTACTTTTTACTTTATTTTAATTTTGATAAACGACTTAAAGTTAAATTGAGTTGCTTTGAATTATGATTACCATTAACATTATTTATAGTTAGTAATTATGTAAAAATGACATTAAATGTTTGCACACCTGCATGCAGGTTGAATACGCAGGGAATTCTAGACCTAAGACCTTTTTGTAACCGTATTCTGGCAAATAAATTGATTGATTGATTGATTGATTGATAACAAACACGTTAAAACTAGTATTTCTAAGGAGTACTTAATAAGATTAGAAGTGAAAAGCAATAAAGCAACAAAATTCTTGTTTTTAACTGAAACCATTTACTATTTAGCGTAACAATATTCTCCAAAACGTAGGTTAGGTTAGGTTAGATTTATGATAGTCCTGAAAGTTATGGATTCAGAATAAAATAAGTAGTTTGCAAAATAAGAATTTGTCAAAAGATATGTCCACGAACTATATAGCGTACCAATATTCCCAACCAAGTACTATATAGCGTGACAATATTCTCCAAAACGTAGGTTAGGTTAGATTTAAGATAGTCCTGAAAGTTATGGCTTACGAATTTGTCCAAAACGTAGGTTAGGTTAGGTTAGATTTAAAATAGTCCTCAAAGTTATGGCTTACGAATTTCTCCAAAACCTAGGTTAGGTTAGGCTTGAATTTGTCCAAAATGTAGGTTAGGTTAGGTTTGAATTTCTCCAAAATGTAGGTTAGGTTAGGTTTGAATTTCTCCAAAATGTAGGTTAGGTTAGGTTGGAATTTTTCCAAAATGTAGGTTAGGTTAGGTTAGATTTATGATAGTCCTAAAAGTTATAGGTTACGAATAAAAGTGTACTGCGAATAATGCGATAGGATATTTATGTGCTGATAGAATAATGAATAGAAAGTGGACTTACGAAAACACATGGTATTTTTTGCACGGAGCGTGGCGGGCGATCAGGTACCCAGGAAAGAAAGGTAGGCACCGAACCCCGAGTGGTCGCAGGTAAGAAGTTGAACGTAACAAAGGGTGAATCGGAAACAAAGGAAAGGGTCTCTATCCTTTTATGAGTATGTGATTAGGTGTTGCTATTATGTTGCAATGGAAGTACATATATACCAGAAAAAGTGGGCGGAGCGTGATGAGACCCCGTCCAATCGCTTTAAATGGGGTGTTGACCTTTTTTTTTGACCCAAGCCGCCATTTTGAGCGACGACAAAAAAGTGATCCAGAACCGGCGAATCCCTACTACTTAGGATACCTGAACTTTACTAGTAACGTAAACGTTGGACTTAACTATAAATATAATTATGACTTCACTAGATACCAATTGAACGCTTTCCTGAATTTACTCGCTTAAGATTGTGATTACCGTACGACCTACTTAATGCTAGATAAACTTATAGCTATTTTCTAGGCTATGTAGTATAGTAAATAGGCTAAATTACGAACTAGAGTTTTAGTTTTAATGATGATAATAAGGTGAATAGTAAGAGTTCTAATGAGTAGCTTGCAAATGGAACATAGAAGTTAATATGGTGAAATTAGTATTTGTTATAAGGCCCCCTTAGGGGGGGAGACGTGCCCCGCTACCGCACGAGACCTGGGGTCCCCTGATCGTTGCCAGTGGCCCGTTTCACTAAGCTACAAGTTACAATTTTACAAGTCTAAACCGGCAACATTGGTCATTATGCCCATTGCCATTGGTCATTAATGACCAATGTTGCCGGTTTAGACTTGTAAAATTGTAACTTGTAGCTTAGTGAAACGGGCCACAGGTCTAGTGGAACTCGTCCCTTACTGGACATTCCTCCTCCTTTTTGTATATAAGAGTATATTGTTATTTAAGGTCTTTGATACATAGTCAATCAGTCCTAGTTCTGCCAAAGGGCAAGAGGAAGGCTCAATGTTAGCCCATTTAAACTTTGAACTTTATAGTTCACGAATAAGACTCTCTCTCTTTGTTTTGAGAGTTCAGGGTATTGTATTTAGAGTTGTTTCTCTAATTTGCATCATTATTGGTTCAGTCACCAAATATGATTAGTTCAAATAAACTTTATTTCATAGTATTTGTCATGTAAATGTTCATTTAGAACAAGAGTAAAGGAAAGTCTCAATAGAACTGTTACTCATTGATAACTGGTATAGTCAACCTAATTTAAGGCTAAGTGTATAATTATATTAATTATTCTACGATAGGATTTTATAGTGACCGTAGTCAAAGTATATTACGATGTACGTAAATATCGTTCTGCGTGATAGTGAAACAGCTGATAATGTATGTTTTCCATCAAAATAGGTTCAGTCAAACTGTTCAGCGCTAATTCTGGAATAATCCTACTATGGGATTGCTTTGTGACCGTAGTCTACTTAAAATACGATGTTCGTAAATATCGTTCTACGTAATAGTAAAACTGCTGGTTCCGTATGATTTCATACTAATATATAGGTGTATTTTCCTGTAGAATACTTAGACAATTTCATGCCTTTCGTTAGTCCATGATTCATCTGAAGTACGAGTTTGTACCATAATCAAGATACCATATCAGTATTGAATGATCCACTTCCACAAACAGTGGTGATTTTAATTAAATTCATTATTGAATTAATTATATGTTGATGAGATCAGCCAGCGACTCCGACGAAGAACATACCCCATCCATTTGGCAAGGGCAGAGGCTCTAGAGACTGCTTCGCTTGCTCTTTAGTATAACTGATTTCAGTTTGGGTTTAGTAATTTTACTGGAATAAGTACTCATGATTTTTGTATTTAAAACGTTGGTGGTGGTGATGGTAGTAATTTAGTTTATGAATTTGAGTCGTTCATCACTGAATTTTGGTTTAATTCAATCTGTTCAGTAGATAAATCGTGGTAGTAAATAGGTCAGACAGACGAACAGATTCATTACTAAATTAAGGTATAATCAAACCATGATGTTAAGTATATCAGACAGACGGACAGACTTATAACTGTACTTAGGTTCAATCAAATCAAATCAGTACGTAAACCTTAGTAATGACCGAGACAGACGAACGGACATCCAGTCATTTGTTTCTGAATTTAGGCTCAGTAAAATCAGTTCAGCTCACCAAGGTGATAATTAGAACAGACGAACATACATACATACTTCAATAGATCATGTTCCTTATTCGGAAAACCCTACTTAAAGTAACGCTTAATATAAACTAGACGTATAAGTCAATTAACAAGTGAGTTTGCACCCAATAAAAGGACTTTAGGTCCCGTACGAACCACTATGGCATTTAGGTCGATGTTTGATGAAATTTAGCTATTATAAAATAAAATACAAATTAGACTGTTAAACCTTCCTAGAGTAAAAATGTGTGAGTGTGTACCTACCTATACCTAAACTAAATTTCCCTAGTCTAAGCTGCATCAAATTGAGATTCGTCTCATTTTAAATTTAACTACGGGGAGGTTTTCGGGTGTGCAAGGAAAACCTTCTATGCTAAACTAGCTAGAGAAAGAAGATGGTGTCGGCGCTGCACCGTGTGTCTATCTAGGCCGAAGAAAGGGTTGTATCTACCACTGGCCGAAGCTTATGGATGCAATAGATACAAATACCTAAGTGTGTAATTTATAAATATAAAAGATCAACTACCTAAAACCACACATACAGTTAGCAGCTACTCTCTTGCCTGAGTAATACTGTTCCCTGGATATGCAGATCTAGAAGCTGAAGTCTGGGCCCGATAAAGGCATAATTATCCTTATTATAATATCGAGAATAGAACCAACTACGTTCTATTTGAACCCTCCTACTCTGCCCTAGAATCAATAGGTTGTTGGCACCCTTAGTAAATTCTCCTATTGACCGTCACATCGACGTAAATTACACGACCTAATCGAATTTTAACGAAGCCACAATCACTCCTCATATAATTCAACAAACCCCACAATAAAGAATAAAACAAACCCCAAACTAACACAATTAAATTCAATAAGCTCAAATAGAAGGTCGGCAACGCGCGAGTACAACTTAAGTGTTGCAAGCGTCGATAGGCTGCGTCAATTAAGTACCGCCAGACCTGTCATCTGCTTAATTCCCGAATGAATGCAAAAAAAACTTTAAATATTAACACTATAATTAGTAATTTAATAAAACAAACCCCCGAATTATCACTTTTAATCAAAATTAATGCAAAGAGCTGTTTAAATATTCTCACTCTAGAAAACAACGTATTACTGCCGAAATTAACACCAAACTCCGCGAATAAACAAAGATGAATTTAAACATTATCTCAATAGTTGAAAAGCTAATGAATTACTCTTCAAACTATCGAAATAACTCTAATTAGTGCAAACAAAGACTTTAACGTTAACACAATGATTACAAATGCTAATTAATTAATTACAAATGCTAATTAGAATTACTTTACTTGTCGAATTATAAAAGGTGCGACTAGTATCGTGGTTCGAAGATCGTTCCTGAACGCTGAATGCCCTCTGACCGCCTAGCAATCCACTTAAATCCGCTCATGGTGCGTCATACGCCCAATAGCCCTGCAAATCCCCTTTCTCTGTCCATCTTGCAAGTATAATGAGATGGAACTATGTCCCTTTGTTTTACTATGCGTCTACGCATACAGCCACAAAATATTAAAGGTAATTAAGTTAAATATTTGTTATTTCCATTGATTATTGTTTGAAATACTCTTACGAATTAATTTAAAGTTTGTTTTATTGCTAAATCCTTTTAATAAGCTAGTTTTGCGCCGGCGCCAGTGACAGCGCCATCCATGCATTTCTATGCTAACTAATTAGGCAACCTTTTGACCGCTCAGGTACTTATGATAACAAGTGGGTTCCTCACGCTCCATACGAAACCAATATTGAGACTGAAAGATCGATAGATATGGCCTTGCTCAACAGATGTCCTTACGCTTCAGTTATTAATAGTAAAACCATTTTATTCTTATTAAATAATTAAGTTAATTATTAATTTCTATTGAATTATTAATATTATATTTGTGAAAAGGTGACGGTTCAAAGAACTCTCTTGTTGACCGTTACACATAGCAGCCGTCAATCTGCTTACATTCAGATACCTAGCAGTATCCTTTTTTTTTTAGGCTAGTCGCCGGTTTTGCTTCTAGTTAGACTGTAATTGCCTTCACTAAGCCAAATACATTTTTTTCATTGATTATCTGAGTATGTAATTCCGTATTACCTTTTTACGCCATTACGTTTTGACATGAACTTGATCACATCTGTCCATGAGTTGCCACCAAAAACTTTTATATTTTATTTTGTTGTTTTTAGTTGAGAATGTAAATATAAAATATCTCTATAATTATAGTGATGTAAGTATATTTCTATTAGGTGAGGTATATTCATACCAGTTGAAGGTCGACGCTTATTGTTGGTTTCTCATTGTTAATTATGCGTAAAGTTTTCTGGGTTAGCTGGAAGACGCTGGGTTATCCCCTTACAGGGAAAAGTAAGTTAGCTTTTGTACTAAATTATTTTACTTATAGTGTTGTGTAGCGTGTTTTATGCAAGTACAATAAAGTATTTACTGACTGACTTAAACCTCCTATCACGTTGCAACCGTTGACTGTGATTAAACACGCTCTAATTTGCACGTAAAAGAATAACCCCCTTATTCATAAACGCTTCGTAAGCGTTTGTTAGTTAACATATTTTATGTCTTTATCTGTCATTGTGACGTTTGCCCTCAAATGAAAGGAACAAAACTTTTGTTAGCTTAAAAATATTGTTTACTTTTTATGAATAATGGGGTTAGCTATAGTCGATAAGGTATTTTCGCTGACATCTTCTGTCAACCTTATGTCTCATGGTAGGTACAGATGTTTGACGCTAACAGTTACAAAACAATAATCGCTACGTTGCTAGCGCTTAGCTTTCGATGAGTAATTTATCATTGGATTCATACTAACGATCTTTAGTTTTAAAAGTGACCGCTAGAAGCGCTGTACAATTCTTCATACATATTATTTACGCCGTCGCTAGCAATTGAAGTCACTGTAAGCTCATGGTTAGGGTACTGATACTTGTCTCTGGCGAGACAGCGTGCAAGGTTATTGCTATGGAATTTACTTCCTTTCGCACTATTTCGTTTAGAAGTTACCTTTGTATCATAATTGTCAGAAACTTTGTCTCTCATAGAACGCTTTTGTTGTGAAATTCATTTCCACATTTGTTTATGTTTAACATGGGTTTTGTTGGATCTTGTTTCCATTTTGTTCACTTGTTCATTTTGTTTTATTATTTTTGTATTCTTTTTGTCATTTTAAATTTTAATTGACATTACCTTGCATTAGTCGTCGCGCAAGCGCTGAGAGGTGTGCGCGTGTGTGAGGTTGACCTTGCGCTGCGAATATGACGCTGTCAAATATTGTGAAATGTACGTCGTGTAACATTGTAATTAACGAGGTGTTAGCCTTTGTGCAGAATAAGGTTAACGTTATGGATGATACCAGTTTAGTGAGAATATGTGTGACGGGATTTTCGGCTGAGGATGTGGATCTGGCTAAGAAATTATTGTATGATTGTCTACAAGGAGGTGAAAAATGTATATCCAGAAGGAAGGATAAGGTGGAGCGTGGCGTTGAAGATATTATTCGGTGCATCAAAAATACAAAAACTGACAAGGTCCCCATATTTGTAGCTAAAGATCTGCACAAATTACCTCCAGTTAATTTTGAAAACGTAGATGTCACACGGCTGCTGAGGGACATTGTCAACTTGCAGGTTGAGATACGAGAAATAAAGGACACGTACGCGACGCAAAATCAGCTTGAGCTGCTAAGAAAAGGTATGCAGTGTCATAAAGATGAGGAACGTACGGCCGCCAGTATGAGTCATCACGAATCATTCGTAAATGTGAACCGTAAAAGAGGTGCGTTTATATTGGATAGTGGACCTATAGGATTGACACTTTATAATTCGACCGGTAAAAATTCAATTTTAAATAGTTCGACGGTATCTGCGACAGCTGTGAGCGAGGTCGCTGACCCGCCCGCGCCCGTTGAATCTTTGCGCACACATGAGCATTCACCGGAGCGGAGCCGAGTTCACATGTACCGAACAGCGCGCCGTTCTGTGCGCAGCAAGAGCGAACTATGATATCGGAACCGGTTATCGATGCCGGCGGACTGGCTAATAACAGAACTATGAAGTCGGATGAGTCAACTTTAGATAAAAATAACTTGCGATGTAGGCCTATTGTGGTCAATGAAGTGAACCTTAAACAGTCTTATGCCGAATGTATACCGGGAAAAGGTGAATGGAAGGACAAGGAGTTGGATAAGGATTGGAAACTCGTTCAGCATAGACGATTTCGAAACAAGTTTATAGGTAAAACTGGTTGTGCTGAAACATTGTCTAATATAAAGTTTAAAGCGGCAGATGTTAAGGTACCGATGTTTATATCCAATCAAACAAATCGGTAACGGAAAAAGATATATCTGAGTATATATTTCAAAAAACTCAGGATCGAGTAACGTTATCAAGGATTGCCATGAAGCGTGATAAGGGGTATTACTCCTATAAAATTTACGTTAGTAAATCAAAACTGAGAGATTACCTAAATGACACACTGTGGCCCAGTGTTATAACTTTAAGACGTTTTGTAATGTTTAGAGGGAAAAATAACGAAAATAAATCGAGTGAAACCTATAACATTGAAAAATGACAGAAAAATGCAAAATGATAACTTTTAATTGTAGATCTGCAAAAAGGTCTATAGATGGTATAAGAGCGTTGTGTAAAATGGCGGATATCATAGCGTTGCAAGAAACGTGGCTTCTTCCCTTTGATTTGCCCTTCCTTAGTACGATTGACAGGGACTTCGGCTGGACGGGAAAATCGGCGGTGGACGTGTCTGCTGGGATGTTGAGGGGGCGCCCCCATGGGGGAATCGGCATTTTGTTTCGTAAAAGCGCGTTTAAGACGGTAACCATAGTTGAGTGTGACAGTGACAGAATAACATTCGTGAAACTATCTACTAGTAACGTATCTGTTTTGGTGGGCTGTGTTTAAATGCCTACGGACTCAAGCGAGAACATGCCGATGTTTACAGAGTGTTTGGGTGTGCTTTCCTCGACTATTGCAGATAACTGTGATGTGCAAGCGGTATTTATACTCGGGGACTTTAACGCTCACGTTAATGAGCCGTTCTATAGTGAAATGATGGAGTTTTCCACTGAGCAAAAATGGATCTGTGCAGACATTGATAAATTGGGTCCGAATTCTGATACGTACACATATATCAGTGATATACATGGGTGTAGGAGATGGTTGGACCATTGCATTGTAACGGAATGTGCGTGGAAAACTATAAGCAACGTTATGGTTATGAATGATGTATTTTGGTCCGACCATTTCCCTATGCTCATTGAATGTAATATAAATGTATTGGAGCCTGTGATTAATACGTGTGATAATTATATATATAATGGTGTGATGTGGGGTGAAACGCAGAAGGATCAAGTTGATGAATATAACCGGATCTGTAATAGTGAATTGAAGGATACTGACTTTCCTGTCTCGCTTGGGGACTGCTGTGACGGGTTGTGTGATGACTGTAATCATTAATAATAATAATAATTAATAATAATAATGTAGGTCATTAATATCTTATCTAATGCTGCGAAGATGACAGCTAAGTCCGGTAGGCGAGTCAGGGGTCGCTGTTTAGCGGGCTGGAACAAATACGCTGCGGAAGCTCACAGAGAGGCCCGGCTTCAATTCCAGTTGTGGGAGTTAGCTGGCAAGCCATGTCAGGGTAGGATTTTTGAGCTCATGCAGTATACCAAAAAAGTTTTTAAATCTAGACTTAGGTGGTGTCAGAACAGGCAGGAACACATCTTAATGGACAAGCTGGCTACCTCTCATGGGAATAAAAAGTTCAGAGATTTTTGGAATGGGACTAAGAAAATGAATGTGAGGCCGGGCCTACCAGTGAGTGTTGAGGGTAAGTCGGACAGCAGGGAGATTGCTAACATATTAAGAGAGCACTTTAGTGTCAAATCCTTGATACATGTCAATTCTGCCTCCCAGCCAAACATGAATGTAGGGGCCATTGGGGGCGGGCGTACTACCATGTTTACCTCTAAACAAATTAAAAATGTCATTCATAATATGCAGAGAGGCAAGTCGCCCGGCCACGATGGTCTCAGTATAGAGCACTTTAAATATGCAGGATTGCACCTGCCCCGAGTGCTGTCTTTGTTTTTGAATCTGTGTATTGGTCACTCATACCTGCCTGAGGCGCTCATGAGGACGATTGTTGTGCCAGTGGTCAAGAATAAAACGGGTGACCTATCTGATAAGGCGAACTATCGGCCTATCTCACTCGCCACCACTGCAGCTAAAATACTTGACCGTGTGCTTGACAATGTGTTAGACAACTACCTAAATATACACGACGGTCAATTTGGTTTCAGACCGGGGCTGTCTACGGATAGTGCAATTCTATGCCTTAAGCACACGGTCAGGTATTACACAGGTAGAAAGACCCCCGTGTATGCCTGTTTCCTCGATTTGTCCTAGGCATTTGATCGAGTCAATTATGATCTGCTTTGGCAAAAATTAAGAGAAGCGGGTATGCCGACGGAGTGTGTGGGCTTGTTTAGACACTGGTACAGCAATCAGTTAAACCAGGTTAGGTGGGCGGGCAGCTTATCCAGTGAGTATAGGCTTGAATGTGGGGTAAGACAGGGTGGTATCACTTCTCTGGAGCTTTTCAACCTATACATCAACCAGCTGATAGAGGGGCTCAGTGGCATGCATGCGGGATGCTATGTGGGTAGCACCTGTGTCAATAGCCTAAGCTATGCCGATGACATGGTGCTGCTGAGCCCGTCTGTCAGTGCGTTGGAGCAGCTGCTTGCCCATTGCGAGTCCTACGCGTTGACCCATGGACTAGAGTACAACACTAAAAAGAGTGAGGTGTTGGTGTTCAGAGCAGGTAAAATTAAGCCATATTACGTACCACCTATTCTGTTGAACTCTAGCCCATTAAAGGTTGTGGATAGGGTCAAATACCTGGGACACGTCCTCAAAAGTGACCTAAAAGATGATCTGGATGTAGAAAGGGAGCGCAGGGCGTTGGCGGTTCGGAGTAACATGATTGCCCGCAGGTTTGCTCGTTGCTCGCGTGATGTAAAAATCACATTATTTAAATCGTACTGCCAATCATTGTACACGAGCTGCCTGTGGGTCTGGTACACGAAACGAGCCTTCAACGCCTTGCGCGTACAATACAACAATGCTTTTAGAATGCTGATGGGACTGCCTAGCAGGTGCTCTGCATCGGGCATGTTTGCGGAAGCTCGCACGGATGGTTTTCAGGCTATAATACGCAAAAATATAGTCTCTTTACTAAGTCGTGTGAGACGTAGTCCCAACAGCATTCTAAAGGAAATTGCTGTCAGATTTGATTGTCCGATCCTTAAACATTGGACCGAGCAAATTAAAAGTTTAGCACAATTTGTAATATAGATGCCAAGCTGCACTGGTGTTTGTGTATATATTGCAAGTTGTGCACAAAAAACATACTTACTAAATTGTTAATACTAACACTAGATTAAGATTTTGCTTGTTACTAATACTCTATGGATACTTTGTTTGTCCGAAATAAATACATTTGAATTTGAATTAGAAATAACAATATAATATATTTTCGATACGTCTATAAAAATGTTGTACTTAGTTTTTTTTGCCTTGTTTCAACTTAAATGCATTTTAAACAACCTGGCCTCTTACATCATCTTCCTATAGTGACCAAATCACAGAGCGTATTTTCCAGCTATTTGGATCTCTGATTACACAATCCATTAAAGTAAATTGATTGATTTGATTGTTTTTTCCTTAAAATGAAAACAAAATGAACAAGTTGGCACTTATACATAAAATCGGACCTCTAGACAATGTGTTTTTTGTCAATTTTATAAACAGGCATCATTACCAGTTTACAGGGAACTCAAGGAGTTTTTACGCCTTTGTAGTTGCATAACTGATTATATTTATACCTCTGAGGAACTCTCAATGTTTTCACATTTTCGTCCTTGCACCATATACCCACGTTGTGCAACCAACATTAATAGGGTTTCGGTTATGCAGCCGGGAACTCGTTTTATATTATGGTTTCCGCACTACAGGGAGCATTTTTAGCAAATAGATATTCTTACGGGGCCTACTTTGTATGCCCTTATTTTACTTACAGAAATTCTTCAAAATATCTTTAAATAGAAAACGAGTGTGGAGCGGGAGCTTAGTTTGCTCACACGTACCTACTAAAATTGTCGAATATAATTTGTGCCCAAAACTGAGGGTAGCGGATCAATGCGCCCGAAATCAGACCATTAATTAAAATATAATTTACTCTTTTAACCATCATTACAACCCAAACAAAATTGAATATAATATTATAATCAAACCGCTTTTTGCGGAGGTGCTTTTATGCACCGATGATGACGTTTTTAAAGTTGATACGTAAGGCTTTATTAAATTGACATATAGCTTACATTGTAGTTATGAATAGTCATAGCTCAATATCACTGTGATTTACATTGTGTATGTACTTGTATTCTTTGACATTGACATCTAACCACTATCTTGTACTGTTCATGAATAAATATCAATCACTCTATCTATCTATTTGTCAGTATACAGCTGACCGTGGGCATTCATAATTTTACAGTTATAAAGAACTCAAGGAGTTTTCACTCCTTCATGGTTGCGTAACTAAACATATTTGTAATTCCCAGTTATGAAGAACTTAAGGAGTTTTTACTCCTTGGTTACATAAATGATCATATTTATGATTTTCAGTTATGAGGGACTCAAGAAGATTTCTCTTCTTCGTTGTTGTTGCTTCATTTGGTTGACTAACACTTACAAGCAATATTCTCTTTGTTTGTAGTCGGTTATTTACATATTTTAAGCTTCCTTTTACTTTACTTTATTATTTACATCATTATTATGTGTGCACACATTCAAATCTTATACCATCTTGCTATTGTAATGTTTCAATTGTGTTTATTAAACATTACTGTGGTGTATAGACAATAAAGGTGCCCTTCGGCCCGCCCGCTCCCCGCACTATGACGACTGACTTCAGGGTGAACGGACGTACCGCGAGAGTACAATACCAAATTGTGTTGTTTCATTGTGCTTCCCTGGTTGCCCCGATAGCGTAAACATCACATTGGCGACGAGGATGAAGAACGTGAGTCAAATAAACAATTTTTACGACTGTAAATGACTAACGGTACAAATTTCTTCAAATATATTCATTATGAAAAAAAAGGGAATGGAGGTATGCCAATAAAATCAAATAAGTAGGTAGTGTTGTTTTCCCGAAGCATGGTACACGAGCCATAAATCAATAATAAGTGGACCACTATTTGCCAGCAACGGGCATGCAAGTAGAAATCTAACTAAATGTCCATGTCACAACATAATAAATGTCCAACAACAATAAATAAATAAAAGTACTAGCAGGGGGTCGCTGAAGCTTTTTCCGTTAACGCAGTTGTTAAATCAGTTGACGTTTTTAACTGGGTTTAATAAATGTACTCATGCTGATTGATTCGTTCGGCGAGACGAATGGAAACAGTTCCTTCTACTGCTTTAAAAACGCTAACTATAGTTGACGTTTAACTAGTTTATCGCAAAACGATTGACGTGTTGACGATAACAAAACGGTTGAATTAACAAGTGCGTTGATTCAACGCTCACTCCAAAAAAATACAAAAAAATCTTAATTTCCTATAACTATCATGATGATAATAGTTATGTTTATAATTTCATAATTGTAATAATTTTAATTCATAACAATAATAAAATTAATAGTATTTTAACAGTAACGTACGTACGTTATGTTATAAGAATGTCAACTTGAAAAGCATCGGTGTTTAAAGCATTTTAAGTTTATCACATTTTATATTCACAATTCAAAACATTCTTGTATTTACCCACTTCTTATTATTTATCACCTTTGCATATTTGCAAGGTGGTAAACTATTTGGGTCGATTTAATTAATTTATAATATGAACTTTGTTCCTGCATACCCTCCTGAACCATTTTATAAGATCGTGCTTTGATCTGGAAGAATATTGAATGTAAATAGTCAAACAATACCTTCGGTCACGTCAGTCAAAAGATGGGCATCTAACACTTACCAGAACAAATACTCTAGTGTTGTGTAGTGATATCGACTGTATTTACATTGTTAACCAAGTTTTGGCATAGTAGTGTAAACTACGTTTCACTCTCAGGAAACCTGAGTTACAAGATTTATTTAACTTGTTTTCTTTTGTAATGTTTAATAAACACAATTGAAACATTACAATAGCAAGATGGTATAAAATTTGAATGTGTGCACACATAATCATGATGTCAATAATAAAGTAAAGTAAAAGGAAGCTTAAAATATAAAAATAACCGACTACAAACAAAGAGAATATTGCTGGTAAGTGTTAGTCAACCAAATGAAGCAACAACAATGAAGAAGAGGAATCTTCTTGAGTCCCTCATAACTGGAAGTCATAAATATGATCAGTTATGTAACCACCAAAGAGTGGAAACTCCTTAAGTTCTTCATAACTGGGAATTACAAATATGTTTGGGCACGCAACCATAAAGGCGTAAAAACTCCTTGAGTTCCCTATAAATTGGTAATGATGCCTGTTTATACAATTGACAATAGACACATTGTCTAGAGGTCCGATTTTATGTATAAGTGCCAACTTATTCATTTTGTTTTCATTTTAAGGAAGAAACAATCAAATCAATCAATTTATTTTAATAGATTGTGTAATCAGATATCCAATAGTTGGAAAATACGCTCTGTGATTTTGTCACTATAGAAAGGTGACCAGGCTAGGTTGTTTAAAATGCATTTAAGTTGAAACAAGGAAAAAAAAACTAAGTATAACATTTTTATGGGCGTATCGAAAATATATTATATTGTTATTTCTAATGCAAGGTAATGTCAATTAAAATTAAAAACGACAAAAAGAATACAACAGTAATAAAATAAAATGAACAAGTGAACAAAATGGAAACAAGATCCAACAAAACCATGATAAACAAATGTGAAAATAAATTTCACAACAAAAGCGTTCTATTAGAGACAAAGTTTCTGACAATTATGATACAAAGGTAACTTCTAAACGAAATAGTGCGAAAGGAAGTAAATTCCATAGCAATTACCTTGTACGCTGTCTCGCCAGAGACAAAGTATCAGTACCCTTACCATGAGCTTACAGTAACTACACTCGCTAGCGACGGCGTAAATAGTTTGTATGAAGAATTGTACAGCGCTTCTAGCGGTCACTTTTAGAACTAAAGATCGTTAGTATGAATCCAATGATAAATTACTCATCGAAAGCTAAGCGCTAGCAACGTAGCGATTATTGTTTTGTAACTGTTAGCGTCAAATATCTGTACCTACCATGAGGCATAAGGTTGACAGAAGATGTCAGCGAAAATGCCTTATCGACTATAGCTAACCCCATTATTCATAAAAAGCTAACAATATTTTTAAGGTAATAAATGTTTTGTCCCTTTCATTTGAGGGCAAACGTCACAATGACAGATAAAGACATAAAATATGTTGACTAACAAACGCTTACGAAGCGTTAATGAATAAGGGGGTTATTCTTTAACTTGCAAATTAGAGCGTGTTTAATCACAGTCAACGGTTGCAACGTGATAGGAGGTTTAAGTCAGTCAGTAACTACTTTATTGTACTTACATCGAACACGCTACACAACATTATAAGTAAAATAATTGAGTACAAAAGCTAAGTTACTTATCCCTGTAAGGGGATAACCCAGCATCTTCCAGCTAACCCAGAAAACTTTACGCATAATTAACAATGAGAGACCAACATTAAGCGTCGACCTACAATTGGTACGAATATACCTCACCTAATAGAAATATACTTATACATCACTATAAAGAGGTTTTTATATTTACATTCTCAACTAAAAACAACAAAATAAAATATAAAAGTTTTCGATGGCAACTCATGGTAGTAGTACTGACAAATGTGATCAAGTTCATGTCAAAACGTAATGGCGTACAAAGGAAATATAAAATTAAATAATCAGAAAATCAATGAAAAAAAGTATTTGGCTTATTTGAAGGCAATTATAGTCTAACTACAAGCAAAACCGGCAACTAGCCTAAAAAAAAAGGATACTGCTAGGTATCTGAATGTAAACAGATTGACGGCTCAAGCATAAGCTCAATGATAAACTCGATGAAAGAAGAGATAATCTTGCCTGTGGATCAAGCTATGCCTCGGATTTCACCAATAGTCCCCATCTTAAAAGAGATAATCTTGCCTGTGGATCCAGCTACGCCTTGGGTTTCACCAATAGTCCCCATTTTAAGAAATGTCAGCAATATAAAACTACAGCCGCAGATTATTGTAAACGGTCATAGAAGTCCAACTAATAATATGGAAAAACGATAATGCCAGACTAAAAAAGAGGCACTCGTTTGGTCTGGACGGTTGAACATATTATAATGTATATTTATATGGACTAAAATAAATTGGACTGAGCACTGACCACAAACTACTAAGAATGGAGAAATCAAAACTCTGTACACGAATAGAATGTTGGGTATTACGATGGCAGGTGTGTAACTATAGAGTGGTGTACTACTCTGACAAACAATATAGCCGATTCATTGCCCGGGTATGGTAGAAAAGCTTACGTTAAAATCATGATTTTGGAAAATAAAGTGATACTTAATCTTATAAATTTGATTCTAACGCACAAACCGTCATGAATACAAAATCACGAGGTGTACACGTGGCAAATTGAACTTAATTAGGTGGTGTATTATTGAACAGAAAACATATGCAATTTTCCTACTAATGTGAATAAGCTAAAGGCTACCAGAAATACCGGAAAGCTTAAAGTTCCAGCTTACAAACTAACAATAACCAATAAATCATTCATGGGAAATTCTGATCTTTCAACAAAATTCTGACTTTCAACAGAAAAGAAGTCACAGACTGCTAAAAGATACTACGTATAATGAAGTCAATAAAGTATTAATTTCTCGAGCGTATTATATAATTAATGATAATCATCTTGGACACAGAGATATTTCGAATTGATTCCGGCTCGCATTGGTGATTTCTGGCTCCAAATGATGTATACCTGTATATAACTGTGTTCAATATGTAGGATGTAAGAAATAACATTGTAATTTTGTTTTATTTGAAAACAAAACCTCGATGAGTTTCTTGCCGGTTCTTTTCATCAGAGGTTTTTTCCGAACCGGTGGTAAATATTCTGACATCCAAAGTTAAGTGCTTCCTGTAGGCCTAATTTGAATAAAGTATTTTGATTTCAGACTTTTGAGTTTGGAAAAAATCTTAAAAAAAAAACAAAATAAAGTAGAGATTGGGAATAACTATTACTTTTGAGTAGTATCAAATTATTACATTATGTATTAAAATAATATTGGTATATTTTAACAGATTATATTTAATACTATGGTATATTGTTATATTATGTTTTAGTGAACAGATTAAATACCAAAGTAATTATTGACACAATATACGTTTAAGTTGTCATTACAGAACATAATATACTTAAATGCATAAACTAGCAAATGATAAGGATGTTCCAATGTACTTAGATTGTGAATTAACTGATATAGTTGTTGCAAGATGTGTTATCTTCTTTAAAGTTTATATTTCGATAATGTATTACATATATAGGTACAGTTTGATAAGATGTCAATGGATAAAAATAATTTAAACTTATAAGTTATTAATAATTTATTGAAAGGAAGAGATGTGGTGTATAGACAATAAAGGTGCCCTCCGGCCCACCCGCTCCCCGCACTATGACGACTGACGTCAGGGTGAACGGACGTACCGCGAGAGTACAATACCAAATTGTGTTGTTTCATTGTACTTCCCTGGTTGCCCCGATAGCGTAAACATCACAATTACAAAGGAAAACAAGTTAAATAAATCTTGTAACTCAGGTTTCCTGAGAGTGAAACGTAGTTTACACTACTATGCCAAAGCTTGGTTAACAATTTAAATACAGCCTATATCACTACAACAGAGTATTTGTTTTGGTAAGTGTTAGATGCCCATCTTTTGACTGACTTGTATTGTTTGAATATTCTTCCAGATAATAGAACGATCTTATAAAATGGTTCAGGAGGGTATGCAGGAACAAATTTCATATTATAAGTTAATTAAATCGACCCAAATAGTTTACCACCTTGCAAACTTGCAAAATAATAAGAAGTGGGTAAATACAAGAATGTTTTGAATTTTGAATTAAAAATGTTATAAACTTAAAATGCTTTAAACACAAATGCTTTTTAAGTTGACATTCTTATAACATAACGTACGTACGTTACTGTTAAAATACTATTAATTTCATTATTGTTATGAATTAAAATTATTTCAGTAATTAAATTATAAACATAACTATTATCATCATAATAGTTATAGGAAATTAAGATTTATTTGTATTTTTTTAGGAGTGAGCGTTGAATCAACGCACTAGTAATTCAACCGTTTTTTATCGTCAACGCGTCAATCGTTTTTCGATAACTAGTTAAACTTGAACTACAGTTAGCGTTTTTAAAGCAGTAGAAGGAACTGTTTCCATTCGTCTCGCCGAACGAATCAATCAACACGAGTACATTTTATTAAACCCAGTTAAAAACGTCAACTGATTTAACAACTGCGTTAACGGAAAAAGCTTCAACGACCCCCCGCAAGTACCTTTATTTATTTATTGTTGTTGGATATTTAGTGAGATTTCTACTTGCATGCCCGTTGCTGGCAAATAGTGGTCCACTTACTATTGATTTATGGCTCGTGTACCACGCTTCGGGAAAACAACACTACTTATTTGATTTTATTTGCATACCTCCATTCCCTTTTTTTTATAAAGAAAAGTGTACTGTTAGTCATTTACAGTCGTAAAAATTGTTTATTTGACTTACGTTCTTCATCCTCGTCGCCAATGTGATGTTTACGCTTTCGGGGCAACCAGGGAAGCACAATGAAACAACACAATTTGGTATTGTACTCTTGCGGTACGTCCGTTCACCCTGACGTCAGTCGTCATAGTGCGGGGAGCGGGCGGGCCGGAGGGCACCTTTATTGTCTATACACTACAGGGAGGGCCGCCTTCCTTACGCGAAATAGAATCGACCTGGACGCGCAAAACAATTGCGCACACATTTGATTCTATTTCTGACAATTTATCTGACATAAAAATACACACAATTAATATGTCATGTCAAGTTGGTACTGACGCGTTTCCCTACAACATATTTTCGTCTTTTAATCGCTTAAGGGGCGCGGGACCTTACCTTTTAAGACTTATAAACAACGCACGCAATAAAAATAAGTTGAATCGTAGCATCGGGCCGCTTACGCTAGACGAGTTGAATGCGTCCGTATTAAACTTGGCACGATTATCACAAATAACATCGTTACCTAACGAATACTATAAATTAAAAAATAAAAATAAATAAAAGAAAATTAATTTATTTCAGACATCAAAAAAGGTCCATAGACTGGTTAGTAACAATGTGGTCCTTAAAAAAATAACTTACCTATTAGACACACACGAAACATAGCTAAATTAAATATTTTCTTTGACACAAAACATAAAGTAATACGAGTAGGAGGTCGAATAAGTAACTCACCTGACTTCTCTTACGACAAGAAACACCCCATACTGTTGTGCTCTAAACATCGTTTCACGTTGATTTAGTTTTAGAGTGAACACACACAGTTACTGCACGCTCCACCACAACTGCTTCTTTCTAATATTAAAGGAAGCTAGTGGCTACTGTAACGTTGTGTATTTTTGGTACGTTTTCTCCAGTGACTTGAACAGCTTAAGTTTCGATTATTGTAGTAACATCGTTAGGGTTTTTCAATACTGGCAACTTAATTAGCTGTGTTTACGTACTGTTATAAGCTGGACTTGTCTGTGATATGGCTGACGCAGCATCACCATCAGCAATACCCCCTTCCACCTCATCCTTCCAGTCTTGCCTTCAATGGCCGGACACTCAGTTGAGCTCCAACCTCCGACCACGCCGCACATTTCCAAATCCCACTAAGCCCAAGGTCTTAAGTAATACATGATTAAAGTTTAAGTGAATAAATTTATTTTTTAAAAAGGGCCTTGGTGTTTCCATTATAACATTGGTGGCAGCTAAAGGGATTTCTAAAATCCCAGGAAAACGTTTTCGAAGACGTGTGTGTTAAAAGTGCGATTAAAAGTTACAAATTCTGTGAAATCGCGGTCAATTTACAATATCCTGAACTCAACCTTCTCGCTCATCCAAAAACTATATTTGACGCTGTTTCCTGTCAAGTTATTATCGCTGATTCCTGCTGTACTGTTTTGCTGTATCTTGTATGCAGATTTGGTATGAAGGTCATATACCATACCAAAATGACCCTGAAGGTATTCGTCGTGGCGCTACTGTGAGTACTTTTATTTGTGTTATGTCGTGAAAGTGATCCCGGCTATTCTAGTTTAAATAGTTTTAACCTAGAAATCATACATAACTTAGTTCTAGTCCTATATAATACTTAATTAATCATCCTGGTGCATACATTGCAACTGCGACGCCTTATCGCTAAAGCAAACTCTGCAAATTCATTAGGAGGCCTGGCGTGCTACAGTGTACTATTCATTAATTAAATATACATATATCTTATCACAATGCCTAAAACGCCACAAGACGAGATCCCAAAACTTAAACTTCTAGCTTCCGCTGCTCAAGGCACGCAAGAACAGCCCACATTGCCCAGATTAGTTCTGTCAGAAATCCCATTGAATGTCATATTTAAATTCATAAACCCTATGATGGATCCAGGGAAAAATTAAATGCCTTTATCAATAATTGCACAAATGCAATTTCGCTTACCTCCGCTAGCCAGGAGACTTTAGTACTGAAACATATAATCAGCCAATTAGAAGGGAAAGCTGAAGTAGCTTGCTCCATTAAAGAGTTCGATAAATGGTCGACACTCCAGGAATTTTTAAAGTCTCAATTCGGCGAGCGGAAAAATTACGCTCACCTGCTCACTGATTTGCAAGAATGTAGGCAAGGTCCCACTGAATCCGTTAACCAATTTTCGCTCCGTATCGAATCTTGTCCGTCACAGCTATTGACTGAAGTCACAATGTCTTGTTCAAGGAAGATGGAACTCGCGGGTAGACTTGCATCCATGGAAGACCTAGCATTGAACTCATTCATTATGGGAATTAACTCTAAAATATCCACTGTCCTGCGATGCAAGTCACCCAAATCGCTTTACGAAGCGATAAACATCGCTATATCTGAAGACAAATTAATGCAATACGCAAACAAAAAGCCTGCGGAATTCTCAAAACCAAATAATAACAGGAAAGCCTTTTACACTAACACTAGACCACAATTCTCTAATTCCTTCCCGAAACCTAACACATATTTTAATCGAGATGTTCCCAATTCATTCAACAGGCCAAGGACTTTAACACAGGACCCGTAGTATGCCGCTATTGCAAGGCAACTGGCCATATCTTGAAACAATGTTTAAAACGCGAATATAATAACAAACGTTTTAACTTTAATAACAACCCGACAAGCCATCCTATTCATATCATCGACGAAGGACATGATGAGGTAGACAACACCCTTCCATCTTTACCTTTAAATGAAAATTAGGCTCGAATAGGTGTCGCTCGAGTCACATTCCGAAACCAGACACCGTAAATTCTAATCCCACAAAGACCATACAACAGGGTAACCAGCCCCAAACCGGAGGTCACGAGTCTAATTCTATATCCACAAGGACTATACAACAGGGTAACCAGCCCCAAACCGGAGGTTCCGAATCTAATTCTATATCCACAAGGACCATACAACAGGGTAACCAGGTCCAAACCGGAGGTTCCGAATCGAATACTACATCCACAAGGACCATACAACAGGGTAACCAGCCCCAAACCGGAGGTTCCGAATCTAAAACTATTTCCAATTCGACTTATGACAAACGAGAGCAAGTCAATAACGACATCCCCAAAGAATCCGACGTTTACGAAATACTTACTATGAGTGACAGGTCGCTACCTTTTATCCGCGTAGCTACATCTTTGAATTCCAAACCTCTAACATTTCTTATCGACACCGGTGCGTCCATTAGCTTGGTTAAGAGTTCTTCCACAGACAAAACCCTGACACTATCCAAAAGCCAAATCAGTATCAAGGGAATTGATTCCACTAACCAACCCATTAAAAGCCTTGGTCATATTAATACTCTGATCCAATTATCCAAAGGTCTTACCCTGTCCCACAAATTCCATGTACTTGAGAATATCAATTTGCCCTATGACGGAATTATTGGCAACGACATGTTTTCCAAATTTCGCTGTAATGTAAATTACGCAACCAATTGCCTTGAAGTCAACGACCAAAAAATTTAACTTTCCTTCACAGAGCCAAGTTAAGAAATTCCCCCAAGAACGGAGACTATAATCGAAAGTACCGTGATTAACCCGGAAATAAAAGAGGGAATAATCTTGGACCAGCATCTGTATGAGTCGTTACTCATAGCAAACTGCATTGTAAAAGTCAAAGACAACAATCGTGTAAACATATCTGTTATAAATACGTCAGAAAATACAATTACGGTAATGCCGGACTCAAAACTTCACCTCGAACCACTGAACATCAACATGACCTATTCCTCACCTACAAATATTACCGTGCGGACCGAAGAAGTCTTAAATTCGCTCCGCACGTTTCATTTAAATGAAGAAGAAGCAAATTCTTTAGCAGAAGTATGTTCCCAGTATTCCGATATTTTTTACCTTCCAGGAGACAAACTGTCTTCCACTTCCAAAATTCAACATAACATCCGAACTAACAGTGACGTTCCTATATATACTAAATCCTATAGATTTCCTGAACTACATAAAAGAGAAGTGGATAAACAGATAAATAAAATGCTAGAACAGGATATCATACAGCCGTCCATATCCCCATGGTCCTCCCCTATTTGGGTCGTTCCAAAAAATATCGATGCTTCAGGTGAACAAAAATGGCGTGTAGTCATTGATTATCGGAAACTCAACGATATTACTATCGGCGAAACTTACCCTATACCTCAAATCTCCGATATCCTCGACCAATTGGGCAATAGTAAATACTTTTCCACCCTTGACTTGGCTTCCGGTTTCCATCAAATAAACGTATCTTCTGAAGATGCAGAAAAAACTAGCTTTTCAGTACCTCAAGGTCAATTCCAATTCAACAGAATGCCGTTTAGGTTAAACAATGCCCCTTCTACATTCCAAAGGCTTATGAATAATTGCCTTACCGGACTCCAAGGTATCCGATGTTTCGTATACTTGGACGATATCGTTATTTACCCTTATGACTTAGCCTCTCACATAGAAAATCTTACAGCCGTCTTTGACAGACTCAGAACCTTTAATCTAAAACTTCAACCGGACAAGTGTGAGTTTTTAAGGAAGGAAGTTGCTTACCTGGGACACATAATTAGTGACAAAGGCGTAAAACCAAATCCTGAAAAAATTCAGGCAGTCACTCAATTCCCAACTCCCAAAATTCCAAAGGATATAAAGTCCTTCCTAGGCCTTGTATCTTATTACAGAAGATTTATTCCCGACTTCTCTAAAATTTCAAAACCCTTGACACTCCTTCTGAAAAAAGAGACCCCTTTCAATTGGGGCCACGAGTAACAATTAGCCTTCGAAACATTGAAATCCAAACTCACGACAGCTCCCATTCTCCTTTACCCAGACTTCACAAAACCATTCGTGCTTACCTGCGACGCTCCCAATTATGCAATTTCCGGTATTTTATCTCAAGGTCAAATAGGCAAAGACCAACCAATAGCCTTTGCCTCAAGAACATTAAACAAAAACGAATGTAACTACAGTACAACCGAGAAAGAGCTATTGGCTATAGTTCACTTCTGTAAACATTTCAGACCTTACCTTTTTGGTAGGAAATTCTATATTATAACCGATCACCGTCGCCTGAAATGGCTATTTAATCACACCGATCCTAGTAGCAAACTACAACGATGGCGTCTAAAGTTAGAGGAATACGAATATGAAATCATATATCGTAAAGGTAAACTAAATTGTGCTGCCGATGCACTGTCTCGATACCCAATTCTCGACCAAGAAGGGTTACCTGTACTTGCTGTAAATACGGACTCTGATGACTCACCTCAACCTCGTCCCTCAACAAATATATATGAAAATCCGCAACCCGGCACCTCTTCCTTTCCGCAACTTCAAAACGATGATACCTTCGACTTCCAAGATATTCCATCCTTATCACCAGTCCCACAGTTTTCCCCTATTAAGTTAAATTCCACAAATGACAATCTTAATATTCAAGATACTCCATCCTTAGCAGTGCAACCTACCGAAACAGATCTAAATCACGACTTGCCAGAAACTCTGCTATCACCAGACCCCAGAGTTTTCCCCTATCAATCTGGATTCCATAATTGGCGGTCTCAATGACCAAAATAAACCACCTCTAGGAGTACAACCTACTAACCAAGAGTCAAATCAAGGCCTATCAAAATCCATACCTATTACCAACGACTCTTATTCGAAATTCCTGAAATCCGCACCGAGCACTAATTATGACACCGTCATAATCGAACACAACGATAACCTCCTAAAAAGCTCAAATAAAACTATCGTTATTCCGACTTCACTAGACCTTGACGAAAGTGTACCCTACATACAAGACCTTATTGACAATCTGCCGCAGCCCGACGAACTACTTCAATCTGAAAAGACCCTACACTCTTTTCAAGAAATTCATCACAATGGAAAAACCTTTATAATGCTGTTTATCAAAGTTCATCACTTTGATGTTTGTCCCTACATTGATATTTTTGAATCATTAAAAGAACTTCGAAACCACTTGATCACCACAAACCTTACTCAAGGAAACAAAGAATTTAGTATGTCTGACTTAAAAAACCCATTTGACAAACATGCCTTTAGTAAAATATATAATATGATTACATATCTTTTCAACGGAACAGGCATACGAATAAATATTTATCACGACAACATAATCTACCCATCTTTAAGTGAAATTCCCAAAATACTGAAGGAAAATCATGATATTCCCATAGCCGGTCACCTTGGCACTTCCCGAATGATAAATAGAATTCATGACCAATACTTTTGGAAAAACATGCATACCGATATAGAAAACTATGTAAAGAATTGTAGTTCCTGTCAAAGTAATAAAGCGTTGAGGAAAATCAACCGTTCCCCTCTAGAAATAATATTATCTCTAGACATAGTAGGACCATTGCCAGAAGCAGGCCCTGCCAAGGTCAAATATATACTCACCATGCAAGATGACCTGACAAAATACTTCCTAGCTTACCCCATTCGAAGCACTACAGCAGAAGAAACGAGCGAGTGCTTAATACATTTTATTTCCCTATTCGGTGTACCCAAATTAATTTTAACAGACCAAGGAACCAATTTTACAGCAGACCTTTTTAAAAAGTTTGTTCATTTTTAAAGATCAAACAACTTTGGTCCAGCCCTTACCATCCACAAACGCAGGGTGTTCTTGAAAGGAGCCATTCGACATTAAAAGAATATTTAAAATCATACGTCAATGAAGAACAAACTGATTGGCCTCGTTATGTATACACTGCTATACTTACGTACAACACTACTGTACATACTACTACCAATTACACCCCTTATGAACTAATTTTCGGTCATAAACCATATCTGCCCAATTCCATTTACGAATCCGCACCCAGTGCTACCTATCCACCTATGCACCTACTGCGACTATCTAAAAATGCTTCAACACCGTCTCCAACATTCACGAAACAAAGCCCTTGAAAACATATCTAAGGCAAAAGAAACGTCGAAAACTTACTACGACTCAAACGCCAAACGCATCACTTATCACATAGGTGATTACGTTTATCTTAAAAATCATCTTCGCCTTCGCAAAGCACTATCACCCATCTGGAAAAGACCCTACAAAGTCGTCAAAATAAATGGTCGAAATACGCTGACGTTACTGATAAACCGCAGACACGCGGTGCATCATTACGATCAAATTAAATTAGCTCATAGAGCTAATTTATTAAACTACTTAAGATAAATCTAGTTTTAAGGTACTTGTTTTATTTTTAAATTTATTTACGCTATTTTCTTCTCTTTCTTTCAGTGTTCCCTTCTTAGTACAAGGTAACTTCATCGAACCAGTTAAAAATAGTCCCGGCATTTATTTTGATCCAGTTGGAGAGCTAAAAGTGATTAACGGATACATAGACATAGTTATACCAGTTGATATCTCATTCATTAGACCACACATAGATAATTTAAACAATGTAATCGGCACTTCGAAATTCTTATGCAGACAAAGCGATAGCTTCGCAGACACAGAATGCAATAACATGTTCCACCCACTCACTACTAGGTATCACGATATTATTCGAGACTATGATTCGCTTTCTCATTTAATTACATATAAAACTAAAAGATCTGCTTGGTTTGGTGCTGTAGACACTGTATTTAAACACCTATTCGGAACTATGGACCAGGATGATGCTAACATGTACAATAGCGCCATTCAAACCCTAGAAAGCGACCAAAAAGAAATCGCAACTTTGATGAAAAGCAACATTTTAGTAACATCTACTACACTAACATCCCATAAACAATTCTTAAATAAAATCAGCATTAATGAACACACTGACTGTGTCAATTAAAAATTTTACTATTATTGGTAATAAGTTAGATATAAGGTTAAGATTTTTTGAATTATTAAGTGTTATTGAAAATAACCTTCTAACGTTGTCTTTTAAACTGGAGGACATTGTGAACGCCGTAATGTTTTGTAAATCAAATGTATTGTATCCAGCCATAATTACCCCGAAACAGTTATTTACCGAATTAGTAAATCAGTACCGATTTTTACCGAAATCACAAGAATTGTCATTAACTTTAGAACAAATCAACATTTTGATTAATACCTCCACGATTTCATGTTTTTATATTGATAACAAAATTATTTTTGTAATGAAGATGCCCTTAGTCTATTCTAAAGAATACACTGTTTATCATAATGTTCCCTTGCCGGTGGCACACAGTAATGAAACACCGGCCTCCTACGCAATGATCATTCCAGCAACTAAATATGTAGCCATAAGTAGAGATAAGGCATATCATTGTAAGTTAGACGACCTCGATAGCTGTAGAGAGCTAAGTAATAGGTTTTATATTTGTAACATAGAAAACATTTATTCCACTACGTCATCACCCATTTGCGAAACTGAAATAGCAACTAAGTTATTGGCCACAAAACCCAATGATTGTGAAAGTAAATTGTTAATGGGAAACATGGAAATATGGTCTAAGCTTAGCAATAACAAATGGATTTACGTAATTTTTAAAAAGTCTAAATTTTCTGTAGAATGTCAAAATGGTTCAACCATTTTTGATAGTGATATCATAGGAACTGGATTGTTAACTTTACCCAATAAATGTACAGGATACTTCAAGGTAGGGTTCATTCCCTGGAATTCTCGAGCCGAGAATTCCCGGGAAATCGTTGGGCTTTGTTCCCGGGAAATCAAGCTCGAGAAAAGTGGAGAACTCGAGAAATCATGTACCTATATAGAAATTAAATCGCCGTTTGTTGTGTTGCGTAGCGGCTCGGGCCAAAGCATAGCGGGACCCTTTGATTTCGCTGCAAGCGCTCTGCGGCGTCGTTTTTACACTTTCATTCGTGTTTCGACTCTAGCCAAGTATAGTTTACGTAGTGAGTGTTTCACAGATTACGTGATAAATTGAAATCAAACAGGTGTCTTTTCACTTTTATTAACACATCATGGCTTTTTTATTCATATTATTTTTATCAATAACTAGCTTTTGCCCGCGGCTTCGCACGCGTTAAATTCGTAGTATACAATTCCCTTTTCCCTATACGATGAAGATTCAACTTCACATTAGAAATCTTGAAATTATCAGTGGTTCTCTAATATATTAAGCATGTTATTATACATATAAACCTTCCTCTTAAATCACTCTATCTATTAAAAAAACCGCATGAAAATCCGTTGTGTAGTAAAGTAAGCATACATACATACAGACAGACGCGGGAAGCGACTTTGCTTTATACTATGTAGTGATAATAATTTTTTGTTTAGTTTAATACAAGCTACTTTTGTTTATAAGTTCTAAATAACCAGCCAAATATGGTGCTGTCATTATAATTATGAGTCTGAATAATATTATTACTGTATTTTTTTTTAAAGTTGAGTAAGTAGCTTATTCATAAAATTAATGTTTTTGGATATAATCAATAAAAGTTTTATAATTAGTTTGATACTTTTTTTTGAGAAGAAAACTACTGAATTTGTTGACGTTATTGGAACCAAATAATATGAGAAAACGTACGTAAATGTAAATTTCTCGGCAACCCGAGAAGCCCCGAGAAATTAGCCTCGAGAATTCTCGAGACCCGAGAAATTGAAAAGCTCGAGAAATAATGAACCCTACTTCAAGGACATACAATTTATTGCAAGAAATAATGTAAAGATTAATCTAAAAACTATTCAGTCCGATTTTAACTTAATAAACGACACGTGCTGTGACTATGCCAAGTTTGACCAATTAAAGACAGATTTCCCATGCTTTACATTTGGAAGCATTAAATAAAGAACTACTTAGAGATTATGATGTAATGTCTAAGGACCAATTATCTAAGAGTTTAGACAAGCTAATTAAGAAGCCTCATATTGTGTTATACGGCAGTTACTATTCTTACAGTACGGTATTCATTATAATTGTTTTACTTACTTATTTTACTTATAAGATTTGGAAATTCATTAAATGTCAAGGGCATATTCGAATCCTTTCCCCATCCAGACCATCAATACCTCCCGGTCATTCCAACACCGAATTAAATAACCTTCCAGAATCTGGACTAACTCCCTTACCTAGGCTCCGAGCCACATAAAATAAACTACACTCCTTAAGAGTGTAAGTTTAGTCTTACCCCGGGAAGATGTTATAAGCTGGACTTGTCTGTGATATGGCTGACGCAGCATCACCATCAGCAATACCCCCTTCCACCTCATCCTTCCAGTTTTGCCTTCAATGGCCGGACACTCAGTTGAGCTCCAACCTCCGACCACGCCGCACATTTGCAAATCCCACTAAGCCCAAGGTCTTAAGTAATACATGATTAAAGTTTAAGTGATTAAATTTATTTTTTTAAAAGGGCCTTGGTGTTTCCATTATAACAGTACGCAGCCACATATGATTGGTAGATCATGTGATAATAAAAATTAGGACTGTCAGCCGCAAATTTTCCCCCTTATTAAGGGGATACGAAATGAACATTGCGTTTTCATACATACCATTTATTTCAGTTATTTCAGGAAGACCTTATTGTAACAAGGTTTTGCATACATTCAGGTACAGGAAAGCAGAGCAGAAATCTTCTTTGATAGTTGTCTTCGGTCATGGTTATAGTTTGAACCCAAGTTTAGAGTATCGGGAGTCAACTTTCGGAGTACATTTTGGGGGTTAAATTTGGGGGAAATTTCTTCATTTGAGGGTGCTCCAGGGTGCTTCTGTCGCAACTTCCTCCAGCCATTTTGGAATCATTCCGATATAACCAGGGCTCCATGATGCTGTGCCAGAGAAGCTTTAATAATCGGGTGCAAGAAGGAGGTCCGCGCCTGGATGCACAGCTTAGGTGGCTCATGTGGCGTCGGAGCAGCCTACTTAAAATATTTCGCAGAAGGGGCACCAGGGATGGCTTGCTTATTTAACATCATGATGGGCGAGCTCAGGAGATCGAGTAATGAGACAACTGAGAAAAAAAAAATTAAACTGCTGAGTTTCTTGCGGCGTTTCTTCTCAGTAGTATCTTCTATTTTCCGAAGACCATGTACCATGTAATTATCATTCATTATTATTATTATTATTTATTTATGTTTAGTTTAATAAAATATTTCTAACAATTAAGTTAAGTTAGTACATATACTTAATTAATGTTTTGTCATCATCATCATCATCATCATCTCAGCCACAAGAAGTCCACTGTTGGACATAGGCCTCCTCCATGGATTTCCAAAGTGGCCGGTTGGAAGCAGCATGCAACCAGCGCCTTCCTGCCACCTGTAATGTTATGTGATAACAATAAATATAAGCTAGCTTTAAGAATACATTATCATCTATCAGTAAATGTTGCTGTGCCCTTACAGGGTTTATAATTTGAAGCGCTAGTAGATTCAGACATGTAAAAGAGCCTAAATGGCCTACTTTCAAAATAAATTTTTCATTTTCATTTTCATTCATTTTCATTCATTTTCATTTTAATTTTCATTTTCAACGAAGTTAATTAAGTCAACCTTATAATAAGCAACAGTTTCAATCAGTAGTGTAACGGTGTGCTTATTACGCTTTAACGTTCAATAGTTTAATCAGTAGTTTGCGAGTGATCCGCTAGATGGCACTACTCGCCGTTGTCTATGTTTTACGAAAAATTATAAATAATTGTTCTAAAATTAATATATACATATATATTAAATGAGAACAACGTAATGCTTGTATCCCTTTTTATAAAATAACTTCTATTTATTAATTATTTCAGCCGTCTATGGTTGACTTGAGGTGCCATAGATTAATTCATCTACAGCTCCTGTCATTGTCTATGGAAGAACCGTAAGATGATGGTTCCTCGAGCTTAAAAAATTTGGTTGCAAAGGCATTTCGGCCTTTACCACACCACGAATTCACCAAGGACTAGATCTCAAATTAGTTACGTGTGATTCTCCTATTTCTTTAATAATTGTGTTAATTTATCGTCGCCCGAGACTTGAGTAAGTCAGTGCCAGCAAATAACCTAAAAACCTCTTTCTTAGCTTATGTTTCCTTTTCCAAATTGTGTTTTACTGTATTATTTCTTTGTTAACGTATCTTTATTTAAAATTGCACCTACGTAACTCTGTAGTTACGTGGTAAACTACATCATTATCCTAAAATCAAGGCTTGCGCCCACGGGCAAACGCAATTTCACGGTCAATTTCTTTTAATTTACTTTCATAATAATTCTGTCGTTATTATCAGCTTACGTTGTTCCAAATTCAAACCTGCGACCGTTACAACGGTCGATTTAAATTTAAATTCAAATAAGGTAACGGTCTTCAACCGTTACCCCTTTACACCCTTTTTGTTACTCTTTTACTTTACTATTAAATTTTTGCAACCGAAATTTCTTTCGATTTTTATTTTAAATATATTTTAACAAACGGCGCCATCTAATATGATAACTTGTTAAAAAGTTTAATATAGATGACACCGAGGGTGGTTGTACCCTTAAAATCAATAATGTTATGACCGTAAGACGAAGCACATTGAAAAATTCGCAGGGTAGGGCAGCGGCAGTGTGGCGAAACTGGAAAAACGCAAGGCACGGAATGCTGATGTCGCAGGTTCAAGTCCTGCCATTGCCCTAATTTTTCTTTGTGTTGTCGTTACAATTTTAATTTACTTTACTATTTCTTTTTCTTTTTGCTTGCGCTTTGTGACTCCGTGTCGATAGTTCTTGCCACCGCAACATCTAAGTCGGTTCGTCCCTGGGCCCGCGTCGCCCTTCGGTCAACGGTGGCAAGGATTATCGCAGCGGGGCTGTGTACTGACACAGCCAAAGCTGGGTTTTTCAGGCGGCTACCTACAGGTTGAAACCGTTCCTGCTCGGCCCTGCACGCACGCTTCAACCAGCACCCTTCTGCCTGTCTTCCCCTACTTGGCAACTCCTAGTGGTGTAGAGAGCGGCTCCTTTTCAATCGCTCCAGTGCACACCACCTGCAGTCCCCTGCGAGTCCTTCGCCATACTGCGAGACCTTCTGCCCGAGGGAAGTTCCGGCCTACATACCAGAACCAACTGCAATCACTATATCCACGACCCTACAAATCTCGTGCTCGTCGGTTGGGTGCAATAAACACTTGTCGTGACAACTTTTGTTTCTTTTCCGCTCCACAAGGCACCCAAACGCGACAGTAGGTACAGGGTAGCGTGGACAGTTCCGTAGTCGTACCAATACGTCGAGCCTCAAGCGCAGCCAGCAAGAGAGTGCCCGAGTCTTGGTCCACCCGGCTCCGTCCTAGCGCGCGATGCCAGAGCAATCGGTCCGGTGTGATGTCATCTGTGACATCTGTGGGATCGGCTAATAATAACCAACCGCGCGCTGCGCTACCGTTGAGTGTCCATACTCATGACCGTCCTGTCTCCGACACGGCCATCCTGCGCGGAGACACGTCCTCGTGTGTTTACTCTGTAACAATAGAACCATATCACAGTATACCGTTCGGTCATACCTGACACTATACCTAGTATTATCGCTTAAATAATAAAGACACGGGCGTCATGTACCATCACATCATCGTACTGTCATACACAGTCTTATTCACACTAGAAACACATTAAAATCAACAGAACAGGCGTCTAATTCGTGGTCTAGGACTATCTATAGCTTCCCACACTATGCGCATCCACCTGGATTGCCGAGTCAACCCTATGACTCTACGGTCTCCTCGAGACCCGACCTCTGCCAGATCTCCCCGCGCACCGCGTACCCACGGACTGCTTAGAGCAGATACCGACTTCTACCAGGCTATGGCTACGGAAAAGACTCTGGTACGGTCTGACCAGCTGAACCGAGACCCTAATTCTTAACATCACACTACTCCATCAACTTCGTATGGTACATGATTCTCGGACATACTTGTACGTTCTATTTCCAGTCAAATTTTTTTAGAACATAACGGCCACCAAGAAGAAACTCTACAATCGTGAATAGGCCTTTGCATTTTGTGTCTAATTTGAGCAGTTTTTTTTTTCATCGTAACAAGATTTTCTGCCGCGATCTGTCAAACGTCTTCACCGAGATCAAAATACACTTTGAGGCTTTTAGCTCTACATTTCGCTCTACATGTGACTCTTACGTGATACGGTCACGTGTCACGTTGTATTAAGCACTATTCGATGATAAGGTCCGTCTACCATTCCATCCTGCTGTAAATATTAGCCATAAAACAACAAGCGGAAATATTCTCTAAAGCATTGAACTATGGGTTACATTAGAATATCACATTAAAATAATCATAGCCGCGACCTACACGTGCAACGTGTCGCATGCCGTGTTATGGCGCGTCCCGCAAACAAAAGTGAGACAGCTAGCGTTTCATCGCACCGAATGTGAAAGTTCGATTAAATTTTCGACAATATGGCTCCATTGCCTTTGCCTGCGGCGTTTTAATTTTACGTAATTGTGCAATAAAATCTTTAAATTGAATATTACGAGTTTTTTTTTCTGTTACAATAAAACTGTTACACAATTGGTAAATCACGTACGGGTTGTAATATGTTTGTAACGCGCCGTAGTTAGTGCTTAAGTTAATACCATAACAATACGCTTCTTTACGAAGAACCTTATTGGCTAGAGGAGGCGTAAGGTCGAGGTCAGAGGGGTGGAAACTGGCGTGACCTCCTGGGGTCCACTTGGACCTGTTGGACCTGTGTACAACTCTGTAATTAACATATAGCTAAGGAGATTCCGTATAATTGCCTGATAACGTCAGTGTTCTATATTGTTTAGTTACTGATGCGAAGCAGATAGATTGACCCAGTTATAGTTAATGTGGTAACCATGAGCCGTTCCTATAGTAATTAAAATGAGTTACATCCTCTTATGAAAAAAAAACGGAACAAACTGTCACGTAAATGTATACATTTGAAATTTCATCAGCAAATAATATAGTAAATATAGTAGTGTAGGAAGACTACTCGCCTTCGTTTATTTCCGCGCGCGGGCTTCTCTCTCGCTCTCTCAGGCGTAAAGCCTAATCGGACGCTCTCGCTCGCGTTCGTGCGCCGGTGCGTCGCAACGGTCTTTTCACAGCGCACGCGCCACGCCAGCCAGTCTGCTTGCCGCCCGTCACCGCGCGAGTTCGTAATTTTAAGAGTTATAACTTCCATATAACTACACTGGCGCTCCAACTAGCGGCCCACTTCCATACTCTCGCGAAATAAGTATAGGTATAGTGCGCGAATTCCACGTTACTAAAATCATAGTCATTAACTAAAATCATAGTCGCGTCGTCGAAAAAGCACGCAATCTGTGAATAACGAGGACGACGCCCAAGGGAGTGACGTGATGACGGAAGAGTTGTCTTCGTTTCTGTCGGCGTTCGCCAGGGCTCAGGCGGAATCAAACCGCATTCTTGTCGAGAGCCTGCTGGCCGCGCCGGCCGCCAGCGCGAGCTCGGCCGCGTCTCCGACCCCTTTATGTGCGCCCTCAGGGAACTTTGCACGATGTACGGCTCGATTTGGTAACATCGATGACCCCGAGGCTTTGGAAGCTTTCATCGATAATATTAGCATTTACAAAGAATGCACGAATATAAGCGATGAACACGCCTTGAAGGGTTTGCCGATGCTATTAGAAGGCGAAGTTGCGGTATGGTTCCGAGGAGTTAAAAAGAACATTTTTACGTGGCAGGAGGCACTAAAACGTCTACGAGCCATGTACGGCGTGCCCCGCCCACCTCACAAGATACTGCGGGACATTTACTCTGCGGAACAAGGACAAGAACGAGCCGAAGTATTCATAGATCAACTAAGAGCCCTTATTGCGATGCTATCATACTCGATGGGCGATCAAATAGAGAGCGACGTTGTATACGGGCTCCTCGATCGGAGAATTAGTAAAAGAGTAATTCCTGGAAATAAATGGTTCACAGCAGATCGGCCTCGAGATGTTCACCCTCTACGCTGTGAGACTTCACGTAAATATGTCGGCTGTTCTGCTGCGGATATTCTTAGGTCTGATGAAGCTTCGATGTTATCTCCATCAGAAAAGGATTGCATTGCCTTAACCTTGCAGGAGTATGAGGATATCTTCAGAGAAGGGGGAGGCCCAACTCCGTTCGCAGAACATCATATAGACACAGGAGATCACCGTCCTATAGCAGTACCACCTTACAGCCTAACTCCTGCCAAGAAGACTATCATGGAAGCTGAGCTTAACAAAATGTTTAAAGACGGGATTATCGAGGAGTGCAAGTCGGCATGGGCTGCACCAGCTCTTTTAGTGCCTAAAAGAGCTGGTGCAGCCCTAAAAAGGATGGTACCTTCCGATTTTGCGTCGATTACCGTAAATTAAACTCCGTAACCAAGAACGACTCATATCCATTGCCGGTTATCGATGACTTGCTTCAGTACACTGGAAAAAGCTGTTTCATGAGCACCATAGATCTGCGTGCCGGCTATTGGCAGGTGGGTGTAAAGGAGGAGGACCAGGACAAAACTGCCTTTGTGTCACCCTTTGGGGTTCATCGGTTTAAGCGTATGCCCTTTGGACTGCGTAATGCTACAGCCACCTTTCAGCGCCTTATTGACAGGTTTCGCTCTGGATCAGCTCTTAAAGGAGTGATACTCCTAGGGTACATAGATGATCTCATCGTAATCTCTGACAGTTTTTTACAGCATATGCAGGACTTACGCGCTGTCTTCGACCGGCTGCGAGTATTCAATCTCCGGGCTAATCGTGCTAAGTGTGTGTTTGCCAGAGAAAGTGTAAAATATCTCGGACACATCATCACATCGCAAGGTTTATCACCTGATCCCGAGAAGATTAGCGCCATCTCTGAAATGAAGGAACCTACCTCCGAGAAGCATCTCAAATCCTTCTTACAGACAGCTTCGTGGTTCCGTAAGTTTGTTCCAGGTTTCGCGCAGGTTGCCCAGCCATTGACTATGCTTACTAAGAAGGATCAGCCATGGCTATGGGGAGAAACTCAGGTGAATGCGTTCCACGAATTAAAAAGGCTACTAACCTCAGCTCCGATACTTACCCAGCCGGATAATAGTCTGCCATTTGTTCTTCGAACGGATGCCAGCAGTTATGCTCTAGGAGCGGCTTTACTACAGGGGGAGTCACATCGCGAGGAATGCCCAATCGAATATGCTAGCAGACTTCTAACCTCCGCCGAGCGGAACTATTCCACTACGGAACGTGAAGCTCTGGCCATTGTGTGGGCGGTAGAGAAGTTCCGCGGCTACATCGATGGACATCGTGTAAAGGTGGCCAGTGATCACCAACCTCTGAAATGGTTACTTACCGTTAAGTCGCCTACTGGAAGGATAGTTCGCTGGGCGATGAAGCTGCAGTCCTTTGATCTGCAGATAGACTACACTCCTGGGAAAGCCAATGTTATCGCCGACACGCTCAGCCGTCCGCCGTGTGAAGAAGCTGCTCGTGATTTCTGCGGTGTCTGCACTGTAATCGTTGATACTCTGCGATGGGATGCTGCTACTCTCCGTGAAAAACAGCTTGCTGATCCTAAAGTGTCAAAAATTATTAAGAGCCTGGAAGGTAAAGAACAAGTTGAGACTTGTAGGTGGACTGAAAGGGGGTATCACATGAACATGGGTGTATTATACCGCTACTCACCAGATGTCGATCAGGAGGAATCGCAACTAGTTGTGCCGGAGGATCTGCGAAAGGAAATTATGGTTGAATGCCATGATGCTCCAACGGCGGGTCACGGAGGTATTGATCGTACCTTACATCGCATCTCTTGTAGGTACTATTTCCCTGGCATGCGTCGTTACATCACAGAATATCTCAAAACGTGCATCGAATGCCAGCGGTACAAGCCCTCCAACGAAAAACCGAGTGGACTGATTCAAACTCCAGTCCCAGCGCAACGCTTCGAGGTACCAGCTGTTGACCTGTTTGGACCATTACCGAAGGAGCCTAATGGTGAGAGATGGGTGTTGGTCGTCGAAGACACTGCAAGTAAATGGGTAGAGCTTTTTTCTCTAGTAGAAACCACGGCAGAAGTTTGCGCTAAGACATTAATTAATGAGGTTTTCATGCGTTTTGGTGTTCCTAGGAGGGTTATATCAGATAACGGAGTACAGTTTATAGCAGATGTCATGCAAAAAGCCATGTTTATCCTGCGTGTCAAACAGAATTTAATCCCTCTGTACCATCCCGAAGCAAACCCAGTAGAACGAAAAAACCGCGACTTAAAGATTCAGCTTGCGATTTTGGTTGAAGGACATCACCAGCAATGGCCCGAAGCACTCCCGTTTATTCGTTTTGCGTTGAACACTTCAAAAACCAAATCCACCAATCAAACTCCTGCCTTCCTTACGTTCGCCCGAGATTTAAGATCACCTTTAAATGCTACAAGTGATTTACGGGCTATAGTAGAGGCTGAAAACTATTTACCGCAAATCACGCCGTACTTATCCAAGCTCGCTGATACGATCAGTACTAGCAAGGAATGCATCGAGAGACAGCAGGACATCCGTAAGGCTGCTAAGGATGTAAGCCGTAAAGTAAGCTGTAAGCTGTAAGAGTTGATCGAAGGAGATCTCGTCCTGATGAAAACGCACATCCTAAGTAATGCTGCTAAAGGTGTGAGCTCCAAATTGATGCCTAATCGTGACGGTCCTTATGTTATCAAGCAAAAGGGGAGGCTACTTACCTGTTAGCACTTCCCGATAAGCCTAACGAGGATATCGGAAAGTACCATGTTTCAGATCCAGTTGCCCCTGCAAGACGAAGAGGCCGGCCTCGTAAGGTTTAGAGGGTTTGTTTGACCAGAAGTGAGACACTTTCCTGATCAAAAGGGGGAGTATGTAGGAAGACTACTCGCCTTCGTTTATTTCCGCGCGCGGGCTTCTCTCTCGCTCTCTCAGGCGAAAAGCCTAATCGGACGCTCTCGCTCGCGTTCGTGCGCCAGTGCATCGCAACGGTCTTTTCACAGCGCGCGCGCCACGCCAGCCAGTCTGCTTGCCGCCCGTCACCGCGGCAGGACGTAATTTTAAGAGTTAAAACTTCCATATAACTACAGTAGTTTGAAATGTTGTAAAATGTATACAAAACTACAGTGCATGTGAAGTGGACGCAGAAAAAGTGTTATCTCCAGCGAAAGTTAAGGATTGCAAGAGAAAATCACAAATAACAATCTAAATTTTGATACACCAAGTGCCGTTTCTTCAGTCTACCCCCAAATATCGCAGCATTCTAAACTGCCAAATTTAATTAACATTTGACAACCACAAAAATCAGTTGTCGTTCCTACCCACCTTAGTTTTCCTAGAAGTAATGTTGCCAGGACAACAAGAATAAATCCCGCATTTTACTATCATCTTTATACTTTCAATTATAAATTATTATTATGTCTTCAAAAACATCCAAATCCGGCGGGAATAAAATTGTAGCGACTTGTTTTAAATGTGAACGTTCAGCAGAACCAAGAAAAAGCGCCTTATGTTCAGGGTGTAATTTAACATTTCATTTTGAATGCGCGCGTTATCCTCAAAAACTTTATGGATTAATGGAACCCCAAAAAGGAAGAAATTGAAAGTGCAAGTCATGTCTTCAGAAAAACAAATCTCCATGCATATCGAACACACTAATCTCGACCTCATCCAACGTTACATTGAAGAAGAACAATACTAAAAAAAATATACTGTAAGAATGCCTGTTGACGTTGGCTTTCAGAAGCCTGTTGATGACAATTTGACGCAGGCTTTAATAAGCGGGCCATCTGGTACCCTATTCAATTAAAAGTGCTAAATAAAAAACATGCATGTAGACAGATACCGCATAGGTGTCGTCGTTTAAATGGAAGCTTCCGTGGACTGGTAGCAGATACATGGTGTCGTCTCTGCTGATGTACGCGTCGATAAAGTGTCCGTCGCTCATGATAGATACCGAGTGTCGTTACCGTCGATAGACACATTAATAACGTGTCATCCGTAGATGATAGACAACAGGGTCAGCACCTCCAGTGTCATCATCTGACAGACACATTAAGAAGTGTCGTCTAATACAATCACGACATGCCTAGCGTAGCGTCATGGGATCGGAAAAAACACATTTGGAAGTGTTATCCGTAATTTACAGTGCCAGACACATTAAGAAGTGTCATGTCTGCGCCTTAGGGCCTTACTGTATGTCAAATGTATTGGCATATGTCTTTCAACTTTTGCGAGTTTAAGAGCTCGTACTAATCAGCTGACCTATGCGGTCGGTTCATTGACCTTAACAGGCTACCCGGGACGTGCAGCATCATCAGAACGGCCGACTGTAAGAATGCGCGTGAGTTGGGGCCTAACGAGGGACGGGGGGCGCGAGGTAACGCCGCGGCCGCGCCAGCGCCGCGTGTGATCGAGACGCGCCCCGCAGTCAGTTTGCTACGGTTGCAAGGAGCAAGAACACGTCGCTTCATCATACCTATGTCTCGCGAGTGATATTTGTATATCTATTGCATTACTTTTTCCACTACTAATTATAACGTAAGAGCATTATTTGATGGATTTTAATTTTCCTGCGCTCTATCAGCTCAGAAGTTAGATGAATCATTAACGCCTATCTTACTATTTAACGTCGCGAAATGCATTTACAATACCTATTTCTCGCGAGTGTTGTGTGCAGTGTATTCTGTGTTTTTTTTTTACGTGTGAGACAATCGACGACGAACTTTGCCGCATACGCCACGAACTTCAATTTCATTTAGAAGAGTAATAAAAGCGACGAGTACGTGACCTTGAAAGGGATGCGTACGAGCGGCGTGCCTGCTGCCATCAAAGAGCGCACGAAAATGCGCCCTACGCCGCTGTGTCTGGTGCTGCGTGTCAACGGGGCTCGTGAAGGACACGAGCACTTGGACACCTGCCGCCAGCGGTCATCAAGCGGTTCCACGAACTGCAGGGACGGTATTACCATCGTCGGTGGAGCTGACGCCGGATGCGCCAGCCCCTCAGCTGGCTCAGGTACTCCGGCATCACAGCACGTGATGCCAGGCGCCGCCTCTTGGCGGTCAGGGCGTCGCCGCCAACGGCGAGTGTGGTCTGCCTGACACGTGCGGAACTGCGCGCGCATGGGAGCCGGCGCCGCCGTTCGCCACTACAGGGGGCCGCCGTTGACACAAGTGAGCGTGGCGTTGATAACGCCCATGAACACCGGGTATGTCGTTCCACTATCACTGAGGTATGTAGGTCTTAGCGACCCGATACCGGAATTTGACCCGTAATAACCTTAACATCTACGCCGACGATAGATATCAAGTCAAAGTTACCTAATGGTGGCTTTTCCGTCTCAGACTAGCAAATTGAATACTTAGTTTATGTTACCGTGACCTATATTTATAACAGCGGTCTACTCGTGACCGCGGCCGTTGAAGCATGGCCGAGACGTCGAGGTAAATTGTCAATATGTTTTTATCGCATTTAGGTCCCGATAATGTTATAATGTTGTGTTAAGGTGTGAAAGTCGCGAAAGTTTACAATAATTTATGTGACCTAATTCATATTGCGAGAAAACCGAATAATGACGTCATACCTATGCAATCTATATTATAACGACAAAGGTTTTCGCCACCGTACCACCGCTCACCACGGAGTATAATACTTAAAGACGATCGGAAGCGAAGTACCTAGTCGAAGTCCGTACGGTCTTTTGTAGTGACCATGTTAAGTCACTGTTGTGTCTTGAAATGAGTACACTGAATTTATTGTGGTTATTTATTTAAGACCAACACAATCGTGACTTACACCACAAGAGAAGAGAGCGATTCCAATACACGCAGATACTACAATCTCCCGGACTAATCTAAAACTACTATAGTTTTAATCTTAATTATCTACCTAATACAACTTGCCAGTATTAATATAGTGGAGACTAATAATCTAATAATACAGTTTATTATCTAAACTTATTATCGACTAGTCATTACTGATACAGTAAGTAGTCAGTGAGAATATCTTGGCATCATTAAAATAAAATGCAAGTTAAACTTGGCCTCCGATATTTCACTAACTACTTTCTACATCTTCATTACAATACACCATCTGATCAACATGACGTTTCCACATCAGACCTTGTACGTCAATCAGGTATGTTAAACCGGGAACAGATTCAGCAACTACAAAGCCTGCCGTCCAAGGTTTATTCCCTTTTCTATAGTCCCGGACCATAACTTTTTGTCCTATTATAAATTTAGTCTTCCTATTACCTTCTTTTCTCCCTTGTACTTTATCCGACAACAACTGTACTAAGGGCAGCGGCCTTAAATGACTGAATCTATTCCTTAGTTCCCTCCCCAGCAACAAACGAGCCGGTGTGATGCCTGTAGTCCTTTGCGGTGTGCTTCTATAATCAAATAAAAATAGGTTTATAGCTGAGTTTATATTACAGCCGCTTTCTTTAATTTTAGTTACAGATGTTTTAAACGTTTGGACGAATCGTTCCGCTGCCCCGTTCGTTGCTGGATGATAAGGGGGGGAAAACGTCTGCTTTATATTATTTTCATTACAAAAAGTTTCGAACTCAATGCTAGTGAATGTTGTTTGGTTGTCGGTTACTAGATGTACTGGATACCCAAATCTCGAAAATAAATTTTTAAATACTTCAATCGTTTTAGTAGCGGTCATGTTAGGCATTTCGTACACTTCCGGCCATTTAGTATAACTATCCACAATCACCAAGTACATTTTATTATAGAATGGACCTAGAAAATCTGCATGTAGCCTATACCAAGGGGATGGCGGAATTGGCCACGGTTTTGGCGATTTTATGGGATTGTTGTAATTTGATAAGCAAATGATACACGAGTGTGATATTTCTTCTATTTCTGCATTTAAGTTTGGCCACCAGAAATAAGAACGAGCGATTTCCTTCATGCGAACAATTCCGAAATGTGATTTATGCAAACTTTTTAATACCATTTTCTGAACATTTTTTGGTATAATAATTCTATGCCCCCAAAATAAACACCCTTGTTCAATGCTAATCTCTGTTTTTCTATTGTAGAATGGTAATAATTCTGATGGGATGAATTTTTTTTCTGGCCAACCATCCATAGAGTAGCGAGTTACAGTGCTTAATTCTCTGTCCGTTTTTGTATTTTCTTGAATGGTTTTCCAATTTACCTTATCAATTTCGGAACTGTTTTCATAAATTTTATAACTTACATTATTTTCACTACTTATTTTAAATAATTTACAATCATTATGCTCCTGATTTGGGTTTCTGGATAAATAATCTGCAGGGTTTTGACTCGTTTTTATGTGTCTTATCCTGTAATTGAAAGCTGATAGAAAAATTGCATAGTGTTGCAGACGCTTTGCCGCCATTTTCGGAATACCTTTTGTGGGCCCGAAAATTCTGACTAATGCTGAGCTATCAGTTTCCAATTCAAATTGTCGACCATAAACATAGCTATAAAATTTAGTAATGCCAAAGACAATTGCCATTGCCTCTTTATCTATGGCTGTATATTTTTGTTCTGTGGAGTTAAGTTTTTTACTAACATAAGCTATTGGCTTAACAGTTCCATCAACCTCTCGGTTTGATAAGATTGCCGCTACACCATAGTTTGATGCATCACATGTGACAATTATTGGAAGATTTGGGTTAAAATGATTTAAATTTTCTGTAGAAGCCAATTTTTGTTTTATTAAATTAAAGGCATCTTGACATTCTGAAGTCCAGTTGAATTTATTTTCCTTTGTACATTCATACAATGGAGTCAGGATAGTGGCCATATTCTTTAGGAACCTAGAGAAGTAATTTACTTTGCCCAAAAATGATTTTAACATTGTTAAATTAGTTGGTGCTGGTGCTTTCAGCAATGGTTCAATGTTTGCTTTTATTATGCTCATACCCTCTTTATTGATACGAAACCCGAATACATCAATATGTTTAGTGAATAATTTACATTTTTCTGGCTTTAATTTAAAATTACATTCTTGTGATCTTGAGAGTACTTTTGTTAGAGTTTCGTAAGTATGTTGCAAGGTTTTTCCTGCTAACCTGGTTAGCAGGAAAAACCTTGCAACTGCAAATGTAGAAAACACGGCCAGTCCTTCAACAAGTCATAAATAAATTAAACTGGAACAGAAGAGGTATAACTATTGACTCCAAAAACCTTACACATTTGTGCTTTGCAGACGACATAGTACTCATCGCGGATAACGCGTACAACCTTCAAGAAATGTTAACATCCTTACATATCGCAAGTAAAGGCATCGGATTAGAAATCAACTTTGATAAAACAAAAATAATGACAAACAGGGCTGAAACAAGAATAAATATTGAAAATGAAAGCCTCGAATACGTTCAAGAATTCGTATATCTAGGTAAGCAATTATCATTTAAATCGACTAACAACTCAGAAGAAATAGAGAGAAGAGTAAAGAAAACCTGGAAAAAGTTCTGGGCTATGAAAGAAATTTTGAAAAGTAATTTGCCAATAAAGCTCAAAAAGAAAGTTGTAGACTCGTGTCTGCTTCCCACCTTAACCTACGGATGTCAGACGTGGAAGTATACAAAGGCTATAAAAAATAAAATAATAGTCTGTCAAAGGGCTATCGAGAGGAGTATCCTAAAAATTAAACTCATAGAAAAAATTAGACACACAAAAATAAGAAATAAGACTAAATTCATCGATGCTCTAGAGTTCGCCTTAAAATCCAAATGGAACTGGGCAGGCCATGTAGTAAGAATGCATCCGGAAAAGTGGGCGAGAGTAAGTACGCTCTGGCCTGGTCCTGGTGGCAAACGAAGAATAGGGAGGCCCAACGCACGCTGGTCAGACGACTTAAGAAAAACTACAAAAAACTGGGCGGACGTAGCACAGAGCAGACAAAAATGGCAAGAGCTGGAGGAGGCCTTTACCCGAGAGGGGTCCTAACCATCCTTAAAATCCAAAGTACTAGTTTTTTTAAGAGTTTATGTTTTAATTATTAATTTTACTGTTGGTTACGAAATAAATGGGCTTTTTATTTTATTTTATTATTATTATTTATATCTTCTTTTAGTTTTAATGATATTTCTTCACCTTTAAATTCACCCCACCCCTGGCTGAATACTGCTGCAAACTTTTCCTCAATTACATGTTTTGCATCTGAAACATTTTTTACCACAATATTAGAATTGTAATGAGAAATGTGCTTAAAGGCTGGGGGCCACATATTTAGTTGATGTAACCAATCACGCCCCAATAAACATGGTGTTGAATTTTTTGTGATAAACAAGTTTAACTTTTTTACAATTCCATTATATTTTACAGGAATGTCATAGATTATACCGATGGGTTGAGACACTGTTTGATCAAAATTTCGAAATGTAACACTGCACTTGCTTATTTTATATTGTTTTAAATATTTATTTTTGTAAGTGATAGGCATTACAGATACTTCTGCACCTGTGTCCACTTCGAAAGGCACTTTCTCATTTTCACCCAGTATTAACTCGGCGAAATATGGTGGTACTTTACTTACTCTGTCAAATGTATATGTTTCATATTCTCCATATAATTGTTGAACATCTTCCAACCCTTGGTATTCCTCTTGATCTTTTGTTTCTATTTCTAGCACATGTGTTTGCCGTTGTTTGTTTTTCGGACACATTTTATATATATGTCCCTGTTGTCCACATACTGAGCAATATTTATTTTTTAGTGTACATTCCTTCTTCATGTGATTTTCTTTACCACAACAAAAACACTTATTTCTGGGTCCTGTGTCTTTAGTTTTGTGTGTTGAATACCTTTGTTTTTGTTTATGTGTTTTTGGCTTCATATATGAAATACAATTTGTTTCGCCTTCTCCATTTGAATGTTTGTAGGCTGCTTCCACTGTTCTTGCTAACTGAATAAGTTTTTCCAACGTCTCCGCCGACCCTTGCTTCATCAATTCAAATTTTATTAATTTTGAGTACACTCCGTCTACTAATTTTCTTTTATCTGATCATCCTCATCTTTAAAGTTGCACTTTTTTGCCAATTTTCGCAAATTAAAAACATATTCTTCAATCGACTCTGAAGATAGCTGATTCCTTCGTCTAAATTCAGCCCTGTCCAGTAATGGTGTTTGTGTTAGTGTATATTTATTTTGTAGTTTTGTACAAAGTTCCTTATAGTTAAACTTAATAGGCTTATCTGGGTCGCACAAGAATTGTAACGCCTCAAAGACTTTTGGCGTCAGTTTTGTTATTAATAATGGCACCTGTTTTTCTGCGGGAATGTCATTTAAAATAATCAGGGATTCTAACTGTTGTTCAAAAATGTCCCAATTCTCACCATCAAATGGTTTTATTTCATAGATATTCGACATTGGTTGTTTCTTTTGAATATGTTCCGTGTCACGGTTATTTTCTTTATTTTGATAATAATCACTAATAGTTTTCCTTAACGCTTCCACGGTAGCGTTTGGAGGACACTTCAGATCTTCGTCTTGTATTATTTTAATTAAAGTTTCTTTTCCACATTTGTAAATGTAAGTTCTCTTGCCTTCTTTTACTAATGAGATTAGTTCCGTTTCGGTAAATTGGGCCTGGTTTTCTACATTGACATTGACATGTGACATACTACCCAGATACGTTTCATTTCACGTTATCTTTGAGTTTGGTGATGTGATGTCGTATTGTGCAAGTTTTATATTGTCACAATTTTCTAACCTTAAAGTTCACTTTGAGCCGTCAGTATAAGTAATTAATTTCTTACTTTTGCTTAAGTTTTGTGCTCTCCTCCTATGATAAATACTTGCGTCGCGGTGTTCAGAGGTCCTCGTCGCCACTGTTGTGTCTTGAAATGAGTACACTGAATTTATTGTGGTTATTTATTTTAAAGTACCTATCGTCGCTGCGTTGGTACAGTCGAAGTAATTCTATCATTGAACGATACAATTAATCCTTTAAGAAAGCGAGTTGTAATTATTTTAATAAAAAGCGCTGTCGTACGGCGAGTAATAAGACAACTTTTTGCACCTTTTGTCGTAAATCAAGCCAAGAGACAAAAAAAATGCACGTACTGCGGTAGGTTGGGCCGAAGGTATTCGGTGTTACGGAGTGCCTAAAGCTTAAAGTCCGTACGGCTCACGGCAATAATAATAATAAGATTTGATTATCGCAGGTGGGTCATACAACAAATAATTTAAAAGATACAATACGCTTTATTGAATGCCACATTAGCAGTTTCAGTGAATTGTAGATAAATCTTAAATGTGGGTCTCCAACAGGCGGTCTTATCTTTTGGGAGCGGTCTCTTCCAGACAACCTTTGAAATTTATCATGGAGTTCGAAATATTGTTTCAATGCAAAGGTCAACGACCGCCCTGTAGGAACTCCTATCAATTTTAGTAACTTGTACATTACCATTACAAACTCCGTGTAACAAAAATTTTAACTTCGAGGTTCGGTATCAATCGAATATTGTTATTATTAGTTTTGATGGTTCGAAAATAACACCGGTTGGTGAGTTGTGCATTAAGGCGATGCACCAGTGGAGAAGCGGTGAAAAACGTTTTGCTAGATCCAATTTTTTAGGTATTTTCAATTAAATATCGGTCTTGCAAAAAATGTACGATATAGTTAAGGATATTGTCTGAGGAATGTGCTAACTTGTTACACGATAGGGTGTACTTTGCTCGATCATAAAAAAATCCCAAATACAACCTAATATAAAAGTCTAAATCCAATAATTTAACAATAAATTTCTAAGTTTGCACATCATTTTTATATGGAAATATTCCTCTTTAAAAACTACAGAAAACCTGCTAAAATTTGGGTTTCTAGTAACGTCCTATATTTTATTTGTCAATTTATTTATCCCAAAACTTGAATATTTCCCAGCGGTTTTAGAGACGCCGCGCCGCCCGCTACCCCGCCAGTCGCAATCCGGCGCTTGCCAACGTTAGACCTGTGGCAAATTTTCTCCGCCCGTTTTTACATTCGCGCAACAGTTTAATAGTTAAAAATGGCTAGTAAAAAATAATAAAGTTAATACGTAATAAAAGATGATCATAGTTTAACATCTCAAATGTTATATACTGTGGCGTAATGTAAACAATACGAGAAATTGACAGCGCGCGTCTTAGAGCATATCCATACCGGGAGTGGAATTGTGTGAAAATTTGCTTACACAAATTTCTGCCATTTCTCGCGGGGCATCGGATCGCTACCACAGTCTTGCTCGTCGATCCTGTCGCTAAGCAGCAGTGCTTGCACTGTTGTGTTCCGGCGTGCAGAGCAAGACAGGCGGTGCAACTACTGGCACAATAGGTATTCCACCTTAACCCTTTGGGTTGGCAACGCATCTGCAATCTTCTTGGTGTTGCGGGTGTCTATAGGCGGTGGTGAACACTTTCCATCAGGTGACCCACTTGCCTGTTTGCCTTACTATTTCATAAAATAAAAAAACAAAACTAATGTCCTATAAAGTATGTAAATTCTATTTAGGTGTGCTAAAACGAATGTATAAATATTTTTAGGAATTTGGGAAGCTCAAAACTATTCGATCTATTATTTCTTGATTCGATGAAAAGTAGAAATTTATTTAGATAACCCATTTGCAGCTAAATTTCCCAGCATAACGAATTCCATGAAAACGACACAGCGACAGCAAAAGGCCCCTAGGAAAAAAAAAGAATACATAAATGTGCAGGTGAAATACCCATAGAACGTAAATTTTCAATAATTCTACCCAAATAAAGTAAATTTTCACTTTTCATCGAATCAAGAAATAAAAGATCGAATAGTTTTAAGCTTCTCAAAATCCTAAAAATAATTAGGTTAAGTTATTATATTTTAATGAAGTGTTCTATTATACATAAAAATGTAATCTCAAAAATATTTACACGTTCGTTTTAGCACACTTAAATAGAATTTACATATTTTATAGGACATTAGTGTTGTTTTTTATTTTATGAAAAAGGAAGGCAAACAAGCAAGTGGGTCACCTGATGGAAAGTGTTCACCACCGCCTATAGACATCCGCAACACCAAGAAGATTGCAGATGCGTTGCCAATCCAGAGGGTTAAGATGGAATACCTATTGTGCCAGTACTTGCACCGCCTGTCTTGCTCTCCACGCCGGAACACAACAGTGCAAGCACTGCTGCTTAGCGGCTGGATTAGCAAGCAAGACGGTGGTAGCAATCCGGACGAACCTTGCACAAGGTCCTACCACCCGCTAAACTTTGTTTAACTCATTAAAACTATCAATTGACACAAATTAGTAATGTATTGACTAGTGATCATCATCATCATCATCATCATCATCTCAGCCATAAGAAGTCCACTGTTGAACATAGGCCTCCTCCATGGATTTCCAAAGTGACCGGTTGAAAGCAGCATGCAACCAGCACCTTCCTGCCGCCTGTATGAGGTCATCGGACCATCTTGTGGCTGGTCGTCCTACGCTGCGCTTGCCAATACGCGGCCGCCATTCGAGAACTTTTCGATCCCATCGGCCATCATTTCTCCGTGCTATGTGCCCTGCCCACTGCCACTTCAGCTTGCTAATCCGCTGGGCTATGTCGGTTACTTTCGTTCGTCTGCGGATCTCCTCATTTCTGATTCGATCACGCAGAGAAACTCCAAGCATAGCCCTCTCCATAGCTCGTTGCGTGACTTTGAGCTTTCTTATAAGGCCCATAGTAAGCGGCCACGTCTCAGTGCCATAAGTCATCACTGGTAACACACATTGATCATACACTCTCGATTTCAGACACTGAGGTATATTTGACAAGAAGACATTTCGCAGTTTCCCGAACGCTGCCCAGCCGAGTTGGATTCGACGATTGACCTCTTTCTCAAAGTTGGACCTGCCTAGTTAGACTGTTTGTCCTAGGTAGACGTATTCGTCAACAACTTTGAGAGTTGAGCAGTAGCTGTTGGGGTGGGCACCACATGGACATTCGACATGACTTTCGTATTGTCCATGTTCATCTTAAGGCCCACCCGTTGGGAAACCCGATTGAGGTCTTCGAGAATCGTGCTAAGGTCTTACATCGATTCTGCCATGACTACTATATCGTCGGCAAATCGAAGGTGAGTGATGTACTCGCCGTTGATATTGATGCCGAATCCTTTCCACTCCAGAAGCTTAAAGGCATCTTCCATTGTGTTGGTAAACAGTTTCGGAGAGACAACATCTCCCTGTCTCACACCTCTTTGCAATGGAATTTCCTCCGTCCTCTGGTCTTGTATTTGGACCGACATGGTGGCGTTATTGTACAAACACTTCAACACTTCGATATACCGTTAGTCAATACGGCATCGTTGGAGAGACTCAAGCACCGCCCACGTCTCGATCGAATCAAAGGCCTTCTCATAGTCCACAAACGCTAAGCATAATGGCATGTTATACTCCTCGGTCTTCTGTATAACTTGCCGCAGCGTGTGGATGTGATAAGTAGCGTGTGGGTGTGATTTAGTAGTGATAAGGCTTATATTACTCTGAGAGCAAACCATTGTACCAGTCTTACGTGTTAACAACTTCTATTTGGTATAAGGCATTAAAAATAATTTTTCTTTGAACTATTGGAAAATTACGTCAATTTCATGTCGGTTTCAGCAACTTTAAACCAGTCTGGCACTGACTTGGCAACCAGTAAATAGTCTGGCTACACTGATTTGGGATTGTTTACGTTGCTAACTGATAGAAAATTTAAAAGTCAACCTTGAGAAAATCACGTAATTTTCATGATTTCTTATGAATTTTGAGCCTCCACCAGCCAGACTGCCACAGTCCAGAAACACGCCAGAACACGACTAGAGTAATTTAAATCGTTTAAAAATGACGTGAAAGTTTTGCTGCTATCTCTCACTCTATTACTATAAACAAATTTATAAACATTGGCGTTATGAATTAGAATGATTAGGAGTTTCGATCGTTAGTATAAGAAAATATATGAAAACAAATATAAACAAAAAAGGTGTGTTATTAGCGATATTATGAATTTTGACGATTATATGTATGAGTTTCGATTGTTAGTATTGAATGTTTTTTATAAAGAGTGGTCATTATGATGTAAAATGGTATGAGAAATATTTTCGGACTTCCGATAATAGGACTTAAAACTAATGTAAAAAAATGCGCACCCGGGCCTATGCCAACGGCTCTGTAACTATATGCTCATGCGCGCTTAGAGTGAGACGCATGGGCGCGGCGGCCGCGCGGCCCCCCACACCTCACCACCTAAAATCCTAGTTCGCGGGGAAATGCCTCGCCTTAAGGTGTGCGCCGACGAGACCTCGAGCGGGGCCCGCGCTCGCGTTTGTATCGTAGGTACCGGAGTCTGCGCAGTCTCCGGAGTCTGCCCAGGTAGCACAAAACTGCATCATAGGATTCCATAAAAGGTCCACATCGGTAACTTTAGCATTTATAAAGAGTTATTAGAATACACTCGAACTGCAATAGTTGAAAATTACGCTCTCATCTGTATAACAACGCTATTATGCGTCACGGAGACAAGACTGTAATGCTGCAAGCGTTAATATAGGTATATACTTAGTGCAGTATTATACAGCTTTTAGCAATAAATAGCACTATAAGTTGCAAATAAGCATGGTTATGGACTTAAACTAAGCTATATTCTGAATTGAAAGCCAAGAGTGTACCGTTAAAACACTTTCATTTTAAGACAGAACATGTGAATTACTATAATGCAATTAGTTATTCTGTGACTTCATTTAACAATGATATAATGCGTCTTGCTGCTCATAGTTGAACTTTAATAGTGTTAATCAGCTTGTTACAACTCAATCTTATAGTAGCACTTATATAGCCCACATGATCACTGTGGGTGAACTTATATGATGTGAAATTACAGCACACTACACTAAATTAGATCACATGTAACCCATGATACCGGTTAGAGCTGAATATTTGTACCAGAGTCAACAATTAATATACTATGGTAAGAGATTTGTAACATCCAACATTTGACACACGACGACACTCATAATAACGTAAATGTACAATATTCATTGAAGTTGTAAATAAAGTATTCAATAGTTTTTCAACTAATAAAAAAACAAAAAACTATATTTATAAATATAATATGCTCTTTTGATGTGCAGCAAGTGGTGGTTACATTTATTTCTGTCGTAATAATGGAGTATTTAATACTAAAAACTCAACACTAACATTACGTTTTTAAACTTGGTACCAAGTTTTTCTTTCGGTTCAGATAACATTTATATAAATTTGTTGAAATTGATTTATCATAAAATAAATAAGATATCAAAAAATAAATCAAACATTTCAATAAACTAATAAAAGGCCTTAGATATGCGTGTGAACGTGCCCTTTTTCATCGAATTTTGAATTTTCAAAGCAAAGATTTCCGAACGAAACAATATCAATCAATATCAGATGGTGGTACCAATTCGGGTAGCCCTGCACGAGGTCTTAGCCTTTTAATTTAGATAAAAATATTTTAAAAAATTGTCGCTACATTCGATTGCTGTAACCTAGGCCACCCTTATCAATCGGTAGATTTTCGTTTGGTAAACGAAAATAACAACTGGATTTAATAAGAAAATCGAATGGTTTTGTAACTAAACAGTTTATTGTCAAATTACAAGTGCGAAATAAAAAGATTTTCATTTTTTATATATTTCACCACCCTGTTTTATAAAAAAAAATTCAAGTAAACAGTGATATTTTGAGAGCGCGTGAAAATTTTGTCTATATTCATAATAGTATTTCACAATATACTTTTTTTCGCATTCAAATTTTACGCACATATAGGAAAAATCAAGGTTTTACCACCGAAAACAACATTTGCTTATTTCATCACTAACAAGCCACAAAATGGTTCATGCAAACTAACAATATATCAAAATAATAAAGGAGTACGAGTTAAAATTATTCACAATGTTAAATTTTGTGAATCCTGAACTCCATAAAAGCGTTAAAAAGATTTTGGTGTATACTTTGTGCTGAAAAATAGGTAACACACACTCTATTAGTCGACTATTACGCTGTATAATAGGTAACACATACTCTAATAATCAGTCAATGTTCAGCTCTTGGGGTAACGTTACCTTTAATAACGCTCATATAATGCTGATATAATGCAAATAATCACAGTTATTCAGGTAATAACTGTTTAGTTTGTGCCCAAATCAGAGTTATATCAGCTATAACAGCGCCTCTAATGCTATTATTCAGCAGGCTTGTACAGCTTAAGATTCTATTGTGGACAGTGTTTCATCTAATATACAGCGTTTTTGTGCTACCTGGGAGACATCGGCGCTATCATCGCCAACCATACACTAATTACTATACGCCTAAGACCTTAATAATAATAATGTATAACACTTATATAATTTGACTGAGTAAGTACCCGATATTTTGAGGATGCCGAGCGGTTTTAACATAATGGTCTAATGCTATCAACTACTATATGGACACACGTATATATACGCGTCGACTATGGCGCGCTTTTAAAAAGAAACAGCGGCACCTTTTGAGTCTAATTACAGAGTAAATATAACATACGTCCTATTGTGTGCCTCACTGTCTGCCGTGTAACCCGCGTTCATTCGCACGCGCGGCGGCCTCAGTGCTGGGGTGTGCCGGTATTCTTGTGGTTGCGCGGGGTTGGCCGCACCTGGTCTGATACAGGTCCTGCTTCTAAATAACGGGGCCGCCTATTACAAGCGGGCGTTTTTACATGTCCCAGGCATCTAATCGGGTTATTGTAACGGCCGTTATAATAGATTAGTATGTAAGATATATTTATATTAAGTTTATTTAATATCGTGGTATTCTATGGTCATGCTCGGCGCATAACAAAATATTGTTTCGTACTTTCCCACATTTTGTAGCTACGTGCACGTGCAGTCATTAAACAATTTTAGTGAATGAACTGAAACTTTTACGACCCTTTAAAATAACTAGACAATATTTATTGCGATAGTTCCTTAAAATCAAACAAAGGGCACCAAATTTGTATTGCTTTACTGTCGGAAACGTTAAAAATTATCGCTAGAAAGCGCCGACAGAAACAAAGGAAAGATTGCACGCAGATGTGGACAGCCATGTCGAAATTAGTTAGAAATTTGAACTTATGGTCAATGGGCAATTGAAGGTTAGGTAGTGCGGAAGGAACAAAGCCCAGGGGTGTGCGGGAGTGATCCAAGTTAGGAAGATACTTAGGGGATGGACGCTTGCACTGGTATCTCAGGGCAGAAGATTTTAGAACGTGGTCGCGGTAACTTCATTAGGTTGCGCGGGAGTGTTAGCATTTTTCCAATCAGTTTTGTGTCGGACAGCTAGTCTACGTTGTACTAATTTAGTCAGTGTGTGTGTGTGAGCGAGTTGTCGGGCGGCCAACGCGAGGAAACCTGTTTGCACAATCATCAGAAATCGGCAGCTAAGTTTTAGATTAAAATTAGAGGCATTTCTGAAGCTCTATTTATTATTACGTTCTGCAGTTTTATTGATTTCGAGAGTCACTATATTCTTAATTGTAGGTTAGAGGTATTGATATTTCGGCGCTTTGACTGTATCCAGGATGGCGATTTAATTAGTACTAGATGAAGTAAGAATGTGTTCTCCCTCATCAAAATCCAACTTTTTTATGTCTTATCTTTTGCTCGGATCGTCAGTCGTGGTTATCGGTCAGGTCTGTTGAATTCGAACGAAGCGCCGAGGCATGGTGCCACGAACGGTCAATGGAACATCGACTTATTACCATTGACGGACGGTTCATTAGAGTTGCATGCTCCAGTCTCTGTTGTCCTGCTTATGGTATATCACATACTTAGGCGGTGATGCGGGGATTACCCTAACGACGTACGCGGGAAAGCGGGCCCCTCGGTAGGGGAGCATTTAAATTCCCCACTTCCACAGAATGATATGATGTTTGTGTGCTTGGAATGCGTGATGGTTTGGACTACATGTTGTAGAATTATTGTTGTCTTGGCCAGACCCCATCCAAAGGCAAACTTCAGTTTGGGTTTAACTTTACACTTTGTAAAGGTTTATTTTAAACTCTCACTGAATATGCAAACTGATCTTTGACTGTACCAGGCCGACCGGTAGGGGAGTTGTTAGGGACTTTAGGGTTTCTCTTGAACTGTACGTTTAGCGGTTTTCATATTACTAGGATCAAATGAGTAGGTAATTATAATTTTCACGTGCTACTTTATCTTATAGAACGAAGTTAATTCAAGACAAATATATAAGGTATAAATAAAATTACACAACGTAAAAAGGGTCCTTCAAATTAAACTAGACGATCACATTTATTTAATTATGGCCAAATATCCCAGGTATTAATTTATATCAGTTTCGTACGTAACGCACGTCGACTCTATTATTTTATTTTAATTAGAGCCGGGTAGTGGGGTTTTACAGTTGGTGCTGCGTGACCAAGGATTTAAGTCACTAAAATTTGAATTATTGTGGTTTAAATACTTATCAAAACAATTTGGGTTACTACATGTTAATTTTAAGCCGTATTAGAATAATTAGTCTTATAAGAATTTCAGACGAAGAGAGCACTAACTATTAGAATAACTAGTCTTATAAGATTTTGTAACCGAAATTTCTTTCAATTTTTATTTTAAATGTTTTTAACATTCAAATTATTAAATTAAAATTGTAATGACAACACAAAGAAAAAATAGGGCAATGGCAGGACTTGAACCTGCAACATCAGCATATTATAATTAAAAATGTAATCTCAAAAATATTTATACATTGGCACACTTAAATAGAATTTACATATTTTATAGGACATTGGTGTTGTTTTTTTATTCTATTAAAAAGGAAAGCAAACAAGCAAGTGGGTCACCTGATGGAAAGTGTTCACCACCGCCTATAGACACCCGCAACACCAAGAAGATTGCAGATGAGTTGCCAATGCAGAGGGTTAAGATGGAATACCTATTGTGCCAGTAGTTGCACCGCCTGTCTTGCTCTCCACGCCGGAACACAACAGTGCAAGCACTGCTGCTTAGCGGCAGGATTAGAGAGCAAGACGGTGGTAGCGATCCGGACGAACCTTGCACAAGGTCCTACCACCCGCTAAACTTTGTTTAACTCATTAAAACTATCAATTGACACAAATTAGTAATGTATTGACTAAGTAGTCATAAGGCTTATATTACTCTGAGAGCAAACCATTTTACCAGTCTGGCGACGTGTTAACAACATCTATTTGGTCTGGCGTTTTCATAAACGTAAATGCGATGGTGTAAGGCATTATAAAATGTTTTTTTCAACTTTAGAAAATTACGTCAATTTCAGCCACTTTAAACCAGTCTGGCACTGACTTGGCAACCAGTAAATAGTCTGGCAACACTGATTTGGGATTGTTTACGTTGCTAATAGAAAATCTTAAAATCAACCTTGAGAAAATCACGTAATTTTCATGATTTTTTATGAGTTTTGAGCCCCCACCTCTCCCAAACGCAACGGCGCCCAGCAGCCAGACTGCCGCAATGGTGGTCTAGGAACACGCCAGAACAGGACTAGAGTAATTTAAATCGTTTGAAAATGACGTGAAATTTTTGCTGCTATCTCTCACTCTATTACTATAAACAAATTTATAAACATTGACGTTATGAATTAGAATGATTAGGAGTTTCGATCGTTAGTATAAGAAAATAAATGAAAACAAATATTAGTATAAAAAAAAGGTGTGTGATTAGCGATATTATGAATTTTGATGATTATATGAATGAGTTTCGATTATTAGTATTTATTATTTTTATGAAGAGTGGTCATTATGATGTAAAATGATATGAGAAACATTTTCGGACTTCCGATAATAGGACTTAAAAAGTTATGTAAAAAAATGCGCACCCGGGCCTATGCCAACGGCTCTGTAACTATATGCTTAGGCGCGCGTAGAGTGAGACGCAAGGGGGCGGCGGCCGCGCGGCCCCCCACACCTCACCACCTAAAATCCTAGTTCGCAGGGAAATGCCTCGCCTTAAAGTATTCAGCACAGGCGTTGTCTTTTTCAACTGGGTTCGCGAAAAACTAAAGCAATTGATTCCATGAATATCAATATAGACTTCAGCAAAGATACACCTGAATCTATAAACTCTAACCGTCAGTTAGTCTTACAAAGTATTTTGATCCTTGATAGTATAAGGGTCGGATGATGATGTTGCGATCCTTTATTCCTCATCCGAGACACAGGGCTCTCAGCAGATGGGGGATCTGCTCTGACCTTGAGCAGCTACCACTGACCATCCAGCTGAAACCAGTTGATCAAGGATTAGGTTCGTCAATTTTTTGCAAAAGTCTGTGAATATAATACAACTTAGAAGTCACCAAACGTCTCCGAAGGTCATTTTCGTGTGGCAGCGAAGGTTACAGTAAAGCTTGTCATACTAAACTATATCAACTTTAAACCTCGTACACTAATAGAATTCAAAGTTTGGTTCCCACATTATTTATGTTTTATATTTCTATGTTGCAGGGCAGCGAATTGTGAGGAGCGTTGCAAAACTGACTCCTAAGTGCAGAAAAATGTATTCAAAATGCACCAAATTATTAAAATCGAAGCGTCGCCTCGTTTACGACTACGCGGAAAGAATTGAAAAGGCTGAACGTCTCGCTGAAAACAATTCTTTTAAAGCGGTGGTAGAACAAATGACGCCTTGTGCACAAAAATTGTTTGCGATCCAAGCAAATAATGCGAATAGACATGTAAAAAAGAGGCGGTTTACCACTGAGGAAAAAATGATGGCTCTGACTTTGTTAAAGCGTAGTCCAAAGGGCTGCAAACTTTTACAAAAAATGTTTATACTCCCAACTCGTAGGACTTTAAATACCTTTTGTCAACATTTATATGTATAACTAATACCAGTATGGTGTCGTCAATCCTTAATAAAATTTCTGAGCTGTTCACATTTTGACGGAAATACTTTAATGCTATAAAAGCCACTAACAACTCCAAATAGGTTAAGGTTATTATTTTTTTTTTAATTATTATTATTATCTTCTTAAAATTATTAGTATTATTATTTTCAATTTTTACTAACAATTTATTGTGATATAGAAACTTCCCCGTCTCGAAAGAGACTGGTCAGAGTAGTAGATTTCTAATTAGAAATGATCCTTCCGAACAGGGTTGTTGAGTAACTTTTCTTTTCCACTATATTAAATTATCTGCAATCACTGGGCTGACTTTTATCTTCGAGTCATATTTTTGATATTTTAATAATGCAATGTTCTTGTTGCTTTCAGAAAGTTATGTATATATTGTATATATAGTTATGTATGGCTGGTTAGCCATTCACATAACTTTTTCCAGCTACATTATATGGTTATATAATGTAGCTGGACAAACAGCAGTGAGTGTTCCTATAAACTATCTAAATTTACATATTGTTCCTAAGGATTTTTATACCTATAGATATGTCTAGACCTATATATATATACTTTCATAAATCTTGTTTCTTTCCTCCGTTGGTAAGGCCATGTTTTGTGAATTAGGGTAAAACCTAAAAACATATAAGTGCTTCTAGGTATGAAAATACTTTTTTCCTAATTGATTTTAAAATTCCACGTTTTCTAGTGTCACTAGTTAATTTCATTGTGCCATCTTAACAGCCCCATAGTTTGTGCGCTTTGGCACGTAAGAAAGCAAGTGCAGGTTTTACCAATTTTGTAAATTTTTAATGGTGCGGAGCACAGAGAAACCATAATTATGCAAGTGAATTCCATTGAATTATGATCCAATCGGAAACAGATATTTCTGCAAGATTTATGCATTCGCACTAGAAAATAAGCATCCTTAATATTGAGTGTTGTCATGTATAAAAACTTTGGATAGTAAATTAGCAGCAGTGTAAGTCTTCCATTTTAAAATAAGTATGTAAAAAAATTTTGTTGAGTGCTTTTAAATTAAGAATAAATCGGAAATTTCCTTTACCTATTGGTGTTAGAAAGAATATAAATGAATTGACCTCTACAGTCCTTACATGACTTGATCCAACTTAAACACTTCAGTTTTTTAAAAGACGTCTACATTTTTGTGCAAAATGTAATTCACCTCCTTCAAACTATCTCCAGAATTTACGGTTATATGTAACCAATTATATAGATAAAAACAAACTGGAACAAATTACCTTGCTACTCCGCGAAACCAGTGCCGGGCTCGTGCAAAATAGCTGCGTCTGTGCGACACATATATGTTCATGCAAAAACCCACCCTCCTCCGCTTCCACACGAAACAACATATATCACACAGACTCAACTACACACCACCACCACTAAACACTAAAACTACACGATCGACGCGCGTTTCGCCTCTATACGAGGCATCATCAAGATCAAAGAAACAGTACGACCGTTCGCTACTTGAACGAATGGCGTGTGGAAGCGGAGGAGGGTGGGTTTTTGCATGAACATATATGTGGGTTTAACATTGTTCTCGTATGAGACTCACTAGAGTCAACTTCGCTGTCTCTAGCCAATACGGTTCTTCGTAAAGAAGCGTATTGTTATGATATTAACTTCGACGCCAACTACTGCGCGTTACCGATATATTACAACGGACATGTTACAACTCGTTATAGTGTATGGAACGAGCTCACCGCTTTCTTGTCTTGTTATACATCTAGGCCTCGGACCAGGTCCGCAGGCTCCGTGTCAGGAATCACGCACGTCCTCACTTGGTGCTCAGTAAGATGGAAGTATCCATGATGATTCCATCGTAATTCTTAACTCGATCTCTCAACCGCCATCATCACAGCATATCCAACCTAACCCAGCTAATTCGCATGTCAACCCACGGATCTGACATCTCTACTCAACAACAATAATGCATGATTGCCAGGCATAAAAACATTAGGGCTGTGTCACACGAGCCGCCTCGACTCATCAGTAATACCGATCGCGGTACTCCGCGACAAAAGGACTGACGACTCCCGTCAAGACCACGGGAGCCCCTAAACCTCATTCCCAGCCCAAGGGCTGGCACAGAGGGACAAACTATGGATGTCTAAATGCCAGCACGCCGGCATTTAGACATCCTACAGGTGAACGCCAATCACTCCGCCCGTGCTCAGGACCTGCTTATGCAGGTCGTAGCTGAATGGGGTATTGGGTTGGCGATTGTGGCGGAGCCGTATTTTGTCCCTCCCCAGCCCAACTGGCTCGGGTCGACGGATGGGCGGGTGGCTGTGACGGTCCCGTCGTCGGGGAATTTCCCTCCCCTGACGCGGGTCGAAAGCGGCGAAGGCTATGTGACAGACAAGTGGGAAAGCTCCATTATAGTTGCGGTCTATTTCTCCCCAAACCGCCCACTGCGCGAGTTTGAGCAGTTCCTGGGGGTTCTGGGGGGAACGGTGAGGCGAGCGGCACCGGCGCAGGTGGTGGTTTTGGGGGATTTAAACGCCAAAAGCGGGGCGTGGGGGTCCCCCACCACAGACCCCAAGGGCGCTGTCCTGAGGGACTGGGTGGCGGCGATGGGAATGGTAATCTTAAACCAGGGCGACGTCTTTACGTGCGTGCGGCAGCAGGGGGGGTCTATTGTGGATGTTTCATTCGCGACCCCTGCTATCGCCGCGCGTGATAGATTAAAATATTACAGGGTTATACTAATTTACCCCTGTCACTAATATTATTTTGGACTGGCAACATTATACTATCTTGTTTAGTTTCCGTTAGCCAAAATATGTAATTGTATAAGATGCCAATTGTTTCTCTACAGCTAAGTTCTAATTATTAAACAGTAAGATATTTTGTTTGTATAAGTTGGGAAATTATCAATGTCATTTGAAAACAATTGCTAAATTGTCTGTACGTGATTGGTTTAAACCGTTACAAGAATCCAGTCCAATAGAATGAAGTTCCTCTTTAAAGGAATATGGCAGTAGTTTGAAAATTAAGTATTTATGGTTATATGTAGCCTTACTTAATTTAAATAATTATAATATGATCTTTGTTACGACCCTTACATAAGTGTTTGGATAATTAAAACACTGTAATGATAATCCCCGATTGGTTCTCGATTGTGATTGGTTATAAGGACTAAGCATTCAGACTACCCTTCTTCTATGAACTGGGTATAAAAACCCATGTAGTTGCAAAATCAAATCAATCTTATCGTGATCGAGAACCAGCAAGGGTAAGTCAAAATACTATATCACTTTACTATTGTACAAACCATCTTTATTTATTACTGTATGTGTTATAATGTGTGATGATAATCCATAAACACTGTGTTACTGATTCTGTGTCCTTGATATCGGGTTTATCTAATGAATGAGCATTTTAAGTCCTTAAATCTGTGAAAGTTACGATGTACCCGAATTTGAAAAAATACTCGTATAAACAGAATTTTAACACAGCGTCTCCTTTATGGACTATTGTTTTGTAAGAGGAGTATTAGTGTTCTTGATTTGGGAAGGATTTAACCTCCAAGCAAAGATTCTCTCGAATCGCTTGTAAATTCACATCACAAAATATGACCTGAAATAAAAGCAATTGAAATTAGTATTTATTGAGTTTATTTTCTTAGATGACCTTAGGCCCTCTTTCATAACTTGGAGTAACTGTCGCTATTCCTACTTTTCCTTTTAATATCTAATAATTAAAATAATTAATTAAGTTCAAAAACTAGTCCGTTGTTAGTCTTTCGTTGAAGTTATTATATTGATATTAACATAGGACATACTACCCTCTTGAAACACAAAACTACCTTCCAACCCTTAACAATAAAACACTTACCTCGTTTCTTGTTCTAAAAACCGATAAGTAGTGTCATTCTTATACTAACAACGAAAGAAAATACCACTTATTTAGCCCTCCGTATTTACCATTCTATCATCAGAAGTGGGATACCTAGTATATACAAATATATACTACCCTTTATTAATTCATGAAATTACAAGTTTCAGAAAATGGATCCAGCTGTAATGGAAAGTTTGCTGAAAGCAATCCGCGATGCTGTCTCAACTCAACGTCGCCCGGATGACGACGTGGCGCTACCGGTCTTCAATCCAGCCACGAGCGACACCGGCGCAGAAAGCTGGTGTAAGAACATCGAAGATCTCACCAAGGAGTTTGGGTGGAGTGGCGTCGCAACTGTAGCAAAAGCCGGTAAGGCCCTTAAGGGCTCAGCTTTAATATGGTTTGAATCATGGAATCCAACTGGGGGACGAACATGGGCGACGTTCCGAAATGACTTGACAGATTTATACCCTGAGAAACGTAACCTTGCTGATAAACTCTCTAAGGCTGTATCATATACCTCTGACTCAGCAGAATCTTATTGCGAATATGCACGGGAAAAGGTTAGGCTACTTCGCAATACCAAGGTAGCTTTCACTGAAGCCGAACTGATTGAACTAGTTTGTGGCGGCATCACTGATGTTAATGTTAAGATGGCCTCCTTCAATAATAGTGTTAAAAGTACATCTGAGCTTATTTCACTTTTTACATCATATGTCAAACCCAAGAAGAGGTCCTTGGAGCAAAGCATTCCTGATAATGCAGCAGGTTCGAGCAGACCTAAACGCCTGAAGCCAGATCTCCGCAGTTGTTTCTCGTGTGGCAAGATAGGTCATGTCCAGTCGCAGTGTAGGGTACCTCAGGCTGCTAATTCAAAAAACAACACTACAGTACCAGATACTAAATTAGTTGAGATTTTTTGTTCATTTTGCAAAAAAAGGGGTCACACTGAAGCGGTGTGCTTTCATAAGGCCCGTATTTCCGTTAACGCAGACAAGTCTGCCAGTAATAAGACTGCTACTAATCAAGTCAATTTTTTAGGACAGAATTGAAACTTACTAAAGTTTCAATTTACGGTTCCGTTATAGAGTCACTAATAGACACTGGAGCTAATTGCAGTTTAATTCGTAAAAGTATCGCGTTACGCCTCCAGTGTAATATTATACCGCACAGGTTATCAATAAATGGGATAGGATGTGGTGTTATAGATACAATCGGCATTGTAAAAATTCCTGTAAATTTCGACAATGTTTGTCTAGAACTTGATGCTTTTGTAGTTAAAGATGCGGATTGTATCTATGACGTTTTGATTGGTACAAACGCCTTACAAAACTCTGATATTGAAATAATCACTGATGCTAACGGTAGTAACATAATTAGAAAAAGGTCCCCTGATTTAAAAGTGTGCGTTACTAGTGGAGAACCCAATATAAATGATGAAATTACAGAACTGATGACTAAAATCGAACATTTGGATAAAAATTTGCAAACTCAAATTACAAATATTTTCCAAAAACATTGGAGTATTTTTAATACTAACAGCTCCGTCACAACTGGAGAATTAAAACTAAAATTAAAGACCAACAGCAACATTTATTATCGCCCATATCGGTTATCTCCTTGTGAAAGAGAGAAGGTAAAAGAGATGGTACAGAATCTATTGGATTGTAACATAATTCGCGAAAGTGATTCCTCGTTTGCGAGTCCAGTTCTTCTTGTAAAAAAAAAAGACGGCAGCGATAGACTATGCGTAGACTACAGATCCTTAAACAAAGTGATCGAAAAGGATAGGTACCCTCTTCCTCTCATCGAAGACCAGATAGATAGGCTAGGTAAAGCCACATTTTTCATCTCTATCGACATGAAAAATGGGTTTTACCAAATACCGGTTTCGCCTGAATCTGTTAAATACACTGCATTTATAACTCCAGACGGACATTACGAATTCCTAAAAATGCCTTTTGGTATTTGTAATGGTCCGTCCGTTTTCCAACGAGCTATAACTAAGGCGGTGAAACATTTAGATTTTCTGCTGGTTTATATTGATGACATTTTGATCCCCTTTACCACAATAGAAGAAGGTCTTCATTATTTAGATCAAACGCTTGCAGCTCTTAGTACTGCCGGCTTTACAATAAATACTAAGAAATGCAAATTCTTTGTTGATTCTATAGAATACTTAGGGAGACAAATATCGAAAGAGGGAGTTCGGCCCAGTACCACTAAGATTTCTGCATTAGTAAATTCACCCACACCTCGTACCGTTAAACAAGTACGTCAATTCATGGGTCTTGCAAACTATTTCCGAAAATTTGTGCCAAATCTGGCCACACGTACTTCTTGCATCACCAAACTGACGAAAAAAAATCAAAGGTGGTCCTGGGGACCCGAACAGGAGGATGCAAGAAAATATGTAATTGATAAACTTACGTCTTCACCACCGCTTTCAGTATTTGATCCAATATTAATGCAAAAGGTTGGAAATGACTCAAAAATTATTGCCTATTTTAGTAAAAGAACTTCTCCTGCAGAATCGAATTACTGTTCTTACGATTTAGAAACTCTAGCTATATACAATGCATTAAAGCATTTTCGAGTTTACCTCCTTGGTATACACTTCAAAATTATTACCGATTGCAACGCCATCAAATCCACCATGACTAAAAAGGATTTGTCACCTCGCGTAGCCCGTTGGTGGGCGTACTTGCAAGATTTTCAGTTCGAAATCATTTACAAAAAGGGCAAATTTATAAGTCATGTTGACTTTTTAAGCAGAAATCCTGTTGCCACTCCCGTGCCATGTGCGATTAACCTGACTAGCTCTGATGACTCCCGATCTTGGTTAGAAATTGCACAACATAGAGACATGGAAACCCAATCTTTAATTGATAGGGTACACACAGGAGATCTAGACCAAAATCGATACGTGATAATAAACAATATACTACATTATAAGATAAATCCTAATAATGAACCAAAATTATACGTCCCAAAAGGAAGTCGCTTTAGTATATTGCGTTTATTTCATGACGACAATTGTCATACAGGTTTTGATAAGACGCTCAGTAAAATTCGTGAGCATTTTTGGTTTCCCGGGATGTCTGCTTTCGTCAAGAAATACTTATTACATTGTTTGATTTGTGTTGAGAGAAAAGGGCACCACGATCCTAAGCAGGGTTTGTTACACCCAATTGATAAGGTTGCTATTCCTTTTCACACAGTTCACCTAGATTGTACAGGACCATTTCCACGGTCATCTGAGGGATATAAGCACATATTGCTTCTCGTTGACGGTTTTACAAAATTTTGCTTGATTAAGCCTTTGAAGACGTTAAATTCTCAAGAATTGGTACCCATAATTCGCGATGTGGTAACTACATTTGGTACTCCTTCATTAGTTATTACAGATCGAGGAACCAATTTCAGTTCTAACCAAATTCAGTCCCTTTTTAGAGACTTACACATAAGCCACCATTTAATTGCTACTGGTACGGCTAGAAGCAACGGTCAAGTTGAGAGATATGTATTTACAGTAAGTGAAATGTTAAATAAAACTTGTAATGGTTCGTCAGATTGGCCGAGCGTTTTGTGGAAAGTCCAGCAATCGATAAATACTACCGTTCAAAAGTCTACTGGATTTTCCCCGCTACGCTTGTTGATAGGAGTAAATGCTAATATACCTTCCATACAAGCCCGTTTGGACGCAGTACTTGACCGAAACTCCCCGTTAGACCCTATTGACGTGGTAGCTGACCGACAGTTAGCAAAACAACGTCTAAATGAAGTAGCTTCGAAGTTTAAAGATAGATTTGATGCCACACGACGTAACAACATAACATTAGCAGTAGGAGATTTAGTTTATGTGAATCAGGATCATAGGCGTAATAACAAATTAGATCCCAAGTTCAAAGGTCCTTATGAAATAATATCGTGCCTCCCCAACGACCGCTTTGCTCTGAGAGGGCAGGGTAATTTAAGGAATGTAATAATTGCTAAAGACAAATTAAGATACTGGCCAGGAGAATTGATCGATGACGATGACTTTATTGAATAATGATTTTCTGTATTTAGTTGTCTATGGTCTTAGGTTTAGTACGGCTCTTATTTCTGAGGGTGATTGATTTAAAGAAGCTGTTTTAATTATGTTATTTGAAGAAGATAATTCAAAGACACAGACATGAACTTTAAAAGCCGCTGGCTGAATGATCAATTGTTTGGTACTGGCTTATGACACGGGCAGCGGGTGTAGCGAGCCAGTGCATCAATGCAATTGATAGGGGTGTAGTTCATTAAACGCCGCTGGCCGTCAATTGTTTGGTACTGGCTTATGACACGGGCAGCGGGTGTAGCGAGCCAGTGCGTCTGCGCAATTGATAGCGTTTGAATTGTTTTATTTGCCGGAAAGGCGAAGGTGATTAGGAAAAAAAAAATGTTTACTGCTAGCTTATACTATTAAGGGCGGGATGAAGTGTACCGATTCAGCGGTAAATATATTATCGTAAAATTAATTTTAATATTAATATAAAAATAGATAAAATGACCAAACAGGAAGTTAAGAATCTAAATCAATCACTTTCTAATAATTATGGTAAAATTTGTAAATATTGTTGTTTCGTGTTAGATACTTCAGGGACGAAGTACTTGTCAGTATGGCCGTGATAGATTAAAATATTACAGGGTTATACTAATTTACCCCTGTCACTAATATTATTTTGGACTGGCAACATTATACTATCTTGTTTAGTTTCCGTTAGCCAAAATATGTAATTGTATAAGATGCCAATTGTTTCTCTACAGCTAAGTTCTAATTATTAAACAGTAAGATATTTTGTTTGTATAAGTTGGGAAATTATCAATGTCATTTGAAAACAATTGCTAAATTGTCTGTACGTGATTGGTTTAAACCGTTACAAGAATCCAGTCCAATAGAATGAAGTTCCTCTTTAAAGGAATATGGCAGTAGTTTGAAAATTAAGTATTTATGGTTATATGTAGCCTTACTTAATTTAAATAATTATAATATGATCTTTGTTACGACCCTTACATAAGTGTTTGGATAATTAAAACACTGTCATGATAATCCCCGATTGGTTCTCGATTGTGATTGGTTATAAGGACTAAGCATTCAGACTACCCTTCTTCTATGAACTGGGTATAAAAACCCATGTAGTTGCAAAATCAAATCAATCTTATCGTGATCGAGAACCAGCAAGGGTAAGTCAAAATACTATATCACTTTACTATTGTACAAACCATCTTTATTTATTACTGTATGTGTTATAATGTGTGATGATAATCCATAAACACTGTGTTACTGATTCTGTGTCCTTGATATCGGGTTTATCTAATGAATGAGCATTTTAAGTCCTTAAATCTGTGAAAGTTACGATGTACCCGAATTTGAAAAAATACTCGTATAAACAGAATTTTAACACAGCGTCTCCTTTATGGACTATTGTTTTGTAAGAGGAGTATTAGTGTTCTTGATTTGGGAAGGATTTAACCTCCAAGCAAAGATTCTCTCGAATCGCTTGTAAATTCACATCACAAAATATGACCTGAAATAAAAGCAATTGAAATTAGTATTTATTGAGTTTATTTTCTTAGATGACCTTAGGCCCTCTTTCATAACTTGGAGTAACTGTCGCTATTCCTACTTTTCCTTTTAATATCTAGTAATTAAAATAATTAATTAAGTTCAAAAACTAGTCCGTTGTTAGTCTTTCGTTGAAGTTATTATATTGATATTAACATAGGACATACTACCCTCTTGAAACACAAAACTACCTTCCAACCCTTAACAATAAAACACTTACCTCGTTTCTTGTTCTAAAAACCGATAAGTAGTGTCATTCTTATACTAACAACGAAAGAAAATACCACTTATTTAGCCCTCCGTATTTACCATTCTATCACGCGCATCACGGATTGGCGCGTCCTGGAGGACGTCGAGACCCTCTCCGACCACCTGTACATTCGGATGAGGGTCTCCCATCAGTTGCCGGCCACGTCGCCGGGACCGGGCGGCCCCAGAGGAGCGGAATTCCCGAGGTGGGTCATCTCCAAGTTTGACGCCGAGATGGCGGACGAGGCGGGTATGGTTAGGGGTGGAGAAGCGGACGGTCAGGTTCCGGGAAACGCTGACGGAAGTCTGCGATGCGGCAATGCCGCGCGCAAGAAGGCTGCAGGCCAGAAAGGCCGTGTACTGGTGGTCGGAGGAGATTGCGGCCCTCCGCGCTACCAGTAACCGCGCCCGACGCGCTTTTGGACACTGCCGACGGAGGAGGGTTCAAGTACCGGGGGAGGAGGAAAGCCTCTACGAGGCCTTTAAAACGGCAAAAGAGGCCCTCAAGCTAGCGATAGCTAAGGCAAAGGACGAGGCTCACGCGGAGTTCCTCGAGTCGCTGGACAGGGATCCATGGGGTAGGCCGTACCGTCTCGTGCGGCAAAAGATGAAGCACGCCCCCCCAATGGATTCCCTGGAGCCGGAGCTGCTAGCTAGAGTGGTGGAGGGCCTCTTCCCGCCTGCGCCGGACGTCACCCCCCCCCCCCAGTAATGGCGGGCCCCACGGAGGAGCCGGAGTGTAGTGTGAGTCCTGCTACACTCACACATCTAATTTAATAGATTCAGGCGTTACTTTGCGGAGGTCCATATCAACAAACTGGAACAAATTACCTTGCTACTCCGCGAAACCAGTGCCGGGCTCGTGCAAAATAGCTGCGTCTGTGCGACACATATATGTTCATGCAAAAACCCACCCTCCTTCGCTTCCACACGAAACAACATATATCACACAGACTCAACTACACACCACCACCACTAAACACTAAAACTATACGATCGACGCGCGTTTCGCCTCTATACGAGGCATCATCAAGATCAAAGAAACAGTACGACCGTTCGCTACTTGAACGAATGGCGTGTGGAAGCGGAGGAGGGTGGGTTTTTGCATGAACATATATGTGTCGCACAGACGCAGCTATTTTGCACGAGCCCGGCACTGGTTTCGCGGAGTAGCAAGGTAATTTGTTCCAGTTTGTTTACTCACACATCTCCCATTAGGTAACCGATATATATGTAAGCTCTTAGAATATTAAACCAGTATTTACTCAGCATTCATTGGTTTCACTTGCATCCCAACTCCCAACATCTCATGGCGACCCTGCCAGTGCTGGCTTCGTGTGGCACTGGCGACGCGCCGCGCCTCCAGTCCAAGGACTTGGTGATTTTTTTTTGGCACCAGCCATGAAGTGTTTAAAGAACATTTAATTTTGTGGAAATTAGAACTGAACTAAACGTGAAAGGTGAAAATAAATAGTAAATAATTAAATAATTGTGGACTAAACATTAGGAAGAAATTATCATGAAAAACATTATACTAAATTATAACGTCGTGACCCGCTGCCAAATTGAAGATGCGTTAAAATAAAAGAAAGGAAGTAAAATATTTACAGAAGATATATATTGATAAACTGAAGAAGAAGGAGAAAAAAAAAGCAAAGAAATGGACTATAAATGAGAAATAACGAAGAAAGCAGACTTAATTTGGAGTTTGATGTGATGCTGCAGGGCGAGTGTTCGTGTCCGAAGCGTGGCTGCAGGGAGTTGTTGGCG